>CM030369.1:182116486-182716486 GCA_003604175.2 Clonorchis sinensis | reverse complement strand
ACAGCAAGAAAAACTTGGGTCGTCGTCCTTGTTTCAATACGTTCAGCTGTGGTCGAAATAAGGCTAACGGATTTCAGACGATGTAGAGAGTTCTATAATAATCTTGTCAATTTGGAAATTTCAGTTGGCGGAGAAAATTTTATACCTGCTACCAACAGCCTATGGAATCTTAAATTGCTTCGATCACCATCGTAGGCCGTATGAAGATGCTAGAACGCTCCTAACTTTCCCATGATTTGGAATAAATTCATTCATAAATCTGACTTCTTGGACAACTTAGGTTTTGAATTTCCAAATCGGCAGTTCCACCACCTGGTTTCTGTTGTGCCCCTTGAAGTGGCAAACAGTTATTTGTGTATTGCTTTTATTTATTCTTACCTGCCTTCGTGAGTTAAGTTTTCAGGACCGGCGAATTAACGGTCAATTTACGATATTATTTGTGCCTTTTCAACATTCTGCGACTATTCCTTAAACCTAACTTCTTTCTTACAAGGGTGGTTTAGATTGATCCGCGTTGTGTTCATCGGGGCAGTCACAGACCCAGTGGGGAACTCGGCTTTCGTCATCTTGGATTCGCTCTGTTTCCAGTATGTCGCTTCTACGTTGTCTGAATTAGGGTTGAATGATGATGTTCGCCAATTTCATGCGCGAAAGAGGTCGGGCACAGCTCAACGTTCCATACGCGGCTCAGTGTAAGCCGTGTTTGGAGTTGTCTATCTAACATGGCTTCTTGCGGTAGAATTCGATGTAACAGAAATCTGGTGGAAGATTCTAAGCCACCGAATTTTAATGTTTCTATTTTGTGCCCGCCTGTAGGCAGACTTGGACGCATCGCTCTAAGCTATGGTTGGTACTAACCTGTAAGCTAGTGTCTAATGCGCCTGCATATATACCCGCTGAAATTATATTACGTTGTGCTCTTCCTTAGACACTTACTTATTCATTCCTACCCACTCATCTTCTAGGATCCGTACGGCATTCTGCCTCTGGCGGTTAGTGCTGGAGCTCGTTCTGATTCTATCATATACCGATGCTTGCTGCCATTTTACTGAACAGTCAGTCATGTGTTACAACTCATACTATAGCATGCCAGCTTTTGATACATCTCTGTTCCAAGCATGCTATTTGTACACTTGGGCCAACCACTGTTTCTTCGGATAGTGTCCTCCGTGAACCTGGTTCTTGTTTTGCTGCTTATGGGCACATGTGTGTAAGGTTCTTGCCCGTCTTTCCGAACAATACCATAGACAGTAACGTTCTTGTTTACACGGATGCTGCACTGCAGCATAGTCACGGCTTGCGCAATTATCTTTTAAGCCCTGAGCTGAAAGAGAGTAGATACGTGATGGGTCTGTTGCTAACCTGCCGCATTTCTTTTGAGGTGTTCACAGGTCCAAGCGTTGTCATACGATTTTAACGGGAACTGACCGCGCAAAATCCACTGTTATCGGATAGTCGACAAATATTGCGACGCCTCCAGCCGGGCGCAAGGAGAGTCTTGGGTACCCCGTCCGGAATTCAAATTGGACAACCAGGACCCATGCTTCTCGTGATTTTTTCACAACCTTCTATCAAGCCACAGGACAATCTCATAGTTTGCATCATTCTGAAGTAGGCATGAAAAAGATCACCCGCCTTAATAGACTATGCTTCGGTCTGCGTACTGCTTGGCCGATCCACCATAAAGTGATCTCATCCCGACTGATAAGTTTGTCGTGATCATGATACTTAAACAAGCGAGCGTAGTAGTATCCCTATTTTACCCAACGAACATATAAGGAGTGGGGTTCATTCTTCACTGCTGATTTTCGTTTACCAGACCAAATGTATTTTCATGATGTTCTAACTAGGAAGCACCGCATGATACAAGTATATAATGCTATGGGGTTCTCCCGAACAGGACGTTTGACGCGAACTATCTCTGACGACTTCTGTACGTTGTCAATGTAGATTCGATTGTCTGCATGAGGATTTTTTATTTTGGCAGAACTGATTGCTTGTGGTAATCAGTGCGCTCGCACGATTTTACGTTCGGTATACACTGATTCATCGATGCATGAACTTATTAGTCCCCGTTTTAATCCCTTGGAAATGACTATGGCGGTCCTACCTATCCGCATTCGAATAAAAGTTGTAAAAACGAAGCAGTGGCAAAAATCGTCCCCGTACGGAAATTCTGTAAATACTTTGTTATTCCGCGTCACCTAACCTATTTTCTAACATCACCTATCCTTACTAGAATAGTGTCAAGTGTGATGATGACTAGCGCGCACGTATTGTAAGCACACATATTATTCAGGAAAGGTCAGATCGAGAACATACTGCGGATCTCATTTGACGACAGCGCTGATGAAAGTCAGCACGAAAGGGTATTTTCCTTGTAAGGTTCCTTCCGGAGGGTTGGTTGGAGGAAATAACGAAATGGCAAGTTTGGGTATCCCAACGTTTTTTGGTATTCCCACAGCGCTTTCGTCCTGCTTTGTTTTTACGGCTGCTGATATATCCCACCAACCGTTAACTTACTATATCAGAGTATCCGTATGTCACACGTAAATGACTTCCCTGCCACTCTTCCGTTTCCAAGGGCCCTTTCGCATGTCTACCCCTATCGGTTAGTTCACCTAATACATTTGCCCTACACCGTAGCTTGCTTCAGTCGCATTGGCTTGCAGCTGCATAGTTTTCAGTTTAATTCTTAGCTAGTTTTCCCAGGAAAATTAACCTCCTTCAAGTAGAGTGCAGATGTTTGCATAAAGTCCGAGTCCGTATACTTGTTTAAAGCATTATTTATCGAGGCTTATCAAACAACGAAGAACTGACTGAAGAATGTGTGAATTATATGCTCATTCTTCCCCTGTTACATGTCAACGCGTTCTACATGGAGGACTCGAGCTCAATCAGTTGCCTGGTTCATCTTCCTACTGAAACTACATCCCGTCGTTTGAATCGATCTGTTTGACAGGTTCCCTGGTCCAATATTCACACGATTGACTTCCAGAACACCACAAACTCCCAGGTCCACATGACCTATCAGTTAGCGAAATTTATTTTTACTACGAAAGAATCGATTCATCAGCAGTAATGGCTCTTTAGCCATGGAGTTGGAGGACTTGAGCTTACTCAAACACTGTCAGGTTTCTGGGAAAAGGTTGGAGAGGGCGGGGGTAAATCTTTCCAATCAGGGATAATTAACTTGAAGGCCCACGAAGAGTAAATTATGCTGTTTCCGCTGAACACAAGATTCCCTGCGAAACCCAGTTTCCAGGTTAATGTATACTGCGCGACCGTCTGTACGAAATGCGCTGTTTACCAGTGGTTGGCACTTCGTCATCCATCTTCTAGGAACCCCGCTTAGTCTAGTGACTCCTTTGTTGTGGATCAAAATCGATGTTATCGTATCGCATCCCAAACCATGGTAAGTTGTTCAATCTTTTGTCGCCAAAACTTCCTAACCATCCTCTTTAATCTGGTGGTATCATTTCGCACTATCATTTTCGCCTATATTGGGTGATCCATACATCGAGTTCGACTGGTTTTTCACTGCTCTTTTTACCATCTTGTAGCAGCGAATCGTCACGTTTAAATATTTTTCATCTTTTCTCGCAACTCATTCCTTTGTTTATGTAACCTACAGGGCGAATCAGACTTTACCCGGGCCATGCAGCAAGTTGACCCAGGACACAAAGGCTATGTTACGTTTGATAGTTTCCTGAATTTCGTCACACGGGAGAATGCTGACGAGGACACTGCTGAACAGATCACTCAGTCGTTTAAGGTACTTTCCGGAGACAAGGTACGTTCATTTAACTTTCGAAAATGCACTTGCTTGATGGTTAGTTTCTTCAGCCTTGCAATTGTGTTTACGCATGTGTTTGTAGTGTCGCCTGCGGCACAGACCCGGTTTCCGGTGCCAACTGCGCAGAATAAACAAGTGCTTAGCACACATCTGTCATCTGTGCAAACATCCCAGTGCAGACTAAAGTGCCACTTTTACGTCGCCCAAAAATGCAGACAGCACAGGACTGATGTAGCATAGACATGGCATTTAGGGAGATGTTTTCGGACCACTTCATCCTTCATATCGGCGGCAAGCAGACTATGTAGCCTGAAGTTATTGGGCATGACGCTATTAGGAATGTGCAAATGCTCGTCTACAAGACAGTAATCAGTCTCGTCTACGATGATTCATAACCGCATGTATCTTCATTTGATGTTACTGTTGTTTTCACTTCGGCTTATTCGTCTATATTATCTGAGCCCTGCAGCCTGGTACTCATGTTTGCGGGGCGATGTATCCAAAGCTTTTTACCATTATTGAACCCTATTTTGGTCCGTATGAGTATTTGACTATATTTCTTGACGTTTTCCAGGGCTACGTAACGGCAGAAGACTTGAGACGCTATTTGCCACCGGACGATGCTGAGTACTGTATCAAACGGATGATGCGTGCCCCGGGTCCCCATGGGGATTCCGGTGCACTTAACTATGAGCAATTCACGGTGGAGATTTACGGATCACAGAAGCTGAACTAAGTACCAAATTCTTCGAAAGACATTTGAGTTGTCACACTTCAGTCATTCCTCGATCGACTGTTTCTGGAGATTCTTTCTCCCCTATGTCAAGCAGCCTTATTTCAGTCTTCCTTGCTTTTCCGTGGACGAAGATGGCATTGCCCCCAACGTTTTTTTACTTCCCCCTAATTATTTGATACCCTTTGTTTCCACTTTGGTGCCTGTGCTCAATTTTTGCTTCAGTTAAAGGGCGTGAATCTGTATTCTTTCGTTTTGCGAGATTTTGAACCCTTTTTCTTCGTCACGCCGTTTATTCTCGCCTGGTTGTAGACTTTTGAAACACATCCAAACTGCTGAAGTTGCCAACGCGATTCTTCCGCTTGTCTTGTTCGCGCTACGTTCTCTTCACAATTACGCGCTTGTCTTCGTGGAATTTTGTCATCAGTTTTGTATTCTCGCCGGGGACGACATGGCGTTTGCCATCCGACCTGGCAAGCTCATCTTTGCTCGGTTGATCCGTACCTCTGCTTCTACCTAACTTGGAGCCTGACGATGTTTGTGCCTGTACTTTCGGTTCGAGCATCTCAACACTGGCTCTCATATATTTCTTTGCCGTTTACCTGCACCACTCAGTCAAACACTCCTGTGTGCTATTATTACCTTGAGCGGACAAACATAGAGTATTATGCTCCAATCCTTCCCTGTTCATGCTTACTGTCCTCGGTTTTCAGTGTCGGTGGTTTGGCTCGTCTGTGTGCAGTTGATAAGGTTCATGGGGTTAGGATATACGCTATCGGTAAAAACCGTGCGCGTCTGATGACGTTTCAGTTGACCGTCAGTTATTCGCATTTGTCTATGCACAAACTTAAAATATTGATATATGACTGCCTGTCAAACTTATCTCACGATACCCACACGTAGACAACTGTTCGCACAAGGCATCCTCTTCCAGGTTTCGGTAACTATGCTCCAGTTGAGGATACTGACCAGAGATCGCTTCCCATTTGTTTATCATCCTTTGCGCCGGAGGTTTTGTTTAGGTGGTACGTTTTACCACTAATCGAATCTGGTTCATGATAACTTGTGTTCAGTCGTGAGCCCATTTCGTTGTCTCTTGAACAGAAATGGTATTTTATTCTGCCATAATGAATTTGTAACATTGTTTCTATCTTCCCATATGATGCATTCACACCACGCTAAGATCGAACCTAAATGGAAACTGGCCGAATTTGGCACTTAGCTCAGGTCTTTCATCACAAAGCCAAGAAATGTAGATGGTAGCAATACGGTCAATTGGTCGGCATTCAACGGTGACTTTCATAGCTCCTGTAGAATCAAACGTTGCCTGTTGTGGGGCAGGTCACTCTATCTGTTGTGTGCAACGAACCAATGCTGACGCTTCCTGTGTTCCCTATTATCTTACCCTACGTAATGATTATCTTCCTCTAAGTTTCAGCAGTGACCAGTCGGTTGTCAGTGGAATGGGTGCATGTTCGCTGGCCATTAATACCCCGAGCTTCCGTCTCAGACTGCATCGGCGTTTATAAATTGCATATTTTAAATGCGAAGCTTCGGGTGAATGCGAGCTAAAGGGTTGCTCTCGCCAGTAGTTTTTCTACCCTAACAACATATTCGCCGTAGTTTGGAAACTCGGACACGAGGTTCGTTTATTGTTTCTAGGTTCAGGGCATTCTCCAATACTACTAGTTACGAGCACATAACCACTTAACAGCATTTGAGTTCGGTCTTCTGGTGCAGCTTTAGCCCTCAGTTTCCAGCTGATTTATTCTCGAACAGCCGTCTTTGCTCAGTTCGTTCCTTAAAGATTCACAAGTCGCGTAATTACGGCAACTCTCTGCTCCTAGATTCTGCTTGTCTACCAACCAAACATGGCTCTGACTCATTGAAAGACGCGCATTGCTACTTCCTTCACACTTATTCTCTGAGAATAGCTTTGAAGGAATTTGACTCGGAGGAAATATGGGTCCGCATGTGAGGTACACTATTCAATCAGAGACTCGTTCCTGCGCTCCTCATCTTCGACACAATACGCACCGTTTCGCTTTAATCATTATTTGTTTGTCAGTAGCGTGGAATCAAGCACAGTAAGCATCCTCTTGGAGTGACTTGTTCGAGTTACCAGTTTGATCCTACAGCCAATAGATGCTGATGGCGGTGTTCTGGCCATCTTTTGGGAGCATTATCATTGATTCAGACTCTGCAGTGACAGTTTTCAAATATATTCTCCGATAGATTTATGCTCTGGATCCCCTTTTAGCTTTTGACCGGTCCTTACAATTACTTGACTACAAAAATTCATCTTTCGAATAAATCGGTTTTTGTCGCGTGACAACACTTGACTAGAAGATCAGTTCGGGATACGTACAAAGCAAGCACTGGATCACATAACTGTCACTGTTTGAGGTGAAACGACTAATTCACTCGCTTTCAGATCATATTCTTCCGCAGGCTTGTTACATCTCATCTCAAATTCTGCATATAAATTTTGGAGCCTGCCATAGTCCAGCCTGCTCGACATGGGCACTGGTCTGTGCGTTTAGCACTTTTCTCAATAGTCATTGAGGTCCTGGCCACACGGACTGGCGCTATCATTACTAGAAGGTTACGTTAACTGTTGGTGCATTTTCTTTTAAGATCAAAAGATAATTTAAAGGATTTTTGGCGGGCTGTGTGCACTACTCGCAGCTAGAAGAAGCGGCAGGAGTTTTGTCTCACCAGCCATAGCGGAACACTGCTTCAGACACATCACGACGCAATAAAAATTTGGATCAACAAGTGAGTGTCGTGGTTTTATCGTAACTCAGTTGGGAAAACTGCACTGATCTTAACTCACACTAATTTGGAGGTGCTTTGGACTTAGTAAGTAGGGCATCCTTTCGACGCAAACTTTGGATTGTTGCGGATATTCTCAGTGCTCTCTGTACAAACTTCACGTCGCATCAGTTCAGATTGAGCTTTCAGATAACCCTCGTCGAAACTATCGCTCCGATCGACTTTTGTCTAAAGGTGACATCAGTGCTGTCATGGGATACCCAAGCCCATGAATCTCAAGTTGAGACAATAACTGATGCACCGTATGAATTTTCCTGTTTCAGTGTTTGCTAATCAATACTACACTCAATCAACCTCAAACAAAATAAAATAGGTGCTCATCTTTCCAAATTCTGCCTTCAACGTCAATCAAAACAAAAAACTGTGAAGTCGATTCCCTCAGGTCGTTGGTTATCCTAAAATTACGCCTGTAGCTTCTAATTTCACTCCACTTTTGCGCGCTCATGTTTTTAAGCTGCGCATTTTATTGATTCCGACGAAATTTATTTATACGCTGCGATCGTTAGTTTGCTGATAGTTACTGTTTGGTGTTGTGAAACAGAATGTACACTAACAACCAACGAAAAGGCTTAGCACCTGGTTGGGTCGGTACCATTTGAGCCAGGAGGAGGACTACACCGAAACGATCTTGTTTGATAGCTCTGTTAGTGATGGTGGTTGATTCGCGCCAGAATGCAACTGTCTGTTATACTGAAACCATATCTTGCAAGGACGGAACTATGTATGTTTGCTCTGCTATATGCAGTTTTCAAAGAGCTCTGTTTGAATAGCACTCATAGGAGCACTTGGTATTTACTGGGTGGACATCATGCGGTCGTGTATACAGGCCGCAGGAAACCCGAAAGTTAGTGCACACATCACACCGAATGTATGCATTGGGTGGTTCACGATCATTTTAACATGTAGGTGCACCTCTTATTCAGTCACTGTCACCGATCGGTTGGGGTACAGGGTTCTCCCCATCTTGCGAAACCTACCATTATAACTTATTGTGCATGTCATTCGCAAAAGAAGGTCTAACGGATATGTTCTCGTACAACGGATTTTTTTAAACTTGACGGCGTTAAACTCATAGTCATCGTATCATCCTTTGAAAGACTACTGATCTGATTGTTGGTCTGTTCGCCGAGCTTGGCAGTTGGATTGCAAACGTTTCATCACCAATCGAGGTGACATCATCAGTGCGGGGTTGAGTGGGTCAACTCAACTCACTCAACCCCGCACTAACGATGTCACCTCGATTGGTGATGAAACGTTTGCAATCCAACTGCCAAGCTCGGCGAACAGACCAACAATCAATCAGCGCACCCGAGCTACCTATATTCCACAACTACTGATCTATCAGATTCCTGTCTTTTTATGTGTTGTTGTATTTGACGGAAGTTCTTGTCCACAACTCATACTGATTTGAGTGGTCACAGTTCACCTTGGTCTAACCTGACTTCATCACAAGATGGAACATTCGAGACTTTCGATCCGTTAGCGCTTTACTTAATCTATACCCTTGCTAGAGCCTCTCAGACTAATAACTTTAATTCAAGGCTGCTTCGAAAATAGAATTCAATCATTTTGGGTTGTGGAAGGTCACAAATGTGCAATCTTAAGAATCAGCGTAGGACATTCCAGCCTTTCTTCAGGGGCATTTATGTTCAAACTCACACCTCTTAATGTTAGGACCGTTAGGGAAAGTGTTGGTAGTGTGAGTATATTTGATAATTTTTAATGGGGCTTTCCTCCCGCAAGTGAAGCCAATCTATACAGAAAAGCCGACAGGCACTGTACAGCTGTTTCATTCTTGTTGGCAATCATTAACACTGCGATTCACGAAGCTCCAGGGAGTTTCTAATCCGCGCCCTCCCTGTTAGTGGCTTGAACACCCAAGTGTTCGGTCACGAGCGGCTAATCAGCAGTGTGATTGATTCACACGTGATAGGATATAGCGGCACACATCCCTCAATCACGGAGTCCGCATCACATAGTCCTTTAAGTATGCTTCTTCTTCCTTCTATGCTTTGTGAGGGAGCATCTGTTATCAATCCCCTTATGGGCTTCCAGATATGAAGATGCAGAACTTGAAAGAAGACAGAACCACGGTCCACTTAATTGAACAGATGGACCGCGTATAAGTGACTTCGTGGGTGGAGCAAGACAGAACCTAGTATAGGAAAATTTATATGCCAACGAATGGTACAATATAGTGGCAGTAAAATGTTTGCAGCTAGTTAGTGGAACTTGCACATCTACGTATTTGGTGTATGTGCAACAGGCGTGCGTCAAAACGGGTCAAAACCAGACAATCAGATACAGTTACTGTAGAACAAGTAGAGAAACTGTTGGGCTAGCATTCTGTGAATAGCCCTAATGCATATCTCTGTTCAACTGACTGATTATGCATCGTTACTCCATACTCATCCCAACCAGTCCGTCACTGATCGGTATCCAAGCCATGACGACTTGCAGTTCCTCCAGGATTTTTAGAATTGATGAATTTGTATTTCATCCAGACTTTCGGTAACTCCTGAGTAGGTACATTAGCGTAGTCGTCTATATGGAAGGAGAACTTCTTAAAAGAACGAAACTTCTGTGCATGATTTCCTCATTAATCTGTCCAAAAACTCAATTTCTTGGGTTGCTCCCAGCTGATTCGGGTTTACTATCACAGTGATGTTCCGCTGTGTGTTCGTTGTCGCATGCTCAATGTAACTCACAAAGCGATTTTCAAAATTGGATTACCTGATCCCTGAAAAACTTGTAGTGTCACACGACACAGGCTTAACCCCTTGGGTCCTGCTTGCATCTCGGAGTCGACATTTTATATCAGTGTATTTTGAACAACAGTTTGAACATAGTAGAACGTTAGTAATCAACAGATTATGCTTCTTTGCAAATTAATCTGGTTTTGCGAGAGACTCACCTGGAACCCAGCTGAATCCCCCGTTTTTGATGTTTCCGTGATGGAACATGAGGCGGCCTGGTGCAGCACATTCAGTTGCCTGGAAACATCGCAAACGGGAGATTCAGCTGGGTTCCAGGTGAGTCTCTCGCAAAAACCAAATTGATATGCAAATGAGTGTATTTCTCGAAAAACAGTCCAATTTGGGTTCAAGTAGAACATAAGGTTGACGGAAACTCGGGGACTGCGCCTACCTGATGAGCCCGAACTGGAAGGGCGAAACCGGTCGTGGGCTGTCGAAGAATTTTCAGCAACCTTATGAGTAGTGCATTACGCATATAGATTACGCTTCTGTTCCGCCAGTCGGAGCGATTCCTTGCTCGTAGTCGAATTCAGAGATTATCGAGTCGAATAATGTTTACAGGAAGTCTGCGTTAAGCCCATTCGTTTTAATATTGTTCATTCCTTTGAAAGAACGGCTTACAAACACGTTGATAGTGTTGCTATTGTCAGTCGATTAGGTCCGAAACTAGAAGATACTCTATTTGACTCGACGTTCGAACAGGGCCTTGTGACACAGTGTCGTAAGGCCACGTGGAATGGCAAGTATCTACACTTTAGTGGTTTCTCGCTGACTGCATATAAGCGAGGCTTAATGAAAGCACCATCTCACAGTGCACCACAAAGCAACTGGCAGAGGAAGCCTTCTTGACACAGGCACTGGTCACAAACAGCTACCCGAACAAGTTCGTCATCCTTCACAGTAAACCGAACGTGTCCTCTGACTCGCTTAACGCTGCTTCGAAGAAAGAAGTCCTGTTATACTTATCGCTTAATGGTGATTCCACTGCTAAAAGCGTAAGACGAACCTTCAATGCTATCCTAGATAGAATGTTTCTAGCTACTCAGCTGCTTGGTCTCTGCAACCAGGGGACTCATATTTCAGTCTAAGCCAAATAGTGTGCCTGACCGCTCCACCGCACGTGTCATCCATGAGTTCGCTTGCAGGGAAACACACCAGTGGCTAGCGGTCTGTTGCATATTTCTCGGAAAAGTTACTACGGCCTGTGTTGCTCACAGATAGGAACATGATAACGATTCAAGTACTCGGTGACCGAAGGATTCGTACAGCTCAGGCAGCTCCACTGGACTGGTCGTGTTCTCCATATAGCCTGTGTTCAGTAGCCTAGTTGCGCTCAGTTTGTTGAAGTCTGCTCTTTCCGGAATAAGGGGCAGTGGACAGCATGTGATTCAGAGATGAAGCATGCAAAATTAGAGGACAGGCTGTCATCATATTGATTCATGCCTTTTGCGAACTCGGAATACGCAATAACCAACACATCACGGGCTGCACGTCCCCACTAAAAGTTGAATTCACGTAGCTAACCATGTTTCTATATTCACTTGCGCGTCTCTAACGATCAAACTAATGTTTGTTTGATATTTCTGCCCAAACTGTTGACGATCCAATGTCTTATTGGCCAGCTAAGTGATGCGGGATTACTCATTGGGTAAACGCTGACTTTCCTGTACCCTCAGTATAACTTACGCTCAATTGATGAATCAGTAAGTCGGTCTCGGTAGCGAGATACAATTTATGCGATACTAAGGGTGGATTGTCACGTGACCCAATTGTAGTGGCTTCGAATATATCCTGATCAAAATGTCAGAAAGCCCGTTAGGTAGTTAAGGCGATCACGAAACCCAGTGATTTTGAGATAAATAGCAAAATGATGAGATGCCAATCCACCGAGCGTATCAGTTACAGATGAGTGAGTTACAAAAGCATCCAAGTGAATGTACCTCCTAACAATTAGTCGCGCGGTTACGAATTAAGTTCCTAAACATGGTGAATGAAGGCCGTCAGGTAACGAAAGATTTGTGCGTTTCAGCATGTGACAAAGACCCAGTTTTAGGGGTCTAAGGGTACTTTCACAGCGGTACCCCAGGGATGGTACTTGTTGTCTCTCACTTCAATGAGAGATTTTATCCGACGCATTTCAAAGTGGCCATGGAATGGGCTCTACAGATTTAACAGAAACGGTACGACGCGACATGTAAATGAATTTGTTGTAATGTATTGGAGGTTGAAACGGGAGTTTACTGAGCTACGGACTGAGTCCTTATAAATTGCGATTCGCATTCTCGGTTCTACCTGATATGTGGAGATATCTCCAGAATCGTCTCAATTCAAGGCCATTCCGTTCATCATTTTGGTAGATTTGTAGCTACATTTGGGTTTGTCGTTTCCGTTTATCTGATGATGCCGCATTATGATCTCAAAGCATTTCAAAGCTGTTCCTCCGCACGATTCAGGTGTGAATAACTGACCGACTCGACCAGTCGGTATAATGAGGAAACCGCCACACTACAAACTATAACGCACATTTTCTTCTTTGTTTTGGTTAAAAATCATTATCCGATAATGCGTGCAATCAAATGTGACATTCGATGAAACAGCAGCCCTGATTTTAGGAACGTAGGGTGACGCTACAGCTGGTACATACGGGCCATGAAACGTCTCATCAACTCTGCTCCTTCTCAGAAACTGAACACCTATTGATTAAAGTTCCACCAACTAGCATTTCAATTTATTAATAGGAAAATGGAGAAGATGCTCTGTGATTCCCCCTCCCAAATTGAGCTGTGATCCCTATCAACTGAGAATACCCTGGTGCAGTTGATGAAATCTGAAGACAAAGTGCGCGAACACGTTACAGTGTCTGTTGTTGCGTCCGCACAATTTCCCGTGCCAACATGCTCGTTTGTGGTAATTTTTAACACAGTCTCCGAGTTGGAAATTTCGGAATTTTCCTAATCCGTGGCGTAAGTCTTGTCGACATCATAGTTGGTCTAAATGTTTGGCTGGATTCTTGCCTACAGTAAACTGATCTTCTGTTTTGGGGAAATTATAGGCTTTATTGTGTGTTCTATCCTTTGACTTTCTGTATTTATTCCAATGCTTTCGTCATCATGTGTCTTCCAACACTCCATTTTTTGTAGACTATCACTTTTCTCTCCTCCGTCTATGGATGAGTTTACAGCAGACACTCAAGGTGATTCAATTTTGGCGGGCATCAGTTTGTTTTCATCCGACCAAATTGGAGATTATAAACATCCAAATCCACATATCGCCTCCCCCATGTTCACGCAGTCTTTGCCAATCCCGAAAGAGTTTCCAGATTTCCCGTTTCCTAATCCCTATCCACAACAGCTTGCTCTGATGCAGTCGATATACGATACGCTGGAACGGAGCCGATGTGGTATCTTCCAAAGTCCGACTGGCACGGGAAAATCTTTGAGCCTTTTGACCGCTTCACTTCGGTGGCTATTGGACAGAAACTCCACAGTCCAACCTAAGCTAAAAGATCTCAGAGAGAAACTGAAAGCGATCAATGCACTTTCAACGCAATCTGATTTGGATTGGGTCATGGCCTATGAGAAAAGCAGAGTGGAAAAACTCGTAATTGAACCGGAGCTGGAGGACTTGGCTCGAGTAAATGACTGTCTTGAAAAGATAAGTGACTTGAAAACCTCTTCTTCAAAATTATTGTCCGATCTCTTGAACGATTCTGGTGTTACTTCTGCTCCGCATTCCGTCGCCACAGACCCGCAAGAGGAAAATTCTTATGAAGGAATACAGGTAGAAGAGTTTCTTTTCGACACAGCCAACGAAAATCTTGAACCTGTAGAAGATGACGAGTGCTCAAAACCAGCTACTGATGTTGAACAACCTCGGATTTTACAGATAATCTATTGCAGCCGTACTCATTCTCAGCTAAGCCAGGTTCTTGGTGAGTTGAAAAAATGTCAAAATCTTATCAACCAGATAACGGTCGTACAACTTGCCGCTCGACACTCTCTGTGCACCAATAAAAAGATCTATAGACTCTCTCATCCAGAAGCTATAAATGAGGCCTGTTTGGAGTTGGGTCGTTCAAAGCAGAAATGTTCAATGCGAAACCGCTCGTCGGTCAGTAAAGTCTCAAACTGCATTCTATCTGGCGTACCAGCTTCTGTGATTGCATCTTGTGTTCGCCAGGACCGTTACTCAGATCTTTTCGGAAAGCAAGCAGGCACCTTAAGAAACCAGGCATCAAACATCACAGCACGTATCGGCTGTCCGTACTACGCAACCCGCAGTGCTTTGCCTCTAGCCCAACTGATTCTTGTTCCTTATTCAACCTTGCTGCAACCGGCAACACGTGCACAGTCGGGAATTTCTCTGAAGAATGCTGTGATCGTCATCGACGAGGCGCATAATCTGCTCGAAGCGACCACTTCCAGCATGTCCGTCTTATTACATCTACGTGATATTCATTCGGTCCTGACCGTTCTTCGTTCTTACCAGCAATATTATGCCTCTCGATTTTCCTCCGTTTGCTCGCTCCGAATCAAACAGCTGATCTCTTTTGTTCAGTGTCTACAAAACGTTTTGACTGCACGCCGTAGCAATGTGACAGGCTCTTTGGAATCTCGTGTGGTCACTGTGTCTGGGATGTTATCTGAGGCGGGTGCCGACAATATGAGCTTACATCAACTAACGGACTGCATGCACCAGAAACGAATGGTTGCTAAACTTGCCGGTTTCGCCAAATGGCTCGTGGACAAATCCGATAGGCCGACAGCAGTCAAACGACAGATAGATACAGATCTACCCGTGGGAATGCACGCACTGTTAACTAGAATGAAACGAAGGAATGCGGACCAACAGGACGATGATTCCGTTGACGTGAGTTTTATGGTTTTGGTAACCTTTCCGATCAGTTTATCCGATGTGATCAGACCACATTGGTGAACTGTTCTATACCGCTGTCCAACGAAGGCATTGCCAAGATAAACATCTATTCCAGGAGCCAGTACTGTGACACTTTTGATAGCATGAGTGTCGCTGTAACATCCCCTAAGGAGTGTCAATTCGCAAAAAACGGCCCAGAACGAACAACACCAAAACTGAAGAAGCATGTTGAGTTCTAGGTCAATCGACGAGTTTAATTGTGTACAAGAGGATAGAACTCCAGGAAAAGACGGATAAGTGAGCGATATCATGGTTGCAAAAGTCCTTCTAAAAAGAGCACATTAAGACGTCCAAACTAGGCCTAGCGGTAAATCCGAAGTTTTGTTCTACCCGACACTTTATTTAAAGCACTGGCTTGTTACGTTCTGTGTCGACACTCTTGTGCTATTTTTGTATCTGTAGGCGTATTCAAAGCCGTGGGTGGGTCGTTACTGTTAGTTTGAGGAACAGAACTCATAAGTAAATTACTCACATCGTCTGCAGTTCGTTTGTGATGCAAGTTTGGGTTATCTGAGTATCATACTATGGTTTTCAGGCCGTGATGAAGGGAGGAACTACAATTTGTCACCAGTCGTTTTCTATCACTGATCACCTCAGTTTCGCTTGACGGCCTTTCTTCAGTTCCAGAAAACTAAGTCACGTTTGGCGAATCGGGGTTGACTGCCTTTGTGCTTGACCGCAGAATCACCTTTTCTCACGTGACTGTCCAGCATCACTAATTGACTTGTTCGCTATACCAAAGACAATGATGATAATTTTAACTGATTTCTGATCGTGAACCCGAAGTAGGTCAGAAGCACGGAAAAGTCACGGTAGCCAGATAGATGGGCCGCATCGATCGATGCAAAAAGTATTCAAAGTGATTTTTCTCCGATTTTTTGTTTCTTTGTATGACTTGGTAGTGCAGGAAAATTTGCTCACAGTATCTCCAACATATTCTGCAGTCTATTAACTCCTCAAGGGAAAAATTACATCCCTACAGAATGTGCCCATATTAGAATGATCCCTTATAACGGATTTATACTTGGTTTACTTTCATTTTATATTATCTGAGCTGAAAAGATAACGATTGTTGTACATCAAATGATCCACGTCGGAACACTGCCCGGTCCTCTCCACCCAATTTAATCACCCTTCTTGCGGTATGACCTCAGGTTACGTTCTAGTTTCACATTCACTTGCTTTTGATGTTTTCGCCAGGTATTCCTTTCTACTACCTTCGAGGCAGTCCTTTCTGACTATTTCAAGCTTTCACCGCGTATATACACTAATCTTATTCTGAGCGTTTTCTATTAAGATTATCTATTTGAAACCTTGCCGTTCGATGAACGCACCTATAAACAAGGTGAAGCTATCGTGTTCATCTACGTCCTACATCAGTGAAAACTTCCGCGTTGGAATACATTATTCGTGAGACATCTGGTTAGGCAACCTCCAGGTCTAGAGAACTACTTCGGAATGCTTTAGCGGAGGTGTTTCACCAGTCTGTCATCCGACAAATGACTATACAGCCAGTCAACTTGTCAAAATTTCGCAGTTTTGTCAGGGATTTATTGCAACCGGTAATTCATTGATCCTTTGCAGTGATCCGCGTTTGCACATGTGTGAATATTAACTGGTTGAGTGACACTAGGCATGTATTATGGGGCTATTGTGTCTTCTGGTTGAGTTCACCCAGAGATACTTTTTGTTGCTGTTCCCCAGAATAGGCAGTATAGAAGACTGCCTCATACTTAGCTTTCGGATTTTTATCCCCTGAAGCTAAGAAGACGCTAGTGAAGATGTTCCTGTCTGCTCTCTGACTGGTTTTGGAGACTTAGTAAAATAGTCTGGTTTATAGGTATCGCAGATCCTTTTAATAGCTTACATTTTACTCCTTGAATTCTATTACATCCGTTCAGGTACGCTTTACATGCCCCAGTGAATAACTGCTTGATTTTGGACAAAGTGACCAAAGTTCAGGCTTACACTAGCTCGCTGTAGACTGCTTGTGCTTAATTAAAAAAAGGAGCTGTAGATCGCCGGTGTTTATGTCAATGGTTAATGTAAACTTGAAAAGTCAAGTGCCAACTGAACACAGCGCAGGAGCTTGCGTCAGAGTTAATTCGCGGTCCTGTTCCAGTCAGTTGACGCACGCTGAGCATCTCATTTTTTGTAGATCCAAACACCTATCTTCACCACCTGCCGGAGAATCATAAGGTTAAAACTTCTTGGTGAGGAAATAAAATTCATATTTTCGTTCGATACTGACTCACCCTTTAATGTCTAGAAGTACTTGAACATGCGCGATGCTTTGGTTGACGTGAGTGACATCCCTGTGATGTTAGGACGCAGTCGCTGACCGAGTGGTCTTTGGCACCAATCCACCTCCGACTTTCCGGTTGTTCCTCTTCCAAATTGGTTACCCGACCCGCGTGTTATGTGTCATCTATGCACCGAAACATGCAACGAGCGAACGATCGTAGTTCATTTTGTCCCGGAGCATTTCCGCTTACCTTGGACTACTTTTCAGGTAGCCAGTTGCAAAGAATTTGCAGTGTGAGAAGCTGCCTCCATCCCACTCTAATACCGCACCGCGATTGAATTTATGTGGGCTAATATCACTTTGTGTGTATGATGATTTCTTTCGTGGACGACAACTATCTGCTGTGATGGCGAACCCCGTCGGAGCTGTCGACGGCCTCTACTAATTTCACCCCTTTTTTCATCGTTGAATCTGTTTTCCTGATATTCCTTACCAATGAGAATTCGCTTGAGAACGGTAGTACCCATGAAGCACTGCAATACCTAATTTGGATTTATCCATCCAATCTGCATCAACAAGCTGCTTGTGCCGTTTGTGTGGGGAAAAATGGACCAGTCACTTCACCTTTCTTTGTGTTCTGAGCAAATTATGGTTGATCTGTGTGTTGCCCAACAACGACAGAATCAATTGACCTAGCGGAAACTTACTTCTTGTCTGGCGACTGTGAGAGTCATTTTGTGATTGTGAGTTTCCGTAATAGTCATACTAACGGACGCTGACAGAGGATTCCCAGACAAGATGGACGTTCTAACTATATTTTCTAATTCAGTATGTTTCTGCACGTTTGTGCCCATCCTGTTAGACAGTGACGAACGTCGAATTAGTCATACTGCCCTGCCATAAAAAACATCTTAGTCAAACGTCTGTCTCCTTTTTCCTTCCCATTTGATTGATTGGACGCCATAGTTGGGGGAATCCTGCCGACCAACATACACTCATAGAAAGTTTAATTTATTTGTTTTCTCGAATTATTTCCGTTCCGGTGGTGTTAGATCTGAGGGGACTCAGTGAATTCTAAAAGAGATTTACCACACTGCTGGGACAGGTGTGACAAATTCATGCCGCCATGGTAACAGAAGCTTGCAACTCAAAAGGGTAGTGCATACCGCACTTCATGCCGCACACTTCACATCAGACAAACTGTTCCGCTTTCTGGCTAGGCCCAACCTATGTGAATTCCCCCTCCCCTAAGCCTATGGGTCTGGTTGTTAATTTTTCGTTCAAGGATGTGTTATGTATTGAATAAGGGCTCAAAAGGGATTACGTCGATTATTATGTCGATCACACTGCGACACTAAACTGTTTTAGCCTCTACCCTTGTACTTTTTCTACAGACGGTGGCCCGACTGTATGTTCCCCGCTTCCATGTCATCTGATCGTTACTTGGGGATATGAACATCAGTGTACGGAACTACCAAATGTTGAGTTCAGTTTGGTAAGAATCTTCGGTTATCAAGGAGACGTCAAATGGGACATTAACGTCTACATTCAAGTAGAACATAAGATTGACAGAAACTCGGGGACTGCGCCTACTTGATGAGCCCCAAGAAGGGCGAAACCGGTCGTGGGCTGTCGACGAATTTTCAGCAACCTTATGAGTAGTGCATTACGTACATCTACATCACTATTCAAAGATACACCATTTTGATAATATGGGACTAGGATGTAGGATAGCAGTCATTGTTCTCATAGACTACTGTGTTTTACTTGTTAAACTTTGCACAATGGTTTTTACACCATCAAGCCTCATTTACCAGCAAACCCGATCAACTATTGTTGCCAGCAATAGTTGCCAACTTCGACCGGCATCGTACCAATTGATAGTTCTGTGCTAATCCATGAACCTCTGCTAATGTGAACACACAAATCTACCTTCACCTGGTCTTTTATAGACTAGACGCAGAGTTAACATCCTGATACTCGTCAGTCCAGCAGGTGCTGGCAGCAGACGCCCTACAGACGCTAGCAACATGCGTCAGGCGCGTGCTATGCCTACTGGCGCTGATTCATACAGCAAGCTTTTCTGTGCCCACATCACGCTTTGCTGCCCACACTGTCCTTTGGGAATTGGTTTGAATAGCTGCCATCTCTGCTTCTGGAGACATGAAGAGTTTGGGCTGTGTTTAGGTTAAACGAAGAAAATGTTTGTTCCGCGTGGATTGGGCGATTGGTTGATGCTGTTTACCTAAAACAGGCAACTGGACTGTAGTGATTTCGGACAATTAGTAACTACTTATTCTAGCTCTACGCAGCGTTGTTTACGTGTTTCTGTGAGATTTAGAGTAACATCAGACCTCATTCTACATCATCAGACTTATGTGATGGAAGAAGTATCGTGATGGTCACTTGAGAAAACGCCACAGCTCATTTATTCTATATGGAATAGGTTCCACATTTCCCCCGATTTAAGCCAAGGAAGTCGTTCTCAATTTTACATCGCATGAGGGTGCACAAATTTGCTAACCCGCGTCGTGGCTGTTCCGTTAATCCAGAAACATGTTAACCAGAAGGAACGTGACTGATCGTCCACATTCAACTGATGGGCGGTTGTTCGAACGAAAGGCATAGTGGATTGCTTTGCTGGACCAATTACATTTCTCTTTTGCAGTCAACCTCGACCGTCAGTCATAGTTTATGAACTAAGCGTTGCCTAAGTTGGTGATATTCATGGGTGCATAGGCTGGGGATTCACTGTATGGTGAGATAGGCGGCTAAGAAGTCGATTACCGGTAGTTTTTTCGCTTTTTTGGTCAAGAATAAATGGAGACTGGGTTGTAGGCTTTTTCACTGTAAGTTCAGCATTCTAAGAGTGGTGACAAAGCTCTCAAGCGGTCCAATTTTTCCGCTTGCTCGGAACTGACATTTCTAGACATTTCTGTGGACCAAAAGCCATGGTCCCAAAGCGATTTTGACGTGAAATTTTTGCTGTGTAGCATTTCCTTTCGGCTGTGGTTGGTATTATGTTGTCGGATGAAGTAACTCATACTGCGTGATCTAAATTGTTTATGCTTTTTGAGGCCGCACTATCATAGGTAAAACACTGGGTTCCTCTGATCCTTGAATCCTTGATTTTTGATCCCTTGAATGCACACAGAATAACATGGTAGGATTTCGCATGCTAGCTAAAGCCTGAAACGTGTAAAACGCATTGAAGACACAAAGAAACTAGGTAAAACATATCGAAATGATCCTTTTTCAGTACTTCCGTCAATAAAACGAAGATAACGTCAACATTACTCTAATCTGCTTCTGTTTGAACAATAACGGCTTACACCGATTGATCAGTACCACTTCAAGCAATTTAACCATTTCGATTGAGTACGTTTCATAACGACTCTGAACGATGACTACAGGTCAACCTATTGCTTTGTCCCGATCATATGTCTCGTCATTAGGCAATGGATAACTCTTCCTACAACCAACTAGCCAGATGGTTGGTCAATATTCTTACACCCGTAAGAGTTGAACCTACGAAACATTGTTTAAAGAATAACTACGAACTTTTGCCGTATTTTGAAGCTGGCAATGTGTTCCGTTGACGTTCAGCCACTAGCTACGAATGCCTCTTCTTGAAACTATCGATTGTTTTGTAAGTTTCCATTTACTCACCAACATTCCACTTCCCTGTGTACTCTGATTTCTAGAACTATTATCTTGAAATATCCAAGAGATGTTAACTTTCATTTTCAAGACAGGGGCTTCAAACAGGTTGACGAGTTCGCCATGAAAATACCATCAGGACAGACATTAGCTGACATGTCTGTGACCAAGTTGGAACTTTTGGTAGAGAATTAGCCTAATAAACTGTCAATACAAAGACAATTTCTAGGCGATATTTTACTACTTTTGAGTGACCAACAACAAAGTGTAAAGCTTCTTGCTATGTTTTACCATTAGAGCATTCTCTTTGCTTGCGACTATGAATGGAATGTTCATCTACTGCTCCTAGATATTTTATTGGCAAGGAAATCAGATGTGTCTCGTCCTGGGGAGTGCACACCTTGCAAGCTTTCGTTCCATTCAGTTCAAACGATCCACGCCTTGCAGTACAGGGTCAGAAAAATATGTACATCGAATACTCGGGATACTGATCTGCAGCTTTGGAAAAATGACCACCCTTGTGGACTCATCGGACGTATCTGAAATTTACAATGCATAAAAGAACCACTGATGACTATTTCAGAGAAATACATGCATCTTGGAGTACCGAAAGCCGGCGACAGCACACCCACTTTCCTAATAGACACCAGAGGCGGCCTTGTGACGCAGCTTTAAAATTGACCAATTACAAATGGTAGCTTACACAGTGACAGCCCCATTGCCACCAATCGATACATCAATCTCAGTTGGACACACTCATTTACATACCGATTTCGATTTCACGGGAGGCTCATTTGAATCCCAGCTGAATCTCTGGATCTTGCTGAAGGGCAAAATCGATCACGGGCTGTTGGAGAGTTTTCAGCAACCTTATGAATAGCTTTACTTCATCAAACTCAGTTCTTTGATATATATACATTGGTAAAACTGACAGTAGAATTGTCCAGTCGGATCCTGCGCTGTTAAACGTATCGGGACCTGGCGTCAGTGGAATCCGTTTCAGAGTCACACCATCCATGAAACATGTGATCAAGACAAAGCGCAAAGTCCACCTATACTCATCGTTCAAAGTTGGTACATGTAGTCACTCAAGATGACTCAACTTGCTTAGTATTCTTAGTTGTTCAGCGCAAACCGTTGTTGTGCACACCGAATAATTCTGACGTTGCCCCGGTTTTACACTTTTTTGGCTGTAGCGATTGTGCGAAATAGTGTCATCTCGCGGTCACGTTGACCTTGTTCTCATCAAACAAGTTTTTGTGAACGAAGTCTGTATGATGAGGCATCGGTTAATGAGGCTGCTCTGTGAAGATCGACAAGCGGGCTTAAGAAACACCAAATACATCCTGAAAACACACAGGTTATGAAAGACCGTTAATAACACATATTGGCGAAGACAAAATAGGACAGACTGTTGATAAGGGAGGTTGTTGCGGTTACGATGTAGTTCATCAGCTTGGACACATACTTGAGTACTCAAAATGATATGATAAGAAGGACGGTACATTGAACCTATTTTCTGGCAGATAAAGAATATTCAGAACGCACAATACTGCCTTTTCCGGAGACGTTGAAGCCGATGCTAGTGCTTGTTAGACCCTGACACGATGAGTCAATCTGTGGATTTGCCTCTTGCTTTTCGTCCTCTGTACTAAGAAAATTCATAAACCTAGGTTCCAGTGAATTTCGTTCGAAATTAGAAATAGTATCTGGCTTGACTGGATTCAGCACGGGCTGCGATAAACAGCAACTGCTGTTTACCTCACTGAGAAGTCACGCTCCGCAAATGCTACAGAACAGCTCGTCTACCAAAAGAAGCGTGACCTCTGTCCTTCTCTGGCAACCACAGAGGCCATTGCACATCTACTCGACGATATCACAATTTTCCACTCGGCTGGACGAAATTCCTTGGGAATGTCCAGGTGAACAGAACAACCAACACAAGAGTTTTTGGAACAAACTGGCTTTAGTTGAGGTTGTCTTTCTTCATGAACTTTATGGGTAAATGTTAATATACGCACCTCGATGTCTGAGAATGGATCAATGAAGCTCTCAAGCTGGCACATTATGGTTGTGACTTGGCCTTATAAGACGTCCAATATAACGAATACTTCTTGTAAAGACCGCTTTTATCAGCCACAAGAATCACTATAATGGTTGAAAATTGGAGTTCTCCGTTGAAAGGACCACCTCTCTGCAATCAACATACGAAATGGTACCTTGGACTAGCTAGTCATCCAATTATTTTCCCTCTGTTTGTTGTCCCACTATCAGGTAGGTCAAATTCCTGAAAGCAACCACTGAGTGCCCGAAATCTACTGAGACCCTCAGCTCTGCTAGATGTTGACCAGACAGACAGCGCCCCCTCAATATACAGCGCTTCACAGCCTTGTATCAAACCCAGGCAGCGCGAGTCAGCGTTGATCAAGGTCAGACAACGCCCCCGCAATATGCAGCGCGGCGCAGCCTTGTACCAAGGCCAGACCGCGTGCGTCAGCACTGGACCAAGTTAGACAGTGTCCCACCAATAACTAGCTTGAGACAGTTGAATTCTCGCGCTCGCACGCACTCACGCTCTCGCACTCACTTTTCGGAACATAGCTGTTGTGTTCCCTTCTGTGAGTCTTTTTTTCCGGCATTAGGCACTGGAGCGGGTCAGGAGTCAGATACCACAGGTTGGCGAATCAGCAGACATAACACCCACCCACCCCTAATTGTATGAACACACATACACACTATAGGTGTTCATTTTATTCATCTTTCCTGATACAGTAATCCTCCAAACAGGCAGCCACCACGAGTGTTGTATACGGTCTTTCCCGAGTTGCATTCCCACACTAGATCGTGGCTGATGGGGAAGCATGCGGCCGGCTTTCCAGAAAAATGGCTTCTCCGTTTGGCGAATGTCTGTACACAGGCTTCGTTAGTTTCTTCGGCTAGTTCCTCCAATGGCACCACCGTTTTTTTTCTGTGTCCGAATTGAAAAACGAGCAATTCTTCATCCTTATACGCTACTTAGTGTTCAGTAAGTTTCAAGTTTGCTCATTCGCAGCCTTCGAGGAACTTTGTGCTGAAACATGGGCAAATTATTTGCTGTAGACTAACGAACCGAACACACATATATCTAAGTTGTAAATAGCGATGCACTTTTTTCAGATAAGCCTTTTCCTTCACATTGCCGACCAGTTGAAACGGTCGATTCGCACTTACCAGTTCGTCCATTCCTTGTAAACCGCGGTCAATTTACCACAGGGTATGAAATGAGTATAGGGTCACGGTTTTTTCGCAATCATACTGGTTGGTTGTTCTACTAAGTAAGCCAGCGAATGTTGTCCTAGGGTTTTGTAGGTTATTCTTAGTGTGGAAGTGTGCGGTGAAAATACACGTGCTTAAAAATATACAGCGGGATGTTCTTTCACGCGCGAGCCCACACTAACTTCATATTATCTATACGGAAACGTTTCAGTATGATTTGGAATGTCTTCTAAAGTGAAGCGCAAGTACACACCGAGGTAACAAGTCCACCAACACTTTTAACACCACTGATGTTTGCTGTCACCTCACAAAGTACATTTTTACCAAGAGGTATAAAACTCTAGAGCAATAACTCTTACCTTATTTCGGACCATGCATTTTCCTCAGGTTGTTATCCGCTCAGAGTTCTGCTGACCGAATCGAAGTATCCCAAGTAATGCGGTAAATTGGGTCATCATCATTTCAGTAGCGTTGTGTGATTCCATTTCAGATTGAGAAGGGACCTTAATGAGAACCCGACAATCTGCTTAATTTCAATTAGAAATCAGTTAAGTGGAGACATGTACTAATTACGTGGCTGTCTCCAGAAATCACACAGGGGTATTTTGATATGACACATTGCATGTCACCTTCCGCTTTCGACTGACATTTCTTTGATTCAGTCCACTTTGAAAGGAAACTCTGCTCATGAAGGTAGGTCGGCATTGATATGAGCAAAACACAGATGGCTATCCGTGCTACTTTATATCAACGAGTACATATCAATAATCGAAACAATGATTTTTTTCATCCAAGATTTGATCCACGAAGAAACTGGATGAGTTTGAGTAGAAGAATAAAATACGACGGCTGTGCTGGATCGCGGTTTGGACCGCTATGCCACGTGTATACGGATTTCGGCTAATGATGATGGTGGTGCTCAACCCCCCCCCCCCTACATTTTACTATTACATTGGTCGCCACAAAAATTGGCCGATAAAAAATTAATACAGAATTCCTGAAAGACTGGACGCTTCAAGGCAAGAGTCGAATGAATGCCAACTTTTGTCAACAGAAATCCCACAAACAGCAAAATGTTTGGCATGATAACTTGCATTTGGCTTACTAATGGTTATCATAAACAAAGTCCCCGTGCTTGCATCGAACTTAACAGGGACGGCCTCGACGCCGTACACTATAGGTCCACCGCACAGCACAACCCAATGAGAGACTGAGAGATGGCGAAGAAGCTGCGTTCAAACTGCCGGTCACATTGGACTACGTACGGCGACTCGGATTGTTGAGTTATCGACTATATACAGATCAATACAACGAAAATTGGTACCGATAAGACTGGTGTCCACCTGATTCACGCGTCCATAGACTGAGGACAATTCAGGTCGCCATGCCTGAGCTACCGCGATCCGAGACATTTAGCGAGCCCGTACAAACTGACAATCTGACATTCTCCATGAAATCGATAGAATAAGAAACTTATCCGGCCGTGTACCCTCGCTTCAGTTCAGTTCAAACGTGAACGTGCCACAGCTTGTGATAGTTTTCAGATCCTGTTGGTTCATCTGCTCCTCCTGCTTACCACTTGACTGGTCGTTATGGAATCAACGATCTAATTCCGCGTAGGATGGGTACTTTAGGATCAACAGGATTGTTACGATGTTTTCTGACGTTTCGCCTGTCCTCTTGGCTCTGCACATTTGAGTAGGTTTAGTACATGTCTGTGCATGTGTTGCCAGGAGACGAGGCCAGCGGTGGCGTAGGTAGAACTGTTATCACACGCACTATGGAGTTGGAGGTGAACAAAAATATGAAAAAAATAGTGAGAACGAGTTCCGTACAACTCAACATCAGATTAATCAAACAATCAGTTTGGCCGCGGACAAATCCATTCCTATAAAGTGACCTATTCAAAGGGTATACCAAGGTGTCCGCAATCTAGCTTCTGATACCATCAAGCCCATCCAAGAGTACAGTCGGTTTGCAAATCTTAAACAGCCATCCATTTCTATATTTTGAGATTACGCCAGCTGCTTTTGATGTATATTTGGGTGGGACCTGAAAGCCTGAGAATATGTATAAACTCGGACCCTTCTAAGGACCTTGCTCATCCTTTGGTTTTGCCCTTATTCCCACCTTTTATTTTCTTCCATTGTTGTCGTTTTCTCCATACCGAAATCTAGGAGCACTGTTTCCGTTTGACATTTCCTGCAACAGTCCAATGAAGTCTTTCCTCTCGCTTTGAATTCGATTTGCCTTTCAATAATTGCGTTTCATACACAACTTTCCTAACTGTTCTGGTTTCCGAAGACTACAATTTAGCACGTGAGAATTCTATCCATTTAGTTGCCATATGAAAGTGGAGATAGTTTTTGGACTTATCTACCCCTTTTTCCATAGTATGCTATCGCAACATAACAGGTCACGTGACTTGCCGACAATTGAGTCTGCACTACTTGCAATACGCACAGAGACTGGGGCAATTGAACAACAGAGTAATTCGTTTAGCACGAACCTCTTGGCGGAATCTTGTGAGTTGTCACGTGGCATTTACGCTACCACAAGGCCGCCAACGAAAAACAGTTCTTACTTTCTATACAGATTTCGGAAAGCTAGCAAATCTGGTAATAGTAGTCGTCTTAATTAGAAGGTGGATATTTTCACAGGTGACTGTTACTCTCCTCTGTGAATGTCATATTCAACCACATAATTATATGAAAGCAGTCATCAGTACAGATAGCGGCAAGCGGTAGAGAATACTTTGCCACACTTACGGAATGTCCTCAGTGCTCCCTGTCGCTGTCATACACCATAATCCTCATTGATATTGCAGACCTATAGGACTGTTTGATGAAAGTGTATCATGTCCAGAATTTTCCTGCTTCTCTCTCTCTCTCACTGCCACTCTACTAATCATTGCGCATACGTGTTCATAATTGACGATCACACTGTAGGTATGATTCCGATTAGTAGACGGGGTATTTTAAGATCTTCTATTTCATCGAATGTACCGGTGTCTGGTTATGTCAACTGCTTGCTCGACACCGAAACCAAAAGGTCGAAGCTGCTTGTGTTCCTACTTTGAAATAGTTTTTCATTTACTTTAAACACCCGTCTGTTGGGGACAACCAAGATAACTGTCTACCAGTTTCTCATGTGTTGCGGACTTGGACGAAACTGGGTAAAGGACGACCGCACTGACTGGAGTAGATTTCTCTAACGATCTGACTAATCTTCTTTAACTGGATATCGCTTTTATTCGCTAGCTTAAAAGATAAATACACAGCATCATAACAATTCGAGGAGATTCTGAACCAGATGGAGTGGCTGAGTTTAATTCAACCAAATCAACTGTAATGGCCCTTCCAGCCTGTAATTACCTTTTCACGAGCTATCAGATCTGTTCATCTCAGCCCTATCATCTGATTTCTTTTTCTCCAGGCACCTTTTATCCACGGCGAAACCTCGAGCGGTTCAACTTCATCAAGAACTCCTGACCTCGAAGGATGCAGTTCGAGTTTATACAAGTTTCAGGCGTTTCTGGATGCCGTGATAATCAGTGAAGATGATGCACGTGTGATGATAACCCCCGTTGGCCCAAATCAATTGGACGCTTCGACTGCTTCATCCGACACCAAGGGTCCTTCACTGTACTTCACAGTGTTGAATCCGGGACGCTATCTTCGGGGTTTGTTGAACCATCAAATGATTGCTTAGTTTATTGTCACATGACGGTTTCTGTAGACCAGTGCACAAATAATGTATTCTGCCTCATCAACCCACTGACTCACGGACTCGACTGCACGCGACAGCCAGTCGGATTCTCCAAGGGCAGACGAAATCCTCATCTCAGCGTTTCATCGCTTTTGGTTGTCCGCCTCAACCATCTTGAAGACAGGCTGTTCAGCTATTGAGTTTAGCTTCCCGGTCTATTTTGACAACGAATCTCTAGACTGGAATTACTGAAGGAATCTTATCAAACCAAATACCCTAAATAACGAGACACGTCAAACAGGCCCTTGACACTTATTCAATCGTGTGCATGACGAATGTTAGTAGGTCAGAGGTAATGAGGTGTTTGTTTTCATCCCACGTTGACGTGGACTCCTTGCCCTTAACTTTTGGGATCCACATTTATGTGGGACAGTCTTATGAGAGCCTTCCTCTGTGTCGTACGTGCTATCCTACTAGAGAGTTAGCCATTGTTTCATCAGGATAACACTAGTGTAGCGCACATCAGTTACATTTGACTTCACATTCTATGCGAATGCATCTTGTTGCCCGTTCATTGGTTGGCAACCGGCTTTTATCTCATCTAACTGCAAGAAAGGTGTCATCAGAGACCGATAAAATAGGTGCATCAATATTTTGACGAGAACACAATATCAAATGCTACGCATGCGAGCATTCAGCTTTCTGCGTCAAAAAGTAGGTGAACTTACTTTTCACGCTCACAACGCCCACTTTTGCGTAGTCAATGATCAATGGGTCCAGTCGGCCGGGGTATAACTAACTGCTTTCGTACGTTTCTTTGTGCTTGACGCAAAAACCGTGTAGGTTGCGCTAGCTGATCGACAATTTGATCGCTGAAAAGCCAACGCTTTAGTCATAGATATTACCTGCCGTGATTGTCGACTTCCATGATGAAATTTATCTGGCAAATTGGATCATGCAGTTTCGATTTATTTCACACTGTCATTGCAAGACAGGCTGCTGCTGCTGAGGAGTTGGCATGACACCTGAACAATCATGCCGAGGAATAATAGTTAACGCTCTCTCTTACCCTCGCTTCTGGGTTTGTCAGTTCGCATTTCATCTCGGTATCCTATAGATCGATATTGACTGGAACCGCTTTGTTGAGTTAGCTCGCAGATATTGGGACATATGCTTCTGTATAAGACGCCTATGCTCCGTTTCGTTTTGTCATGAATATTCTCTGCTGTAGTGCAAATTGTCATTGCCAGTGTACTTCCTGTATTAGTTCCTCCCAGTGAAAAGGAGGGAATGACTTGTATATACGTAATGCACTACTCATAAGGTTGCTGAAAGTTCTTCGACAGCCCACGACCGGTTTTGCCCTTCCAGTCCGGGCTCATCAGGTAGGCGCAGTGCCCGAGTTTCCGTCAACCTTATGTTCTACTTGAACCCAAATTGGACTGTTTTTCGAGAAATACACTCATTTGCATATCAATTTGGTTTTTGCGAGAGACTCACCTGGAACCCAGCTGAATCTCCCGTTTGTGATGTTTTCAGGCAACTGAATGTGCTGCACCAGGCCGCCTCATGTTCCAGCAACCTTATGAGTAGTGCATTACGTATATACATGTATCGCGATATCTGGAATATCGTAGCAACTGGAACATGAGGCGGCCTGGTTCTGACCTGACCTTAGATTTTCGATCACTCCTACCTAAGCTTAGGAGACCTGACAGTACTTCGAACCATACATCAGCTTTGCACCAGAAAACTGCTGCAACTAAAATATTTGTCATTGTTTTATTACCTGTCTGTCCACGCATAGAACGGTCGCTACAAATATACGTAACTTGCTTAGTTGATCCAAACTGGTCAGGAAAGCTGGCTACCTCTTGTCTCACTTTTTTATCATTTAGTAGTTTTCTTAGTATTTCCGGAGAGCGTGGTAAAGACTACAATTATTAAAATCGCACGTGAAATATGAGTTTTTGGAAATAGTGTAGTGTGGTACCCAAAGTGAGCTTCCTCTCGATTTCGGTCCCAGATTACAGGTGCTATCGACATCAGGACTCGCGGGACTGCAGGCAAACTCGCTATCCTTCGGGTTGCAAGTCAGTGACCTTATCCTATCAGTGGTTGGTTGCTGTCACCAGCAGACGACTATTGGTACACACAAAAGCCGTTAAGAACGATCGTGCTTATCCAAAATGTGCTTATTCTGTCTCTTACTCACACAGTATTAACATCGATAAGGCTGGTCAGTTAAGCATTGATCATCCTTTGCTTACACTAGGCGCAGAGGTAGAGGTTTTCCACAATATACCCCTGGTTCAATCGATTCGTAGATGTGCCACGCGAACCACGTGATTACTCTAGGCAGAGTACAGTAAGTTCACACTCTGAATCATACTTCCGTGTTGTTTGTCAGTTACACCTTTATGCTACTCTTGCAGTTTCACATTTTTTCAGCTTTACCGTTGACTTATAGAGTGTGTCATTCAGGTGCATCTGACACCTCTTCTTTGTTTATAAAAGAACCTTGTTTGTGCACCATTCCTCAGAGGACAGAATAATGGTATGCAGCTTACGCAACTGCACGAGCCCGTCGTTTCAAATCGAATGTTGCTCCAGAGCTCCGCATGATTTTCCCTCCCATCTTGATATGTGTGTGAGAAAAGCCATACGACCCAGTGAACCTCATCAAGGCTTTTCTTTGATTCGATTCTCTTGCTTTCGCTTGCATTACCAACCCAGATCTTGTGCAACAATCGCGGTGTGTTTTGTTGGCTGGTGGTACCATGGAACCGTTTGAAGAACTAATCGAGCAGGTGTTTGTGCCAGCTGGTAAACCACCCGAAAACACTGTCGTTTTTGCGTGTGATCATGTTATCGATCCGAAGCGACAGTTGGCAATCTACCCGGTGGCTGAATCGCCGGACGGACAAATGCTGGAATTTACTTACCAGGTAGGTGCCTTAACGTGTGAGGTGCCGCTTTCAATCGACTACACTGATAGCACAAATGTGTTTATTATGCGCCACTGCTCATTTGCATGCGGTAACGCTCGACGGCCGTTCAGATGTATGCGTGCGTGTGCATGACGTTTCACACCAATCGGGCACACATGCAACGGCTATCAGCATCGGCGAGGGATGACGTCAATACTGAAAATTCACAATTGTGGGTACCTAAAGCTATTGCGGACTTGATTTACTTCTGTTCGACTCAAATTACTCTCAATAGCCCTAAACGTTTTCAAGAATTCCTCATATAGTAGTTAATCATCGTTTTATCCTGAAGTCGTTTACAGTCCTAATCGACTTGTGGCGCAGAGTCTGCAGCATTAATTTCCAACCTTTTGAATACTACCATAATGCCATGCTTCGGACAGTGCTTTTTGACCGCAAAAGTAACCTTCCTGAACAGGAAACATCTATCGGTGAAGACGCTACTAGAACAAGACATTTATTAAATGTCTGTCTGACTACGAGTAACATTTCTGTTTTGCATTCACGCGGATATCCTTTGGGGTGCTGTTAATTTAGGACAAGTATATCGATGAGTCACTCTGGATGCGGCTTGCCTTCCTGTTTTGGAAAGTGCTTATTGTCTTGAAGGTCGCATTTGTTGGGATATCAGCGCCACCATATTGGTCATCCGTGTCAGTTCTTCAGGGAAAAAGGTGATAGAAGAGAAGCCTTTATTGTTGCTACAAGTATTCATGTAGTTGTTCAGTCCCTAGTCTTCCTACTTGTTTTTCTTCGCGCGCTTGCAACTGCAGTGCTTCCAAAGGCATCTTTCATTCATTCATTTACTGTAAGTAAATCCCCACTTCCTGTATGGCTTATTGACAGGCCATTGGACACGCTTCGTCACACACTCAAGTTTGCTGTCTGTAGAAGTTCACTATGGAAATTTTTGGCTCAGTATAAGTCTCTTCGATAGAAAAATGTCGCGTGTGAACAATTCACCTCCTATAAAGTTCCTTCCTGGAATCCAAGGTGACCAGAGGTACAATTGAGGGTTTCCGGCCAGTTTGAAACAGAATACAGATAAATTATTCAACAAAGCTACTTTGGCCCGTCAGTCCAGTCTCTCGCATCTGTCCTTACCTCCTCTCATGAGACTTCGGTGCTTCAGTCTGCAGCGAATACCGCTAATTACCATTGAATGAATGATTTTTTGTCGGTCGGGCGGATGGGGTGCCCTACTGCTAGCCTTTGGGTAACCTACCCTGTCATCAACTAGTTTACTATAATCTTCTTGAGTTCACACTACCTATGAGGTCGGTGACTGTTATATCTGACTTCCGTCCCCGCTGCAGTGGCTAGTGCCGGAAAAAAAACTCGCCGACAAGGAACTCAACAACTTTTATTGCAAACATACGAGTGAGTGCGAAAAAGTACAGCGGCCTCGCACTATATATACAGGGGGCACTGTCTGACCTCGATTCAAAGCTGTCTGATCAGTGTTTAGTGAAGTTTGAGGGTCTCAGTAGGTTTCGGGTATTCTGGGATAGTCTTCAGGAATCTGACCTTCTCACAGTGACAATTCGTGAGCAGCCCAATACCGGCCCATCAAGTAGACCCAGTCCCCAATGTTCTGTCAGTCTTATTTCCTGCTTCAACACTAAACAGGACATATCTGCCGGCAAATAGTACTAGTGGTAACACGCTCGCCTCAGATGTGCGGAGTTCTAACCACATCATGGGCATTGGATATGCACTGCTGATGAGCTCTGATAAGAGCAAAACTCGAGTCCAGTACTCCCTTCCCTTTGATGTGGGCTCACCAGAATGGTCGTGCCCGGATAGGGAGTCGGTTGTTCAAACGAAAGTCATGTTAGTGTGTATTCTACAAAATCCCGCAAGCACCAACGCCTGAAATATGCTAACAAGAGTCTGAACTGAGTCTCTTCTTTGAGATAATATTTATGTGGCACATTCAGTTGAATATTATCCTAAGCGGGAAATTCATCTGAGATTCAATTGAGTTTCCCCTTAACACCAACATGGTTGGTAAATAACTGTTTCTCTGCAGTTTGTCAGAATGGGTTTCCTGTAATCCTTGCATAAGACGGTCTTTGTGCATCACACATCACCACATGTTTGAAAAAGCCCTTCTAACTAAACAGCAACTCGGGGACTTTTCAAGTAACTGACGCAATGTACATTATAATAGAATAACTATTGCCGCAAGACTTCTCTAGTGTCTACAAAGGATATTAGGTGGGACTTCGTTTTGTTTAGGCATTTTGACCCGTCGGGTTTGATTTCGTTGAAATTTTTATTCCTCGCCCTAAAAACTCGTGAATGGCGGTCAGTTGAGACGAAATGTGGTCGCAATTTTTTCTGCATTGTCTAGTCACTGTCTTGCGATCGGTTTCCGTGAGACAGTCGTCGTGGTTCAGAAGACACTTCTTAGCTAATTAATCACACCACCGGAGAGTTAGAGACCGCATTTTTCTAGTCTCCTTCCACATCGTAGATCCCAACCGTGATAGCTCGTTGAGTCAGTGCGTCCAAAGTTCGTTCAGGCTGATGTCCTAAGGTAGCAGCAGCTCGTAAACTTGGTTTCCTCTCGGAACCCGTAGAGCTTGTGGTCTTCTCATTGCACGCATTGATGCTTCGTCTGTACTGCTGAGCAACTTTAATTGAAGCTTGCGACACGCGACATTCGCCGTACACGTTCGTTGCTCTAGCAACTCGGGTTGAGCCGGGACCCGTTTTCTCAAAAGTCAACTGACATGCACACGATGAGTCATCGGCATTTGACACTGCTTACGCGTTGTGTGCATAAGTGGTTAGGCCGATGACGGCCCCAAGGCGCGCATCGCCATGCTGCTTATTGACAGACCGTCTCCGACCGCCGGCACACACCGCACCAGCCTCTGTTTGCCGGCCTAGCATTTCAAAAGAGGTTGTTGTGGCACATATGACGCATCAGCTTCACTCAGCTTGCCCAAGACATGAAAGTACAACGTACCGTGTTTTTGGTGCTATCGCACTTTCGCCAAGACGATCCAACGTTTCCAGTTTCATTGCTGTTTATCAAAGCATCGTTCCGGAAGAGCCTTTTTCCGCATAAAATGCAGACATTTATCTTCAACAGAGAAATTCATAGCTGATGTGATGGCGTTCGTGTAGCCTTTCCAATGGAACGCGGGCTACGTATATCCCTGTAAGAAATTCGCAATGAAAGAAATCCTAGAAGATTCAATGTTTGAGATCTTGGATATCGAGCCAATGTACTCTGGACTCACTGCTTCGTTTCGGCAGCGGATTAATCGTTGTTTTTGCATATGGGAGCTAAGTTCGTACCAGTGCCTGGAAGATCAATGAATGTAGAAAACCAATGAATATCAGTAAATGGTGTCGACTATCTTTACTGTACGCTGTGTCGGTTCATGGTCTGGCTGCACTATGAACTTAAATGACGATGCGATTGGGAAGGGTACGGTAACTCTGGTTAAGACGGTTGACTAAGGCGTATGGTTGAATTGCCTGAACGACCATAGTTCAAAACTAAATCTCTTGCGTGACAAGGTCGCAGCGGGTTCTCAATGAAATGAATAAATTACGTGTTCATGTGAACTTGCAAACCTGTGCATGTCAGCAGAGAAAAGCCACAATGAAAGTGGCACTTTCCATCCTTCACAGGCATCGCGCACCAGATTTTCTCAGACGCCGAGCACTACTGCTGACTCTTCAAGGTAGTGGCTTTTGTAAATGGGGTCCCTCTTGGGGAGATTACTGAGTTTGACTGCCTTGTATTCGGGAGTCGACCGTTACGTGTGAGCGTGTTCATGACTAGGTGCTGATTCGTGCTCTTTCAGCGTGCATCGAAAAGCTGTCACCTTGCCGTGGTGGTCGGGCTTCTGTGCTACAATGATCCTGCGGGCTATACTGGCTGGAACTCAGTTCCTAAGGGTTCAACCATGCCAGGAAGGCCAACGGGGAGCAGCCCGACGAAGAACAGCGAGTCCCCGTACTGCGAGTAATCGTATTACGAGGCGGTCTGGAGGTGAAGTCGTACTGTCCTCTGCGATAGAAGTGTGAAGGCAGTAAGGCGTTTCCCCCAGGCGACCAGCATCTCCATATTTATGGAAGCAGCGATGCTGCCTTCCCCCGAGGAAGGACGGGTTAGAAAAGGTCGGCCCTAAAAACCGCACACTCCGATCGCCCAACGGTTGACCGTGACCGCCGGCGCATTATTCAAAACGGTCGGAATACTTTTAAAACCAAAGAGTCCGGTGCTGCTCAAAAGGCACCTGCTGTGCGCAGCCGCATCAGGAGTGAGACAGTAATGCCCTACTCCCTGCGCCCTCGGGCCAGGCCGGCCCCCTACAGCCAAGTAGGTCAGACTATTGAGTCATTGGCTCCGGGAAGGGTCCCCCAAGAAAACCCTAACAACCGCTGTCTCGCGGTCCAGAATCTTGAGTCAGAGGCTAGGGGCAGGGTCCCCGAGCAAAACCCTACACCCTCCCACTGCCTTGTGGGTCAGACTTTTGAGTCAAAGGCTCAAGGTGGGGTACCTCAACTCAACCCCCTTCTTCGGCCTGGGCAACCGGGAAGTATCATTTGCCCTTGCAGCTCTTCGCTCACCGGCCTTCCCCCACACTCCCTCCCAACCCATCGTACAATGCAGGGCAATCAACCCATCTGCCAATCCCCTAGCCACTGTTGTGAGTCTCAACCATCGCCCAGAGAAATAAACCAAAATAATCACTTACTAACTCCAAAAGATCTGATCCACGTTGCAGCCTTTAATGTCCGTACTCTATGTCAAATTGGGCAACAGGCATCCCTTGCTGAAACCTTACTTTCCCTCTCTATCGATGTATGTTGTGTCTCCGAAACACGAATACAAGACTCCACTTCGGTCGTGCTTCTCAAGCCGCTTAGGGCGAACCCAGATGTCCCACATTTCACTCTTCGGACATCCGGTGATCCTGACGCAATGGCTCGTGGTATCTACGGTGTGGGAGTTGCACTCAGCCCCAAGGCTGAAAGCGCCTTACTGGACTGGATCCCAGTAAACAGTCGCCTTTGCGCTGTGCGGCTGTCTGGCTCAATTAAGATTAACGCAGGTCGATGCGGTAAACGGTGTTTGTTTGTCGTATCAGCATACGCCCCAACAGACAGCAGTTCTGAGAATGAGAAGGACGAGTTTTATCAAGATCTGTCACGACTGCTTCGGTCGGCAAGAAGGACGGATATAGTAATCCTGGCGGGTGATATGAATGCCCAAGTTGGACGGCTAAGTCCGGAAGAAGCACAGTTGGGTGGTAGATTTGGAGTCGATGCTGTGCGTACGGATAATGGAGAGCGGCTTCTTCAGTTGTGTGCAGATCATCGTCTGTTCCTGGCCAGTACGAACTTCCAACACAAACGCTCACACCGAGTTACTTGGAGGCCACCTACCACAAGACAGCCGTGGACTCAATTGGACCATATGGCTATCAGTTACCGATGGAGAGCCTCAGTTAAGGACTGTCGTTCCTTCTGGGGTACGCAACTTGACTCTGATCACGCCATCGTGCGAGCCCGCTTATCACTTCGTTTCCCGCCAGCACTACGCGTGCCGAAAGAGGGCAGCTCCGTTCATCAACTCCGACAAGTTTCAGTAGCTGAAGAGTATCGAGCTGATCTGGCTAGAAAGCTGCTGGAAACGCACAGTCATGTGGACGATGAAGATTGCTTGGAGGATGGATGGAGGCGAGTTAAAGAAGCAATGCTCTCAGCTTTCAGAACTGCTTGTCCAGCCCATCTGATTCGACTCAATGAACACTGGATATCTTCGAGATCAGCAGATCTTATTGCTGCCAGAAAGTCCATACCAGCAACTAGCGACTATGATGGCGCACGCAGATCCCTCAAACGCCGGATAATCAGGAGCTTGAAGAATGACAGAGAACGCTGGTGGATTTCGAAGGCCCAGGAAATGGAGAAGGCCTTTGCTGCAGGCAACAGCCGCGCCCTGTTTCAACTGATTCGATCAACGGGTCAAAAGAAGGCAGGTGTCAGTGAGACAATATGCGAAAAAGACGGAACAACAATTCACTCCCTCAATCGCCGTCTTGAGCGGTGGGCTGAGCACTTCCAAGAACAGTTCACCTGGTCCCCTTCAACACAACCACTGGAAGAACCAAGCAGGCCCGAATGGAACATTGACACCAACCCACCATCAGCAACCGAAATCCAGCGTGAGATTTCAATTCTGAAGCGCGACAAGGCACCTGGCCCGGATGGTCTACACCCCGCGCTCTTCAAAGAAGGTGGCGAGGTCCTGGTGAACAGTCTGACAACCATACTGCAGAAGATTTGGAACGAAAACAGAATACCAGCCGAATGGAGCTCCTCGACCGTCATCCCAGTTTTCAAAAAGGGAGCAAGAACGTCATGTGAAAACCATCGTGGTATCAGTCTGGTATCCGTCGCATCTAAGGTACTCTCTGGCATTATTTTGCGCAGGTTGATGGATTATCGCGAGAGACAGACTCGTGAGAATCAAGCTGGGTTTCGCCCCGGTCGAGGATGCATCGACCATATCTTCACCTTGAGACAAATTCTTGAACAGCGCCACTCCTTCAGACGTCCCACGTTGGTCGTTTTTCTGGATTTGAAAGCTGCCTTTGATTCTGTCGATCGTCAGCAACTTTGGCAGTGTCTGGCGATCAAAGGTGTCCCTTCCAAATTTCTATCTCTTATCAAGGCACTGTATGCGGACTCCTGTGGGCGCGTACGAGTATACGGGAAGCTCTCGCCTGAGTTCACCACGTCCAGTGGTGTAAGACAAGGCTGTCCTCTTTCCCCTTTCCTTTTCAACTTTGTTATTGACATGCTGCTTGAAATTTCTCTGCCTGCCTCTGAAACCTCGGGAGTCGAAATGCTCCCGGGACGTTCCCTCGCAGACATTGAGTATGCGGACGATATTGCTCTCCTTGGTTCAGACCCTTCCGAAATGCAAATGATCTTAAATAACCTAACTAACTCTGCCGCACGGTTTGGCATGCGCTTCACACCCGCAAAGTGTAAAGTGCTGCTACAAGACTGGGTGGGATCAAACCCGCACCTCATGCTTGCAGGTGAGCCAATCGACGTGGTAGATAAATTTGTTTACCTGGGCAGCTGTATAAGTTCCGGTGGACTGGCTGGAGATGAGATCATTTCTCGAATCGGAAAGGCCAGGGCAGCTTTTGCCAACCTCCGACACCTGTGGCGCCGACGTGACGTGAGCTTGTCTGTCAAGGGAAGAGTTTACAGTGCGGTGGTTCGATCCATACTGCTTTATGGATCAGAGACGTGGCCCCTACGTGCAGAGGACGTACGGAAGATGTCAGTGTTTGATCATCGATGTCTCCGCAGCATTGGTCAGGTCTGGTGGGAACATCGGATTAGTAATGCTGAGGTACGTCAGTTGGTCTTAGGAAGAAGGAACTCTCCCGCGATAGATGAATTACTCACGCTTCATAGGTTGCGCTGGTTGGGACATGTACTCCGCATGCCAGAAGACCGTCTGCCCCGCAGAGCTCTTTTCGCCCAGCCCTGTGCTGAGTGGAAGCGACCGAGAGGTGGACAGTGTATGACCTGGCAACGAAGTACGAAAGCGCTAACCAGTAAACTTAGTCGGGCGGGCAACTGCCGCCTCCCTGGATGGGGACCCCGGGACTCAAATCACCAGTGGTTAACGACACTGGCAGAAATGGCCCAATCGCGCAGTCAGTGGCGCTCGTGCATCAAAGCTATAGCCTTCAATGCGTAGCTACTCAATTTCCGAACATACCTTCGCCTCCAAGGCTTCTTTTTACGTTCCACATTTCCGGTGATCGAAACTGTAGCAGCTGGAACCAATGTGCCTATGGTACACGGTTTATAGCTGATAAATTGATTGATTGATTGATTGATTGTTTGATTGATTGATTGATTGATTGATTGATTGATTGATTGATTGATTGATTGATTGATTGATTGATTGATTGATTGATTGATTGATTGATTGATTGATTGATTGATTGATTGATTGATTGATTGATTGATTGATTGATTGATTGATTGATTGATTGATTGATTGATTGATTGATTGATTGATTGATTGATTGATTGATTGAGTGCATCAAAGCTATCGCCTCCACTGCGTAGCTACTGTGATTGATTGATTGATTGATTGATTGATTGATTGATTGATTGATTGATTGATTGATTGATTGATTGATTGATTGATTGATTGATTGATTGATTGATTGATTGATTGATTGATTGATTGATTGATTGATTGATTGATTGATTGATTGATTGATTGATTGATTGATTGATTGATTGAGCGTGCATCGGTGGAAACCGGTACTTCTTCCCTTATACTATTCCATACAACTGTCTCCCAGCATCAGTTGAATGCCGTAGTTCGACTATTCCTGATATTTCTTCATTTCTATTTGGCCAAGCTGTAAGATAAGTTAGCGTGAACTTACTGGATTTAATCAGCCCCCCATACAAGCTGGTTTTTGTCTGATGGGCCATACTGTTCCCAGATCGATCCTTGTTCGGAAGAAGGAACATGCTTTTAAGTAAAACTAACGTCGTATATTCTCTCCCCTTCTCTTTACGCCACACCCGATTAGTGGGGTCCGTGGGAACAGGCTGTTGTCTAGGTATGTAGGTACATGTCTAGTGAATCAGTATCCACAATTCGGACCACGGTTTCAATTTTCATAACATTGGTGCACGCGTCATCCAAAAGTCCACTTGTACTATTAGACACAATTTCCTGAGCAGTCACATGAGGAAGAGGAGTTCTGTATGGTCGCATTGTGTTCTCTTGTTTGATCCATTTGCACCTTCATTGAGAGTCGTCTATCTGTTTTGATATGCCTGTCGTTGTGATTGGGAGAATCTTGGTTGCCGGTGTATGTGCTTCATATCAGAACCACCGTGCACCCAGTCGTCAAAACTGCATTCTCCCACTAGTATTGTCTTCCCTGTTTACAGAATGGAACACATATTTACTTGATCATGGTTTTTGTCCCAGGGTTTATGTGTAACTTATACGTGTTAGACTGAGTTAGAAGGGGATTTGTGCACTGTCAGTACACAGTTGTACACAGTTAGTTGTGTAGAAGGGGATTTGTGCACTGTCAGTACACCCTTGTACACAGTTAGTTGTATAGTTGACTAATAACAACCCTCTACGTTGTCAACATTCCCTCCCCCAAATGTAGCATGGGAATCGAAGGTCCATTTTTCCCGAAGCTATATTCCTCAACTAACCTGGGTTATCTCGGAGCACTTTTGGACTTATTTTTAGGTGGCTCTCTGAATGGACTTCCCATCCTTCCTTTCGGCCTTTTATTACCCAGGTTTTATTACAACTATTAGCAAGCCATAGCTTCTCCGAGTTCAGTTTCCATTCACGGAAGTTCGCAACGTTTTCCATACAGGCCTGGTGATTATCGCTTGTCACTCCAGAACGAGATGAGCTGCGTACTTTTGCATTCAATTCTGGATTGACCTAGATGATGCACAAAGGCGGCGTGATAGCACGTTTCCATCTAACTTAACTGTCACCGCACAATGGGTCAGTCAGCTCAAGAATAACTTACTAACAATGATTTATTCTAGAGGTGGAGTTAGTCTGTTATATGATAACCGTTGTTTTTGTGAAGTTCTTCTGTTATACTGCCTTTTTGTGCACCTTTGAGGTCAAGGAGGCAACTAAAATACGATAGTGCACAATTTTAGCTCTTCCTAAAAAACGACCGGTGACAAGATGGGGACTGTGTGACACAAAGCTGTGATATCGTGACCTATTCAAAGTAGTTTGAAGCACTTTGTATCAACAAGTGAATTTTATTGTACTTCAAGCTGTAACTGTGGTTTCTACACGGTATTGATTGATTCATAACTCGCTGTCCTGCTTTCTTTTTCGTCCCCAGAAACGCTCCACCCCTCAGGTGATGGACGAATGCGGAGAGGTTATCTTGCAAATTTGCTCCCGTACACCAAGTGCGTTTTCCTTGGAATTTGGATGAATGATTGTCATAAGTTTCTCGGTTCTTCACTGGGAGACTACCAGGGTTTGGTTCGGGTCGTCATCCCTAAGCGTTCGTATCACATCAGTTTGGGGCAATTAGATTCCACATCCCCCGCTTCCGCCGGGGAGATCAATATTGGAACTTACATGTTCCTAATGATGTACACATTAGGCCGAGAAACCTAACTCACTACTGCTTTAGTTCAAGCTCTTGACGACGAGCAGCCGCGACCTGTAGGATTATGATCGCGTCACTTTGTCCGGTATATGTCTCAATGTTTCTGACGACGAGCAGCCGCGACCTGTAGGATTACGATTGCGTCACTTTGTCCGGTATATGTTTCAATGTTTCCGAGCACCACGACGCCTTTTTCCCACTAGGATATCCGGGAACCATTTCAAAGATGTTTTGACGGAGAAACAGGAATACTTCAACAGGGAACTTAGCATGTCCTTAGGTGAAGCGAAGATTTCTAGAAGGATGTCCCACCTGAACCCCGAAATCCAATCGCGTTGGGCGTCTCCGAAATATCCCATTTTTAGTTTGACATCTTCATAGTCCCACTGAGACTTTTTTCGATTCATATCGGGGCACTCTGTAGCCCAGTTTAAGGCATTTCATGAGGAATATTCGGGTGTCACGCACTGAGCATGACAAATTCTGCTTGGAAAAGCCAGTTTTCTGTTCTCCGTTTGTTTCGGTTTTTTAATGAGATGCTGATTTTCCGAGTTATTCCGAACTCATATGCCGGTTAGCGAATTTATGCTGTTTTCCGTTGTACTCCTGCAGAACCCATAGAGCTTTTTCATATGTCTCTTATCATTTATCAGAGGACGTGATGTGATCACTTTGACTTAGGTTTGTGAAATTTAGTACTTGGAGACTTTTTGATTTGCTTAAGGTTGATCAGTTCCTGTTCCATTCAAGCGAACTTTGTACAGATTGTTTCAGGAGGCCCCGACAGATTAGACAATGGTTTGTTTTGAAGATTTCACTCGCACGGCAGCCGCGCCACACGCAAGCCTTGTGATATATTGAAAAATAAGGCCACTTTCGGATAGAGGTCCGTCAGTTGACATGTCTACTTTCCATATAATAAAATCTTCGAGTGAACAAGTTTCGTGTTTGACTTTAACCACATGGAACCAACTTTGATAGAAACTCTAAACCGTGGAGAAATTTTTTTAGCAATCCGGTTGGTTCTGACCTCGTGTTTCGGTCCTATATTCACCCTTTCTACGGTTTCCATCTATGTCTCGACGACCTACAAAAATACAGTATCAGCCTTCCCTCCGGTTTTATTAGAGAACGTGTCAATGTTCATCGATTTTTCATCAAAGCTCTGGTGATCTACTCCATACTGCCACTGTGTTTGAACTTCTTCTACGGATAGTGCAGATGAGCTCCAGTCCGAATAGGTCAAGCAACAGCTTTTCGTATATTTTGACTCCGATTGCATAGCTGGCTACTTCAGCGTCTAAAAACGCAAATTTCTTCCAAATGCCTCACAGTTGCTACTACTTCTTAGTAAATCCGTCATTGTATTTCATGTCACCGAACGCAGCACTTTCATGGAGTTTGCCGTTTGTTCTCTAACAAAGACCACACTACGCTAACCACGTAAGAATTCTGTCGAATTCTAGGGACCCGGAAAGACCCTGTCTCCACAACAGACTACTTCTTAAGAGATATAAATCCACCAGAACAATTAGTCTGTTGCCCAAGAAAGTGGAATAAGCGGATGTTACTGGGCCATCTGAGTATCTAGTTGATCTTATTCAGGACTTCAAGCATCTGCGGTTCTCAAGGGAAAACGTGGTTCGATTTCTGTTCACTTCAAACCGTACCTACCACAGGGACTTCTCTTGCAGTCATTGCGTCATGTTTCAAGCCCCATCAGTATCATCATTGGGTTAGTTTAGCACATTCATAGACACGGTTGTAATAGTATCTGGTGGATCGATGAGTGTTGACAGAAAGTAAGCTGCGCACACGGTCCTTTCGCCATGTTTGGAATTGGAAGCGGTGCAACGATTTTTATCACTCGCTACTGCTTCCGTCGATAAGCCAAACAAAGTGACCTCCCTGGAGATCAACTATGCCTTGCTTTGAATTGTGCATTTCCTTAGAAGGACTTTCCCAAGCTTAGCTTGCTGCTGGAAACGGCAGCATTGACGCCAGAACCTTTTGGGCCCAATATAATGAGGCTCATAGGGTTGTGTTTCAACAGAATTACTCTAAAAGCTCTCCTTAATTCCCAGTTGGATAGGGCTCAACTAGAATTTAAAAGAATACTACTGTCGATTTTTCCACTCCTTTATACAGCGTCCTCTGAGTAAGAATCACCATAGGAAAACGCGGTAAGTTGTCTTCGTTGGGTAACGGGACCCTTAGTCATGCTTCATTCTGTCTAGTTATAGTCGGATCACAAGACGAAAACGAGGTGAAAATCCCAATTCTTCAGCGACTGAGCCTTAGATGTAGAGAGGTCACCAATACGACTCAAAGGAAATTTAACGCTATATTTCAAAATCCCTTGAGGAATCGGAGACGAAATCAAACATTTTTCGAAACAAATCATTCTGGATATCTGATTATCTAGCTGTTTGAATCCGGTGGGTATTAAACCACTAGCAGATTGTTGCGCAGCTGGAGCGTTTTGTTAGGATAAACACGCATGCTTTTGATGGTTCAGATAGGCACAAGCGATTAGACCAGACCCTGGGCTACATGCATGCTGGAATGGTTACTGTTCCCAAACGACAACAGATTTGTTTAGGTCATCGTGACCAGGTTTCCTCTCAGTATGAACTGATGCATTCTCACGAGTACAAGTGAACAAGTATACACAGTTCTAGCCTTTTCCCACCAGATCCGAAATCGGAGCCCCCATATACCAGTGTTATTTGAAGTATAGATGGTGAAAGGATACCGGTTGTTTAGGGATAATGGGGGTTCAACAGCGCTTCGCGGGGCGCCATTACTAAACAGTTTGTCCTACCTGCAGTCGCTCGACAGAAGAAAGTAACTTGCCACTGTCTAGTATTGCCGCTTGTCGTAATATGCCGTGTATTGTTTCAGATATCGTCTGGTTCGGTTACATTTCACTGAAATCAGTGACAAAAAAAAGGGGCTGGGCTTATTGGTCAGTCTGCCTTATTCAGGTACCAGAAGTTCACTGGTAGCCAAAAGGTCTGAAGATTCGTGACCTTTAAAAGTATTCTTTGTATAAGACGCCTTATATTGGGTTTAGCATACAAAATTACTGACACCAGTGTTTCCTTTTATTATTACTTGAAGTTAGGCTAAGTGCACTGATGTTTGTTCGTGCGGTCAGTCTGTGTGGTGTCCCTTCAAAAAAGGCCTTTCCTAGCCAAGACAGCTTGGATGGTTCGTAATGGTCTTTGGTGGAAGGACTACTTTACATGGAGGGATATATGTGGAAGCGCTCCAAATGTACTATAGAGATTTTACGAAATCGCTAGAGAAGAAGCTTCCACTGTTGCTTTTTTCTCGATCTTTGTTCGCTTGTTTCCTTTAATGGTTTGACCAGAAGTTGAATTTAGTTTTGATGATGGAATAAATTGCTTTCAGTAGATTCTTGATATTAACACCGGAAGCTAGTAAACCCAACTGAGATCTCGTAAACCAGCGTGTCTTAAGGTGCAGATAATGGACCTTCTGAAGAAACTAAAGGACATTCTTATTATCATCGCCACCATCTTTGTCTAAAATCAGGCCAGCGCCTATGCCAATCTATAGTGAGTCACGACACCAGTTTCCTTGTCTGCGACCTCACTCGTTGGAACTTTACACACAGTGATATCATTAGATCTTGGTTCAGCCCTATTAAGTTGTGTGAATGAATGTCAGTTTTTCGTGACGCAGGCCACGATATGATTGACGCGAAATAATAGCGGTTGCAGTTAAGTCGGGATCTGTGTAGTCCGTGGCTTCCTGAATGACGCCCGCGTGATTATCCTTGCACGTGATTGAAAACCTCGCAGGACATGCCACATAATCAAGCATTCTGTCATTTTCTTATCCGTACTGTCTACCTGAACTTTATCTTCCATTGTACATTGCCTTGTGTTGGATGAGGTTCGCGGAGAATGCTCGATCACTCCGGCTGATGACGTCTTACTACAACTTAATGCCCAGGTGTTTCTTTGGATGTTGCTGGAAGATAGAGGAACCTTGCTGTTAGCCGTATAATTTGAAGCAGCTTTTTTGCGACGACCCCCCTGCCATCGCTCCTCTCTATCTTCGTTCCTTGTTGAGGCTTATGTCGCCATAATTTTATGGCAATGAAGCAGTGGTATCTACTCCTGGTGTATCCTTGTCTCTGAAGCTGGTGATGATTAAGGGAATTCATAATGGTTGTGAAGGTCACTTGAGGTGAGTCACATGACTTCTGTTCTGACCAGCAGGTCGTGCTTATAGTTAGCATTATCTGTAACTCACGTGGTCGTTAGTGCGATAATAATGCTTTTTGAAGCTTGCACACACGGCTTGCGGTACTAGAGCTGGCCCCTTCGCAATATCTGTGTTGCCTGGGGGTTCTTGACGTACTCGTGTTTCGGCTTTACAGTTGAGCACAACTCCTGAAATACGGTGGCCAGGCATAAGATAGTGCTACGTAATGTGTATCTCACACACTTCTGTTGATGTGTGCCGAACCAGGTTATGTAAGTTGAATCTCACCGAGGGTTTACGCAATGTGCACATGACCCGTACCTGGAATTAAACGTCCGTAGCGCAGCAACAACCATGAAACTGAATGGTGAATGAAAGTATTTGGTGGTTGCACGGTGTCCCGTTCTGCACATGGTCTCTCTTACGCCCACTTTTCAAAGTTCATTATCCTTCAAAAAAGTAAACTTGTGGATACATCTGCGATATACAATCATGATAATAGTTTTGATCGGCTGACGTAAACCATTTTGTTCCACTCAGCATCCCTTTTATCTTATCCGTGCATAGATGGAATTGTCGTTTTCCTTCCATCCTATGAATATCAGCAGTCGGTCTGCTTACGTTGGGAAAAAACTGGTCTGCTGGAACGACTAAATAAACAAAAGCGCGTGTTTCGTGAGCCAAGAAACCCCAGTTCCTTGACTCAGGTGAGTCATCATTCCTAGTGTGCAACTACTCATCCACTTGTGTCTGGTTTTATCTTGCACGGTCACTAATTGTTATTTACCCGTCTATCTTCTCCGACAATAAGCGCCGTGGCCCAATCACCCATAGACCAGTAAAAGTCATGCAGACATAACATTCGGTTATTTATGGTTTACGGTAACACTTTTCTTCCACTTGATGGAAGTCGTCAGCCGACGGCAAAATGTTTGCCTGGCCTGTGCACTTTCTCTCTCTCTCTCTCTGTCACTTGAAGACGTGACGCCTCTTTAGGCACTTACTTTTTTGGTGGCCCCATCATGAAACTGCTGAACTCGTAATGCTCATCTCTGACTAGCCGAACATTCTCCACTCATCCGCAACCCCGTATTGACCTTGTGGCATTCATCAGCTCACTTCCCGGAAGGTGACTAGTTGAGCCCGTTGCAATAACGAAGGCCCAAACAAGACATTTGCCAAGCAAGTACACATAAGCATTGTGGTGCAACTTGCGATGGTTAGCGAAATCTTTATAAGGCCAGTCCTTTTTTCTCTCTCAGGACGTCTGGTGTTTGGTGCAATGAGAAATTAGTTTTCAATCCCATTTATATGAAAAGTACTCTTTCCAGTTAATAGCCCCCAATCTAACCTCCCTTTATATTACGAGTCTGTGGTTCTGTGCATTGCATAAATTACAGCAGTCGTCTCTCCGAAAGTCGACTACTCCCCTAACTCAAGATTTTTGGCAATCATATTTGATAGGCAATCTGATCAAAAGTATGCTTGGAAGTTGTTGTAATTGCAGAAGTTAAATCATTTTATTACGGTTTCGAACGAAAGAGCTAAGTTTTACTGCCATCGAGACTGTGGTCGTATTTCGGAGAAATGATTACCTTACCTCCTGCTACTGACGGAAACAGCCATGACTGTAGTCAATTGACTGTCATTACTGAGCATGTTGAATACATCGCCAGCTACCAAATTAGTTTGCTTATCTTCATTCTGCGTTTGAAGTGTGTTTCTTCAACTGCCCTTCCGCAGCTTACTGACGGGTTGAGAGGTGAGTACCATGTAGCTACAACAAATGTGCTGTTGCTAGCCTGTTTTATTTCAAACCCGAGTGTAGCCGTACGGCTGACAACAAGATCGTTGGGATTATCGGAGACCGGAATCTTGAACGCTTGTACTGAGCTGGGTACTGGTGTTGAAATAATCGACCGCAAAGTTGAAGCACATTAGGTCCTTGTCAAAATCAACCAAGAATCAATGGAAAATATCAGGGTCAGCGTTATCGAAACCCATCATAACTATAGTTACTGTTTTCATGGAAGAAAACTGATGTTCAGCAGAAATACCTAGATTAAATGTTATGTGGTCCAGTACCCCTAGTTTTTGTCAATTAGATAATGTCGAGTAATCCTGAGTTGAGTAATGCAGCTAACGTGTTTTGGGTATACATCTACGGAGTGTTCAATACTTCATAATCGGGCCGGTTCATTGTTTACAATTATTCGGCGAATCACTACTCATAAAAGTTAACGGAGAAATGCTATGTTCTGTGTTAAAACCTCCTCCAGGCGTCATCTTGTGCGTATTTAACCTAATCACTTAATGTTTATGGCCTCCCAATCCGAACAGTTCTGCAGGTGTACTTATCTTCATTCCGATTCTACAACACGCAGCAGGCCTTTCCTTCACATCTGTCCTAGAATAATTTCCTTATCGATCTTTTGTGCGTACTGTTGCATCTTTAACCCACTGTTGATTTATGCAAACCGTGCACTTGCTTGACTGTCCAGTTGTCCGTACCTGAGGCTATGAGCGTGGAACGTCAGTTAATCATGCTGAGTGTTCGGTCCCGATGTATAGACCAACTCGGTTTACATCCACCTTGTTCTCACAGATAAAAAAGCTATTTTGTTGGTAACCCTCAATAGAGCCTCAGTTAGCCAAAATGTCTTCTACAAGACTGAGAATCAACCCAGGGGGAGACATTATCCCCCCCTTCAAAGGCCACTGTTCTAGACCCTCTTCCTTCCTACGGTTTGCACTCCAGTTAGGTACCAAAATCATGTCATATTGGAATGATCCCGTTTTTTCTAGTTTGGATCCATGTTTGCCTTTTATATTCATGTTTTTTTCGGTTCTAATAATATTACTCCTCTGGTCAATTCAAGTTCGCCACAGTTTGCTATATTATACTGTGAGTTGCGGCAGGGGGGGAGGTCCTCGTCCGGATGGTAGTTACCAGTGATTAAGTATTCCAAACCTTATCCACAGACTTATGCATTTGTCAAAATGAATGAAATCAGGTCGAAGTATGTATGTTTCTCCGAACCACCTTTGTTTCTATCCCCAGGTGCACTCCAGTAAATATGCCCTGAGACCTAAGTATGTGAACACCTCGATCATCCGTTCGCAACTATAATTCATTAGGTCTAGTTTCCGCTGGAGAAGCGTGAATCGGTTTGTGATTTTCTTGAATGACAGCTATTCATGAAGTACAATGAAGAAGAGGCAGGCTCCGTGGCGGCACAATAATTTCGATGTCCTACAAAATAGCCCTTCCAAATTTATAAGTGACTGTTACTATTATGGCCCACAATAATACAAACTCAAAGCTGAAAGTACACTATTTCTCCTAAACATCCCCAAAGACAGCTTATTCCAGTTAAAACGTTTGTACACCAGTTTTGTGAGAGTTGACTTGAGATTATTACCTTTTGAAAGATCATCCAATCTCAGAAGGGACCAATCTGTATGTATCTTAAGAGCAGTATTCTTCCCCGTGGAAGAATACTGTGGAAAATTTATGCTTTGGATTTTATCACTTTCCGGTATTCGGTTGGCACCAAAATACTCCCAGTTTACACAAGTTTGTTTCCAACCTTATGTGGGATCTCCAAACATGATTTTTAAATGCATAAGCTTCTTCTACTCTATAATCTACAAAGGAAACCCCTTGAAAGGGGGTTCGCTGCCGTGGATGCAGCTCCGTAGCTTTCCACACCATCCACGATTTGTGGAGCTTCACCTCTTCTTTCCATAAGATCCCCTCTCTTGGGGGAACTGATTTGCACGAACCATGGCGGGAGATTCATTCGGTCTTAAATGATTACCTCATCCATACCGTGCGCCATATGCACATGAACGCTGTAGAATTTTAAGATTCCGAATGAACCACTCAGCTGCATCCGACAATAGAGAACTTGGCGATATTTGGTTAGGATGGACGGAAATCTGACTACCTGGTTGCACTATAGCGTCAACAGACCTCTGTGGGGCGGCGAATATTCACGATTCCAATGTCAACTTCCTGCCTCAGAAATAACGTAACGGAGAAGCTATGGCTGCATTCCCAAACAAAATTCCAACTTCTCACCTTGTGTGCTAATCAGATCAAAGCAGTGGTTTAAAGTGAAGTTGACGAGCTATTCTATCAGCAATTATTGCCGACCGCCTTCAATAAATGCTTCCTGGTACGTGGATACTTTAAATCGGAACTAATTCGATTCACGTACACCCCCCCTTTACTGACTACATTCCAATTACCTATTGGTATGTCCAACTTAGATCTATTTACAAAGCGCTTCATAGCCAAAATTTACCCATCTAGGGTAGCAGGTGTAACGGTGAAAATTTTTTTAAAACAGTGCACACTCCATTTCTATAGTGGAATGCAAGAGGTGAAAACTTTTAGTAGCTTTTAGTAACTCCAAGGAGCTTAAAACCCAGATGTTGTGAACGTGCACACATGGAACGCATTCCAGTGACATGAGGATTTAATGAGACTTGGACCACAAGCACTGCTTTCAAGCGACAGGTTCGTAAGTTAGCAAGCCACGCGCTTTTGGAGAAACGAAGGTCTGTGCTGATGTTGGATAGCTGACCCACTCATCCGCGACTAAGAATTGAAATCTGTGTTCAACTACAGCCTGATGCCTGCAGTTTTTGGACACCAGTATAGTGGGGGCGGTTAAGCTAGCCCAGCGCTCCTGCCGTGCCTGTGACAAAGTCCAACATAGGCGTCGTCCACTTCCAGATGCTTATTCCAGACCAAATAAGGTTTATTAAACTCATTTAGCAGAATTTCAAGAGCGAAACTATCCAGACATGTTTTGCTACACACGTGTTTATGAATTATGCCGTGGATATACAATCAACTGGTGTAACGGACGAGGAAATGATCGAAACGACCTTCGGTTTCCCCGAAAATCTTTCTACAGAACAATTTCTTATCTTTGTTAGTCTTGTTCCACTTGCGAACTTACTTTTATCAAAGACGACTCTGTTTGTTTTGGTAATAAATCTCCAAGCAGCTAAAACACCACCCTCAAAGCGGCTATCAGGATACCGAAGTTTCCAAAATTGACAATGATGCAACCACAATAAGACAGCTGATGCAGTTTTATGAACAGTTCGGAATGAAATCCTCCTCCACAGGACCTCCCCGCCTACTCCGCTTTGCTCTACTTTACTTCGGTTATCCCCCTGTGAGGATGGGTTGACATCTTGGAGATATCGAGAGACGTTCCCACTCTTTTCATCCCTTATCTTTGCTCTGAAAAACTTTTGACACAAAAAGGAAGGAGTCAAATGACAGCCGCATTGCATAGAAGAAATAGAAAAAATAAAATATCATAAGGGTAAAGTAAACTAAGGTGTTCTGTGTCGTACCAACTGAAACATGAGGTGGACTTCGTGCAGCATATTAAATTCTCGGCAACCTTATGAGTAATGTGTTACGTTTACGCAGTATTCAGTCTGGTTGGTCAAGTTTGCTTGGCATGCATTATCTCGGGAAGAGCATTTTCAGTGGCCCAAGTCAGCGGGACTGCTCTGTGTTAGTTCTGCAGGCAGTTTTCAGAGGGAATCACTTGTCATTGATGGATTTACAGTAGGAGAACGACTGGGGAATTACTAACTGACCAGTTGCCGCGCTCATGGTTGTTCGACGTGTTTACGCACCCATACACACTGCTTGTCTCAGAAAGTCATGGTTTTTATAGCACTATTTATTTACTTGGTTAGTCGGACCGGTAATCTCATAAAGAATGTTTCGGAAATCGCTATGAGAAGGGCGTCACTTTTCCACAACCGTGGAATCGAAGATGAAAATCGCTGGATAGCGGTAGAAAGTAGGTGGAGAATTTCTGAAAAATTTAATCAAAAGGATGCCAGAGTGATGCACAAACCTAGTCTCATCCTTAAAGTGTATTTTATGATTTGTCTAGGCGTCACATGCTACTCATAAAGTTGCGGAAAACTGTCCGACAGCCCACGACCGGTTTCGCTCTTCTTGGGACCCATCAAGTAGGCACAGTTCCCGAGTTTCCGTCAATTTTATATCCTACTTGCACCCAAATCATGCATATTTTGACAAATGCCCTCATTTACACACGAATTTAGTTTTTACGAGAGACTCAACTGAAGCAGCTGACTATCTCTCGTGTATGATGGTCCGCTGTGTTAAAAATACCACAGATGCGTTAAACATTTCAATTTTTCCCTGCTTGCTGGGTTAGTTTAATTTCTTCTGTAAGCACTTGTATTCTTAACTCGGGTTAAAAAGTGTGAAAACAGCCGCAAACTGCGAGCAAAATTGCCTACCGCATCCTCTTCTTCTTTCGCCGCATTGTCACGGGTCAGTTTAACCCATATTGTGTGAATTGACTAGCGAACTCTAGCTAACCGGTGCGAGGGGATGTTTTTTAATGCATAGTTTAGTCATCTTTCACCATGGAGTTGAACTCAGGTTAGGCCGTCTACATCATAACAAACCCTGGCCTAGCCTATCTGGAACTGAGAATTGGACATTTATTTCATGCTAACCGGCTGCCCCCCCCCTTAGACTGGTCGATCTCAACTATATGAATCCGCGGCACAGCGTCGGCTCACATGATATTACAGTCAAGATGAATCACAGGGGGTGCATCGTTCAAACACAGACCAACTACCGATGTTATCTCCGTCTTCTTTGTATTTGGATCTCAATCTCAAAATCCAATGCGACGTTATTTAATTTTTCAAGGTATTTAACGACTCGCGGTACAGCATTAAGGAACTTTGAACTAGCTGTCATCTCTCATGATTAATAAATTGAACTGCACTTTATGGTGAGCCCAACAGCTGGCAGGGCGTGCGCATTCTGAGTCTCTTCTGGGGTCCAAGAAAAGTGTAGTACAATGTTCCAGCCACCAAAAGGTATTCAAGATCCTCATACAACGAAAGCAGAACTGAGAATACACAGGCCAGCTATTCAAAAAGTTATTTATTGACGAAATATGCAAATTAATCCTCAAAATTCCGTCCTCCAAGTAGTTACGCACAGAAATTTTTTGACTGTATCGACCCTATCCGGTGCACATAACGGGTGAATGGCGAAGGACGCTAGTGGTATCAGCGCTAGGTAGCACTGTAAGTGGTTCCGTATGCTGTTTGCTTTCAGTTGCAAGGGTAAGAGCCTATTCAGAGTCTGCAGTAACAGCAACACGTGACAGGACAATACGACCAGCCAGTGGCCGCCCGAATTCAGTTCAGAGTCTGCTGACCAATCGGGAATATCCCACAGTGTGCAGTTGGAGACCAACACGTGCCAAGTTCATGCAGTCATGAGGGTTTCACCTGCTTTAGTCAGCAATGCGAATAAACGATCGGAGCACTGCGAACAAACAAGGTCCGGTTGACACTAACACCTAAATAAGCAATCTTGAGCTCAACCAAGCACGGTCAAGAGGATTCGAGTTCGAAACGGTCTCCAGGACAAACTTTTTTAACTGATAAAACCCAAGTGGTTTTGTTTAATAAACTGGGATTTCCCAGGAGCGAACCGAGGACGTTTTCTTGGTCGATTTCCGGAATTACATCATCATCATCATCAAAGACAGCAACATCAGTGTTGACACTGATGCTTCACTGCCGTATCATCATCATCATCGAAAAAAGGAACATCAGTGTTGACACTGATGCTTCACTGCCGTACAACCATGAAGTTCGTCTAGTTTCATATGCATATATATATATAATTATATATAAAAAGCCCTAGAGTGAAAAGAAGAGAAAAAGAGTGGATGAGGGAGGGGACCTAGTGCTGGCCTATGTCAAGCATTCTGAGGTGCCTACACCTCCAACCGCTCAATCAGGAATTACAACATGGAGTACATTCTTAATTTCGAGATAATTGTCTGTTCTGATTGCATTCGGTATCGGTTCACTGATAGGCGTCTTCAGTGATTCAAGCAGCATAAACTTGTGCTGTAATTGTGTTTTCTAAAATGCGTGCGGTTTCACTAATTATTGACCAATCACAACCTTTGTTTGATTGGTCGTCAATAATTGGTCAAAAAAGTGCGTATGAACGTCGCGAACGAAATTCCTTCGTTTAGCGACTGAGCATTTTGTCTGCACGCTCTCATATGACACCTATAGAAAAGACCTAGGAGAAAGCTCGTAGTACTGTACTCACCAGTTTGACCAAAGGTTATAAGAGGTTGTCAACTTGTGCGATTCACTTCCTGTCAGAATTGGATACAAGTGAACAGAAAAACAGAACTTCTGAATATGGGGGGTGTCCTAATGCAGATTCATGTGGTAAACGCACCTCTGTACTATCTGAGTCCCTTCGAGTGATCCGGAATTCCTTGGACAAGAACATAATTTACGCCACTAACACTTTTTGTTACATACAGTACAATCAGTTCCCCTGAGGTAGGTCACTTCGTCAACACATGCATTTTGCTCTCTCCTGCAAGTGACCACTCTTCGAGTGGGAGGGGTACCGTGATCTCAGTCGGTGTATGACTTGTGGCGAATCGAAAAAACAATTTTCCTGTGGTGACTAATGTTATCACTGAGGTGCCAAAGAATGAGTATTTTCAGGGAGGATATCTAGCAGGATGCTGTATAATATACTCTGGAAAAAAGCGTCATCATCATCTTCGGTAGCAAAACGCCAGTGATACATATCGGCGCTTAACTGTCAAACAACCATGAGGGAAGAAAGCCTTAGTAAATAGTGTTAGGAAATGGAAGGGTAGGGACCTAGTGCGAAGAAGTCCTAAGTTCTTCAGGAAAATGATCATGAGTAATGATGACACATCTTTTGACAACCTTAAAATAAACACATCTGAAGATCATACCGAATTAGGACGCCACCAGTCGCAGTGACCCAGCATTCTTTGCGAACCTCACCCGACATGGTCATAGCACACAACGACAAGCGAACTTTAGCTAGGCACTTCGGTCACTGAAATGACAACATGCGCGCCACTGGAATCGGTTGCGTACCATGTACTCTAGGGTTCCCAACCACATGCAAGCAGGACCAAGTGGGTCGAAGCCAGAAAGACGCGATCCCACAACACCCGTGTTTGTTGTAGTCGCTTTCGATTCACGTTGCTGTGTTGTGGCCTATCCTCCGCGAGCCGTTCATCAACGATGGCCTCGAACGGAGAACAACATCTTGGGTAAATGGTGGTTGGGTATATGTTAAACATGCCCCCAGCCACCTTTACCTGGTAAGTTTAATCTGGTGTTCTAAAGACTTGAATTTGTTACCAAGTAGCCACTTCTGTACCGTACACCACTTCGTTGCGAGCTGGCTAAAGCCAACTAACTCTTACTATGCTATGGAAACACCGGTGATTAAAAGTTTGAAGTTGCCCAAGGTCGTCGGCTCGGAGAGGCCACGTCTTACTTCTTACCGCTCATACAGTCACCTTATATACATGACCCCTTAGTCTCAGCGAAATTAGTTTATGACACCATAAATGACTCAAGTTAGTAAAAGGTGACCACCAGGATCAGTCGAACACAGTCAGTAGTTTGCTAGTTTTTGTGCAGTATCACTTTGTACTTAAGGAATGCCGTTCTGTTACATGTTGCTTTGCTTAAATACATGAACAATCCTCACACTTTCAGAACCAATAACCCATCTACCCGATCAGGTTTCATATAATTCATTGTGAGAAATGCAACTAATCAAGGACTAACGCTCGGACTTTGGGAAGAAACTCTTCAAACCCACGTAAAATGTTTCAAGCTGTGAAATCATTGGAGTGAAACCAAACGACGAATAATGATGAGCGATTTCAGTCACAGTGGTTGTCTGTGTTGTTTATGAAATACAACATGCTCCTTTGACCAATGTGCTGCCTACCTGGACGTCTTCAACAGCATTGGTGAATTGTTGAAAAAATTTTCCGTGGATCTAATTTAATTTAACTTGTGAGCATGTTGTTTTCGCTATCCCTGCTTAATTTTCCATTAAGTCGAAAATTCTCATCCAGAAGTTTTCTCCTGTAGTTGCATAGCCTTTGAAAAAAGGACGATGCGCGACATGGAGTGATTCATCTGCACGCACACGTTTTAACCGGTCTTCCTTGCGTTTCGATCAGCTGACCTGATCGAGTATCATCTCCGTTGATTTCGCAAGAACGACTCTTCTGGTATGTAGCGATTTCTATCCAGCAGAATGAACACAGTTGATGTGTTCTGGGTAGTGCACAGTGCGTGAGTAATTTTATTTCATAAGGGTGTGTATATAATTTTTGAACAAAGTGTAAGACTGTCTCTTAATTTTGGTTGAATCATCGGACACCGGTTTGCTTAAACAAACTGTCAATCACACAGTCTTTTCCACCACCACACAATTCCAAACATTCTTTTCTAGATACGCACTCACACAATACAGACAAGGAACTACTTTTAGTTACCCCGCTACGATTGACGTGTCACGCTGCGTTTCACCACCACTTCGGATTTGTCTCGACAGTATCTTTCATAACAAAACACGTGTGCGCGTCAGTAGGTAGTTTGTGATTCCCTAAGTTGTTGCACAGTTTTGTTGAGCATGTCTGCAAAGAAAGCCTGTTGTGTGGGATCTTGTGCTTTCCTGTGGATCCGTGTATACAATCTATGGGACGAGTGCACAATACTCCACACCAATCCATATCAGAAGTGTCTCCTAGGGATATCCAGTAGAAGTGCTCTCTAAAGTTTCTTGAGGAATTTAAATTCACACAGCATAATATCATGGATATACACCACGTGCTGAAGGGATCCATGTGCTATTGCGACTGCTCAACTGCGAATTTCCTTTAGGGAGAATACCCCACACAAGAAGACGACTTCCGCTGATTTCAGTATTTCTCTGAAAAAATCAACTGGTTGGTTGTTTTGGTCACCGAAATTTGGCGATGGGTTTCACTCGGTCCTAAACACACTGAATAGACAAGATGATCATATATGAATCAGTCTTTCTGGATCCCGTCAGCCCAGCTTCCGCCATAAGTGAAGTGGAAAATACCGCATAATCTTAAAAAAACTCCTGGTGTCGTGATAAATTTCGATTTCACGTCGGTTTCCAGCGTCGACCGAACACATGAAGTTCTAACCTTGTTCCCTTTGGGTCGGTTCTCTTTCTGCACGCAAACCATGTTCTCCGTGTGATTGATATTAAGTAATTATCAACAAATAAAAAAACGATATCCTTTTGTTTTCATGTCTGCAGTGTACGCCAACAGCTGCATGGACTTCCCGGAATATGGCACCATGTAAATTTGTACAAATCCACTCGTTTAGGTGACAGACCAAATTTATATGGAGTGCGTCAAAACCATCCGAACTTTAGCGTTACAACAGCAATAACACTTATTACGTGCAACTATTTGTTTTCAGTTGGTTTAGGCAAATGAAGTCATAATGAGGTGATGAGACAATAAAGCAAACAATCCTTGATGTAGTGATGTTGTAGCTAGTCCATAACCGAGGAAACAAATCTCCTTCGGGGAGAATTCCTCGTACAAGGAACAATTTTGATGGGTTCTGTTGACATTATCTCCAAAGCGCAATCACTGTACTTGCCTGGAGGTGTACGGAAATCTTCATAAAGAAGGACCATCCTGTTGAAGAGAATCATTTCGCTCCTGCTTATGGAGTGACTTTTCTTCTCTACTGTTGCTGGCTCGTCGGGCCGTTGTGGATTCTCCATCGAAATCGCATCTTTGTAGAGAGGATTGGTTTGAGGACCAGACTACTTTAGTTAGCAGCATCGAGAGGCTCGAAGCTGTAGTGAACACAGTTGGTAGTTCGCTTGTTCATTATGTTTGTAAATAATACGGCCACAAAAACTGTTGTCAGGAACTATTGCACAATCGAATTTGTTCACATTTACATCTCATCAACTATTTGGCTTTGAATTATAGTCCGACGAAATCTCTAGACATTGTTTGGGATGGACAGGCCCGCTTGTTGTTTATAATCCAGTTCTGTTCTTCCGAAGAATTGCTTTGTTTCTTGTCCGTAAGTTTCCTCGTCATTCACCGAAACACTTGCCCCCCCATGGATTATATATTTTGTGAAGCCGCACTCGCGAGTTCGTTCCGTTTAATGTGCCATGTGTTGTAGAGTTGTTTGTCTGTGTTGCTTGGAGCAGATTGAATTGGAACAGCCAACACGAAGTTTGTCATAGTATTCCGGATTGTCCGTTATAGTTGTCCAACAGTGACCATTTTTGTTGCTATTTTACCTGGGGTGTTATACTTTGGCGTCGGACTCCAGAATTGGTGATTCAGTTCACCTCCGTTCTAGAACAACCAAAGTGCGAAGTGCAATGGTGAACATTGCTATTTTATCTTTCTAGATTGTACCTGGAAGCCTGGATACAGTAGCAGAAAAATTATTCTGCTAGTGATCGTATGGGGTCCCGCCGGATTCGTCTTATCAGGCCCTTTTGGTCACCCTTTAAAACGAATTCGAAACTGTCTTCCTTGTTTTCAAAGCACATTCCGATAGATTTGGATAGTCTCACTTCAGTGCGAAACGTTCATGTTATCAGCTTCCCATATAACATCGATACAAATACCAGTTGAGTAGTTACCTGATCTTACTGGACGTAAGCAAACCTTCCAGCTCGATTAGGCTCTTCGTAGTGCTCAAAAGTGAAAGTAACCCAAATGAAGCTTTTGGGATGCAGTAGGTTTTATTCCTTTATTGTGTCGATTTGTTTAGGAGCAATTGCTTCTCTGTCTCAAGTGAGTAATCACCTAAAATAACGCGGAAAGTTTTGCATATATTCCTGGGCTTGGTTCTGTAGGTCGGGGTTTGGGACACATGGTCGGTAGTCTTCAAGCCTTCTGGGTTTTTCAGATATCCTTCCTATTCTTTGTAGCTTCCATGAGCCCACCCGGTCTGGATGAGGACAGCGTGATCAACGAAACCGCTTTACCACTTTTTAATCGTTGTGATGCTCAGCGGGAACACATACGGGACTACTGTTTCCGACCCACAAAATGCAACCGGTTATTCCCGTAATATATTGCTCTTTTTATTGTGCAGAATTTCACTTATTAGCCCCAGACGCGTTCGACATCGCCAATACAATCGTTCTAACTGTGCCTTTGCAAGCAATAACATGTAAAGAGGTAGCTAGTACACAACAACTACAAAAAACTTGGAAGCTCTTGGCTGAGTTTCAAATGATTCTGCGATAAGATTAATTGAACCGACGTTCAATGTTTCAGCAGTTTTCAAAATATGATGCCTTCATTCTTATTGAACGCTTGATATTTTTTCTAAGGGGGAACTCCTTAGAGTTCTACGCATCTAGAGTGCTACGCATCTACGGGCATGAGCGCTGTTCACAAACTAGTTTGAGAGGGGGTCAGACAAGGTACGATCTAAACATTCTGTACAAGTGATCAGCGTTTCTTGGCTGCCCTGCGCTCCAGTTCGTATGATACACCAACGGTCACTCCGTCCTGTTCCTGCTAAACTAATCAATAGTGTTAAAGTCATTTTTTAAAATCTTATTTCATATTATATTTTCATATTATTATTTCATATTATCGCTTTAATAAAACAGTTCCCCAAGCGTTGTGCACATGCCAAAGGTGCTCTGTGAGACGAACCGTGGATAAGTCGTGAGGCTTCAAGGTGTAACCAAACATACTGTCGAATGGTGTTTGTCCGGTTAGGACAAGGTTTATGCGCGGTCGGTATTTTTGTTTTCCTATATGTCTACAATGTTGTGCATACAGTAGTTAAAACGCTAAGTGTGAACAGCACTGGAAATGCTATCTGATGTCCGTTTCATTTTGATGCTTATAACAGGAACTTAGAAGGTTCGGTTACCCAACTCTATTTCAGTCTGTGCTGTTAGTGTCAACCGCACACGATGCTCAGTATGCCGTAGAAGTTGAAGCCGGGGGACTCTGCAATATATGACAGTTAACTGACATCGGTGGCAGTTTTTTGTCTGTTTCTGTCGGGATTGCGTGAGTGGTTATACTTATTGACATGTAAGCCAACTATTACTGTCCTTCTAAACAGGAGCGATGGTAGATGGGTCATCCGATGTTAGCTTGGTTCAGCTCATGCGTCGGGCTTCTTTGCAGTGTGACTGGTGGTGAACATCCGCCTAATTTTTCTAAATTTTCACGATACTCACGATTGACCTGATAATTAGCAAACCATCCGCCTGACTTTTTTTATAAGTGACAATTATGGAGCAGAATTGACCAATCCTAAAGGACCGATCCACTACGCGTTTTGTCTTTATTCGAATTCAACAGACGGGTGCAGCAGAATACGATTTCCTGATGTTCAAGTTCACAGGTTCAGCCCTGCTATTAGCGATCACCTACTTCATGTGTTCATGGCAGACAGAAATTCAATTGGTATTTGAATGATCGAACTCTGGCAAAATCTTGTTCATTGTGTTCCTCAAAAATACTTGCTTATTTCAAAGGTTCGTCTCTAGCGAGAACCAGGGCTGGTTTGTCATTGCTGATGACGAAATCCAGGGGACACGCTGTGTTTCGCAGTAATACCAGAGCTGATGACGAATAACCGAAGTGGGCCGCTTTATGTGCGTGTGTGTGTGTGTGTCTATGTGAGTGTACTACTCAACCAAAGAAACGTGCTGCATTTTTTCGGATTATTTACTGTCGAACCTTTAACCCCACAGCTAACGAATGTGCTTGCACTCCCTCACTTTCACTTGTTTTATCTCGGTTTTTGGAGACTTTGGCATGTTAGCTTTCTGAGCGTCTAACATTTCTTCTTACGGGAGAGTTTCCTCTCCACAGTATCTTACGTCTCCACATGGAGAGATGGCATCTTGACAACTCTAGCTGTCGACAACCGACGGCTGTTTGAATTGTAAGGTCCAACTGAACACCAAACCACCAGTTTTTTTAATTTATTCAGTATCACGCCCTTTCGACAGAAGTTTGTCCATTGAACTGTGGGATGTGCTTACCTGGTCACCATACTTTTAGGGTCACATGCAACCGCGAACCTACAGCTGACGAAAACGGTGACGTTTTCGCCACGCTGCTCTTGTCTCATTTATCGATTTTTCTACCTGCACTGGCTGAACAACAATGACTGCCATGTGATTCGGATTCACCAAGTGCGAGTAAGCTCGGTTCTCAGCTAGTCTCATCCTTCTTCCGATTCGTCTGTTCCAACGTGCGGATCAATCACATTCGTGTTCTATCGTGCTTAGCCATACTCGCGCTAGCCGGTTAGAGAATGGGGACATTTTGAGCGTAGTCTAGACAAAGCGTCATTTGAGAGCAGACCGATAGAAGTATGCGTCAGCGTTCCGAATGTGTGCAGTTGAGAATGTCCGCAAACTGGACCCGATAGGTATGCATCACTGTCTTTTGGGGTGTGTGCGTCAGCTTTGGCTACTTGTGCGGTCTGAACGCAAACCAGTCGTAACGATAAGACGCCAGTTACTGAATCCGGCTTCTTTTTATCACCTTTCTTGAATGACGTCTGTTAGCGTGGTCTGACAGTGAGATGTGGATTTAGATGTCAGATGTGAGCTGCTGTCTTTTAGCATAAACTTCAACTATACTGCACGATCTAAATGGTATTTCATGTTTCAAAGCTGTAGCTGATGACGGAGATTTATGATATCTGAACACGATAGTAGTTGCAGGCTTCATTCATCTGATTGGTCAACAAAACTCGACTAGTCATGGTTCATCAGCTTCGATAACGAATACTAACGCAACTGGTATTTCTAGCCAGTTTTATTCGATTCTTCGTCCTTCCAGGATTCAATAGTGGATTTTAAAAGCGAGTAGTATTAGTAGTCTTTTCTCATTCGGAGTCGCATTTTCGGAAAGACAGATCCCAACCCGCTGTTCAGGAAACAAATCCTCAAGAACTGAAGAAGAAACGCTTTTTAGTTCCCCAAATTCTTGGTGTATTCTCAACAATATCTTATGCCGTCGACCAGTTTTATAAATATCACTACCTGTTGTGCTTCAAGAAGGTCGAAACCGGTCGTGGGCTGTCGGACAGTCTTCGGCTATGAGTAGTACATTACGTCTGTACAATGTACCGTGATACCTCGAATATCACCTACCAACTGAAACATGAGACGGCATGATGCAGCACACTCAGTTGTTTAAGAACATCATAAACGGGAGATTTAGTTTTGTGTTAGGTGAGTCTCCAGTCAAAGCCAAATTAGTATGCAAAAGAGTGTATTTCGCCAGTCACAGGCGTGTCACAGGCACATCTGATGAACTAACTGCCACAGTTCAGTCAGTTAGCCGCCAGTTAACCAAAACCGCGGAAAACGCAACGCTGCCCAAATCTCCGTCAGCTTTATTCGAGGTCGGTTGTAGTTCAACGACTTAAGGATATGTTGCCAATATCTAGTGTGTACACGACTTCACTTTTTCCTGTTGAGCGAGTTTGTTAGGCGGAAGGTTGCATAAAAGTCGCTTTACCACTCGCATTCGGGCGCTCGTACGGCCAATAAGCGATTGGCCACAAGATCGGGCCAGTTGCCAGTCCAGCATCAAGGCTGACCGAAAGTGTAGACCCAACAGCCAATCGTGATTCAGCATCCGCCGAATGCCGGTTGCCAATATGACGTCCAGAGCGCGTCCATATTTCCAGAATGTTGTTGCTTCATACACCTTGAATACGACCTGATTTTGGGTGCACCCTTAGTATTTCTTTTGCTAAAATGGCTACCTTGAGAGGATCAGAACTGAGCCCAGGCATTACCTTTATTACAGAGTTATGTTACGTGTCCGCGAATACTATCCGGTTTCTCCTAACAGCGGGTCGATAAGACGACTGATCACCACCATCCTAATTCAGTCGTGTCTGATCACTGTGTAAACATCAATCAAGCGTTCCGACCGATTGACTGCAGACTAGTCAGACATCGACTATCATTGGCAGCTATTTGGCTGCAGAAACCTTGAGTGCGTACACTTGGTTGATCTCGGACAATCCCACATGCCTTTGACGTGCCTCAACAAGCTCACATACTATCTGATTAATATGTGTCTTTCCTGGCCAATTGCCCTACTGTACGTGTTTGTACTATTCCACCCACTCATGCCATTCCTGTGTGCTCTGTTTAGCCCCTTGAAGAAGTGCTGAAAACGAATTGGCTTTCCATCCAGTTCTTTAGCTTGTCCCTCGGGGCGAAGCACTTTGAACTGGACTTTGAATGGACTTGACTTGGAATATTTTACGATTGAGAAACCGCGTGAAGGCAATATAGCTAAAAGATAGGGTGAGGCGACGTGCGACAACCGAATATTTTTCGAAATTCTCAATAATTGCCACTATTTTCGTCGTTACGTTTGAATGCATTTTGATGTTTAACAGTTCACATTCGATCTCAGCTTGCTGAAGAAACATCATGTACTAGTCGCCTAGGTAACGGTGGCCGACCGCTACTATGCAGGTTCCCTATTTTGCGGTAGCATGTGCAGGAATAGGTAAAGAATTCGTTTCAGATGGAATGGGAAATTCCATTCCACGTTCAGGAAAGCTATCAAAAGCATCCAAAAGCAAGTGACATTTCGGCACGCATTCCCTAACGAGTATTATTCGGTTAACGGATAGCAAACACGATATCATATAAAGCCGATGGTTATATCCCGAAATAATGAGACGGCTAAAACCCAGAGTAGGACCATAGAAACGGATGGTGAAAAACTGAAACAGGTGAGAGCTGTTATCGGCAGATATGTAGCCAAGTCCTCCGTGTAAGCTTCAGAAATTGATCTTAAGAGCGTAAACCAGGAGTCCAGGCTGAAGTGTGACTGCTTTGTGCAACTTTCAGCCATATGGTCACTGCTCCAAAGTCGAAACTGATTCCAAAAATCATTGGGAGAATGAAACAGTTATCGATCACACCTCCGTAATCGAGATGCAGGAAGACGAACAAACCGCCATGGCGCAAAACAAAGCACACGACACGCTGCGATGGATCATCGCCTTGTGCCATTAATTAGAAAATTGGATATTCAGCAGTAAAAAGTTTCATCCGGATAGGCAAATGATACTGATGGTATGGTAAAGTAAAACCCGATCAAGTTTCCAGCCAACTGGGCTTTGGAGATAATTCTATGCGGTTTTGTTGACGGAAGAATTTCGGGGAACCAGGCAGGGGAACATTGGTAAAGTACATCAAGGTAATAATCACCACCTCACTGTGTACCGGATAATCGAACTGGATAGATAGTGTACATCCGGTCTGTCCGAAAAACCCGTGGATGTTTCCGAGTAAGCGGGTTTTCGGTATGTCATATCGCACTGTTCACGTCTGCAGGGGGATTTTTACATCGGTATCAGGAAGAGAGTTCATTTTTGGTGTAGATTTCGTCCTGTAAGTGAAGTCAATCTATGCTTATAGGGTGAAATCTACACCAAAATTTCCCAAATCTCCTCACACCACCAAGGGAGAGTCCATTTTCAAGATTCCCTACCGTAGAGAAACTCATGGCAGTTGTATTACATAAGTGGGACAATCTGGTGTTTTCCTGTCCATCTTTATCACGCAGGTTATGCAGGCCTATGGTACTGCGTGCACTGAAAACCAGTCCAATGGTGCGTTGCTCATTTGCGTGATTGGAGGCCGATTGAGTGAAGGAATCAACTTTAGCGATAAATTGGCCCGAGCAGTGATCATTGTCGGAATGCCGTATCCGAATCCACAGTGTCCTCTGGTGAGTATTCTTTCTACGGGTTCCAGATAGCTGCATTAAAGTTTGTTTTTCTGTGGGAAAATTGACCTCCTGCTCACGTCGCTTTCAGTTCATTAGCTAAATTGTCAGGTTTTCCTATCCCCCATTGGAGGTTTCCATGGGTGGCAAGTATCTGCAACTTTATAACCATCCGTCAAGCCCATTTGCACTCAAAACGTGAGCTTTTGTCCCAAAAGCTATCAAGTTTGATGGTCGCATCTGTTCACCTGCTTTGACTTGATTTTCTAGTGGCGCAAAACGGATACCAACGGATACCTAACCATGCGCTACCACAAGTTTACCACAGTAGCGCACAAGTAAGTAGAGAAGAGGGAGCACCCCCTTTCCCAGTCGCTTAGACCTAACAGACATTCCGCTAAACAGACTCAGTGAGACGACGAGAGTCGCGTAACTAAAGCACGTAGGACCTAACACAATCACTTTAATCCGCACTGTTGCAGTAGAATGATGGTTCTCTCTGGATGCATGTCCCCGTTTTCGAAACCCGTATCTCTTCGACACTATACACAGGATCTAAATGGAGCACTTCATCGACAACGCAGCTCATTTCTATTGAGCCCGAGTTAATCGGGCTTCGAATAGGTATCACCACACCCATTAATTCACCTCATACACCCGAAGGATGTATGATGATGTATGTACATGTGAGTTAGAACCCAGTGTCTGGTTTTTCACACCATTCACCCTTTTTGATTAATGTAGAATTAGGCATCCGAACTTCAGACATAGCCCCCTGAGAGTCCTCAATCTATTATGTTTAACAAAAGAACGAGTTTTACCAGCTAGAACAGTCCAAAAGAGGAATGGTATCTATACGTACATTCATATGCGAATGAATTTGGTTTTGCGAGAGACTCACATGGAACCCAGCTGAATCTTTCGTTTGTGATGGCATCTCCTTGTCAATGCCGTTTGCACCCTCTCCATGCATTTACCACAGTCCTGTTTGTAAACTATATCATATATTATTTTATATATATTGTGTATCATATATATCGTACATCAAAAACTACACTATATGTACACTTGGGGAGTTGGTGAGGAGAACAGTATGCTAGCAGTTAAAGGGATGCATTTGCGCAGCTATCGTTCAAGCTTCAGTCAAGTAAATTGCCTCATTTGCAGCGTCCATTGGATGTAATCTAGAAGTCGGTATACCAGCCTTGTTGAGTTTGGTATCCCAATTTATTTTATTTTACCATTAGAATCCTAGCTGGTAGTTAACAAAGAATGAACCATCGTAATACGAATCTGCCAATGGTTTCCATCTGACCTGCAAATTTTGGTTGACGTGGATAGTAGACACAACGATAGCTGTCTATCGTGCTCGATAGATTGTTTCAGTTACACACAGAACCGATCGGAAGTGATTCAGTCGTATGCCAGTCAGGTGCCGTCTTTTCACGTGCCGTTAGAATTGTGATTGCTCACAGATTTCAGCACATCCAGTGTGAACATCTGTTGGTTATTTGACTCTATAATCAATCAATAGAGCTAGTCGGCTTGTCAGTGCCGTACATTGCTAACACAGACACCAAACAGGGCGTGTAGACGTTAAGAAATTATATCATTTATCAGGTAATCGTTCGGCTTTCTGGAATCAGCCGGAAATAAGGGGATCTGAGACTAGCAAGTCATCGCAGCACTTACTTTTCCTATATTTATCGTCTTTTTTAACCCCTTGTGCTTCCTTTTGGTAGTTGTTTAAATGTTTCTCCATGATACACATCACCTTCCGTCGACTTAGCAAACATGGTTCGTTTCCTGGACTAGCTGAGAAGATTGCAAATCGAATCAGTCTCTTTTTATTCAAGAAATATCTGTTTGATTGTTCGAGCTTGTTTGTATTTCCTCCGTCTGTGTACATAGGATAGACCGTCCGATCAATTTTTATATCTCGTTATGTACTCCACGATCTCGCGAAACATCACGACTGCTTTCTTACATTGCGATCATTCGTCTGGTTACGCAGATGTCTTCTCATCCGGAAGAGACTGAACACAAATACCCTAGTATTTGTATATTTATAGGATAAACATCTCCACACTTTCGAGAAACCATCCGAAAGAACCTACTGAAAAGGTTGTCTTCTGGGAGGAGTCTAACCCTCAAAAAGACCGAGGACTGGCCTCCCTCATTGTCCGCTCCCTAGACCAAAATGAAAGAGAGTGCTGCTTCCGTGACCTAATAAATCCCTTGTTTCGGACAACTCATGGTCGCAGAGTAAATGGACAGACACAGACTAGATGATTGACCGGTGTTTGATAAGGATCGCCTGGCAGCAGTGACTGGACTGCTACAAGCTTGTGCATAATTATCATAAAAGTAAGCGGCCCGCGCGGACTCGGATATTTTACTGTGCGTGTGCTTGTGAATTCGATGCAAACCCAACGAAGTAAGATAAGTGGGCAAACTCCCAGAGGACCGTTGAGATCCATCAGTTTGCCTAAGAAAGCTGACACCGCACTGAACTCGAATGCTTCATGAAACAGTGAAATACTTTTGTCATCCATCGGTTCTGTTACATTTCATTATAATATCGCGCTTCCATTCCATAATATCAGAAAGCGTATCTTCCGAAGACCGCCCAGCACAAATCACTTTGATTCTCCTTAATAAGTGGACGGTATAGGTGCAGTAACAGCGTAGTTTTTTTAATCATAGCAAATCCTCTGCAAAGTAGCCGCGAATGCCTCGCAATTGATACAACATGGATGGGATGGTAACTTAAAAGTTCGGTTTCGTTCACACAGGTGTATCCACAAATTGAGCTGCTCCATAAGTTTATTACTGTTAGTGTTTCTGCGTTCGTCTCGAGTTTGCGTTCAAGTGAAGTGACACCCCGGGTCTTGAAATGATGTGCATATGTATAGTCTTTGTATATGTATAGTCTATGGAACTGTATAGGATGTATGTATGTATGTATGTATACGTACAGTCTATGTATAGTCTTGAGCTGGGCACCCTGTTCTCAACCAATGGCGGACCATGCTCATTTCAGGTGGGGCCCGAGCCCTTAGTGAATGTAGCTTGTGATTCTATTCGGCATACGTCGACCACATCGAGAGAGCACTGACCCAGTCAACTGCAGCTAGCCGATGCTTGAGATGCATATTACCGGTGATTAATAGTGAAGTCATTATCTGGGTCTTGGTATTCTCTTCAAAAATGGGGCCATGCGAACCCTGGGCGCGACAAACAGAATGCAGCATTGTTGGGAATCGTTTCGGTGGAATACCTTCACTGAGAGCTCATGCGTTTCGCACGGGCCTCAAACGGCAACTTTAGTGATATGCTGAACTACTAATGAGTAGGTACAACTGGATAACTTCTGTGCGTGTGAACTCCAGGCCCATGCAGTTTCCACCCGTCGGTCCGGCACATCCTTCAACACTCATCAACAAGGTTAATCTTGTTGTTTCCGTTCCAGTTGCTCAGTTCCAAGATAGACCGCATCCTCTTAATGTCGATTATCCTCGTCATCTTCCTCCCATTTACCGAGTATTCCAGTGCACCCACTCTCTTGTCTCCTACAATGCTTAAGGCGAAGCCGCTCATATTGCACAAGCTAACATACTTATTTCTCTCGAACGAGCAGCCAGCCCAGTGTGCGAATTTGGCGAGGTCTAACCCATGTGCCTTGATTTGACCATCTTTGGAGAGAGGACTACAATTCGATGGTATGGGGGAAGTATATCGTAGGATTATTAAATGGAAAAATGAAAATCTTCGCTTTGATTTCCACTACATTAGACGAGACCGTTTATTCCGTAGTCTCAGTGTGCACCGCGCCTTTGAAAAATGGGCAATTCTGTACCTCTAAATGAAAAATACTTTGGGGTTTCTTCTCTGGGGCGTTTTTCTTTGTACGGGTAACGCGACACTCAGAAATGACTGGCGAAACTTCCAGTGTGATACTAGTCTCCACGCCTGAAAAATGTTATTTTCGTATCGTCATATTATTTGTGTAATTAGTTAGCTAGGATGCTGGGACCCAAGGGTTTCTTACATGACTTCTACCGCAAAATGTTCTCTGTTTTTGGAATGTGTACAGTGTCCTAGTTAAGTTAACGCTGAGTTCAGAAAAGAACGGAATATTTGAGAACAAACGGGCTCCATACCCAAAGATTTAAAACGGGTCAACATAGACTATGCCTGTCACGTGTTGCACTTTGTTCACTGAATTCAATACTATGTGCATATATCCTTACAAATTTTCAGTGAGTACAATCTGTTAAGGAGTATATTGCTGTTTGTGCGTTGCTCTTATGATTGGTTGATGCATCCCTAGTAGGTCAGTGAGTTGATGAAAAACCGTGAGCATGTGAGAGTAAATTTACTAACTGAAGATGACGGTCAATAATACGGATGTGGGCTCCTGTGCATTCTCATAGCAACCAAGCATGTATGCCGATGAAACAGGAAGCAGCTTGAGGGAATTCAGGTCTTTCGTGTGTACAAAGGCTGTCAGTAACCCCAATTCCCACCGTCAGCAAGAAATCGCCCAGGACCACTATTACCTACTGAGTGTTTTCTTGTTCTTACAGAGGACTCTTCAGATGCACTTCCTTTGTTAGCAGTAAATTTATCGTAGGAAGCTTCCGTAACTTTTCCTAGCTTTATACACTGTGTGGGTTTATCTCAAGCGTTACTACAAAAAAGTCTATACGTATATCATGCATGTCATGCACTACAGTATCTGCTCTAACTAGCTGTGCTCTCCAGGAAATGCTATAGCTTGTCCGATAGGCCTAATCTTTTACCTTTTCGTAGTCGTTATGAAAATGATGTGTTCTAACCACTCTACTTCCAATTTAAACGACTGACTAACCGCAGTCCAGGCATTCCATCCTTGAAGCTGGCTTGTATAGCTACAGCCCTTCGTTTTTTGCAGTTTTTTGTGATTCGGTACAACCACAGGTAGACAGCTGATCCAACCGAAGTAGTAGTTTTCACTCATTCTGAACAATGATAGCCCGCACGGAATAGAGCTAAAATGACCCGCCCTCGGAGGACATGTGAGGCATCCAAAACTACGGAAGATAGTGGTAGTCTCATAGGGAGATTGGAGTCTGTCTCGCCCGTTTGTGTTCCACAAGTTCCTAACGGTGACACTCCGCATCTGGTTACCACATGTTTACCCTAATCGATGGATTTTCATGTTGAGGTCGGAACGTGGACACAGCTTGGATTAATCTGTCTTTGGGGGCTCACACCCAATAGACCTCAGTTGTCTGTAGGCACGCATCGTATCTGCAGGCCGTCATCTTGTATCTGTCAGGATTTCTACTCATGGACTGCGATCAGCACTAGCAACAATGGCTATTTAACACCATGTTGGCTTGGTTCATACAAGAATCCCGTTGGAAGGCTGGACAACTGAACACTGGAGAATGGCATGATGCCAGTTTACCATAGCCTTCAGTACTCATTTTTTCAGACTTGCTGGGACCCGTAAGATGAACGCCGTTCATATATTGCAGCATTCGGGTTCGAATTGTTCAGATTATTTACTATCGTCTGCATTAAGATGGCATCAAATTCAAGAAGGGCTATTCCGTTTGCGTACTAAGTATCTACGAACGAATGTCCCAGGAGTCTTTCGGCCCTACAGGGCATTAGAGGCTGAGAATGAGTCTTGTATGATCATATCAATGGAGAACTTGAAGAGGAACGCTGAAGATCCCAGTGTCTCTTGCCATTCGTTCAAGATCTTATCAATGTGGCCAAAATCCACATTGAACCACCCAACCTAATATCCCTATAGTGCAAGACGCCAGTCATAATTTGACGCGATGAAACGTGTGCCCTACTTTGGTCATTTCGAATCTTATATTCTCATTTGGAGTAGCCTGAATCAACGGAATTATAAGACCTTTAGGCGCTATCACGTCGGAATCAGTTTCTCATTTTCCTTCCACTATTACCAACCGAGCTTTAACTTCGAAGAAATAGTTAACCAAACAATGACGGTGACTCTGGGATAACTTTACAGGCTGAATAACCTTTGTTAAGCCATAGATCGCACCGACAACACATCAGTCCATTTAAATCTTTCGGATTTTTCATCACATATTTCTGTATTCAGTCTAGAGAGTCGTGCTTTTCTGACCATCTCATTCTCTGAAGCATGTTTGTTGTCGACCCAAAAGATATTATAATTCTCAATGTACCGCTAATGCAGTCATACTCGTAGCATTTGCTGGACTAGCTTCACTATACGCCTTACTGTTCATACCTCTACGCTGGTCTCACAATAAGCCTTCACGTTTAAATGCCTAACCAGGATGTCAGCACTCTTGAATATGCAAACAGCATCTTGTGTACCTAAACTTTGAACTCATATGAAACATGTAGTGGTAGCCTAACTTTCCACTGATACATTTAATGGTTAATTGTTTCAGCGCTTTTTCCAGTAAGACTTCGGGACCCCCAGATAACTCCAAAGATAAGATTTTCTCAGCTTTCTCAGATTGCTGAGTAGCAGCTTATGGCTGCATTGGCGAGTGGGGTCATGAATCCGTTCTTCCACCGTTTATTATTCTATGATCGAATTCACCGACAGCAGTTTAACATTATTTTTCATTCCGAAGCTTGAGTTGATAAATCCCCTAGGATCTGAACCTCCTTCCAACAACCTCACCCGACGCTCATCCGCTTCACTCTCAATTCTCACCAATTTTTGTTATAACTTCGTCTACTCATTTGAGTAGTATAGTTTCATTTCCACTTTTTCACTCTTTTGAAATAGCTGCGTGAAAAGATGGCTTATTTGGATCGCCAGTTTGCCAGAATTGGTGCATCGTGTTCTGGAACTAGCCCAGGACGACTACATTACGACGCATTGTGTATGCGCTTGATAAACCAAGCTATTGGGCGGGCCGTGCGACATGCGAACGATTAACAGAATGGCATCAACGGTCATATAATTCATGCGTTTCGCACACGGAGAGACTACCTGACAAATAGATAAGAAACTGCCGTCATGGGTCCGCGAGAGCCTCCACAACACAATTGGTTTCGGAAATTCCTCGATTTCTCTAGACTCAACCCTACATCATTTAACTTTGTTTTTCTCTCGCCTTGAAAACTAACCTGCCTACAATCTCAGGACTTCATATTTCGGCTGCATTTAGAAACGATTTTTCTACGAGATTTATTTTCTTATACAGCGGATTGTTTAATCCAACACATTGAGTCCTAACAGTTGCAATTGATAGTTTCGTGAACAGTGTATCCTACACAAATATAAACTATCCTGGTTAGGTATTTTAGCGTGATTCGATGGTGTTTCTCATGATTTCCCATGTTTGGACGGGACAAATAGGCGCTTTTGGTTGAATTCCGAAAAGCATCAGTGTATTGCTAGGGCAACATAAAACGAGTGTGGTTGGTGAGATTTTAAACAGATAATAGTTTGAGGCCTTCCATCGAACTGACAAAAAGAAGACGTCCTACCCAATTTGAAGTCTTCTGACTGCAGATCCCGATTGAATGAGGCCCCTCTTCTCATGTTTATTCTTCGAAGTCTTTCCGAGTTGGGGCCAGCTGCGCTGCCCCCTAACCCGTTGTACTAATTATTATCCAGCCTACAAAATAAGGCCGTATTCCTCAGTGTTCCTTTGTTGTAAGTATAGTTTTGCCTCCCTTGGTATGCATAACTGCACGGTTCCTTATCTGGCTTCTTTCGGCTTCCCCTGTAGAATCCTGCGATTTTATTTCTATTCTTTTCCAACAAAGCGATGTACGAACTCCAGATTTATCCAGATTCAGCTGCTTATTCTCCAGTAGAACCATCGTGCCTCACTGAACATCACTGCCGTTTTACCCTCTGCTTGAATAAAGCTCCTTTTGATTCGGCTGTGTATGAGTGTTTTGTATCTAACTACTGATCCCGCTCCGGTGCTTTGGTGTTGAAAAAAGACCCGCCAACAACAGCTTTATTGCGAACAAGCAAGTGCAAATGTTATGAGAGACCTCGCGCTACTTAAAGGGCACTTTTAACATTGATTCAGGCTGTCTGATAGGCGTTTGGTGAACACCGACCGTGCTTCTATGAAATGCCTGAACACTTATCATCGTCAGCTATGGTTCTGTGGCGTGTTTGAACACTCTTCGGCCGTTGTTGAATTGATTGATTGACCTGGATGCTTGCCGCCTGTCCCACTGAGATTTTGGTGGAGTTTCAGGGTCACAGTAAATTTCGGGCATTCTGGGATTCTTTTCAGGAATCTGACCTTTCCGACAGAACGCTGAATATGGTTACAAGCACAGGCAATGCAAACGAAAAGACAACTTCCTTGGATCGGAGTTGAAACCGCCATCACTTGCCGGTTATATTAACCCCGATTTTAGTGCGATAAATGTGAATGGTGCACGATTTTCGAAGGCTCCGATCGCGCTTATGAATCTGAAACACCTTTGTTGACAAAATAACGTTCTCCTCGAAACTCAATGGACGTGCGTATCAGGTTACAGTATGAGTTGTTGTGTTGTATAACTGTGAGGCGTGGTCTATGCTCACAACTGTACACATCGGGCATTTGATGACGATTAATTACACTCAAGTAGTGAAAGTCCAAGACAAATTTCCTCTGATGGAACAGTCTAACAAAATCATCTTCGTGCAGGGGCACGCTTGTTAAGTTCGTTATACTTTAGCTCGTATAAAAGGCGCGTTGTTTCACTTGGCGTTTTGTGGCACGATGCCGATTAGCATCGTAGATTCCCGCGGCTACTAACCACACTTATATGTGTGATGAACATGGATTCAGGCGATCTTTTAGCTTAGTGAAGTAAAATTCATCCGGAAATTCCCTTAATTTACGGTATCCCCAGGTGTTTTCAAAATCCTCGTGCAGGATGATGAGTTACAAGCCTGAAGACTGAATTGAAGCTGTTGGATGCAAAGACATTGTGTGAAGTCCTGAAAAGTAGTCTAATGCACTCTCCACCCTGGTTGGGGTACAAAAGGTTCTAACAAGTTCGGTCGCTTCTCTCTGGTTAGGATCTTCTATGTACTTGTTTTTCTCCTCGATGAAGGCGCTCCACTACAGTTAGACCTGTTGGCCAGACACTCCAGTAAAATGAGACCCTCAAGGATTAGGTCCCGTGTTCCAACAGAAATCCATCTTATCCTTTCGTATTTCAGGGTATTATTTTTGTCGAGGAGTTTTCAGTAACCGTATAATTAGCGTTGAGTCAGATATTTCCTTTCTGTATCAACCCGTTCGAAACTCAATTATTTCAAAATGTGAATTGAACAGGTTCAAATGCCGTAAATATAGAGTGTCTGCTGTGCTTTATTGTTCATTGTTGCGTTTTCCTACGAGCTTATTCATGGGTCAGATTCCTATCCCTCCATCACGTAGTAAACATATTCTCCATACTGTTAAACTTGAATTCGTACAACTACCAATGTTGATCTATCAGTAAGTTGTCTGCTTCCCGTAGTTAAATGTAATCCAACAGTAGTAGGTTTAGTTTTCGTTGCGAAGACGTCTGGAATGATTAATTGCACGGTTGAGATCCCGGAGACCCGTTCAGAACGCCAAGCACCTTGGTATTTTTCTTCATTTCGATTGTTATCATGATGCTCAGGAGGAAAATTACTTGGTAGTTGGCCTGTAACTGAGGTTAATATTTTCCGCTGCATCATTATTAAGGGCATTTCTCCTTCAGTCAGCTTTTACGGAACGGGTACTATCTTCGTGCGACAAGGTAAGTTTGCTTGGCACTCAGGGGTGAACCAAACCACTCTGCGGTTGTCGGTGCAGCTCAAGTATGCCTACACCGTTTTTCAAAATGGGTACATCAATTTACTGTTAAGATGCACAACGTCATCAAGCCCATGTAATAGTCGTCGCGATATATCACAAGTCTCCTTTGCAGCAAACTAACGCTGAGTTAATTCCATTCATCAATTGGCCAGAAGTGATTAGTGACTGCAAAGTTTCGTCACATCGCAAAGATAGGACCGTAATCACTGTTGGATGTCCATTACGTTTACGTATTCCATTTTTGGAGTGTGATTTATTAGCAGTTGTCGCATCTTTTGACGTACTTTGAACGGACGCTAACGATATGTACTTTCCGTTGATTAATCACTGCAGTAAAGGTGAATTACGTTTTTTGTGTTGGAGCAGCCAGTCGTTGCTAGCGTGACGGTTGTGGTATCTGAGTCATACGCGGTTTGCAACGCTGATCCGTGATTGGGAACGCACACGATTCACGGATGTGCTTTGGGGAAACGAATGAAATGTTCTGCGGTTCCACTGTTTACCACTGATGATGACGCCCGCCTCACTGCTAATCTCTGTAGCCGAATAGGGCTGCATGACGTCCTCTCGTCTGAGACGAGTTGTCATTGTCCTACTCATGAGAGACAGGAACGTCTCCTTTTTCATGACGTGAACCCCTACAATCTTGAGTCGTACAGCCGAATCCCACTCAAACAAGTGGACTTCTATCGAGCGATTCTGCTATCGAATACTTTGAAATATTTTCGGCTTTGCCTTAAACAAAACTTCGTTGGACCCACGCTGTAATATACACAAATCATGGAATAACCTCTTTCTACTGTAAGTTCACTCGCCAAGCTCACCTACCGGTACCAGGTGTGAGCATCACGGATAACGAATGCGTTCTAACTTAGCATCTATACATTTTGGATCGACATAGCTAAACGAAAGTCGATGGCTGTATTAGGCGCTGTTCGTGTTTCTCGCTTTTTAGAGATGTCCATTATCGGGGCGTGACATGGCAAAAATTTTCTGATCATGAATTTTGTTCTCCAGTTCACTAGTAAAACTGACGGGACCGGAATAAACTCGTCCTTTATTGGGAGGGACTGTCACTGTTCTGCAATACAGGAGGACCACTGTAAAGAACGTCGGAGCACCTTTAGCCTCTAGAGTCACTGGCTGAAGCGACAAAAGTAGTTTGATAGACTCAATTAAAATTCAACAACAAGATCGATAGTGCAAGTTGTCGGTAAGTGGTGATGGCACTAAATTGGACCGTACAGAAGCCCAGAATAATGGTGGCTAACGCGTAAGGCAGTGTGAGCGCAATACCGTTAGTTGACTTTAATGCTTCTTCACAAGGAGTTCGCCACACATGCTCATTATCGCTGATACGGACAATAGTGTTGGCCAATGGTGCATTTTTATCTTAATTCAAATAAATACCATGGAAGTAGAAGCTGCGATCACACATATTTTATTGAAATGCCAACTAGGCTAGTGAAACAAAACATGAGAATCCGTATTTAATTTCATTACTCATATCTCTTTACACATTCAGGTGGCTCGTATTCGGCAGCATTCATGACTGACGAAACGCGGTAGAACTTAAATTAGGGGAAGCCTATCTTGCCTACCAATGGGCTAGTTTGACGAATCATTGCGCAAAATCCTAATACGGAAGTTCTCCATGTTTCCAGTCCCATAAGCCCCTACTTCCCTTCAATTTGTCGGAAGAATAACGTCCATTTCAGTAGAACAGCTTTTTCGACACGCCCTTTTAGATTATTCTTGTTCTTTCCTGGTATACGTACGCTTGAGTCAACTCTGTGCTGGGGTTTGAGTCTGGAATGAGGATATCGAGAATTTCTGAGCGCTGCCAAAAATATTAGATTTTGACATGAGCATTCCACTCTGCGAAGTCATCTTGCTGAGACTAGTATCTCGAATCCGTCTCTTCCTATCGATTAAGATATGCATATCAGCCCTCAATGAAAGGACATCTCGATCATTTTACAATCACGGGATATTCGTACGGCTATGATAACACAAGAAGTTCCTTGCATTCCGTCCCCGATTGTGAATCCCAAGGTAGCTTTCAGTAGCGGTTATGTCGGAATTCTTCCTATACGTAGCCCAAAGGTAGAAAAATGCACCCGAACAGCAGGCACCAACGTGCATCGTGGCCGAGTATTCTAAACAGTCTTTTGAATACTCAGTTCCAAGTATCTCAGTCTTGTGTGACCTCAGTGGAGATTGTTGCATTGCTTGTAAGGTGGAAGACTCGGGTTTGAACACGAGTTCGAATAATTCTGTTGTGAAAAATCCTCTTTGAGAAGAGCGGTTTGGGCAGTGAAGATCAAAGGAAAGACAGTAGAGGACAATAATTTCAAAGATCTCTTATCTAAACTATTGAGAAAGGACGACTTTGTGTACTAACCAGTTTTAGGCCTGATTAAAAATATTCATCTTAATTGCTGAGATCTCGTACAGGGTTAAACCTCATTTTCGAAATTTACTGCTTTTACCACCTATCGGACCTTTTCGACTTGCTCCAACATTAATTTGTTCAACAAAACAGTGTGCATAAAATCCAGATGGCCTCAAGAAATGGGTGGGGACAACATCGCTGTTAAAATTCACCACTTTTACATGCCAGATGAACTGTGCCCATGCTAAGACGCCCAGGAATTTTTCAAAAGGTTTCACGGTGGAAATTCTCAAAATGAACCAACACGAACCTTGAAATGCGTCGAAGGATAACTTTTTTTACCTGATAAGCCAAACGCTTGACGAAGGGGGAGTTTTCAGATGTGCAGATTTCACTTCAAAAATCGGACATCTGGGATATCCTAATTAAACTCCAAATCCTCTCTAAGTTTTCGCTTAGGTATCTTATATTTCCAAAAATTTTTATATCGAAAGTTTTGTCGAACCGTTTTATAAAGAATACTAGGACGTTCTAACTAGAAGATGGTGCAGAGAAATAGCAAGAACGTCAGGTTTCGATGATTCCTAGTGTGGTATAACTGTCCCTTCTTCTTATGGAACGGGAATTGCAATGGAGAAAACTGGTTTCACAAATTTACCCTGTAAACACGCAAGTTAAGTCGTGGTAGTTCACAAAAAGTATAGACTATTTAGTGATGAACAAACAGACGGAAACACCAAATCAGTTTCGGATCAGTTCTATCGCTGACGATGTTTGGTGAAATAAGTAGCATATACAAACGATCAACTCAGTTGAGAGATTGCAGAAATTCCGTCAGCACACCATAGTTAACAGCGTGGAATTCCCAGGAAACTGGTTGATTGCATAGCTTGTGCTTTGTATGTAACTAAACCAATCTGATCACATTCTCCGGATGGATCACCGAGCAGTTACTTTCAGTATCGTAACGAACGTTATTCGCGGCCGGTAGCGTTAACACTTGTTCCCCGTTTTTTCTTTCAGTTATGAATTATGTATTTGGCTTGCAGAATTCAAGTACACACCTTGACAACTGGCTGCATGCAAACTGAGTATTATCGGTGGACAGGTGAAACCAGAGCACTACTACTGCGGGAGGGATCACCAACCGGAGAAAATAATTCAGATCGGCGTTTTGATCCGCCTTGAACTTTGCCTTGATTTACAGCTCGGCGGATGTTGTACGATAGCGGGCGTGGTGCAGTCGAAAACTGGTTCACATTGGCTTACACCATATAAAAACATGAACAGAATCGTTGTGTATGAGCCCAGTTTTCACACAGCAATAAAATTGCTTGGATGCCCGTGTACTATAAGTTGATTCCCCCAAATCTAAGAGAAATGATAAAGTGAAACCACTGAACGCCGACGGTGAATTCCGTTCTTGTGATGTGGATACTAGATCCAGTCATACCGAAACCGCTGGTGGGAGACCTAAAACTAAGTAGACATTGATCCACGTGCAGCGACAGCATAGGTCATCGGGTGAGACCCATCATGATTGCAATACGCCAGAGTGGCCGTTAAATTGGTCCAAATAATGGTATAGGATTAACTAGCGCAAACTTGTTAGGACAGCAATGTGTGCACACGACGGAATATGTCAGTATTGCATATTTTTACACAATAGCTGGTTGGTTTAGTTCCAGTTGGTTTGCATTTCTGAAAGCAAGTTCTTTCAGGCTACTTCAAACAATCTTAGTATTATGTCCAAGATACAATTCACGTCCAAAAGAAACCAGTTGTACATGGACAAAACAAAATGACCGGCTGGCACACTAGGTTCATCCTGGTTTCATGTCATTCACGGTAGAAAACAGTGACAGATCCACCGAGCAGTTCACTGATTAGCGAGCACTAGGTCTTTCTTAACAGTATCCAATGGTCTGGCGGGATTCGGTGTGCGAAAATAAACTTACTCTAAGCCTATACGCGTCAATGACCTTTATGTTTAACGCCCACTTCTTGATAGTACTTAGGCAATACCTCAGATTCGTTTCTGTTGCCACAGTTCCCATAGCTTAAATCTGTCATATCGAATCACATCATCAGGTTATTATTAGGTAAACTGCCAACTATCTCCCAACGGCGTTAAAATCAAGGGGTACCGGAACATATTGGGTCATGTCTGCTTAAGTTCAGTACCACTTGATTAAGGGAGGAAGAAAGTTTGTTCTGCAAAAAAAATCCCAAACACCAACACATTTGTGTTCATAGTGCAGTTGTCTCACCTCAGCTGTCCTTAATACTTCAATCTTTTATTTGTGCTGTACCGGTCTGAATAGGCATGGTAAAATGCAGCGCCCACTTTTACCGACAGTGTATGTTGAAGGTACGGTGAATGATCAGGTGACCTTGACGGAGACCCTATCGTGCTTCACTAACGCAGGAATCCGAGGCGGAAATTACGTCACTGCAGGCTTAGCACGACCCACTTATCGATAGATGCTTACTCGCTAGTCGGATGCTGACCATTAACGGTAAAATCAATTGTCCGATTCATTGATGGGGTATCAAGTTCACACATAACTTCTTTGATCGTCTGTTGCTCCATCAGTGAAAACAGTGGAAGGATAGACATGGCTAATCAACCTACACTGTTATTCATGGTCGGTTGGATGAATTGATTGTATGCACCTAGCAATTCGTGAACCGCTAAACAAAGCAGCTATCGGGTTTACTTAACTTCAATGCTTCCAATCGATGTCCCACAGTATAAAACCAAACATTTTCCACCTGTTGTTTCTGAATAGCTCTTTCATCAAGGAATTTCCAGTGGCCGAAAACATCTGACGAGAATTTGGCGTGTACATTTCTTACATAAAAGAACCCTTGTACATCATCAATTCACATTCTGACAATTATTGAACAGATGACCGAGGAAAGTGGTAACCTGCCGAAATAAGACACTGTCCTTGTTTACTGATGGTTCCGAAAAATGGGCACTTTTTGTGCTATACCACAGTGGCGCTACGCTGTTCCTGTTTATATTCTGTAGTTTTAAAATATGCTGGGCGAGATAGGTCGATCTTTTGATAGACTACGGTTCACAGTTTCAGTTAAAACGATTTAAAAAACGTGTTCCTTTAAACGACCTAAATAAACGATCTTCCTGGAAGAATGGAGTCTGCTGTCATTACCGAAGAGAACGACCAAATCGCCATAAACATTTACAAGTCAAAGTGGTGTTGACAGGGAACTCGGCTAAAATTCATCTGAATCTCGCTCTTCTAAAATTCTTCAACTTAATGTGCTACACAAAGGCTACTTCGGTTGGTGCGATTTGTCTGTCGGGGCATTCATAAACAACTTTCTGCTGACAGTTGATACTTCAGTCTACGACACACAAGTAAGGGTCCCCTTTGGTAGCAATCTGTTGTGTAAATGCAATGTCTACTTTCTACAGAACCAGACTACATTGACCGAATGGACAATATTCCCATCTGTGTTGTCCTTGCATTTCGGTTAATCAACTGCGTGGTAGATGACGATATGTACACCAAAAGTGCCAGCGCATAACCCTCACTCTCAGGTTCGGTTGTTCCTTATCCAGGAGTAAAGTTGCTCCAAAGAACGCAATGTACTTGCAGGTAATAACGTCAGATGCACGCATCTTCCAGAACTAAGCACTTTCAGTAGTAATTCCGCCGTTAAAATCTTTAAATGAAAAGGTGTCCTTTCTTCAGAATGCCCTGGAGAGAACTGTTGCCTGACATTTAGCTGTTATACTTGGAATGGCTCCCAAAAACTACATCACTGTGAACGAACTCAACGAAGCAGATATCAGTTAGTAAAGATGTAGCTAATGACATGTGAATCGGATTTCGTATGAGGTAAAAGCATGCGTTCGCGTACGATTATTATCCACAACATCACTTGTAGCAACAAACACAGTAACTCAGGGTTACAAACTCTTCTTCACGTGCTCGACCGCAGTGGATTCCGCACTTACTGGCAATGCCAGTCCGTGGAGAAAAGCAGTGGACTGTTTCATTAGAAATTTGTAAGCAACATGGATAAGCCCAGCTGGTCATCAGATACTGGATTGTGTGTCCAATAAACGTGTTACTTTCTATAGCATCAAAGTCGTCTAGGCGAACTGATTTGCAAAACAAAGCGATCCAACAAGTGCAGTATCGACTAACCAATGACTAACACGTCGTTCTCACAAACTATTACCGCAGCAGTACAGTAATGGGCTAACAGCTGCATGGGTTCAGATCCCCAAATTTCCGTCAACCTTATGTTCTGCTTGAAGTTCAGCCGTCCTAACAATAACTATTACAGTGATACCGGAAATCTTACAGAAATGCCACGAAACTAACGTCTCCGTTGCAGTTTTTTCTCTAGTTTTTGTTTGTCTTCTAGAAGCTGTTTATCTATATACATATTATATATATATATATATATATATAATCCTGTTAGTGCACTTCATGGTACATTGCAGAAAGCCATTCCGTTACTACAGAACTTCCTCACACATTAGTTGCCCCCGGCGCGGCGATTAGTTCCTCGAAAGTGACAACTACTATGAACCACGTTCGACACCACAGCACTCTCCGAAGAAAAAAAATTAGCTGAATCAGGTGTTTTCGTCACGATGATGAAGCTGTCCATTTTAACTGGAGTTACATATCAGCTGTCTCATGGCCCCACACAGGGGTAACTGAAAAATACCCATCAACATGAGAAACCCGTTAATGGCCGTCAGTTCCGGTTATCCATGCTACCCGGCCAGAAGCAAATAAGCAATAATTGCACCACGAACATGCATTCCGATATCAAAACGAAACATTTCCAGTTACTACTAACGTGACTGGTGTTACGCTAGCGTGCATCCCTTCATCCTAATTGCTCGCTTCGGTTGCGTTACTCCGAATCACGACTGTCACATGCTCTCAAGCCTAATTATCGATCAAGTAAGGTGGCGGGATTACGTACAACCCATACTAGTAACATTGGATGCGCAAGCCGACCGTCGAACTTAGTTCACGACAATGGTTATCATCGCTGGGATGGATAAAACAGTTGGGTAACCGAAGTGTTTTCTGTGTGGTTCTGGAGGGGTGGGGAAATCAATCCCGTATTGGGAAAATGCATGACTATGAGGAAGTACAGCACTAATAAAACTATTTCATACAAAACGCTGAGCAAATAAACCATCACGATGATGACTACAAGCAATGTGATAGGCTGCAATGGATCAATATACAGTTGGTCTCACATCATGTGAAGTCAGGTCGGCACACTGCAAACGGTTTTATAGTACGCTGGTGGAGTCACATCCAGAAAGTAGTACAAACATCGATAAAACAAAACGCCAATTGTGAAACTGAAACGACAGAAGAGGCAATTTGGCAGACATTTCTTCACACAGGAAAGCAAGCAACCTGGTCACTTTTGATAAGACATCTACCGGCCTAAAATAAAACCCGAGTAGGATAATCTTCTGAATATCCCCGGTGTTTCGTAACTCTTCCCATTCACGATCCGGATAAGCATACTCCACCTATCGTCTGAGATCACTGCTTTCGTATCCGCGGTCCTTTGAAAATTGGAAACCCACCTTTCACCAGAGCTTGAGAACAGCTTTATCCTACCTCTATGGGTGATTCAACTAATGTTGGAACTAGGTATCTGAATTTAATCCTGTGAACCAAAACTTGCTCCGGGAGCAATCCTGGCTAGCAACAGCAACAAGAGGTACTGACAAATAAGGAAGTCGAAATACCGAACTGTTTCAAATGCTGTACAAATGTGTGAGAGGTATATTGCTACAGAAAACCGAGACAGAGATTGTGGGTTCGTATCGCCTTAGGAATTCGTGAGCTTGCCAGTGGTGATGATATTAAACACGGATGAGACAGCTAGACAGCGCTTCTTGTTGTTTCGGCAGAGTAAGTTCAGTCTCAGAGAGAGAGAGAGAGAGAGAGAAATGTCCATTGAAATTTCCGAATCTCATACCACCACCAAACCTACATTGGTCATGCTTGAAGGCGTCTGTTGGGTAAGTTGTGAATAGGCCGGATTCACTGATGGGTTCTGGCGTTAGGTTAGTTCTGTAGACAGGTTGGCTGTTCTAAATATTCTTGGCCGGAAGGGATATCCTTGAATTTCGCAAACACTTCGTGACATGCATTTCCATACTTCCGGTCGAGTTAGGGTGTACAGTGAACCGCTCAAAATATTTCTGACAACTTTTGGAAGGTTATCACCTCTCTTCTTTTCGTTCGAATTTGTCATCTACGTTATCATGCAGTGTATAATTCAAGGGACCATGAATCCATGTGTCGGGATCAAGTCCGGGTAACGTACTGGGAGTAGCTCCATGTTTCAGTATGCGTATTGCATCTCAAAAGTGCAAAGTCTCACTTCGCGGTTTCCAGCCTTCTTGTGCTCCTTACACATCCTAACAATTCCATAAGCTGATTGTGCTGTAAAAATGCGCGTTCAGCATTCGCCATCTTGTGTCATTTACAGATTGAAAAACGAATTTCGCTGGAGCTAAGTAGCCGTGCATACAAAGTCTCACCTTATGGCTGAGAGATCGATGACTTCAGGCGTTTTCAAACATTTGACCTCCGCTGTCAAGTGGCTGCAGCAAGTACGTAGTGAAGTGGTCCGCAAACGGGTGCAGCTCCGCAAGAGCAGCGGATCAAACTTACCAGCTTGAGCTGGTTGGGGCATGTAGTACCACAGTCTATCGCAGAAGGAAAGGTTCGCGGGGTACATAACGTGACAACGTGAAATGAAAGCTGCTATTGGTAAACTGATTACTGCGGTATCTTTGCACCACGTGATCCTATTTGCATGTGGTTGAGAACCCTCCAGGAAGATGGCACGCATGCTCTCATTTCCTACAGGACTGTCTTGTTCGTCTGTTGTTGTGCGCTAGACTCATGTCCGGTGAGGTACGCAAAGGATGCTGAGTCAATCCGACTGATGGCGCCTTGATTCGACAGGATTCCAATCCTGTCCAAAGGTGTAGGCAACTTACTCTCGTTCGTAGTGTGAGGAGAGCTTGTAATTTCTGATTGAAATTTCGTCCTTTCAGCGAGTCCAATCTATCCTGAAAAGCCGAAAACTACTGTAGATCCGTTTTTGTCATTACTGGGAATCAGCATTATGCATCACACGAAACTCCGGATTTCGGAAGCGCGACTTTACTGCCGGTTGTTGAACACTTGACTGTTCGGCCTCGAGCAGCTTGATAGTTTCCCTAAGACATAGAGCATTAATTCGCTACCTTTCTCTTTTTTTCAATCTTTATTAAAGAACTTCCCCTAATAGTTGTATGGCAGTTAAATGCAAGTGTATGTATTACTGATTTATTGCTTTCAATGGCCATCATCGTCAGCTCTTTCAAACATAATTTGTATCCCTGACCATCATCATCATTATCATCAGCTGTAAGAAACCGTGTACTTGTCGTACAGTGGTTGTAGCTGCCACAGTTTCGTCCGCCGATGATTTGGGGAGGTGAGGTAGGTAGCTGCGCATTGGAGGCGCGAGCTGCGTAAATGCACCACTGTCAATGGGCTGTTACGTCGGGGAATTGGGAAGGGGGCTATGCATTGAAGGCAATAGCTTGGATGCATGAGCGCCATTGAGGGCGCGATTGGGCCATGTCTGACAATGTCTCTAACCATTGATGTGGCCCGTCTCGGGGTCCCCATCCAGGAAGACGGCAGTGACCAGCGCAGCTGAGTTTGCTGGTAGTGGCTTTTACACTTCGCTGCCAAGTCATTGTTTGACCGCCTCTGGCTCGTTTCCACCCTTCACGTGGTTGTGCGAAAAGAACCCTTCGAGGAAGTCGGTCGACTGGCATGCGCAGCACGTGGCCAAGCCAGCGCAACCTATGCAGTGTGATCAGTTCATCTATCGAGGGTGAGTTATTCCTCCCGAATACCATTCGACGTACTTCAGCATTGCTGATCCGGTGTTCCCACCAGATTCGGGCAATGCTCCGGAGACATCGGTGGTCAAACACTGAAAGTCGTTTGACGTCCTCGGCGCGCAGCGGCCAGGTTTCTGATCCGTATAGTAATACGGAGCGCACAGCAGCATTATAAACTCGACCCTTGACGGATAAGCTGATGTCACGCCTACGCCACAGGTGACGCAGGTTCACAAAAGCTGCTCGGGCCTTCCCAATTCGGATGGAAATATCATCTTTCGCGAGACCACCGGGACTAATACAGCTGCCCAGGTAGACAAATTTGTCTACTACCTCAATCGGTTCACCCGCAAGCACTAGGCTAGGGTTCGGGCCCACCCAGTCTTGCACTAGCACTTTACACTTTGCAGGTGTGAAGCGCATGCCGAACCGTGAGGCGGAATTAGTTAGATTATTTAATATTCTTTGCATTACCACGGCGTCAGATCCAAGAAGAGCTATGTCGTCTGCATACTCGATATCTGTAAGCGGACGCCCCGGGAGCGCTTCGACCCCACAGGCAGTAGAGGCTGATAATGAGTCTTCCATGATCGTATCAATGACGAAATTGAAGAGGAAAGGTGAAAGAGGACAGCCCTGTCTGACACCACTTGATGTGGTGAACTCAGAAGAGAGCTTCCCGTAGACCTTCACACGGCCGCGGGAGTTGGCGTACAGCGCCTTAAGAAGGGTCAAGAATTTAAGGGGGACACCTTTGCTCCACAGACACTGCCATAGTGCCTGGCGGTCTACAGAGTCAAAGGCAGCCTTCAGATCGAGAAACACAACCATTGTTGGTTGCTGGAAGCAGTGTCGCTGTTCAAGAATCTGTCGGAGGGTGAAGATATGATCGATGCATCCTCTTGCAGGACGGAACCCAGCTTGGTTTTCACGGATTTGTCTCTCCCTGTGTTCAGTTAACCTTCGAAGGATAAGACCAGAGAGTACCTTCGATGCCACAGCTAACAGGCTGATGCCACGGTGGTTTTCGCACAGCGTCCGCGTACCCTTTTTGAAAATAGGGATAACTGTCGACATGCCCCATTCTGCAGGCACCTTCTCTTCGTTCCATATAGCACCAGCAAGCTTTGTCAGATGGGTCACCAGGGATTCTCCGCCTTCTTTGAAGAGGGCTGGATAGAGACCGTCCGGTCCTGGTGCCTTCTCACGTTTTAGTACGGATAGTTCGTACTTTATTTCTTCTTCCGAAGGACGATCAAGGTTTACATTCCACTGGCCCGTATGCATTATCTCCACAGGCTGTGTTGCAGGAGGCCAGCTGAACTGCTCTTCGAAGTGTTCGGCCCATCTTTCCAGTCGACGTTTTTGGGAGTGAATTAATGAGCCGTCTTTTTCACTTATCGTTTCGCTGACCGTTGTTTTCCTGGGACCAGTCGATCGTATCAGTTGATATAGGGCACGGCTGTTTCCCGTAGCAAAAGCCTTCTCCATCTCTCGAGCTTTCGATTTCCACCAGAGCTCTCGGTCTTTCCTTAGGCTCTTCACTATTTGGCGTTTAAGGGATTTGCGTGCGCCGTCGTACGCGTTGCCTGCTGGTATGGATTTCCGGGCATCAATCATGGATAGCGACCTCGCCGATATCCAGTGGTTTTGTGGTCGAATCGGGGAGGTTGGACAGACAGCACTGAACGCCGCTAACATGGCTTCTTTCACATTTTGCCATGCTTCATCTACACTCGCACTGCCAGTGCATGTGGAGAGTTGTTGGGCTAGCTCAGATCGGTACTGTTGAGCTATGGTCGATCTTCGAAGATACTGGATTGGCATGCTTCTTTCTAGTTTGCGAGGGCCTGAAGGGAAGCGAACTGTCAGGCGTGCACGCACCATGGCGTGATCGTATCTCTGACCAGCAACAAAGCACCAGTTACATGCTAAGACGTAAATAAACAAGCGAGTTCCTTAGGATAGCTGGCTGGTAATTGCCGATAAATGGTAGTTCGTCTGCCTCTATGGACACCATGATAGTGTGCACACGAGCACCACGTTGGTTGCGATCTCCAGTAGCCAACCCGAATGTATTGCCTTCGAGTAGAGATGTCCCGTCCCATAAAGGGATCAGTTCGTCCCGGTTCCGTAAACTTTACCGTTGGACCGATCGGTGATACACCAACCTCCAAGAAGGACCGGACGATTTGGCCCGAACGCTAATCAGCAAGAACCAATCTTTTTCGTAAATCAGGGAGGTTGAACAAAATTTGTCATGAAAATTAATCTCAGTTTGGCTATGAGAAGCTTAGATATAAAAGTTTATCTGCACTGGTTACCTCCGATACGCATTCGTGATTCTACCTAATTAGCTACACGACTGAATCTTCCATGGCTTGTTTATAAGACAAAAAAATTGGGAGATCTACCGTAGTTGACGTTAATGGTCGTTAGTCTCAGTTTGATTAGCCTGATGATGCAAACATGGAAGGACAGTGACAGGCCAATAATTTAGGCCGAATTAAACGAATTTCGAACAGTGACTTTGCATTTCATCGACATACATGTTGATGGAATGAAAGTTATCCAACTGTCGCTAAATTGTGTTCGAATACAGGGATTCGGCAGCTAACCAGTATATCAGCACTGGTTCAGAAAGGAATGTACATATACTGTTTTAGCGCATAAACAAGCGAGATGGCTCAGTGGTCAGAGCGCGAATTTAATGACTAGAAGGTCCGTGGTTCGAACTCGACCTCGGCCTCTCGACTTCCCCTGTCTAGGCTTGGGCAACTTGGCAGTATCCCAGCCCTCGAGCTTCCTCAGGGTGGCATGGCAGCTAGGCACCGAAAGGGTGTTACAGTTGAGCGATATTTTTTATTTTTTAGCGTATGTACTGGTTTCTATGTGATGATAAATCCGAATGCGACTAGAATATTCATTGCTCTTATGAGTAGCACTAAAAATTACCTAGGAACCGTGACTCCTTAGGCGGTCTTTGTGAAGCACATTCAGCCGAGGATATTAGAAACGAGGAATTCACGTGAATTTCAACTGTGTCACCTGTCAACACCAACTCAATTCGCAAATGAGTGCTTATCGCATGTGTTCAAGAAAAGACGTGGCGGAAATTCTGGAACCTAATAAGCCACAAGAAGTGCAAACGCGGTAGTGGACTGTCCAGAGTAACACTGAAACACATGTCAAATCCTCAAAAAAATCCGGCCGTTGAAAAAGAGCGCACATGCATCTCTTTCATGGCAGGTAGACGAAATAGCCATAATAAAACAACTGTTCATCAAGCCAACCTGTAGAAATTATATATAAAGCGTAGAACGCTCTTCCTATGTGACACGGAGTCGTACATGCAATTGGCTTGGAATTAGCTGCCCGAGCTCTTGATCTCGTCGCTCAAGTACAGCACTGTCCAACTGTGAGGAAATGCCTTCGCGATGTACCAAAACGTTTGGTAGGCATACGAAAATTTTTAAGGAATTTTATTACATGGATGGTGTAATTTCCCTCTTCAGCTGAACTGTACCCTTGTACATCCGTACCCGGGGTACATTATTGCAGTTATATGATGATAGACCAGCAACTTCTATCATTTGGATCGTTGTAACCGACGGTTTTTTGTGCTGTTTAGTCAGACATCAGTAAGAACCAGAATAACGTTGATCACTAGAAAATTGCAACGTCCGATAAAAATCGAGTTATAATGCGTTGTCCAGTTCAGCTGTAGCACCCTTTCGGTGTCTAACTGCCATGCCACCAGAAGGAAGCACGAGGGCTGGGATGCTGTCAGGTTGCCCAAGCTTAGACAGGAGAAGTCGAGAGGCAGAGGTCGGGTTCGAACCACGGACCCTCCGATCAGTAAATTCGCGCTCTAACCACTTGGGTCATCTCGCCTCCAGTAGGGTAACGTGTGACATTTTTCAACAAATGCGCGTAACGCAGAGGAATTTACGGTTTGTCCGGATAGTGCAGCCGCATTGGTGGAGAAGTCAGCCGTTTATTATGCCATTCGACTGGTGAAACTGGCTCAATAACAAAGATGACTGCCTATGTGATGCCCACCGTACTTAGGCAGCATCCATTTTAGGATCCAGGAACTGCCTACTGTAAGGGTCTGCGGTATTACTTCCCCTCAAAGAAATACGGTGTATTCGAGATCCACATCCACGCTATTTGTCTTATGGACGCTACCCATCTCATTGCAGTCAGATAAAAAGGAACGGCAACATTTGGTTGTGTAGAAGTTAAGTGTCTTGTGAGGTACAAAAAAGTACTGAGCATCATCCGGGTAAAGATCAACGACAGGAGCACAAAGGTGGTATTTCAGAATGTGCTGACGTCATGGCTACCTTGGGATTGTGCGGTATGTTGTAGTTGGTCATACAAAGTTTATAGAAAGACATTGAAGCTGAGGCGTGCGAACGAACAAGCGTTAGAAATATAGAATAGAAATTTATAACTCCGTCATACTTGTGTGGATACGCAGCTCACAAGTCAGTGGTGGTTGACGGATAAATCCAAACTGCAATAATTAGCAAATCAACGGGTAGGTCGGTAGGACGCAGAGAAATCACAAACTTCAACGCTGATTTAATCTCTCCAGAATCTTCAGACCCTTCTCTTCATATTCCTTCTTGGTCAACCACGAACTGTTTGAGTGATCTTTCATGATGTTCGCAAGTACAGCGCCACCAAGGAATACCATGTGCTTACGTTGCGGTGGGGCCTCAATACGGATTTTGAATTTCTACAAAATACGCAAAAATTGGGTTTGCGGGAATGTCAAAAGCATCCGCAGTTTCGAGAAGCTTAAACAAAGTGTAGACAGCGGATTCATTGAAAAATCCTCCACCTGGCCCCTGTGCATTCTGAAGATATACAAGCCTATAAAGACAAACTGCCAATCGCCTTCAGGGCAAATGTTTAACCAGATTATCACTGCGACTAGAGTTTTGGTTTTTGAAGGTAACAGTGGGGCTAAATGAAGGATAATGTTTCGTCCGTGATCCCCAAAAACATCCAAAAATAATTCCCGTTCGTCATCACTAGATGGATTGAAGACGCCATGGTTCGTCAGATTCAGAAACGCATAAAGAACAGTCAGTGAGGACTACTCAGAAGGTTGCTGACTCTTCGACAGCCCACGACCGGTTTCGCCCTTCTTGGAGCTCATCAGGTGGGCTCAGTCCCCGAGTTTCCGTCAACTGTATGTTCCGCTTGAACCCAAATTGGACTGATTGCGACAAATACACTAATCTGCAAATCAATTTGGTTTTCACAGGAGACTCAAGTGAATTTCTCGTTTATGATGTTCTTCAACTGATGAGCCCCAAGAAGGGCGAAACCGGTCGTGGCCTGTCGAAGAGTTTTCAGCAACCTTGTAAGTAGTTTTCCTTGTGAATACTTACAAGGTTGCTGAAAACTCTTCGACAGGCCACGACCGGTTTCGCCCTTCTTGGGGCTCATCAGTTGAAGAACATCATAAGCGATAGATTCACTTGAGTCTCCCGTGAAAACCAAATTGATTTGCAAATTAGTGTATTTGTCGCAGCAGCCAATGAGCTTCTGATAACCTGCTGTGGGCAACAATGGTATTGGGCATCTGAAATCCAGACTAGTCTTATGACAACAGTTAGTCACTGTGAACTAAAAAGGTCACTAAGGTATGTCCCAAGCACAGCAACGGAAATCACCTCTAGATACGCTCCGAATTTCAAATCAATACAAAAATGCTAACCGGTCAACAGAAACCGCATACAAAAAGTGAGTACTTACAGATAGTCTCTCAGTATCACCCTTAAGTACGTTCTGTAGATACAGTTGTTTGATTTCACGTTGAAGTCGACTTGGCAGACCGGGATACATTGTACTGCCCCCGCTGAGTACGATATGTTTGTAGAAGGCTGGTCTGGTATCGATATCTGCTGACTGGATTGTATTGAACAAGAGTTCGGCCATGCCAACGCCTTCGTGATTGATCAAATGAGGTTGGAACAATGCTTCTGGAGCACTGAATAGTTCGCCACCAACTTTTATCACCCTACCATCAGGGAGCTGAAATAAGAAGTTAGAGGGGAAAATCACAATCGAATGAGACTGGAGCTAACATTGCTTTGGTAAGGGAAGAGAAAGCAAACGAGTTGGACCTTGTCAGGACTTCAGAAGCGTGAAAATATTTGTCATTTCGACGTTGCAAACAAACAAGTATATTTCAGAACAATCAGATAAGTTGCACACACACTGGGTTGACTCTAACGCTAACCAGTGAATGGCAGCAAACCTGATTCCAGAACAGAAAAATGAGATGGTGCATATAGTGATTCGTGGATAACCGAGGAATACACCAACACAGCTGTACACGAACAATCCTATCGCACACCTGCTGTGACTGTGCACCTTCTAAGAAAAATGCAGTCCTGAATCATGCAACTCCATACAATCCACTCAAGAAGTAAAGTGGGTTCAATTTGAACACAAGGTGGACGGGAACATGTGGACTGCGCCTACTTGGTGAGCCCCAAGAAGAGTAAAACCGGTCAGGGGATGAAGTATTTAATGCTAACTAAAAACATGAATCTCAGTCAAGCCTCGTATGCCATGTACCTCTTTAATACAACTTCGCAAATACAGAAGACAACGGTCCCAATAGAGAACCTCCCTGGAGAGGCATATCCTTTGAGACAAACCAACCCAAAGAGGAGAAATACACCATACATCGTGCTCTTCTTGTGGTGGACTACTGCAACAAACAGATTGTAACATAAAAAACGGATAAAATTAACCGGTAATGAGCTACATATCAGCACTGTTCGGTGGCGGGACAAATGTGGGACTTGCACGCGCGCAAAAGAGTGCGAAAGATTGAAATGCACACTATAGGTGGGTAAACGTACCTTGGTGTTGAAAAGTCATACCATAGGAATCGATTTATCCGGCAGCTTCGCAAAACGGAAGGGAACGAAATTCCCACAAACTTACCACAACTAGTGATACCGTCTGAGAGATGCATGATACTTATTAGGTGTGGGTTTATCACATGACCCTGAATAAGTTATGAGATTAAGTAAATATCTGGCAATGGTGCTAGGTACTTGGTAACTTAACACATAATGAGAGCAACAGATCTGGCCTGGCATGTTTCAGCAGCTGGAACACTGTGCAGGTGCACTGGAAAACCGGAGCACTTATGCTCAAACGCCATCATTTTTCAATGCAAACATTCCAAATGCATCTGATTAATAGTAGCTGACCGTGTATTTTTTCACCAAAACAGTAGTTTCCAGAGCCAAGCTTTGCTCCTGCTCCAAATCGTACGCCACGTAACACAACTTCTCCTTCATTTGGCGTATTGTCTCGAAGTCCGCGGTTTGATTGAAGGCGTAACCACGAAGCAGTAGAAGCTGGACACAGAAAGACATAAGGCAGTGCGCAAAACCACTGGTTAAGTCTGAATCTGAGATGAATGAGAGAAAGGAAACTCAGCGTTGTTTCACGATTGATTGTAATGAAAAGACTCAAATATAATCAAATACTCGGTTGTACTTAGCCCCACCAGCGCCGGGAAAACTGAGCTAGAGAACGTGTATCGATCGAAACAGAAAAGGGGAGCCACCCAAAATCAGAAAATCCGACTGCAGCAAAATTGGACACCAGGTGGTTTACGGAGAAGGCAATCGGCTGGTATCCAGAAACGAAACGAAGCAGTACAGCAACTCACTGACACGATTCATACAGTGGGTTGTAATTTCAACTGGGAAATTAATAATTGTCATGCGAACATGTGAACAAGCTATCTAACCCATGAACTTGAAACAAATTAGATGAGCTCACGTAGACAGAGTGGATCTCGGCGGCTAACGCACTCAGGATATCTTAGGGCGCGAGCTGCTGACCGAGAGGCCGTGGTTTGAACCAACCCCTGGATTTTCTGTTGTTCCTGTCTCGGCTTCAGTAAGCATTGTGATTCAGCCCACGTCCTTCCTTAGGAACACACAGAGGCCCTGCACCGGAACTGCTTCACGACTGGCCAATTAGATCTCATTTAATTTTAACTGTGTGAAGCACATAGGAGAATCCGCCGATTCCATAGAACGCACGTTGACGAGTGGACGTTCTAAGTAATCCCCTCTTTGTTCATCGCATATCTTAAGGGAACATTAAACTGTTAGGACTGTCTATGAGACCAACAGTTAGATCGAGTATGCGGCCACAGTGAAGACTAGCTCAAGACAAAATCCTTAGCTGAATTTCTGGTCTACAAAGTACAGGATGATTTCTGAAAAACGTTCGTCCACCAGGTAGTGCGTGAAGCCTTAGTAGGGAGAGTATGGGACATATGTTCTATCAATGAGGTTTATACGCATGTTTGTTTAAAGTAAGAGGTCTGTGTAGATATCGCAGATGCATGTTAAAAGAACAACTGTATTGTCATCAGCATTCACTAAAATCACTGATCAATGTTGAGAGTTCCTCCACTGGGTGACTCGCAGCTGTTGAAGGTTGTCTGTTAGCTGCTCCGCGAATACTAATCCCGCTGAAACAACCCCAGTATTGCGTAAAATCATCTACCCTTATGATTAGAGCTGTGAAAATGATTTTTTCCACGTACGATAGAAAGTACACATGAGTGCAAACCAGCGAAGCCTACCTGATACAACCCTGTTTTCCTCCTTGATAAAAGCTGAGCAACATGCAGATTGAAACGTCCTGCGCCAGGCCTTTATAATGCATGTGCACATCGAAATCGTGAGTGGGAACGCAATAGTCACATGATAACTAGCTCGACACTATGATGTTCAGCAACGGTGTTATTCACACATTCATATTTTCAGTGCTGAGCTAGTTGGGACATTGATACTGGCGGCAGACCACCGATGGTCACTGGTGGTTGGGGTCTACAAATCGATCGACTACATCTCACCTTCGTTATAGCTTCGCACTCCCTTTCAATATCTGGGTGTCATTAAAAACAATTTTCGTTGAATCGTTCGCCAGGCCATTGTTTGCATACTGTCATTCAGATGGATAGTCCGCCAGTGGTTACCTACGTCTTATCATGATGGTCGCTGTTGACACTAACTTCCTATTTAAGCAACGTGGTTGTTGATCTATTCACGACTTTGACAGTCACATTCTAAGAGTGTTATACTGCTAAGCTTCGGTGAGCAACGGTCGTTCTCGTAGCGTTTAGGCCATTGTGGATCGTTTTCAGCCAGTACAAACAATCCTACCTAGCACAGGGGACCGTTTACACTTACTAACCGAATCATAGAAGCTGGATTGAATAAGATCTGTGAGGAAAAATGGAGACTAAAGTTCCATTGTTTGGATGTACTACCACAGACAACGTTACTCTAGACATCTATCATCATCCATGAAAACCAGTTTACTGGAACCCGCTTGCGAGACTCTCAGGAGTTTTTTTGGTTGGGTTGGTTTAATTTAGTTTTACTGGCTGAAACCACAAAACTGAAAACACCAAAATACGCGGTGTTCATAAGTTTGCAAGAGCACACACGCAACTTTGCTGTTTCACTTGCATATAGACGACACGTTGGAAACTGATTGAACTGGACGCGTGTGAAAATTGTACGAAATTTCCTAGCAGATTTTAGACAATACCTGAACTCGTCACGTTAGGTGAGAAAGTGATATTTTTCCATAGAGAGTATCGCTAAGAGAATCAGAATTGCAGTTGTTTGGTGTACAAGCACAAACTTTGAAGAAAGGGTGGTTAGTATTTCGACCGGTTCGAGTCCTTACGGAAGTGGACAATGGAACGGCACAAAGGCGAATTTTTGCGGACATCCTATCCAGCGAGCAATCACGTCTGAAAGCTATGCCAACACCGGGACAATCAGCAGCTGTAACTGAGGAATCAAAGGAACTTCGCAGGTGGAGGTTCCGAAAGCTCAATTGCTGAGATTGGATCTTGTACGCAAGTTTCGAAAATGCCACAAATGTCTACAGATGAAGTACACAAGAGCGGCTTCTTGACCAGATTATTTAATGGTCCAAACATTAAAGGCTGCAATTAAAACGGCAAAAGAGGGTGCGATTAATGAAGTGGTGTGTGACTGCTCCCTCACCTGAGTGTTAAGTTGGGTGCCTGCAGTTGGGCTCTATGGAAGAGTGATTACCAAATAAGGCGGGATGGGAGGCAATAAAGAATAACGAAGATGGATGGGTGTCGATAGTCGTATGCTTTCATTTGTCCGCCCCGCTGTATGCAAAGAATAAGGGGACCCGGCTGGGATTACCATGCGGCAGCCGATGTGGCATGAATCCACATTTCCGGGCACAATTCATAGTTGTAAGTGAGCTGGGTGCCAAAACCTTGAGAGAAGGACGATTAAGATCCTCAACCAAATCCTTTGACTAAAAAGCGACCATCACAAGACAGATGTGGCGCAAGACTACCACAGCAGTTCGGCTATTGGAGAACGGGTTAGCGCACCTGTTCCAACCCCAAACCTGCAGAACGAGGACTGTGGTTGTCAGACCTCTAACAATAATAAAAATGATAGATAATCGTTCAGCTATAACATCGTTTCGGTGTCTGGCAGGCATACTGTCCAGAGAAAGAACGAGGACTAAGGTACTGCCAAGTTGCCCATGCCTAGACAAGAGAAGTCGAGATGCAGAGTTATGATTAGAACCGGGGACCTTCCGGCCAGTAATTTTGCGCCTTACCCACTGAGCGATCTCAGTGACCTCTACCCACTGACTAACCTATGAAGATCCGGCGGATGCTGCATTGGCATCCACCAGCATAACTGAATGGCCCGTTAAATTACGAAAGCCATCACACCACTCCTCTTCACGATGGGGGATCGGTAAGCAACCCTACATTTGAATGTTTCTAGATGGCCAAACGGAGAATTTCGTGGGCTCTCCGTTGAAGGTGATCCATACCAACGTGTATTCTTTATCGTCAATTTTCCAAGTTATAGGTTGCCGGCCTCCCCGTTTGCATTGCCCTGACGCCAACCTGCACGAAGTATACCTCGAAAGATTATAGGAGGCATTTTCCTGAGATATCGACTGTCAGAGATCTGGAGATGCCAGAGATCTTGGAGCCTCGGATTCCAGGTCACGCCGTGAGACGAGATGGCTCAAGTGGTTAGAGCGCGAATTTACTAACCGGAAGGTCCGTGGTTCGAACCCGACCCCTGCCTCTCGACTTCACCTGTCTAGGCTTGGGCAACCTGGCAGCATCTCAGCCCTCGTGATTCCTCAAGGTGGCATAGCAGCTAGGCACCGGAACGGTGCTACAGCTGAACGACGTCACGCCGTTATACACGAAGAGACTGGACCTTACCGTGGTGTGGCGGTTTGTGTACCTCGGCGACCCACTGAGCTATACTGGGGGTGCCCGCGTGACACTCACAGAGTCTCTCATACCAGGTTGGTCCATGGGTAGAGTGACGAACAGTCTCCTGGCCCTCCAGGTTGGGGGTTGGAACATGTGTGGCGACGTGTTCCGTAAAAATGGTAATGTACTTGCATTTCCAGCCCAACACCGCTGCCTTACGGTTAGGCTTTTGAGCCAAAGGCTTTGGTTGAGGACCCTAATCGTCCTTCTATCTAGGTGTGGGCGCCCTGGCAGTATCCCAGCCCTCGTACAACCGTGACATTCACAAATAACAGTACTTTCATGCCACATCGGCCGTCGCGTGGTGCCATCAGCCGGGTCGCCTTACTTGCTGCATACAGCAGGGTGGGTAAGCGAAAACATGCTACTGCTGACGCCTCCCTTCTTACACTTTCACGTTTTCCGTCTTCCGTCCTCCCCACCCCAATTGTAATACGTCCTCCGCAGGTCCCAGCTCTAGGACTGATCGGTTTGCCCGCCTGCATCACACTTAGCCGCAGATTGTGTACGTCCGAGTTCAGTTACATCCCTAAACACTTCGAAGTCTGTTTTCAAACCCCGAAAGCCTGTCTACTTAGCCACCTTCAATGTTCGTTCACTGAAGCAAGCAGGTCAACAGGTGGCTCTTGCTCGTACGCTGGATTCCCTCAGCATTGATGTATGTTGTCTGTCAGAAACAAGGACGCAGGACGCAAGTACCGTGATCGAACTGACTGCCCCTCGCTCTCTTCCAGGTTCCGGCTGCGCACCTCTGGTGATGCAGAGGCCGCTGCAGCTGGATATGCTGGGGTGGGTATTGTATTGAGCGAACGAGCGGAAGCGTCTCTTCTTGATTGATACCCGTTGATAGTCGCCTCTGTGCGGTTCGTTTGGCAACATCCGTGAGAGAATCTAGAGGAAGTGAGGTCCATCGCACCTTGTTTATTGTGTCTGCTTACGCCCCAACTGACTGTAGCTCTGAATCTGCCAAGGACAGTTTCTATGACGCTCTAGGTGCCCTTCTACAGCGGGCTAAAACCTCAGATATCGTTGTGGTTGCTGGTGATATGAACGCCCAGGTAGGTAGACTGAGCGCTGCTGAGGCCCGATTGGGTGGTCGTCTTGGTTTGGACACGAGACGCACGGACAACGGAGACCGCTTACTTCAGATGTGTGCCGATCACAGACTGTTCCTTTGCAGTACGAATTTCCGGAACAGCGGAAATCGCTTGACAACGTGGTGCCCACCAACAAACCAGCGACGAACCCAAATAGACCACATCGCCGTCAGTTATCGGTGGCGAGGGTCGATCACCGCTTGCCGCTCCTTCTGGAACACCAGCGTGGACTCCGACCATGCACTTGTACGCTGCTGCTTTTCATTGCGCTTTTCAGGTGTACGCAAAACGCGCACACCTCGCTTAGCCATTGAGAAGCTAGTGGATCCAGAAGTCAAACGAAACTATCAAAACCAGCTCCTCGAATGCCTGCCGGACGGTACGGTGTCGGATATAAACGGCCACTGGGAAAAGATATCCAAAGCGCTACTCAAGTTCGGAACGTCTGTTTGCGGTACAACCCAGCCAACCTCATTCAAACATTGATCTCTGATAGGACCGTGTCTTTGCTGGAGACCCGGCGACAGATTCCCTGGCCGCCACCACAACTCCACCCGACGCATCATCCGACGCCAGGTGAAACTGAGTGTCCGTGCAGACCGAGAAGCTGGTGGACCCGAAAGGCCGAAGAAATGGAAGATGCAAAGAATGCTGGAAATGTGCGCAGGCTGTTCCATTTGATTCGTTCGACTGGTCCTCGAAAACCTCTTGTCAGCGAAATAATCAGAGACCAAAATGGCTCCCTGATATGCAATAAAGCAGAACGTCTGGACCGCTGGGCACAGTACTTCGAACAGCAATTCAGCTGGCCACCTGCTACCTCCAATCCAGAATCCTGGCCTTCAACAGAAAGGTGGACCGTAAATATGGAGCCGCCTTCGGTCTCAGAAGTGTCCGAGTGTATTTCCCTACTCAAGCGTCATCGTGCTGCTGGTCCTGACGACCTTCCACCTGCTCTTTTCAAGGATGGCGGTGGGCTCCTCAGCCAGTGCCTGTCTAGACTATTTGGGTCTATCTGGGAGAAAGAGACCGTCCCAGACAACTGGGGTGAATCGATAGTAGTGCCCATTTTCAAAAAGGGTACTCGCAGTGAATGTAGCAACCACAGAGGTGTTAGTTTGACTCCTGTTGTGACAAGGCTTCTGGCGTCACTGATTCTTCGTCGTCTTACGATGGCACGCGAAACCTTGACTCGTGAGAATCAAGCGGATTTCGACCGGGTAGAGGCTGCATTGACCACATCTTCACACTCCGTCAGGTGTTAGAGCAACGCCACATGTACAGACGACCCACAATCTTGGTGTTCCTTGACTTCAAGGGTGCGTTTGATTCTGTCGATCGGTCAGTGCTGTTAAATATACTTGCTCAACAGGGTATGCCCAGAAGTTTGTAAACATAATCCGATCCCTATATTCACATACTTCTGGGCGGTGAGAGTGTATGGCGAGCTCTCCAAAAGCTTCCTACAAAAGTGGTGTCAGACAAGGATGTCCACTTCTCCATTCTTGTTCAACTTCGTCATTGATGAAATAATGAGGCGAACGCTGGAAGGTCTTCAAAACCCCGGTGTTCAAATTGTTGCTGGTGAGAGCCTTGTCGATCTGGAGTACGCAGATGACATCGCCCTCATCTTTGAAGACCAAAGTGAAGCACAAGCCCTGTTGAATAGACTGACCACCATCATACCATCTTTTGGCATGCGCCTTGCACCTTCAAAGTGCAAAGTCATGCTTCAGAACGTGCAGTCTCCGGACATATCCCTTAAAATTCAAGGAGAATCACTGGAGATTGTGGAAAACTTTACATACCTCGGTAGTTGTATTAGCTCTGACGGAAGTGTGTCTGATGAAGTCAGTGCAAGAATCTCAAAGGCTCGAATCACGTTTGCTAATTTGCGTCACTTGTGGCGTCAAAAGGCATCTCACTAGATCTTAAGGGTCGTGTACCAGGCTACAGTAAGGGCTGTGTTGTTGTATGGGTGCGAGACATGGCCTCTACGGACAGATGATGTGAGGCGTCTCCAGGTTTTCGACCACCGTTGCCTCAGAAGCGTGGCTGGTTTTGGATGGCGTCAGCGTGTTAGTCACGAGGTGATTAGAAAACGGGTATTTGGTTGTGCTGCAGGTACTTCAATTGGGGAAATCATCCAGCACCACCGACTACGATGGCTCGGTCATGTGCTACGCATGCCGAAACACCGTCTACCGAGACGAGTGTTGTTCTCCGTGCCTCCTTCAGACTGGCGCAAACCGCGAGGTGGACAGCGCATGACTTGGCAGAAAGGCGTGAAAGAGATCACGAAGAGTTTGGGTGTTGTTGGTGTTGTACGCCTTCCAGGATGGGGTCCCCGTGACCCCGCCTGTGCTTGGCTGAGACGTTGCAAGAAATGGCGGCTAATCGATGTCAGTCAGTGGCGTTCGTGCTGTCAGTTTCTTTCCAGATTGTCTGATTGAGCGGTTGGAGGTGTAGGCACCTCAGAATGCTTGACATAGGCCAGCACTAGGTCCCCTCCCTCATCCACTCTTTTTCTCTTCTTTTCACTCTAGGACTTTTAATATATATATATACATATATATGAAATTAGACGAACTTTATGGTTGTACGGCAGTGAAGCATCAGTGTCAACACTGATGTTGCTGTTTTTGATGATGATGATGAGGCTGGAAGTAGAGCTAACTGAGGAATACGATTTCCCTCTCTGGAGTTCATGCACTGGTTAGACCTAAATAACGGTCTCTATGTGACGTAGGATCGTGGAGATTGTGTTCTAGTGTATGCTAACATTCAAGGGTGTTTAGCTTGATGGGTGCTGAACAGGAATTTCCGGTAATTTCCGGTGTCTGGATCGGTTACTCTTTGGATTGTCAAGCAAAACGGCGCATTTTGTTGAACCCTGAAAAGCGCAACGAAAACCTGTGCAGGACAGTGTCATTAGGGCAAAAAACTGCAACCTAGGATGGACGTCATCGACCGTTTGTGCTGCACAGTAACCATCTACAAGCGGTGTACAACTGCAATAGACCTCGAGTTCGATCAAAAAATAACCAGCTGGCCGAATCTTGCGCTCATATATAACCGGAAATCACAATAATTCCGAGCTTTTGGCATGCTGCAACAGAACAATGAAGCTAAAAACTCACTATAATTGCAGTCAATGGGAAGCTTTCAAGGGAACCGCACAGATGCGACTGTGAAACGGGCATCCAGTGAATTCAACTCCCTCAGTTCAGTTAAGCAGATATGAACCACGAATTAGTTCCATATTCCCTGCGAAATCCTGGACAACATAACCATGCATCAGGGACAATGGACAAATCAACTACTTGGTGAGTCATTCTATCCGCTTAAAGAATTAATGGAACGGGAAGCTTCGCATTGGGCGCTACAATTTTGATGTAGTTGTGTCACGGCGTTTCTAACTGAGCCATGTTTGCTAGGGTCATTATCATCAGTCATTCAAATCCCCTGGTTCCAATCCAGGGGACTGCAGCTGCCAACGAGACTGAGTTTACGGTTTCAGGCTTCCATATTTCATTGCCAGGTCGCGGAATGTCCGTCCCTCAGTTCCTGTCATATAGCAACCGATTGGGAAGTAAATTTTGCGAGAACGACAGTCCTCTGACATGCGAAGTACATGTTCCAACAAGAGTAACCTATGAAGCGTGATTAGCTCGTACATTACAGGGAAGCTCCTTATTCCCAATTGATCCAGCCAAAGCTTCGGAGATACCGATGGTTAAATTCCTTCTGTGCGTGAAGGCGGTATTTCTGATCTATAGAACGGTGAGCATCGTATAGTGTAAAAGCTGCATTTGCAGCAAGTCAACCAAGGATACTTCAGACTGGTGACTTCAGACAACACAGATTTCGGCAACAAGACATTGATTGGGTCGCCAACGGAATAGTTATAATTGTGTTTTGGAGTAACACATCTGCAACAGAACATTCACCACCATACAATGAGCATGGCGTAAGAACAAAGATAGCATGTCGTCCTGTTTCTTTCAGGGTGCGAAAATTGAAGACAATACAATGGACCAAGCAGAATGACGGCACATACCGACCACCAATATAGCATGACTGATGGATGTATTTTGCTAGGTTCCACTAAATCCACCAACCAGTGAACTGGAATGCAAGCTCAGAATATGCCGATGACATCGCCCCACTCTGGGACAACAGTGAGGGATTAATCAACCGTCCTAGAATGAGCATACTACCCAGAGAACGCGAGCACATATACAGGGATAAGTCTTCACAAAAGAAATAGGACACTGGTTATCAGCATCAGCGGCCAGGTAAAACTTGGTGACTCATAACTCCATGGAGAAGGAACGAATTCAGTCCGTCACGAAGAGATCGGACCTAACTGTGGTGCTTGCCTGATCTATCCGCCACCATCTCTTAGTGTTGAACACTGATGGTATGCTGTTGTTGATGATAATAATAACGGCGGACGAATTACGTTGTTTACTGAGCAGTCATCCACCCAGCCCCATGAACGTGAAACTTTGCCCCCGCTTTAAAAGGACAACGGTAAACTCACGTTTTGATTGTCGATAGCCGAACCCCATGGAATGCTTCTCTCGGTGGTTGAAGAATGCTGAATAAGTATCTTAATTCGACGATGCTATGGACAACACCTCCAATGGTTCAGTAGTTAGCGCTAGAATTTACTGACCGGAAGGTCCATGGTTCAAACCCAACCTATGCATCTCGACTTCTTCAGTTTAGGATTGGGCAACCTGGCAGTATTTTAGCCCTCTTGCTTTCTTCGGGTGACAAGGCAGCTAGGCACTGGAAGGATGTTACAGCTGAACGATTTTTTACATCTCCGAAAGCCTGAAACGCGCTTTGCAAATTCGTAGTTCTTTCCAGAACAGTACTGCTGTCCCGGGAGACAACTAAAAACCTGATTACAGTTTACCACTAAACGGCGTGTGGAATTGGATGTTGGGACCATAAAGATTTGTCCGACCTCCGTTCAAGGGTAGCAAGTGTACGTGACACCTCCAAAGCCGACTCAGTCTATGGGGAATATCAGTGATCATAAAGCATCGAAGTTACTCCCTTTACTTCCTCCCTCTTTACTTTTTGCGGTTCCAATTTTTTCGCAGGTTAGTCGGTATTTAAATAACATTCAACCCGAAGGAAGTACCACCAAGTTATCCTCCATAGAAGCGCCCGAACAGTCAGAGGCGAACTTTAATCACTCAACTACCTCAAATATCGTAACTGGACACGAAGGCACGCCGCAGCAGAATGATATGACTTTGGTCGAATAAAGACAAAACCGAAACACAAGTTTTCTCAAAAAGATGAAGATGCCTCGGTGACAACACGGTTTTCAAAAGCTAGGCATCCCAAAACAGAAAAATCAAATCACCTTTCTAAATAAACAACTGTCATGAGAAAGCAACACGGTATATAAAATATCGGTAAGTTTAGTTAGGAAACGTGACGTGTTTATTCCCGCAAAGTTGTTTCGGGATTCACGAATAGGTGCAAAACGGAACCTCGCTGGAGCCCGAATTCAATGTCTACGGTTTTCAGTTGACGCTTACAGTAAGATGAAGGTCAACTATCCACACTAGTCATTCAGCTGTAGCATCCTTTCGGTGCCTAACTGCCATGCCACCCGAAGGTTGCACGAGGGCTGGGATACTGCCAGGTTGCCCAAGCTTAGACAGGGGAAGTCGAGAGGCAGAGGTCGCGTTCGAACCACGGACCCTCCGGCCAGTAAATTCGCGCTCTAACCACTTGGGTCATCTCGCCCCACACTAGTAACTTCATTCATATTTAAAACAATCAGTTATAAGGGTATTTCGGAAGCAGATTCACCAGTTAAAAATTCTAACCTTAATCAGATACCGGGTGATATCCCGTCCAGCGACATCCAATCTTTTGGTCAGGCGTGGCATGGAGAAACCATCGTAGACAGGACAAACATGTGTTACTCCGTCCCCAGAATCGACAACCACACCAGTCATCAGTCCTGTATACGGAAAACGAATGGGAAAGAAAACTGGTAGAAACTTTCTGACGTCGGAATACAACTGAGTGTATCACGTATCAGAAAACGAAACCGGTAGGTTTACACAGCGGAGGGCAATGATAATCACGCGATTTGCGATAAGCCTGAAAGTAAAATTCGGTTACTAAAGGTAAACTAGTTATAAGCTAAAGGAAAGCAGAGAACAATGGTAACTTAAAATCTAAGTAATGTGTCAACAAGATCCCCATTGGAATTCTCTTCAAGAAAATGTCATATGAAGTACGACGTTGTCTTCAGAAAGAGGCACACGAGCTACCAGAAAGATCAGACAGCATTTGGAAGCAGGCCCAGGCTAACCTATCACTCTCGCTATAATTGCAGGGTTTCTTCAACTAATGCCGGTCTGCGTGAATGAAAGTCACAATTAGAACAGAAGATACCAGGCACTCAACTGAAACAGTCGTCAATAATGAAGATACAACAGAATGTAAATTCTCAAAACAGAATTCCCATTTGCAGTACATCTGTCACGAAGAGACTGGACCTTACCGTGGTGTGACGGTTTGTGTACCTCCGCGAAACATTGAGCTATACTGAGAGTGTCATCTCGACACTCAGCCTGTTCTACCGGGATGACGAATGGCTCAAATTCTAACCAAAGCAGTCTCCTGGTCCTCCATGTTGGAAGTTGGAACATGCGTAATGAAGTGATCCATAAAAATGGTAATGTACTTGCATTACCCGCCAGGATTTTGAGCCAAAGGCATTGGTCCAGGACCCTGATCGTCCTGTCGTATAGACCTGGGTGCCCTGGCAGGTGCCCAGCCCACGTACAAACATAATTCTTACAGCTAACAGTACCATCACGCCCACATCGACTGTCACCAGCCGGGTCGCCATACTTGCTACATACAGCAGGGCGGATAAGCGAACACATGCTACTGTTGACGCGGCCCATCGTACACTTTCACGTCTTCCCCCTTCTACCCTACCCCACCCCAAGTTGAACACTCTCTTCGCATGTCCCACTACTAGGATTGACTGCTTTGCCCGCCGTGCATTACATCCGACTTCAGTAACAAACCTAAACACTACGAAGACTATTTTCAAACCCAACTACCTTTAATGTTCGCAAACTGAAGCAAGGAAGACAACTAGTGGCATTTTTCGAGTACACCGTATTCCACTTTCATTCATTTATACTGTAATTGAACTGAGGGTCCTGTCGCTCTCTTCCAGCTTGTCGCTGCACACATCTGGTAACGCAGAGGTTGCTCCAGCTGGATATGTTTGGGTGAGCGGTGTCGAGCTACTGAACAGAAGTGCCTCTAACTGAATGGATACCCGTTGATAGTCGCTTCTGCGCGGGTCACTTGGCAACGTCTGTGAGACGGTCTCGAGAAGGTGCGGTCCATCGCAACCTGGTTATGTCTGCTTACACTAAAATTGACTAGTTTTGAATCTGACAAAGACAGTTTCTATGATGACCTAGATGCTTTTCTACAACAGGCTAAAAGCTCAGACACCGTTGTGGTTGCTGCTGACATGAACGTCCAGGTAGGTAAGATTAACACTGCTGAGGACCAACTCGGTGGTCGTCTTAGCACGTACCTATCAAAACTTGCTCCTCGAACGCCTGCCGGTTGGTCCAATGTCAAATATTGACGGCCACTGGAAACAAATGTCCAGTGAAGTAGAACCTGAAGTAGAACCCAACCGATCTCATCCAAACATTGGATCTCTGATGAGACCGTGACATGCAGTCACGAAACACTCCAATTACAATCCAGGGAGAGACACTCGAAGTTGTGGAGCATTTTACGCATCTTGCAAGTTGTACTAGCTCTGATTGTAGTGTGACCGATGAGGTCAATGCACGAATCTGCAAGGCCCAGGTTGCGTTTGCTAATTTGAAACACATATGGCGTCAAAGTGGCATATCCCTGAATCTCAAGGGACGTGTGTATCAGGCTACAGTACGGGCTATTTTGTTATATGGCTGTAAAACTTGGCCTGTTCGAGCAGCGGAACTGAGACGTCTTCAGGTGTTCGATAATCGCTGTGTCGGAACCATAGCTCATGTGTGTTGGCGCCGGCGAATCCGTAATGAGGCTATTAAAAAGCTAGTTTTCGGCCGTGCAACGGGCACTTTCATTGAAGAAGGTGTTCAGCACCAGAACCTGCTTTGGTTGAGACATGTACTGCGTATGCGCAACCACTTAAGAAAGTTATATCACGCACTCTAGACCCTTTTAGTGGAATATTTGTGGGAGACAGGTCATGAGGTGGCAACGCGAACCGAAACGGTTAGTGTAAATTTGAGCGCTGTGGGATCTTTTTACCTTCCCGCATGACCCTCGCACGCGGTTGGAAGCCTGCGACGCACGTCACGCAACTGAATTTGCTGTTACCAGCATTTCGTCGGATCGCCTAGTTAAGTCGTTTTTTGTTCTACCCAGATTGCCTGAATGAGTGTCTGGAGGTGTACGCACCTCAGAACGATTGTAATAAGGTAGAATTTAGTCCTTACCATGTCCACCTTATTCTTTTCTTCACCATAAGGCCTTCAGATAAATCACAGTTGTACGGCAGCAAAGTATCAGTGTTGATCAGTGATTTAATGCTATCCATGGTGATGATGATCAGGTGTTATGGCAGACGTAATAACAAGCACCGGACTTATGTAACTGGTGATAAAAAATGATTATGGTGAACTGTTCTTTAGATACGATAACCGTGATGAACAGCCGTCACAGGAAAATGTGACGTAAAAAGCAATTCGCATTAGTACGCTCCCAAGTCAGTGAAGATTCACATGAGTAAGACTGCTGAGATAGCAGTTTTGCATAGTGAAATAATAGCTAGTTTGAAAATATGTTGCCTCGGAGGCCAGGTTTTTTATATCGAAACGCGTAAGTTTCCAAATAAGGAAAACTTATTTTGATGCCTCACCAAAGGTCATTACAAAGAGTAACCACAAAGATAAGCTTAGGCAACAGAAGCTGAAAGCATCATCCATCGCCTGCAATGACGCATCTTTGGACTAATCGTGCTTGCTTGTAACCGCCCGAAACTGAAACTCGAAATGAGTTAAGAGTAGGTGGCTTGGGGGACTGGTGGAAGGGGGTGGAAGTTCGTCCCCCAAAAAATTAATATCATCGGACAATAGATACGATTAAATAACAGATAATAGTTTTCATCTAAAAAAACCACGTCCATATAGAACATCCCATAACAACTTAGGCTGAGCGCAGTTGGATGACCTCTGGTGAACCTGCCTCAAACCGAAATCTGATCCCATTCAAAGCATGTTTTATTGACTCAGATATTTATTGCAGCACTAAAGCTACAACTTTAACCGTTGCTGGCAGCACCACGAGTGAGACAGTAAAACATCTCTTGGCCCATTTCACCATCCGTTCTCATCGCAGTGTCTTCATACGCTAAGCGGTAAGTAGGCGCAAACCGGGTGACTTTGCAAGGCTGAATCAAGTGAACTAGAGTCTGCGATTCAAGCGGCCAAGAGTCTTAGTCATCGCAAATGTTAGAGATAAAGCTGATTGCTCACCTTGCGCATACAATGTGAGAGTCGCTTGGATGGCTATGTAGACAGCGTTAAACCCATACTTTTCGAACATAACTTCAACCATCTTCTCCCTGTTCTTCAGGGGGTTCAGTGGCGGTTCCGTCAGTAGAATCTTCGAATGTTTGGGATCGACATTCATCTTCTTTGGGCCAAAAATGTAGTCGTAGAGGAGTATCATATCATCCCAGTTACGGACAATCCCATTCTCCATGGGGTATGAAATTTCTAGAAGCTGACGAAGTTCACTCGCCTCATCCCCAATCATGATATCCTGCACTTCAACATTCCCGATTTTCGAAGTAGCCCGAAGCATAGGACGGCCAATCATTGAAGGGAATATATGTTCAGGGAAATTCGACCCGGCGTAACCACACTTTACGAACTGAAAACCGAAATTTTCGTATATTTGTATTTTGACACTCCTACCCCAGTTCCATTGTCACACACTATGATCTTATCGCCAGATCCGTCTGTGGCCATGAGCGATCGAAAAAGGCGTCCGGGGGTCGACTGAGAGGTAGGTTAAATGTTCGGAAATGATTGGTCAAGCTCAGAAGACGCCTCGCAGACGACCTCGAAGTTCAGTTCTTCTAATTAGTTTCACTTAGTCAGTCGATTAGCCTTAGGACGTTGTAGATAGTCTATTATAGGTGTAGTCACTTCCGTCTGGACCAGATAATCGGATTCCGACTTCGTTGACACGCAGACAGAGCAGCACCCACTGGTCATTTTGGCCAGACATGTGTCTCATTAGTTGCGATATTCCGCTTTGTGCCCGCATACACAGGCTTGTCCGGAAAGCAGCTATATTCATTAACCAATGTGACTTCCAATGCAGCCAACGGAACCTGATGCACTGTACGTAGAAGTTCACCGAGGCACCGTTGGCTGCAAAGGTGACGTCGTGCTGTGTTCTTACATTTTATGTTTTAGCATGTTGAGGCAAGCGCGCATCTCTGTCGGTAGCGCCAGATCAAAGGTGTGCGGAATCAATTGGGAGATAACGGAGACTTCACAAAGGAACATTTTGTTTAAAAACTTGATGTGTGTGGTTGTGGGGTTTATACTGTTCACTTTTACATCACTCTTCTTTGGACACTCGTCCCCTTTCCCTGACGTTAGTATTATGATTAATCCTCACCAAAGAAAAGAGGTAGTAGCCTCGAGTCTTTCTTCCATTGGAGTTCATCTGCATTGCGTGTCCTACGACAGTTATGGAGTTTGAGCTCCAAAAAATCGACATGCGAGGTAAACGTATTAATAATACTCCAACAGGGCAAGCTGGTCGCATCTGAATTTTCACGTCTGAGCGAGCGAACGTGTTTACGCTTGAGCGCTCTGACTAATATGTCCGAACCCTCAATTTACGACCCAGTAAAACAACTTGGTTTCAACGATTGATTGACACGCCAGTCACGATATCCAAGTCAGGTAGTGCCGGAGACGCATGAAATCCGGTGGGCAATTTTGATCTTGCTGCGATGGGTTGTGGAGTTTTATTCTTCACACTGAGATTACAATTTTGCCAGTTTACACGTGAAGATTCATATGCGTCCATTGGGCGTTGGTGGAGTAGTGGAGCCAGGCTCGATTCGCATGTCGGACGTCTGAAGTTCGAACCTCGGCTGGCCAAGGTTATGCACTGCTGATGAGCTCCTGTAAGTGGAAAAGGAATTTCCAATGCTTCCTTCTTTATTTACAACTACCTCGTAAGAAAACTTTTCAATGAGGAAGCATTTTGCAAAGGATTTCCGGTTGCACCCGGTGGAATATGGAAATTATCAGGAAGTACGTGGGCCTGGGCTATGCGTGGTAGCTAAATCCAATGAGCAATATGGGTTGTCCAGCGTCAACAACACATGCTTCGATGTTCGGACATACACAAGTCTGAACAATATGAAATCGCTGCTAGCGTAGCATATTTCTTCCTGGTTGATGCATGCGAACAAATATAGCGTGTTGTAAATCCGACTCCCGTATTCTGCGAGCTAGTACTACTAAGATGAGTCTTAAAAGAAAAACATACATTTTATGTAACCGGTATAACCAACTTATAAAACTGAGCACTGTCTAAAGGAAATAGGGTTTTATAAGTTTTTTACGACCTGAATAGAGTGAACCTAGGGACATCGGCGATGGGAAGCACATGCGGTATAGGGGCAGTATGGCATGGAGTAGTGGCTGAGGGAAACTGGACACTGCGATGGTGGAAGCAGCATCACTAGGACAACTTAAAAATCCTTATTGACGGTTTTAAACTTAGAGGGATACTCGCAGCAAAAATGAGACAACCCTAAAATACCGAGGAAGTGCAACATCAAAATGAGGACCATCAACCACACCTAAGCTGAACGCGAAGCAAGTATGTTTAGATCGCAGAAACATCCCTTTAGATGAAAACGGGTAAGCTCGCTTGTCCTGGAGAGTGTAAACGGCCTTAGTGATTACTAAGTCGGGCGGTGTTTGTGCTGCACGGAAGCAGGTGGTCATCATGGGAAGGATAATTGGACTTAAATCCTGAACGAGTAGCACTCTAAGACAGGTTGAAATTCAGATTTTCGCCATAAACTCAGTGGAAAGCGATGGCTTAGTTTGCGCGATCAACACGCCCCGGTGAAAAAAGGAGAGATATGGTGAAAAGGGGACAGGAGGTTTCGTCTGTGTATGATGGCTGCGGTACTGGAATGGTGACTTCGTACATTGGTTCGTAGATGGCCCCACAAGCGGGGGATCCGATGAATCGGTTGGGACTGTTTAAGTATCTAGGACTGGCTAAGGAGTGTTGTAATAATAATAATATTAATAATAATAATGTTTATTCCCAACTTGTGGGGCATGCCCTCAGGCATGATCATAAGGTTACAGTCAGAATAAAGGCATGACTGGCGGGACTGTGAGTACAGGGGGGTTTGGGTTTAGCAAGAGGACAGCGCCATAGGCGGTGTGCTGTATCCAATGTAAACGTGGTCGCCACTAAACCGGCAGGAGCAGGGAAGCCCTTTTGTCGAAGAGAACATCGAACAAGTTCAGATCGTTAGGATTTGAAGGTGGCGGGCAAAGACAAAACGAGGGGGGGCAAAACAATAGGCTTCCTGCCTGAAATATGACAAGAGAAATGTAAGCTGTGGAAAATCAGAAACCAGAACATCAGATCTGGTGAAGCAGCAAAGTTGGCATCATCCAGCCGAGCAAATTGAACTGAAGCCAAAAACAACCGCTGAGGCCTCGCGGCCTTGGACTATTGGGCTCGTGGTCAGGGTCGCAAAAAGCGCATGTGGGGATGATGAAATTGAGGGACTAGCAAAGCGGGTAAATGCTAACAGGGATCTCAAAAACATGGTATACAGTGAAACTGTAGTGACTCACTGGCGTCGCTGTTGTGGAGGCCGGTGGGAGTAGCATGAAGCGAAAATATCTTTGAGTCCACTGGGGGTGCAGCGTGAGTCGTTACTGAAGAAATAGTAAGTCAGCGGACTTAGATGAAAGGTACCTACGTTGGTTATAATTTTCAGCTACCCTGGCGATATGATAGTGCCAGAACGACACTCATGTTTCAGGTGAATATCATGGGAACTGGCGAAAAGCGACCGAACCGAACGGCTGCGACCGTTTTTCACTTCAACTGAATCCAGTATGACTGAGGAGCATTAGGTTAAACCTGGGTCTTCTATATCGCCCGATCTACCGACTGGCTTGGTTCGCTGGCTCCCAGCTTAAATGATCTTCCTACCTACTATATTAAGTCTGTAACTGCATTCCCCCCTCTTCAAGCGTCGAAGTTCTCTTTGTTACAATTCTTTCTTCTGCCTGGATTCTTAACAATGGGGCAATCTCCCCAGCCATACCCCACTTTATCCACTCATATCCACTCGGGGTCCAAAGCCTGAATTCAACTATCCCGGTGCGGCGGAAAGCGTGTATATAAAAGCATCTATCTGAGCAATGAAGCATTTTACACACTGTGGTTAATGGCTCTTTATTGGTGTGGTTGTTTTGGTTCTTCGCCCTCTAATCCGACTCCCAGGTGAGCAAGTGAATAACAAAAAGAGGTCATTGTTGCTGAAGGCGATAACCAGCGAGACAAAGCTGAAGGTCACAACCTGCGATAGGTTATATCTGTTTATCCCTAATCGACGGCTTGTGGTTCCGGAACGCGTGTTCCTTCGGCCATTTGTTCACGATATCGAGCTTTATTCCAGCATGCCGGTGACGACAAATATTAGCAGCAAATATGCCCAAAGGGACAGGATAATTTTCCGTCTTAGGAACTGTGGTAAAGTGGACGGTGTAGTGCACATCCGTCAGTCCTGCTAGACAACGTAAGATGCCTAATTCTATCAACATAATGCGGTTAAAAGGGGACACGGTGAAAGTTTTCGTCGTCTGGCACACATTTTCGAGACGTTTAGGGGCACCTACTTCGACGTCTTCCAGAAAGGCCGACAAACCTGCCTTTCTATAGTGTCTAGCGTCCGTAACCGGCGTAACTATAGTTCCAAATTGGGAAGGAGTGATTGTGTGGGGTGAGAGCAAGCTGAAGTATGAGAACGACCACTGCTCTATCTGTCATCTCACACTTATGTGCTGTCAATTGTGTAATGGCGGTTATCTCATAACAGGAAATATTTATTTTATTAGCCTGCAAAGGCTGTGATTGAACTGTGAATTATTAACTCCACGGGCAGTGGCTGGTGTTTTCTGGCCATTTGGTCCTGTGTGCACGAGACACTACGCCAGGCACATGGCTTTGAATGTCACCAACTTTCGCGACTCTCCTTGTATGACAGGCACACTACGACAGATATGCGTTTCTTGACTGCACTAGCGTTCACTGCGCAAGCAATTGCATTTATTTTCTGGTTTTTATACGTGCTGTTTCCACGCTAACCCTTCTTACAAGTGTTTTGACCGGATACTCACATGTGAGCTTTTGGGCTAGTAATGGGCTGCTAGTCGAGATGCTTTGCCCGGGTGGTTATTCACTCGCGAGAAACCGGCGCTGCAATAACATCTTCAAATAAACTGGGGTAGTTTAAAACTGTTGAATCAGCCAGAGCAGTGAGAACTGCTGGACTGACCGCTGGAAAAAGATGATGGTCAAGCCACAGCGCTCGCAGAAGGCAGAAAGTTTGAACTGATTGACTTTCATCTCTATTCTAGAGAAATCTTATTGTATATCAGGGGAATACGTATGAATATGGTAAGCACATGGCTTGCACGGCAGGTCCTCCAAACGTGCATATTAGTTCTCATGGGAAACAGCTGTGAGTCAGTGTATCGGGCACAGCCCCTCAGAAGAAGTAGAACCAGAGTAGCCGCTGATACAAAATCACCGGGCGGAGGCTGTGCATTAGGTAGTCGTAAAACTAGGGAGCCAAGATCCTTTGGGCGTGGCTTTGTACCGGCTTATTTTCATGTGGTCGACTAAAACAAAAATCGTCTAAACCCGCAATGGAGGATGGAGGACTTCAGGGGCTTGGTTAATACAGGAAGATGCAAGCAAATTGGCACAGCTTGCAGTCATGTGCATGTGTGGACATGCTTGCTTACTTCAAGACGGTAACATTTTGACAAGATTAGTTTAGCTTCTTATACAGAATGGGAATCGTTGTGAAAGAGCTAGTTCCTAAGAGGCTAGCAAAAGTAGGAAACAGGGAGCCTCATAATGCAACTGTGTACACAAACTGTATAATGGCCGACGGGGTGGACGTTAGAAGTCTCAAAATGGCAACTGTCTATTTAGAAGGGCTTTGTCTCATGGTAACTGGTACTCGTCAATGCAGGTGCCTACTGTCTTGGCCGTACGGGGGCCCGTTACGACAAATGCCGGGAAATTAAAGGTAATCTTTGGGTTGTAGAGGGTTTTGTGTACAGGGATATTGATAAATGGGGTGAGTCCTTAGAGGAAGTAGTCATACACGGACGGTTGTAAGGGCACAGGAGGCCACAAAGCCTTGGGATTGCTTTTTAATATTCTGCCGAACCTCCTCAAGAGAATTGTAATCACACGTAAGCCAGAAGGAGCATAGCATATAGGGAGGTTCTAGGATATGCCAGACAGCCGGTGAACAGGCGGTGGCCAAACTGATTTGATCTCTTGAAGGGACGGTAAGTCTCAGGTGATCGAGGGTTCGACTTGCCTTTTTAGGGGCATAGAGTAGGTTAGTTGGAAATTTGTCCACCCGTGTGTCTATGCCATCCGTGAGCAAGAGTATGGCGGAAGGCAAATAAGGTACATGGCTTCATACCGGTAGCAGTTGTTTGAATTAAAGCCGTGCGGCTGATCTTGTTGGGACATACGAAATGCTAATCCCAGGGCAACTGAAAGCAAGTATTGATCATGTTTCGGACAATCACTGCATCGCTGCTCCACATCTCAAGTTTTCTATTGGCCAGAAAGTGTGTAGAGCCTATTAGAATGATAGACGGGAGTGTTTGAACACACTTAGTGGGCTGATTGAGAGAGCTTATCGACCAACGAGATACGCTGCATGCAGTCTGAAATTCTAAGTGCGAAGAGATCAACCTATTCTCACTCTCATGTAGTGGCGAAAATAACAAAACCTTAAACTGGTATTAGGACACCTGGTAATTTTTGGGTCTTAACATCGTCTTGCAAGCTTGAGTGTTTTATTTTCAGTGGTCCTGAAAGAATGGAGAATACTTTCATACCTGTGCCTTAGCTCCGTGACGAGGTCGGCGGTTAGTGACCTGAAGTTCTTTAGATGCTAAAAACTGGGATACGAATAAGCTGAGCTTCTGTGACAAGAATCAGCGTGAATCAATGCGGTATGAAAACGCATTCGTGGTGCTGGCTTTACAAATCAGATCCAAAGAATGGTGTCGGTGACAGTTGGGTCATTATCAACTGTACGATAGTAATTTTGTTGGGAAACGAGGATGCAAGTAGGTAAGAGGGCGCAGTGGAGGATGTGATCAAGCTGACCTCAGTGAAAATTGGGGAAACACAGATGAGGATTTCAACACCTGTTGGGAACTTACAAGAATAAAGCAATATCGGGCCGTTGCACTTTGAAGATTGTGAAACACAAAAAACGGAGAGGAACGCAAAACTTAGGGGACTTGCTCATCGCGTGATATGTAGCTACAACTTGCGGAAGAGAAATAATGGATAAATGAGGCAGGAGTTACGGGCACCTTCCCGATGGCGCCGGTCGACTTAAACTGGAACTAGAAATCTTCGCTGGAGTGTGAGGTAGAGACAAAGTATGGGACGGAACGTGAGCTGTAAACAAACTCACGAATGTGTGGAGAGGACAAACCGGAGGTGGGCCTAGATGGTGAAAATCTGGGGGTGGATTATTGGATTAGGAAAAACTTGCCCTAGAATTGTTTGGGGCCAGATATGTAGTTTTTTCGTGTTTGCAGCAGAGGTACCCAGAGGGCTAGACAGCGCAGTCAAGAATATGAAAAGAATAGTTAAGGATGTGCTAACACACTGGGTATGGCAGTGAAATGCTATCACTGCACTGACATACACCGGTTTCTTGACAACCCCGTAATGGACGTCATGGCTGATGTGCAATTCTATGGAAGGAAGGGAAACTGAAGTTAAGAATGTAGGTCACTAGTCCTAATTCTCTGCTTTCAGCTCCGTGCAGCGAAATGTGCACGGCGAAAATACCAGTTGGTGCTTAAGGTGGTTGCCAGTTTCGAAGTATCATTGAGGCGTTCATATTGCATTAGTATGTGACTGTTCCCGGGAGCATTAGACAAGAGTGCGTTTGTTATGTCTGGCTGATGAAGTGGAACTGATGCGGTGCAACGCCCACTAAGATGGTGGCGTCAGCAGCTAGACACGCTGATGTAAGTCATAAGCGTTGCAAACTATCTCCAGGCTAACCCGTGTCGTTTGACAGACGAAGGTAAAGTATTCCTACAATTGTGTTTCATAGCCTCGTCAGATAAATGACATCCGCAAATAGTGTAGGCAATCAAATACAAAGAGACAGCAGCGGGATTTCTTTTGTGGATTTAGTGAGTTAAGAACCGGGCAACATTTTATGGCAGCACATCACGTAAGGGACTAGAATGTATAAAAGCTGTGTGGTATGTTGTTGATTAAATTTGCCACCATAAAACTACAAATGTGCCTTGCGACGTGACTTCTACACAGCGAAAAACTCAGAGGAAATACATTATAGCCCGTCACTTGTAGAAAACTCCTGCGCTAAATCACGCTATCAGGAGAAGAACCAACTTATTAGTGATCGTTTCAAGCACTCAGCTGGGCCACGTTGGGTCACGTGCATAATCCCAAAAGCAAAACCGTTCAAATGGAGCTTCATCAACGAACGTGGTTCTATGGATAAAACAATAGAATAACCAAGTTCTACCAACCTCAATTGGTGAGATCATGCCGATTTCTGTATATCGGACTAAGCACTGCTAATCTCAAACAGGATCCCATAACTCATACTGATTCACGATGACCCAGAGGACGGCTAAATCCACGTGCTGATTTAAACAAATCGTGCGATTACAAGGTCAAGGAGCGTCGTACGTTTATGACAAAACAAGGTAGGTGGGGAATAACGCCCTTCATGAAATGAATAGAAGGGTACGATCAACTATTATGTAACCGGACACAGACCCATGCAGAGGGGCCTGGCCACAAACGACTCGCACATTGCGAGCCAAGGAATTGACTTGGCTAAAAAATCGATACCGGGGGAACGCTACCAGTGGACTGTTGTAATTTACTGTTTACTTGATCAGCGTCCTGGACAGCTGCCAAGATTTACGGAGATGTCTTATCAAAGCGGCAATTACCCTACAAGTGGAGACATCCTGGAAACGCATACCAGCTGCTTTCTGGCAACCAAAAAATCACCTTACCCATGATACTTTCGTCTAAGCGGTTTTGGCCATTATAACGTGCATTCAGTCTGTTTTATTTAATTTCGCGTACCTACGAGTATTACTACTCAGACATTCAGTGCTCCATTTGTTAAGAGAATGGGAAGAACTTTTTGTTTGAGTTGGGGCACCGAAATGTTTTTGCGCGGAATAAAACTTACATAATGTTGTTGTGAAAATGAACAGGGTGCGCAAATCATACCACAAAAACGGGTGTTCCGAATTTGTTCTAGGACTCTTAGAAGCATGGACTTAACTACTCGCAGGACCACCAGCTTAACGTGCTACCCAGGGTTCTTGGGCTGCATAGCAGTTCTAGGTTCTGACAAGTTATCTTAGGCATGGTTGGACAAAATTCGATAATGAGTACGGTGACGGCTACCAAAGCACTGTTTGCGGGCTGTCTGCTTTCAGGAAGACTAGCGGGTTAAACATGGTATGTGCGTTCAGAACTTCAGTGGGCTCAGTTAGTACAGCTTTTCTGAAATTTTCAGTTTTGAAGCTGAAAATGGACAAGCGCAGCAATGCTTTCGTGATGCTTTTATTTTAAATCATGTCCTGTTCTCTGGTACAATTATTCTTAAATGCTCTGCTATTCACAATGCCGTAAATTTAATGGGCTGCCTTAGGCAAGCGTTTTACGCTAGAAGGCGCCTTGTCCCAAAGATAGGAAACCGACACATTTATTGTGAAAAATGAAGGACCAAATAAAAGTTGGGGTGGTCGTCAAATTAATTTTTGTGCTGTCACACTTTTATATGATTGTTATTGTTTAGGTGCTTGGCCCTTTTTGTGGTGGTGTGGACTACACCAGAGGTCTTGCATCGAGTGCTAACTAATTGCCCTATCTATTATGCGCACGCTGAAATAGCAATTTTGTGTTACTTTCTCAAGCCAAATGCTAATAACGCATTTAAAACGTTTTTCGTCCACAAACGTCTACGGTTTTATAACTCGGGTCTGTGTACCAAGGCTCCCGCATAATGAGAAGTTCGTCAGCATTCTTGTCTGTCCTTGTTTAATTGTCCTAGACGTTACAACAATGTACCCAATCCAAGGGCCAATGAAAGTAGTTGCTGAAATGATATCTGGGTAGCGATTTTTGAACGCAGATTGTACCGATCATGCATTTTTTGACAATTAGTTTTTCGCTTTAAGTATTTCAAACAAAGGATTGAATTTGATACAGTCCTTCCTGAGCATGCTTGCACAAGGTCACACTTCATAGTTTTTCATTGTCGCATGCCTCATCGTAAAGTCAGAACAACTTGTTCCTGCTGATCAGTTCATCTCTTTGCGTCTCCACAGGTTTTGGTCACACCATGTCAGTAAGTGGATAACAGGAGCGAAGTAGCGTTTACCATATTGCATTATTCATGAAGGCAAAAACTAGATTCACTGAGGCGGAAGACGATGTGTACATGGCGACTGATGGTGTTGTCTTTCTCTATGGCTGTGAGAGTTGAACCCTCCGGTACAAGACGATAAACATCTTAAAAAGTTAGATCAACAATGTTTCCGCAGCACAGAAGAAGTAAGCTGGCTGCGGAGAGTATGCAAGCTAGCGGTATGTTAGCGGGCACTTTTTAAATAATCTGGTTCGTTAGGACGGAAAATTAAACCCACCAAGTTAGGGATGTAAGGACGCGTTTTGCGTGTTTTAACCACCATCTACGCACTTTGGTGTTGTAATCCCTTTAAAACTCCTGCTGACCAAAGGTCCGTGGAGGTCAGCTATGACATAGCAACCCAGAACAAAGGTCGTCACAGTAATACTGTACAGTATGACCTTTGCTTATCCCTGGCTGGGTTCCACGCGGCTTCGATTGAACCTGACTAAAAGCCTGGCTACACTTGGTACACAACAGATCCCCGTACCGCGCTTTTCGCAAATTCGTTGACCAAAGCTAAAGTTTATCCGTTGATGTGAGCGGTGTTTGTGTCGGGGTATGGATCTCAAGGGACGGACAGTCAATTCTGCTGATGACGCCTTACTTCGACTGAACGCCCAAATATGGTCAATTTAACGCACTTTAGAGACGTAAACATAATCCTTTGTGTTTTCTTAGGAATAGGACTTCTTTTCTGTTTACTACTACGTTCCTCCCCATGGTTTCAGGGCGGGTAAGCACCAGTGTGCAATGTCGGTCCGCTGCGTAAAATGATGACGCCCGGGCTACGCCATATGCTAGAACACGATAGCCATCGCACACGTTCAAAATTTGTCCCGCAGTAAATGCATGGTGTCGAACGCGGGTTTACTAGTTTCAGCGAATCTTGTAGCCATATCCCCAGCCTTGCTTGGGAGGCCCCCACTGCCCCGCTGCCCATGGGATATCTTCCTCTCCCACAGTGAGTCAAAACTGACCCGACATTGATGACCTCATCGCCTGTGGCAAAACCGCCCTGTATATCCGCTGTAATTCAGGAAACAGACCTTTGTCTTTTTCACCGTATTATCCAGCTTTACGTCTGCGCAACAACCAACTTTATCCTGGATACGTATGAGGGGCCTTGCGTAAAGAACGAGGTGCCCGCTTTTGATTAACTCCCTAAAATTCAAAAAGGAAAACCTTACCGTTTTCCATTGATTGTTTTCGGCACCATTATCTGGAGCAGCAAGTTATTTAACAAAACTATTTCACGTAGGACTTTCGCATTGTTCATATTTTCCGGGATTTTATGTAAAGTTGAGTGCTTATGTGCAGCTATCCGGTAGATTACCACTGACGACGGCCCACATCTTGGGGGGACACTGATTCATCATACGCCGGGTCGCTATTACATTTGCACTACAACCCACCACCCAAGGAGTAAACCGTATTGCTGGAACGTTTAATCTTCAGTTCCAGGAATCTTTCGGTGCCACGTAAGCCGCTGTTTGCGGCGGTGCTATCCACATGCTCCGTCTAAGTCTGCAGCCACTGCAAACTTAACGGACGTAAGCAAGGAACGAGATCATGACCATCGGTTGCGCCTCCACTCTGTTTATGAAACCTGCCTTGATGGTGATTTTTTGGTCAAGCGAATCGCCATTTTTCCCTTTCCCGCTGACACTCGTGTTGGTGGAACGGTAAAGACAATACAAGTGTCACTTCAAGGGTCAACAATGCGTGTAATAATAGGATAAGAATTTTACCAGGTAAAAATGCGAGTGAAGCGCATCCGTCGGTATCGACTGACTTAAACGAGCTTAACTTGAAACGCCTGGTGAATTCGTTATCAAACCTGCACACTCTTCCAAAGCACCGGTGAGTGCATTGTTTTTGACTCCTTTACACGCAATTACATGTGCATCCCGGAAGGTCTCGCACAATTAGCATGTCCTTAGTAATTCCCGTCCCCAAAGTGCACCAGTTCTGTGTGCAACAGATGACTTGGCTGATATTCTATGGAACTACTTGTTGCTTCCCTGCGCGAAATCAATTTTGTGTTGCTTGTACGACTGGTGTGACCTTATCCAACGGGTTCTCGTTTCGTTCTTCCTGATTGTTGTTTGCTCCATTGCTTACACAGTAGACGGATGCTTCAGTGCCGTTTATTTTCAGTTTTCGAAAACCCGAAATCCTTTGCCTGTTATTCAACATAAAGACGCCCCAGCCAATCCCTTCAGCCTGCCCGCACGTTGTGTCTGATATTCACCCGCTCAATTGAGCACTCCCTCGTCGTAAGCGGTGGTGGCTTGGACGGTCAGCCATGATGTGAAAGAAAATCCAAGCTCAGTGATACGCACGGTCTGTACACACGGAAAATGTAACACTCAGCAAAGTCTACCCAGAATGGCTCGTGCGCGACTGTCGTAAGTAACCGAAGAAGTGAAATAGTTCGACGCCGAACGTAAGATCGTCTTTCCGTCTATGTAAGCAACGGTAGTGTTGAAATATGCTTTAAAGTTTATCCTTACCCAGCCCCGAGGCGATTAGTAAAAGGGGTCTTACGGAGAATAAACATCCTGATTTTTGCTGCGGACCTTTCCAACTTAAGTAGAGTATGCTCAGTCCCAGCTGCCTGCAACTAGTTGTAGTTCACCTAAACGCAATCCAAAATTATCAAGACCCGTGGAGAGCTGTCTCTTTGCAGGTTGTTTTGAACTACGCGTCGTTCTATTGTTATGTTTCTCCGTAGTGAGCAGCTCCCACTTAGTTAAGATGCGGAGGACTTACGGCCGTACCTGGAGCTTAATTGTGGGCGACAATAATGCTGAAGTAAAATTTCTTTCAACCGCGAATTGCGATTGTGCAACCAGCATCCAAAAGCAAGAGGATGCTAAGAGCTATTCTGGAGCTGTCAATTAACTTTCTCGATACCTGGCCAACTTAGGTTGGAGCGGCCCATGTAGGAATTATTGGCAAAGACGACGTTACAACGTGGCACCACAACTCCTGATAAAGGAGTAACAGCTGTTTCTATCTGGTCAATTAGACCTGACTAAACATGCATCCAGAGAACAGCAGAAAATTCCGGTGAACTAAACTGGCACTGAATGCACATAAATAAACTGCAAGTAATTGGAAGTTACGGGCGTGCAAACGGTCGTTGACAAATTAAACAAAACGCGAGAAATGTGAAAGTTTGAGATAACATGTGCACTGCGTTTTTACGAATAAGTTAGTTTAAAGACGGCGGACAGACATGACGACCTCAAGGACAATGGCTGTCTTTGGTCAGTGAAAAGGAAAGCAGATAAATAAGAAGTACGAAGTCCGTTTGAATTCAAATATCGCACAGATTCGTGAGCTGTAATCATCATCAAACTGGGAATTTTGCTCCCAAGGAGATATGTGCTTTCCGCCAGTATTCAGCGGAAGGTTTCTGCACAAAACTGTCATCCTTTAATCGGTCAAATGACCGATGAAACCATAAAACACACAATGAACCTGTGCGCACCAGCGGTAAAACTACTGGGAAATGCGAACCACAACTAGTTCCATATTGCAGCGCAGTGCGGAAAGTCTGTTTACAGCCCACCTGTTGGATGGTATTTAACAAGGAGCGAAGTCTACCAGCCTATATGAAAAAACTCTCCCTAATGGGATGATAGGTAAGTGTGTTCGGATTCCTCTCACTCAACAGCGCTCTGATGGTCTTTCACCAACCACCACTGCTTTCGCCTATTTCTTTGAGCCAAAAGCGTTGGCTAAGGAACCTGATCGTCGTTTTGTCCAGATGTAAGCGCCCTGGCAGTATCCCAGTCGAGGTACCGCCGTGAATTGCACATCCAAAACAATCTTATGTCACGTCTGCCGTCTCTTGGTGCCAGTAGCCGGGTCGGTCTACATACCATAAACAGCGGGGCGAGCAAGCAGAAATATTGGTCACTTCAAACGCACCCAGTTTCTCTCTTACATAGTCTTTATTGTCCTCCTCGTCCATTTCCTTGCAACATTTCCGTAAGTCTATCCCTAAGGACTGAGAGATACGCGTGCTACTGATTGCAAGTAGCTGCAATGCCTGCGGTTACCTCGGCCGCAACGACCACAGACACTTCAGAAACATTCTCCGAACACCGATGCGAATTTTATCTGACAGCATCTAAAGCCCACAGTTTGAAGTAACCACTTCGAATTAAAGCCAACATCTTGTTATCGGGCCTCTCTGCCGCAGTGGTTTTCTGGGCAATATCGGCTAAAACCTTGTTCCAGGGTGTAACGACCGTTTCGATTTCTTGAGCAACGAGCACCAAGGTTAGCAACCAAACCGGTAAAACTCCGAACGAATGGTTACGCAAATGTGCTGTACTATAAAAATGAAAGCAGTTACACGGAATACAAAATTACAAACCTCAACGGTTTTCGACAAACGGTGAGGTACTCCAAAAGCAAGCAAAGCCGATATGGATCGACAGTCAACGCGTGATCGAAACCGGGTCGCAAACTCATGCATTCAAACAAATTTATCGCCGACCAGGGTTTTGGTACAAAAATAGCACAACAGAAGCGGTAAAAACGAGTTGCGCGGCAAGGAAAACGGTAAATATAAATGTCTTGTCAAACTGAAATAGGGTTCAATTACACCAAACCAAAAAAGGTGGTCCATTCAAATTGTTAATCGGGAAGGTAGTCATTAAAGATGGGAGGCAATTTTTAAAGATATACGAAGTTGCAACACAGGGGCTCAACCATGCCAGAAAGACCAATGGTGAGCAGTCCGACGAAGGACGTCGAATGTCCTACTACGAATAATCGTATTACGAGGTGGGCTGGTGGTAAAGTCGTACTGTCTTCTGTGATAGGAGTGTGAATACTGTAATGCGTTTCCCCAAAGTTACCAGCATGTCCACACTTATGGGAGTGACGATGACGCCTACCCCGAGGAAGGACGGGTTAGTGAAGGTCGACCCTAAAACCTGCATACTTTGATCACCCAACGGTTGACCGTGACGGACGGCGTATTATTCAGTACGGTCGAAACGCTTTCAAAAACAAACAGATTAGTGTTGCTCGCAAGGCACCTGATTTCGGCAGTTGTACTTGGAGTGAGACAGTAATGCCTTACGTCCTGCGTCCTCAGGCCAGTTCAACTACCCGCAGCCAAGCGTGTCAGACTAATGAGTCATTGGCTCCGGGGGAGGTCCTACAAGATATCCCTAAAAACCACAGCCTCGTGGTTCAGACATGTGAGTCAGAGGCTAGATGCAGAGCTTACAAGACCCTACATCCTCCAAAAGCCTTGTGGGTGAAGGCTTTTGTGTTACAGGCTCGAGGTGGGGTGCCCCAACCAAACACGTTCCTTCAGCTGGGACGGCCGGAGAGTACCGTTCGTCCTTGGAGCTCTTATCCCGATGGTTCTCCACCATGCCGCGTCCGCATCCATGGGATAATACACTGCGACTAGCTCATCTGCCATTTCCCTTACCATTGCAACAAAAGTAAAACAAATTAGGAAAATTGTTAATGTAGGCACCCTTTCAGTACCTATCTGCCACGCGAAAGAAAAGAGGCAAAAGAGCTGGAATACTGCCAAGTTTCTTGAGCCTAGACAAGAGCAGTCGAGATGCTGCGGACGGGTCGCGGAAATTCTGGTCTGTAAATTGTCATCCCAGCCACTGGTCTATCTCGAACGCAAGACCAAAACACTCCCTTGCCATACGCAAATGATCTGATCCACGTTGCAGCCTTCAATGGCAATAAGCATCCCTTCCTGAAACCCTGGTTCCCCTCTCTGTCGGTGTACGCTGTCTCCGAAACACGTAAAACGACCCCAACTCGGTCATTTATTTCAGGCCTCCTTCGACGTGCTTAGATATTCCACACCTCACTCTTTGCTTAGACAGCTGTGCCGGAGAGAAGCACCGTTAGGTAGTAGATTTGGAGTCGATGCCCTGCCTAGGGGAAATGGGGTGAGATTGCTTCAATTGGGTGTTGATCATCATTTGTTCCTGGCCAGTAAGAACTTTCAGAACAAATGCTCACACCGAGTTGCTTGGAACTCACCAACTGCAAGACGGTCAAGGACTCAGTTGGACCATGTGGTTATAAGTTGCAGATAGAGAACCTCAATTAAAAGTTGCCGTTCTTTCTGCACTACGCAAGTAGACTCTGATCACGCCATTGTACAGACCGGTTATCCCTTCGATTCGCGTCACCATTACAGGTGATCAAGCGGAACAGTTCCAATTGTTAGTTCTAACAAGTTTCAGTCGCCCAGACTAATGCACACGCACCATCGTATGGATGACGCAGAATAATTCGAGGTTGAATAAAATCGAGTCAAAGAAGCTCTGCTTACAGGCTTCTGTCGGGACGTATCCAGACATGAAAAGTACATGCGCAGAGATCGACGCGTCCCCAAGCCCGACATCGACGCCACATGTTTCGGATAGAAGGTGTGTGGTTGCGGAGCTTACCGAACACGGCTGAGCAGCAACACCCATTGGAGCGGGTGAGAAATAGTTCACCACGGAAAAGTCGTCATTGGCTGGACGCAGTGAGCAAGTAAGTGATCACAATCGGTCCCTCAACCATCCCATGCATTTACGCAGAAGCTCTGTATGTTTGTCCTGGCAATAAAACCCTGTCCCAGAATCTCTGTCTTCCCCTTTTCGGGTAGTCTGGCAGGCTCAGTTCAGGCGTAACCAATAAACGGCCGCTCACGATGCAACACTTTCAGAAGAGTCTGTCCAAGGCATCCGACCTGACTAAAGGAAAACTGGATATCGTGTGGATCAGCTAATCGCACTGCCGCCAGAAACGTCACCATGGAAACTGCTGTCTGTGACGGTCCATTCAGCTCCTCAAGCGCCAGAAAATCAAGAGCTTCAAGAAAGGCAGAACGCCAATGGATTGCTAAAGCCCAGGAGATGGAGAAGTTTTCCGCTGTAGAAAACAGCCGGGTGATATTTTAGCTGATTAGGTCAACAGGTCAAGAGAAAACCAAGATCGGCGGAACGATATGCGGAAGGGACTGAACGATAACGCATTCACAAAATCATCTTGATTGATGGGTTGGAAACCACAAAGAACAGTCCAGCTGATCTCCTTCAACCCGGTATCTGGAAGAACTTAGCGGGCCTGGATGGAACATCGATACTGTGTCGCCGTCAGAAACCCAGCGTGAGATACGAATCCTCCAACGTGATAACGCACGTGGCCAAAATGATCTGAACCCGACACTATTGAAAGAAGGTGGTTAGGTCCTAGTGAAACGTCTGGCGACCGTTCTTCAGAGAATGTGGGTCAAATGGAGCTCTTCGATGGTCATCCCGCTCTTTAAAATTGACGCAAGTAAGCCATGCAAAGACCATCGTGGCATCAGCCTGGGAACAGGGGCGTCTAAGGCGCTCTTTGGTATTATTTTGCGTAGGTGGTCGATTATCGGGAGAACTAGGTTCGTGAGAATCAAAGCGGTTTCGCCCTGGTCAGGGGTGCATCGACCACATACTTGTCTTGAGACAAGTTCTTCGACAGCACCACTCTTTCGAATACCCCACGTTGATCGTTTTTCTCGACCTGAAGGCTGCTTTGGACTATGTCGATCGTCAGAAACTTAGGCGGTGTCTGACGACCAAAGGTGTCCCTTCCAAATCTGTAGCCACCATGCGGGCAACGTATGCAAACTCCTTTGGAGGGGTACGAATGAAAGGAAAGCCGTGCCCTGAGTTCACCACGTCCAGTTATGCAGGACAGGGCTTCCCTCCTCAAATTTGTTACTGATGTACTGTTTGTAATCTCCCTGCCTACCTCGGCCACCTTCGGGGCCAAAATGCTCGTGAACAGTTCGCTCGGAGACGTTGAGTATGCGGACGATGTTGCTCTCCTTGTGTAATAACCATATTTTCCTCAGCTTGGTTCTCGGTCTGAAACTCCAAAGCCAGCGTTCACGTAACAAAACAGCCACCAAAGGTGTACGACGTATATTAACGTCCAAAACCAGGTCCATTACACTTATACAGCGTATCGTAAATAAAGTGTATACCGCGACAACATTCTGGGAATTCCCACGCCCTCTGGATGCGGCATTGGCAACCGGCACTCAGCAAAACTGAGTCATGATTGGATGTTGGGTCCAGGCTTTCGATCAATCAGAGCTCGCCCTGATGCCGGACTGGTAAGTAGCCCGAAATTTTAGCCAATCTTGTTCGGGACGGGCTTCTCGGCCGTAGCAGCGCCTAACCGCAGCGGTAAAGCGGAATGGGTGTGGAACTCCGCCTGGCGTTGGTTCGGATCCATCAGAAATGCAACCCATTTAGATAACCTAAATGGCCTTGCCACATGGTTTGGCATGCGCATCACCCCTGTGAAGTGTAAACTGCTACAAAACGGTGGGACCAAACCTAAATCTCATGCTTGCAGATGAGCCAATCGACGTGGTAGATAAATTTGTTTACCTGGACAGCTGTATAAGTCCCGTTGGACTGGCTGGGGATGAGGTTACTTCTTGAACTTTTTGCTTTTGCCAACCTCTGACAACCATTGCACCGACATGACAGTTTGTTTGTCAAGGGCAGTGTACACTCTGGCAGTGTGATCCATGCTGGTTTATGGATCACAGACTTGGCATCTACATGCGGAGGATATGCGAAGTATGTCAGTGTTCCATCGTCAGTGTCTCCGAATCATTGGTGGGGTCTGGAGCCCTCGACTCAAACCCGACGTGCAGCTATTAAGCCTGCTAACCTCCCTGGTTACACAACTCTCGGCTCCTCACCTTCGGAGGCAGCAGAGACAGTGTTGAAATGCTTGTCCACAAACTGTCTTAGCCTCTTCAACAAACTTTGCGATATTAAACAGTCAGTTTGTCCATTATCGCACTCACAGACACCCGGCTTACACCAGATGTCTCTGACGCGGAAATCTCAATAGACGGCTACCCTATTTTTCGAGCTGACTCAAAACGAGGGAGAGCTGGTGGGGTTGCTTTATACTTACATGCGGCCCTGCCAATCCCGATTGTCCTCTCTGACCAAAGTCGTTCAACAGAGCGCTTGGACTCAACATGTCGTTGCACCCACCAGATACCGCGCGGACCAACCACTGTCCCTCCTGGATTTGGTCATCACCAACGAAAGACAGTTCGTTGATCAGTGACAATTAACGCTCCACTGGGACATAGCGACCACTGTGTGCTCACCTTCGATTTCATCTGCTATTGGGCCAGAAATCCCGAACACCAAACGTGGATTCGAAACTTCTGCCGTGCAGACTTCCCGGGAACGCGCATCTTTCTTGACCAAACTAAACTGGGACCAGCCTCAGTGGAAGACTTATATAGGACAATTGTCCAGAAAGTTCACGAGGCGGACGCGATGTTCGTCCCAAAAAAACCAGCACGCAGTCGGATGAGCCGTAAACTACCCAAAAGGATCCGGCGTCTTCTGGAAAAGAGGTCACAACTATTTCTCAAAAAGTTGACTACAGGAGACACAGAAGATGAGCTGGCATTTCGTAAAATGCGGAACCGCTGTAAATCGGAAATCCGCCAATGGAACATACGAAAACAAGCCACCATTCTAGACCTCGCCCGGAAGAACAGAAATGTGCTGTTCAAATACATGCGACATCGCCGAAGAAACAAACCATCCGCGTTCTCCCTGAGGGACAGGAACGGGGAACCCACGAGTGACCCAATAGTGGTATATGAGTTCTACAGAGATCACTATGCAGGTCTGTATTCAGTCCCAGCGTCCTCGTCACACCCAACCTTGTCAAGGCGTACCTACGAACGGCCTCTAACCGACTTGGTATTCACGGTGGAGGACATTCGTCAACTCCTGCACAAGATCAACCCATTCTGCGCGTTGGGGCCCGACGAAGTCCACCCAAGGATCCTGAAGGAAACGTCGTACACACTGGCAACTCATTTCCATCTGCTGTTTCGTCAGTCGCTTGACGAAGGCCACCTTCCCTCTGTTTGGAAGGAAGCGATTGTCACGCCAATCTACAAAACTGGTGACCGACTATCGCCTGGCAGCTACAGGCCTATAAGCCTCACTAGCGTGCCATGCAAGGTGATGGAACGCATTCTGAAGCGAGCCATTCTAGATCACCTTACTTCCAACAACTTGATTTCTCAAGCTCAACACGGATTTCTCCCAAACCGTTCCTGCGTGACGAACATGCTCGTATTTATGGACAGCTTAACCCAAGCCAAGGACGAGGGACTCATATCGGATGCCATATTTTTCGACTTTTCAAAAGCATTTGATCGAGTCCCACACGTCCCTCTGCTCCACAAACTCGAGTCTTACGGGATTCAAGGGAAAATCCTACACTGGATCAAGGCATTCCTATCAGACAGATCATTCCGAGTGAAAGTAGGCTCGACCTACTCTTCTGCGGCGCCGGTCTCCATTGGAGTTCCTCAGGGCTCCGTTTTGGGACCTTTGCTGTTTCTGATATACGTCAATGACCTTCCAGATGTTCTTTCAAGTCCATGTCTACTTTTTGCGGACGACTTGAAATCGTGGAGTTCCAATGCCAGTGCCCTCCAAATTGATGTAGACGCCGCAAAGCAGTGGTCGTTGGACTGGCACCTTCCTCTGAATGACGAAAAGTGCGTCCATATGTCATTTGGAGGAGACTCAGCGAACTCCTTTGTCATGCATGGTGAGAAAGGACCAGAAGACATCACGAGGATAGATGCCAAAAAAGATTTGGGTATCTGGCTCTCTCCAAACCTGTCCTTCTCACTGCACCTTGAGAAATCGGCTCAGAAGGCATTCGCTGTTCTACGGATGATTCGGCGTACCTTCTCTCGTATTACTCGCACGGACTTCCAAATACTCTATGGGGCCTATGTCAGACCGCTCCTTGAATATGCCAACCCGGTTGTCTACTCAGGACGCACGAAAGACGTAATCCTCATTGAGCGTGTCCAGCGAGCTGCTACGAAAATGGTTGCCGGTCTCAAGTCCATGGACTACGAAACGCGTCTCGTGGTGCTCGACCTCTTCCCCTTGGAGTGTCGTCGCCTCCGAGGGGACTTAATTCTTACTTACGCCTTGTTTGAACAAGGCTTGGCCGACAGGTTTTTCACCGTTGACCCAGCAAACACATGGCGGGGACATGGTAAGAAGATTTTTAAGGTCAGAGCGCACACCTTCATTAGGCAAATTTTTTCTCATTTCGGGTAGTTGCTGCGTGGAATAACCTTCCTGAGACGGTTGTCCACGCTCCCTCTAGAACTCAGTTCAAAACACTATTAGACACTTATTTACGCGAGTCCTCGCGCTGGCAAACATACTGCCCCGCGCTGAGAACTTAAAGAGCAGTGCTACACCCTTTTTTCACTTGTGCCTTTCAGGTGAACGACAGTTGCTGAACGACAAGAACAAAACCGACCCGGGAAACTTGGGCGAAAGCCTCGCTCCTGTGTATCAATCCGTGAATCCGTGAACAATGCTGAGGTACGGCAGATGGTCATAGGAAGAAGGAATTCTCCCACGATAAATGAATTACTAACGTTTCATAGGTTGCGATGGCTAGGACATGTACTCTGCATGCCAGAGTACCGCCTTGTAGAGCTCTTTTTGCCCAGCCATGTGCTGACTGGAAGCGAAGGTATATGATCTGGCAACGAAGTATGGAAACACTAACCAGTAAGTTGAGTCGGGTCGACAACTGCCACCTCGCTGACTGTCCTTTGATAGGCACCTCTGTGTGATTTGTTTGGCAACGTCTGTGGGAGTATCCTGTAAGCGCGCCGATAATCGTTGCCTGTTCATCTGTTTACATACCAACGCACTGTATTTCTAGTACCTTCGAGTACAGTTTTTGACACGCATGGAGCACACGGTTGCTGCGAGCTAAGAGCTCATGCCTTATTGTGGTTGCAGGGGATTCGAGTGTGCAAGTGGGTAGACTTAGCGCTTTGAGGCTCAGATGAGTGATTATCTTGGATTGGAATCAAGACGCACGGGCAGCCGCAAGTGCCCATGAGACGTTTACGATGCATTCGAGAATGAGTTAGAGGAGTCCGAGTTATCGGGGATAAGCAATGTGTTACTTGTTTAATCAAGCAAGAATGAGCTAAAACGTACCTAAAAAGATCCAGTACGAGTATATGGGGTGATTATAATGGTAAGTTGCAACAATCATAACATTCACTCTGGCTTCGTTTGCATGGACACTTATGATCTGACGTAGCTGAGGCGATAATGCACTGAATCAGGCTTTTCTGTTTCTCAAACTGTAAAGATGAGCGCGTCGCTCTTGTTTTAGAATTCCAGGATAAATCGGTTGGTCTTCAGAGGGCAGTGCCCAAGAGGGTTCAGATACTGAGAGCTATCGCGCTGATTTCCAGCCGTCTCAGTCACATCTCGGTTTTCGGTAACCCTATTGTATTCGGACAGATTGAGAACGTCATCAGTTGTATTCTGAACCGCTGAAGCTAGACGGCGAAGGATACGGTTTCGGCTTTTCCGTCTTGATGGGGAATTTGCGCACAGTGTGGATTGCAGTTCAGGAGGTCGACTTCCTCTACTAGCGGTTGATACTTGGATGACCTATCGCCTCGCTGCAACAGGACTGGACCAGGGGCGCTCAACCAAGATGATAATGGGATTTCAAAGGTTGTGCGAGATGCGTATCGGAACAAAAGTTCGTGTGGAGTACAGTTCGTGGTCTTACAGTGACCGAAGGCCCTTTAGAGCATCAGAAAGTACCTATTCCCAATGAGCTGGTGGCAGATTGTCAGTTTTCAATGTTAAGCTTATTGTTTTCCAGAGGTTGCCGTCAAAATACTCAGCCTGACCGTTACACTGAATTAAAAGCTGATGTGTGATTCATGGCAGCACCTTTCTCCAGGAGAAAGCTTTTGATCTCGCACGACATGAACGATGAGTCTCTGTTGGAATGGATGTGGGCTGGTATTTCGAATAAACGGAAGATTTGTTTGAGACAGTCAATCATAGTTGCTGAGGTTGTATCTGCAAACGTGAATGTAAATGGGAATCTGGAGAACTCGTCAATCATCATGAGCATGTAGCGGTTGCCTCTGTTAGATGGTAGGGGACTTTTAAAATCCAAACTCAAGCGCTCAAAAGGTTGTGTTACTTTAATTGGTCTACCAGAGAATTTCCAGAATATTGGCTTCAGCTCGGTACACGTTTCAGGTTGAAGTAACACGCCGGATATTGTCGACGGAGTAGGGGAGATTCTTGCAGCGCACAAAGTGATTCCTGGATGGTAGAGTGAGTCACGGAGCTCCCTAAGTTGAATGTTGCTCCTCATGGAAGCACATACGTTGCGCGGCAAAGCGTCGGTGACATGATTTTCCTTGCCAGGTCGATAGACAACATCATAATTTTACTTGGATGGCTCAATCCTCCAGCACTATTCTGTCATTTTTCACTTTACTCTTTTGTCCACCGCCGTACACGAATGTGACCGAGCGCTGATCGGTGATCAAATTGAAGCGCTTTCCGAGTAGATAGTGCCACCATTTCCTGATGGATTGGACGATAGCGTAGGCTTCTTTCTTAGTGGCAGAATGATTCTTCTCTCTGGAATTGAGTATCCTTGGGAAAAAGACCACCGGTCGATAGTTTTGGCTGAGGGATGTGGCTATAGCAGCACCTGAGGCATCCATTCCTACGATCAGAGGCTCGTTATAATCCATTGTCGTCGTTGTTTGTCTCACTTTCCGCTACCCCCCGTGAAACGCTCCATTGATACACCCTTCCTTGTCCTGACAGAAAAGCGCACGGACAAAAGTGCCGTTTCCGGTGCCATTCGTCTCTTCATCTCTGTGGAAATAAAGGGTGAGGAGAAGGTGGCTCCCTACCACGTCCAGTACACCTGTTTACATGAGGTAAGTTCATACCTCGACTTTACCCCCAGAATCCATCCTGTTATCAGGTTTCAGCCCTACGGAGATCAGGAAGATTTTTTTAGTTGGTTACTTTATTCATTTTGTTACGATATCACAATATCGCCTTCAGTCGACCTAATTAAAACTGCAGTCTTACCAATATCCCCCGAATTCGCACAGCACGCTCAAGATCGGTATCTACTTGAACTATGAGAGGTTCACTTCAATCAAAAGTAATCCTTCACTTGGTCTTTAGAGTTTTGAAGTCCAGAAGCATGGGAAAGGTAGCAATATTTTATATGTATTTTTGGGAACTGACTTACAGCTCATTTATGGGAACTGGGCACACGCTAGAGCCTTTCGTATTCTATACCAAGCGTGCAGAACTTGGAATACCGTCCTGAGGACATTCAATGACTTAGGATGCGCTAATATAGGAAATCTTCATGAAGGTTCCGACTTGTTTGAGTATGTTACAGTAAAACTGCCATAGCCGTCCAACTGAACTGTTTCCGCATAAGTTGGATACGACCTCAGTTCCACCGCATTTCTTCATGTCTCCGTACAGAACATATTCCACTATCTCTGTGAAACGAACAAAAGCAAAGGAGAAGTGGAGGTCAAAATTCCGGACGCTACCGGGGTGAGCTTTATCCGCTTTACTTAAAATTCGGTGCTGTTACGTTCAGATTGATTTTTTTCTACCACGTTTTCTCTCCTTTTCTCGGCGCCCTCTGTTACGGCGTTTTAAATAGCGCATGAAGTATTCCGTGAACTACCTCTAACCTTTCTTGGCGTTGTTCACTTTGTTCGCTGGTCTCCGGTTCTGAAATACACAGCACAACAAAACCTACCGTTTGATCTAGGAATTCCGTAGCCCCTACTCCGTTCCTCAACATTTTACAGGCTCGTTCGGATACTACCCGGCGGTAAACTGTTCCGCAGGGGCAATAACCCATGACTAACTGCTTCCGCACAACCCTCCGTTCATCTAATCCAGACAAGTTCGTCCTTCCTCGCACGGATTTCCACGGGTCTTGTTGTCCTGCCATAATTAGAAGCACCCGCCTTTGGACGACTGGCAGGTTGTCAACAGGTCGAACTTGAGCATTAGTCTTCTTCCCTCTCACTCTTTAACTCAGATCAGCCCTCTGTTAATACCCTTTGGAATTGTGCTAGGCGATTTGCAGACAAATCAAACCCCGCTAGTAAGGGACGCAGAAGTAGGGCGAATCGTTTTCAGACTTTTTAGTTATTCAACCTCCTTATCCACAATTCACTACCACTGCTGCACTTTATGTGATCCACCTGATTTTTACCACCCGGGCAAACTTTGCCTAGTTATGGGATGTCTGTGGACGAGAACTTCCTTCTAAGGGGCTTACTGGATCGGACCGATACCCAACTGTCTTTGTCCAAAATTTTTAAAAAAAGTGTTTTCAAATGCTGTCGAATCTCCCGTGATAACTTCAGGGGGCTTTCGGGAAATTTCTCTGCGTACCCGATATCCGTTCAAGAAGAGGAACGTTATTCAGAGTTGCTTCTATAATCCAATTTGTACTGGCTACCAACTCACAGGGACACCGATGGCTCTGACAGTTCCATTCGACAATAACCTAAGCTGTCCTATCCGACTTCTAAGGCCGATAAAACCTCTGGGTTAACTCACCACCGATTTTGTTGTTTTAAGGTTCGTCAAGTGGCTCAGTCCCCGAATTTCCATTAATCTCATCTTTTAGTTGAATACCAAGTTCCAAGGGCCGTCCCATGATTCCGTTGTTTCTTGGAGTGGCAAACCAAGCTACACTATTCATTTCACATAGTACATTCACATCTGGAGGGGCTGATTCATGTTACGGTTTTTTTCATGAACTTCACTACCTTGTCCTACCCTTTTCGTACTAACTTCAGAAGGATCGGTGATAGTGCCCACTTTCAAAAGAGGGGTACGGTAATGAGTGTGGTAACCACAGCAAGCTCAGTTTGGCCCCGTTTGTAACGAGACTGCTGGAGTCACTTTTGGTTCTCGCCTTATGATGTCTCATGAAACACTGACTCGAGGGCATCAGGGTTCCAGCCTGGTAGGAGTTGCATTGACCAAATCTTCACACTTTGCACTTTGCATCCACGAAATGTAAGGTCATGTTCGTGTACATACAGTCACGAAACGCGCCAATTACAATCCAGGGAGAGACACTCGAAGTTGTGGAGCATTTTACGCATCTTGCAAGTTGTACTAGCTCTGATTGTAGTGTGGCCGATGAGGTCAATGCACGAATCTGCAAGGCCCAGGTTGCGTTTGCTAATTTGAAACACATATGGCGTCAAAGTGGCATATCCCTGAATCTCAAGGGACGTGTGTATCAGGCTACAGTACGGGCTATTTTGTTATATGGCTGTAAAACTTGGCCTGTTCGAGCAGCGGAACTGAGACGTCTTCAGGTGTTCGATAATCGCTGTGTCGGAACCATAGCTCATGTGTGTTGGCGCCGGCGAATCCGTAATGAGGCTATTAAAAAGCTAGTTTTCGGCCGTGCAACGGGCACTTTCATTGAAGAAGGTGTTCAGCACCAGAACCTATTACTTGCCTACTGCGTATGCCGAACCGTCGTTTGCCGAAGAGAGTGCTGTTTCTCATGCCCAACTCAGAGTGGCGGAAGCAGAGAGGTGGTCAATCCTTAACCTGGCAGAGAGGTATGAAGGAGACTACGAAACGCTTGGGTGCTGTCGGTGCTACTCGCCTTCCAGGGTGGGGACCGCGTGACCTCAACTGCGCCTGGTTGAAGACGCTGCAAGACATGACTGCTAATCGATGTCAATGGCGTTCGTGTTGTCAGCTTCTACCCAGATTGCCTGAATGAGTGTCTGGAGGTGTACGCACCTCAGAACGATTGTAATAAGGTAGAATTTAGTCCTTACCATGTCCACCTTTATTCTTTTCTTCACCATAAGGCCTTCAGATAAATCACAGTTGTACGGCAGCAAAGTATCAGTTTTGAACAATGATGTTACGCTGTCGATGATGATGATGATATAATCTATTCTGATTAGCATAACATCTTCCAGTTCGTTCTTTAAGTTCTCCAAGGCTAATTCGACGTCGCAGGTAGACAGAATGTTTCGTTCTTTATTAGTTTGTTGATTTTATCAGAAAACGAAGATATCCAATGGGCGTAATATGTGTTCGTCTGTAGCACCCTTTCGGTGCCTAATTGCCATAACACCAGAAGGAAGTACGAGGGCTGGGATACGGCCAAGTTACCCAAGCCTAGACAGGGGAAGTCGAGAGGCGGAGGTCGGATTCGAACCACGGACCTTCCGGTCAGTAAAGTCACGCGCTAACCATGAGCCATCTCGTGGTATACGAGCATACCAATTTTGCGTTGCGTTTCCGTGGTAGTACGCGGAGCAGGTGACTTACAGGTTGGTCCCATGCGTCCAGGGTCGGGCCTCATGATGCCCTTTGAAATCTCACAATCTAGGAGGCAGATAACTTTTGAAGCGGTGACGGTTTTGCTATCGTTGAGTGTGATTCCTTCCTTAGCGAAATGCACTCATTTGCAAACAAATTTGGTTTTTGTTTTGCGAGAGACCCACCTGGAACCCAGCGGAATCTGTTGTTTGTGATGTTTCCAGATTCTATACTTTCTCGTATCTTTTAAAAAGCATTGGAGATTGAGGTCGTGGTGTTCTTTGGTATTGCCATATATAGTCACATTGTCTACGTGGGCATTCGGACTTAAGGATATTGATATTATCACTGAAAACTTCCTACACCCTTTGTGACACCGACGGGTACGCGATGAAACTAAAACAGGCCACCACGGGCTTCGAATGCTTTAAAAGGTTTGTCGGATTCTGGGATCGGGACTCGATAGTAGGCAGAAAAGAGGTCTAATGCACTGTGGAATTTGTAGTGCGAAATTTCCTCAATCATTTTGTGCAGGCGTGGCAGAGGGTAAGCGTCCAGATATGTAAACCGGTTTGGTTGTAGTCGACAGCCATCCAGCATTTGTGATTGTGTGTTTCTTTGTCTAACTGCTGCTCTCAAATCCGCCACAATTTGATTTGGTTCAGTATCCAAGTTTGTTGGTCCGTCTATACTCAATGACCCACAGACTGGATTACAATTGTCATAGTATGGACGTGTTGTGGCTCCGGCGGTTAAAGCTCCAATATGAAGGCCTACAAACCCCACTCGGTGCGCAGCAGAATCCTGGTATATTGTTGACTCCTTTACTATGTAGCTCCACAGAACATTACACTTTCTTCGGCAACAAAGTTTGTTTGACCTTTTTCTGAGTGATATCATCATCATCGTCATTATCGGCCGTAGGAAGCGCTTACTTGTCGTCAGTCTTATTGTTCACTGAGCAATAAGACCAATTCTGCAATACTTATTACATACCGTTCTGTCGCCCTCTTCTGGAGATCGGTACCCCGGCGTCGCGGAAATACTTCAGAATTCCAGACAACGAAACAACATTTGGAATGTTTCGACAAGTGCTGGAGTCCCGTCCTCTCTGAGAATGGGGCGTTTCTCACTTTTTTGTCGACCTGTGGTTGGATTGGCTCTTCACACTTAACGTCATATGATATTGAAACTGAACTGTTCTCGAGGTTCCGAGTTTGCATTTCAGAGTCAGTTAGCATTTTCGAGGTTTTCCGCTCATCTGTTCTTCCCCTTATCTTGGTCTTGAGAAGCTTTCCATTTTCACTACCTAATAATTACTGTTGATACCGAAAGTTTCCTGAAGATGAACAAAGCGAATTGAACTACGTTCAAGGCGGAATCCTGGTCTGATATCACGCCCGACCAGTAAGAGTTGTAGTCCTTTTGGCCGAATGTACAGTAGTACGCTGAATTCCCTCCAACGTGTCGCCCACCAAAATCATATCACTGGCGTCCTTCAGGTCCAATGTTCAATTACTATTGAACACAGAATGTCCATGAAGTATCCGTCTAATTAACCAGTCCCTTGCAAATTCGAATGCCCCGAGTGACTGTGTGCGGCCTTGTACACGAAGCAAGGTATGCGTCCTGGCAATTTCTACACCTTTCAAATGTGGGATTCACTAAGGAGTGCAACTTTATTAGGATTCGCAGGCTTTTGGAGAACATTATCCAACAGTGAGCATGTGCACAACGAATCATGTTTGATGTTGACCAGTGATATTTGTTATATTGTTATACTTTGCATCGATGTTCCAAGTAGCGTGTGATGGAATGAGATATTCTAATTTGACTTTATGAAGTTTTCTTTTCCACGGCTGATGGCTCAGTTGTGAAGGCGCGAATTTACTGACCGGAATGTCCGTGGTTCGAACCCGGCCCCTGCATCTCGACTTCTCCTGTCTAGGCTTGGGCAAACTGGCAGTATCTCAGTCCCCTTGCTTCTTTCAGGTGGCATGGCAGCTAGGCACCGAAAGGTCCTTACAGCTGAACGATTTTCCTTTTTTATTGACATTCTTGGTAGCTAAAGCTTGTGCCCTCCAGGGAGACGTTGACGGCTCGATTATGCCTTCTTGCAATAAGCGATCGGCTTCGAAACGAATGAATTCTTCATCATCTGGGTGATGTCTTGATTTGCTGGCAACAGGCTTCCAGTCTGGAGATGAGTTGGCGAAAAATGATGGTGATTCAACGTCTACTGGCGTTAGGCCGCAGATGTTTTATGCATAACGACCCCCGCCGAATGAAATTTCTATCTTACCGTGTAGACCTAGGAAATCATACCCGAATAGGACGTCGGCGCAGGGGTTTGGCATTACAAAGGTTCAACATGAGTATATAGGGTGAGTGGGGCGAGATGGCCCAAGTGGTTAGAGTGCGAATTTACTGATCGGAAGGTCCGTGGTTCGAATCCGACCTCTGCCTCTCGACTTCCCCTGTCTAGGCTTGGGCAACCTGGCAGTATCTCAGCCCTCGTGCTTCCTTCGGGTGGCATGGCAGTTAGGTACCGAAAGGGTGCTACAGCTGAAAGATATAGGGTCAGTATAATAATAAGCACACAAAAGTCATGACAGACTGGACCCGGTACCCACGGACAATGGTGTACGATTGCTTCAGCCGTGTGCCGATCGTGGGCACGGTGATTTGTTCAGCTTTTATATTCACAAAAGGTGACAGCAGTCATACCCTTCGACGAGATATGTTCCCGTCAAATGTGTGGTGGCGTTATCGATGGCCCAGAGACAGTCAAGATGCAGAGCTAGATCATCGTGCCGGCCCAATTTACTATCCAAAGCAAAAAGAAATTGACATAAAAAAGACTTGGTTTCAGAACATTTGAGAAGATCACACAATATTAAATTGCATACAGGTGTCCTTCAAATTACCCGTCATAATTTGATTAGACAAGTTTACCAGAATCGTCTACTAGAGTCTCTTCAAATGCTCCACCGGAAAACATAGGTTTGTTATCCTCAGTACACGGCCCCGGCACCGCTGTGTTTGCTGCCGGACACATTCTTCGATTGAAAACTCATTTTCTAGTTGCCTCGTGGCGGATTCGCCGACACCAGCCTACATGAACTGGGGATCTCATGCAAGCTTTATCAAAGACCTTGAATGTCAGGTCTGCTGCTCGCAGTGGTCACGCCTTAGAGGCACACAATAAAACAGGCCGTATTGTGCCCTGATACACGTCCTTTTCGATACATGGATATGCTGCTTTGCTGCCATGGGTGTCTCGAAGTAGCGAATGCTAGAGATTCGTGCATTAATCTCATCTGTCACACTACATTCGGAGCCTATACAACTTCTAAGGTACGCAAGACGCTGCAAAAACTCGGGTGTCTCTTTAGATTGTAAATGGGAGCGAGATGGCTCAGTGGTTAGAGCGCAAATTTACTGTCCGGAAGGTCTGTGGTTCGAACCCGACCTCTGCCTCTCGACCTCCCCTGTCTAGGTTTGGGCAACCTGGCAGTATCCCAGCCTTCATGCTTCCTTCTGGTGGCATTGCAGTTAGGCGCCGAAAGTGTGCTACAGCTGATCGATTTTAGTATTATTTTCTAGATTGTGGATGTCCAGAAGCACGACCTTATACTTTGTGGGAGCAAAATACATGCCAAAAGACGGGATGACTTCGGTCAGTTCATCCAAAACACTTGCGCCTTCTCTACGAAGACGAGGACGATATCGTTTGCATGTTCTAGATCGTTAAGGTTTTCGAAGTCCGGTTTCAGTCGTTTTTCAGCACACAAACCGTGCATCGAAATGAAGTGCTTACAGCCGCTACGGCTTTCTTCACCGAGGGTAAGCAGAACAATGGACTGTAAACCACATGTGGGAGGCGGTTGTCCAATCAGTTCCTGGACGTCGTGGCAGGGATTGGAAGCTGCGCAGTGAAGGCGACTTCGATGCAAGACCGCGGGACACATCCATATCTCTCACGGTCACTAAACATTGGTTTGTCTTGTCCATCGTTCGTCTCATAATCTTGTACGTCACAGTTAAATAGGACTGGAGAGAGTGGACATTCTCGCCGGACAACACCGTGTGTACGGAAGGTTTTGGAGATCTATCCATGTACTCTTACGCTTCTGCATGTCTGAGACTATAGAGCACTTATTATATTCGCAAACTTCCGGGACATTCCTGAGCAAACGTGTTAAGAAAAAACAGACCGGGCGACTGAGTCGAATGCGTCTTGGAAATCCAGAAATACTGAAACAGTGGATAGTTTATGCATGTAGGAGTTGTTCTACTACCCGACGGAGTGTGAAGGTTTGGTCGACTCGACCCATAGCAGGCCGGAATCCTGCTTGCTGCCATCGAGTCAGCAATTTACGGGTCACCATAAGGCGAAGAAGAGCAAGTGACGCTAGGAGTCCTGTTACGACTGGAGTCAGGCTGATATCCTTTGATTATCAAACTCATTTCGAGTTCCTATGTGAAAATTCCCCAACTTTCCAGGAACGTTTCCTATTCCCAGATGCAAGCAAATGGATCAGACAAGCCTTGAATTGGGATTTCACCCTCCGTGTTTGAACAATGCGGTTTGAGGATCATCCGGATCAAGAGATTGGTGGCGTAAACCCGTAGGAATTCTCAGGTTCTGCTTCAATTCAAGGATCCAATTGACTGACAGCAAGTGGCCACGAGAATTGTTCAAAGTGCTCAACACAGCAGTCGAAGCATCCCTTGTTGGAGGTGGTCATGCCACTCTGATCCTTCCTTGTTTCGCTCGCCAGTGGTTTCCGGGGACTGGTCGCACGGATTAACCGTAATAATCTCTGGCATTCCTGGCGTTCTGCCTCTTCCACTTCCTTAACCCTCCGAGTCCACCAGGCTTCTGGGTCGGCGCACACGTTAATTTTCACTTGATGTCGGGCTGAATTATTTTCGGGTCCGCGTCGTTCCGGCAGCAGAAATTATCTACACATAAACTAGAGACTTCGGGGCATTTACAGAGCGGGTTGGTTGCACTGTTTAATGTTTCGTCCCAATCAAGTTTGAAGTATGCCCTTTCGTCGTTCGGTCTAAGTGCATTTCCCTGTTAACGGTCTTGTAGCGAGGCACAAAACAAATACAACATAAGAAAAAATGTTGGGTACTAAAACCATATTCTTCATCCTGCGAACAATGCTACAAACTGAGTTTCGCTGTGCATGAACCACTGCTGAACCGCTACCGAACTTTAATGGTTGAACTCGAATGTCATGATAAAATAACTAAACTGTCTTTAGCTGTCAGATTGTCTTTTCTTTTCGCCTGTCTGCTAGAAGCTGTGTATTCATCAACTTCCCCTCTATCTGGCTACCTTCAGCTGTGCCGGTCTCGCGTATGGATTTGTTTTGTTTGCTAGGTTGGAACGGCCTCTCGTACCAGTTTTGTATCGTCGTTCATACCACGCCTAATTAGTGTCAAGAACTTGTCTTTGGTGTATGGGATCGAGTGTTTCAGTCGCATGTATGTGGATTTTGCTGTGCGGCGCATTTGCTCTAACTGACCGGATTTGGCAGAGGTGTGTGACAAATACACGTTACTGTGTCACACGACATGCATCTCTTTGGGTGCCATACGTCCTTAAAAGACAATCTCATGCAACTTGGTGGATGATTCATCCACGCAACAATACAGCACAGAATTCTAGCTCATTCTCGCGAAAGTGCAGTGGCAGATCTTACATTCTTTTGACGAAGAATCTGTGTGCAAGCGAATTTGTTGGTCCACTTCGGCCGCCTATTGTTCGATGTGAACCGTGAAACAAAAAATTAACTATCTCTTTTGACTTTTACAGCTCAACCGACTGTATGTTACGCATGCAGTGTTGTCAGGATGCCACCTTGGTATTGCCGGAACTGGTTTGTGCAATGGAGAATTCTGAGATTGATGCTTGATCAATCCATGACTGACTACAATCCATACTAGATTTGACTACCACTTCATCTTGGGCCATGTTTGGCTCGTCACCCAGTCACGCCGATCAACCATCGACGGCCGTCAAGATGATAGCTCTGCAAGATCGTGCGTTCTGCTCAGGACCAAAGACATTCAATGAGGATTCGCTCAGCGTAGATTCCTATGAAATTGCCAGTGGCCTAGATTGTGCTGATCCCAGTAGTCCTCTAGGTAAGCCTGCTGCTATCGGGTCTACCCATTCAATTTATCCTTCACCGTAGATTCAGCGCGTAATCAGGTGGCATGCAGTCAGCGCAATTCATCTGCTGATATTCATCTCTCTTGCGAACGATGTCCAATTTGTGGTGATCGGGTTTCTGGTTATCACTATGGATTACCTACTTGTGAATCATGCAAAGGTGAGTGATAAATTTTGTAATTCTTCTATCTGGTTGAAGGTTTTTTCAAACGAACCGTTCAAAATAAGAAAGAATATCATTGCACAGAACAGGGGAATTGTGTAATCGATCGAATTCACCGCAAGCGCTGTGCCCACTGTCGATTCCAAAAGTGCCTTGCTGTCGGGATGCGCGTGGAAGGTATGTTTCCCGCATGCGTCCGTCTTGGTACATATAGTCATCTCTTTGGAATAAGTTATTTCTTGGTTTACGTGTTCTGTGGTTGTTTTCTCTTACGTTTGGCAGTGAGCTGGTCCCTCAACATCCCTCAAGTCTTGCGGGACTTCACAGATATGTTTTTTACTGCTCAATGCCTTCTGATTGAGGGTTTTGATGCTGCTGTCAGTCACAGAGGTAACTTAAATGGTGGGGCATAATGAAGCCAATACTTTTGGAGTGCGAACTGGTGCGCAGGAGATGAAATGTACCACCGGAGGAACAATTTTTCAACAAAATCTACGGTGCAATTACTCGGTTCTTTCCAGCCACAACAAGACTGCCTCTCTTAAAAAATTAGACTAACGCTAGGTTCTTCCCATTCCCTTTCTGTTTGTTTAGTTTGTCGAGCGTATCTTTTTAATTGTCACTCCTATTTCGCCAATGAATGGGTGTGCCAATCCCGGTAAGCTACGCTTGTCCCTCAATATGATATCTCTTCATTACTTTTACTGCCTTCTTTTGTCTTGGTCGTAAGGAGGCTGTTTGTGGTCGAATTCACATTCATGAATAAGAAAAGATCTGTCTCTACAATATATCAATTTCGTTCCTCATACTTTTATCATACTAACATTTCAGTGTGGACATTAAGGGGTCGTTCCATCATTTGGCAGTGTTTTTCCATTAAAACATCGAATCAATCACGAATATCCCATCCTATGGGCCAGGTGACAGCCACACCCGTTTTAATTCTCCTCTGCTAACCTCAATCTATGTTTTCGACATTCACATACACGGCGCATTCTGTGGCTTCTACCGGATACACAGCATTGTAGGACAATGGGGACGAATATCGGCGTTTCCTCTGGACAAACAGAGGCGTATACATCGTTGAGCTCAATTTGAATGTTAGCGAAGGGGGCAAATTTGCGAAAATTCCTGCTATCCATAGTAGCAAAAATATCCCAAATGCCTTGTTTTCTACGTATAGTTCGACAGAAAAGACTATCTACTGGTCACTGCTAACCGCTTTCTGCAACGAACGAAGATGCCTCAGGTTGACATGTAATGGACCATCACAACGAAGGTCGGTTACCCGTGTTGTCTACATTGATAAATTGGCTGTTTGTCCTTCCACAAACTCATTGGGGTCCATAAATCTGTATGAAAGGATGGGTCACAGGTTGCACTGTTTTCACTCATTCAAACAACCAACCGCTTAGTTGTGTGCTCGAGCTAGCTCGCGATTGGTCGGCGATTAAGGTGCGCAACTGATAACCGGAAAAGTCCGTGGTTCGAATCCAACCCTGACCTTCCGGCTACTCCCGTCTAGACCTAAGCAACGTAACATTACCCCAGCCCTCGTAACTTCTTCGGTTTGCATGGCAACTTTGCACCGCAAGGGTACGGCTGGATTATTATTATTATTATGTGTTGTTTGTTTACTTTTTACGCTGGTTTGGCAGGGCAACGCACCGAAGTCGATGATTTGCACTTAAAACTTAAAAACAGGCTGGAGGAGTGGTGCACTCTTTTTGACCGTGGCGATCTTTAAGATCACTAGACATTTAAAAGCTCTGCTATAGAAGCACCATTAAATGCGTGACTGGAACGTCTCCTCTTTTTTATATCTAGTTTTCTTTGTCCAGAGGATGACGGTTTCCAGCGTCTAGATTTTTTCTTCAGGACTTACCTGCTTAACTGTCAGGTCTTCTGCCCTATCCATGGTTGGGCAAACAAGGCCGTGTGGGGTTGACAATCCTGTCATATCAAAGGTCCGTAGTCTAACCAGCGTGAATGATGGAGTACCACAAGGAAGTTTGTCGTAAGCAACCTAAGTTATTAATGATCAGCTGTTTCCACTGGACTTGTCGAATGTTCCAGCAGTATCAACCGTCAACCGCGGAAGGGTGAAGCTAGTCTCTAAATTGCAGTAACTAGGCTTGCAATTCGTGTTAAAACTAAGTGACCATCGACTGCACTTGTTCAACCGGTATGCTGACTATGACGGGTATTTGTTGCCTTCCTGTAGAATTCCTTGCTGCTGTTCAGCGTCGGATTTCCAAGTGCACGACTTCTTGAGTATCGGGTGTAAGCTGGCGGTCACAATTTGTCTGTTCCTTCGCCGTCGAGTTAGCTAGCAAATGATCAGCTGAATAGCTTGATCGGTTTTTCTGACTTCTTTGAAACAAAAATTATCAGGCAAGGTTTGGGAAGGACACAAATTCTAGTTTATTTGGTGCTCTAAGTGCCGAATGAACTCAGCTCAGGATGAGTTTTAGATGGTCCTTTTAAGAAGGACAGTATACCTCATTCGGTTGACTTCCAGAAGCGTTCGAAAGCGTTGTACGATTGTGCAATGACGCTGGGGGTAACAAGTGCCCTGAAACGCTTTTTGGCGCGAACACCTGTTTTGCCTTATCCCTAGCAGTCATTATTCAACCGTAGGTACTCAATTTTTATTCTGAAACGATCTGTTGAACAATATCCGTTCTGTATATCATGTGATTCCAGCTCAGATAAGCTTTTCTCAGTGACTGGAAGTTGCAGATGCCAAGTTATTTTTCGATTGAATGCGGTTTCGGTCTCGTGAATGTCACTGGGTATCACCACCCGCCGGGATTCAGGTTGTAGATGCTGAATCAATGATGTGTTGTAGTTGGTGTTCTGACCACCTCAATCAAGCCTAAGACCAATCTTGTCAGTCTTCGTGTTATGAACCTTTTTGATCAATGGACTATCGTCAGGAATTTATGAACTTCGGACACTTTCAAAGTGAGATGTAGGAAGGAGATAAATTTGAGTTCACATACCTATCTGCTGGTCAGTTTTCATGAAACATGCCAATTCAATGCATGTACCCCCTTGAAATGATGGAAAAATGAAGCAAACTTTTTATGGTTAATGAGGACGGTATCGTGCACAATATTCATCATTATCATCGACAGCACAGCATCAGTGTTCTACACTGATACTTTGCTGCCACACAACCAAAATTTGTTTAAAAGCCCTATTGTTGGAAAGGGGCCAACAACAATCATTCCGATGTGGCTACTCCTCAAGACACTCGATCAGACACTCTGGATGGAAACTGACAACGAGAACGTCATTAGCGTCGACTAGCAGCCATTTCTTGCAGTCTCCAACCGTGCACAGGGAGATCACTTGGACCCCATCCTGAAAGGCGAGTCGCACCGACAGCATGTAGACTTTTCGTAATCTCTTTCATACCCATCCACCAGGTCAAAGGCTGGTCACCTGCCTGCTTGGGTCATTCTGAATTGGGCGCGGAAAACAAATTTCTTTTCTGCAAATGGTAATTTGGTATACACAACACATGACCAAACCACCTTGCCGTGTCAGAAAAATGGTAACTCTAAAGTGAAGTCTTTTGGACTTATCAAACGTGTCTTCGGTTGAGCCGGGTTACCATATATAGTGTATTTGCACTATTATACTTGTGGCCATGTCGTTACACGACACCAATCGATAAACTAACCAACTGCATCTGCGTTTGCGTTATTCTTCGATTATCCTGCAAACGATAAGGACTGCACTCCGTACTCGGGAACCTTAGGTAGCTCAGCTGCCGAACCCGGACTGATGGTTCTTGAGCGTCCTATCTATGTCTACATCCTCTGGGGTTATCTCTTCCAGGTCTTTATCTTCCACGCTTTCTCTCCGTCGCTAAAATCCCAGTGACCATACTATTACTGCCGGTGTTGATGTTTTCGAATGCCCGTAACCCCGCACACCAACTTTCCGTTGTGGTCCTCGCTACCAGTTAACTAACCAACCAACGAATCTTTCAACACTGCGGCTATACAGTTTGCTTCATAATGCAATCAAGTGCGTTGACGGGACAGTAGCAGAGTGTGCCAGATGCACGTTTTTGCCACATGATTCTTGGATGAAAAAGTACACTTTGTCTGATACTGTCAAGGTACATTCAACCATGGAAGCTAACTGCGCCTAGCTTGATGGGTGTTCCATCCTCACAACATTCCTGTACAAACGTGCAGCTCATGTTTGTGGGGCTAGTGCAGCAGCAAATTGTATGTGCATTCTTGGAACTGAAGAATACATACCACAACTATGGTCCCGTCTAACCAATTGACTAATCACTTTCCAACTCTGGACACCGTCATAATATTTTCCTCATTCCAAAAGCGAAATATTGAGCATACTCGGTTCCGCTGCCCCATTTTTCAATGCTTTTGTGTCCGCAACTGGTGAGCTTAATCTTGGTCAACCCAAACGTCTGTCATTCCCATTCCGACTCACACACTTCATGTTTTGCTCACCCGAAAGAAAACTACTGCTCGAGTCGAAAATGGGACTGAGCATAACTGATACACATCGTACTCACCACTCAGCGGAATGTATGCGTACGTACACAAGTCGGTGTTGTGTTGACAACTGAATTCGGGTTAGCGCCTAACTGAATGGAGGGCGGGGTTACTTGGCTAAGTGAACGTTGTTTGAGACATTATAAAGGATGGTGACATTCTGTTCTGTAATAGTGATTGGAAGGGGATGCCTATCCATTCACAACCCTTTGCTTCCTCAGATAGCCACGTGTGGCGCCAACTAGTGTTTAGTGGGGGGAAGGGGATTGCGCTAGTAGTGTATTTGTGCGCTTGTCTGCATGAGGGCGTGTTGGGGATGGAGGGAATGCTCAGCTAGCCTGTGTACCCTGTGTGCGCAGTAAAACGGATTGTATGGGGTTCATCCACTTACAAACTGACAACACAATCATCGTTGTTTGTTCCGATCCGGCTCTGAAAAGACCTATCGCGGAGATTGGAAGAAAGTGTGTATGTGCATCGTACGGGCTCGGAGACAACTTTCGTCTCCCCGAATCTCCAACGCAGTACAGAACCTTATCTTGAGTTCGTCCACTCTGCAACTCAGTTAGCGCGTGTTCTTCGCCTAGATAAGTATTTAAAGGCCTGATGTATGTTTTCCTATTTCGAAGGACGTACGTGTAGAGTACTTATTGTTTCACGTTCAGTATTGGCTTTCATACTCCATTGACTATACCGTTTGTGAGTGAGCTACTCTTCTGAATTACTGCTGTCTTACCGCATTACACCAGGAATACGATTCTCTTTCATCTGTCTAACAATCCATAAAATGGATATAGATTCGCGCACTGTTTCTTCCTCCTGCTCTGGTTGCACAAATGATCCCAATTTTGATTGCACCGTTCATGAGAAGCTAGCACCTCTTTTCCCACCTCCTGACTTTTGTCCCCTTACTCCTTCTCCTGATCCTCCCCGTCATATTTCCCGTCCACAACCTTCCTTGGCCGATCGAGTAGCTGTGCGAAAAGATCGAATGCGTGGCGGACGAAGTCGTCGTGCCAGAGTGCCGTATAATATAGGACGTGTTTCATCCCATTCCGTGGAGTCTGTCAGTGCAACCCAGTTCTCTTCTGGAAAGTCGTGTCCGGATGAGTTACACGCATTTAGTGTCCCTTCTCCTATTCATCGTTCGGCTTCTTCAGAACTGTGCTCGGCAACTTCGAATAACAAGTCTCGTGTTATTGGAGCTCTGGGGTTAGACAGCACATCGAGTTCCATAAAGCCAGGTTTAACCCGCCTCAGTCAATGCAGGTGAGTTTATAACTAGTATCACTATTAACGTTTTTATCGTTCTTACGAAGAAAAACAAGAACCATCCTGTACCCACAGAACTGTTCATTTTCCGAAAAGCATCATGTCGAGAAATTGACATCTGTACTTCACCCTCAACCATTTGTCGCCTATTCTAGCTACGCCAATGCACGCCTATCAGACAAAGTGAACATGTACCTCTTTTGACTCCGGTTTACGTGTTTCGAACTCAACACTCACTCCAATCAACGATTTCGGTTTGAGACTTATTACTTCAACTAGGAATAAAAAAGATCAAAACTGCTTTTAGAAGGTCTGTCTACCTTTCATTTTCTTATTTGGATATTTCCTCTCATCTTAATCTTTGTATGCTGACAGTAGGTCAGTTCTTGTATTGCCTGTAGCATGCAAGGCGTTCACGAGGAACCAGGTAATTATTAGAAAGCTTCAAACGGCGCTGAAAGTAGTACCCAATCTGGAACGGACTCATGGCGACGCATTTTTTAACTGTGCATTAGTCATAGCGTGGCTAATATCGTTCTCGTGGGACATTGGATTGAAGTCATTCTTTGAGCTTCGATACATTGTTTTTGTGTGAGATAAGTCGAACTTGGTCACGAGCAGTCCCACCTCGTGGAAGAGTATCGGAGTACAAAATGTAATTTCTATTGCTGCCAGACGTTTCTTCGGTTTCTTTATGCCAAAGAAGGCATTACTGAGTTGCTATAATAGGAGCAAACTCAAGTCCCGTATTTCTCCTCTTTGATATGCACTGGCCAGCATAACGCGCCAGGATAAGAGGAGGATCTTTTACACGAGAGTGATATAAATTTAAGTTCTAGTGGACATTTGAAACAGCCTAGCGGAGCTCAAAAAAGTACTCTAACCCAATTTTCTACTAGCCCCAGATAAAAGCTTTTGCAAGCGAGAGGAGTTGCAATGAAGAAGTGAGTTACAATTCGTTCCAGAAAAGAAGCTAATCACATTATCTCCGGTCTACACTCCTCACCATTTAACGTTCTTTAATGACTGTCGGAGTGAGAAGGTGTGATGCAATTTCTGGGAAACATGAAAATCTAGCTCCTCTTGTGGCGCCGGTGAGAAAAGCTTCACAGCGAATCACCTCCGGTCAGTCACCTGATCGTAATCTTGATGATTTTGGGATTGTTACAGGTTTCTCTCCCAAAGTTCTCATCCTCGTCACCTGTGACAGTACTATTGCTTCTTCTTTAACCTACTAACCACAGAGCGGATGCTTGTAAACCTGATCAGCAAGCCCTGTATGATAGAAGCACTACAGGCCTACCTTACTGCATGCAGCCTAACGGCTTACCTTACTTTTACGGTAATTTCACTGCTTATTTCGACCAATCGTCCTTCTTCTGATAAAACTGTAAGTTTCCAGCCGCAAATTTACCTGAACTTTATGTCAAGTAAACACCAGATAAGAATCTTCAATGAGTTGACGGACGGACGTGTTGACGATATTTTCTGGGAGGTGATTTAGACCCTGCCAACGTTAAAACTTGTATAAATGTTACAGCAACTCCTGGTACTTGGTCGCTTTTAAAGCGTACCTTTCTCCTTACTCACTAAAACAATCGCAAACTCGATTGCTTCTCATTAAGACCCGTTCGGGCGTGCCTCGCAAGTTGCTGCGTAGAACTTGGATTTATTTTGTCCGCCTCGCGCGTCTTGATGATGATCGTTGATGACATTTTTCACAATCAATTAGCTGATACCCAGCGTCACTTTTACAGTCCAGACTACTCTATTCGGATATGAGTACACGATTCAGATTTAGTTTTGTTATGCCGTGCTTTCAGTGTGTGTGTGAGCGCATCGGCGTTTGCACACAGAGCTGGCTACGTGTACACTCTCAGTTTACACACCTTCAAACAACACCCAAGATAATATTTGCGTACTACGACGCCAGTGGCTCTTGTGTTAGCAGAATTCGATTAATTGTTCATTGGAGTTGTAGTAAATTGCATCGCCATCTGGATTTCTTTCACGTCAGTTGTGTCACGATTGTCTTGAAAGCTGTCCACACGCGATTCAACACAACAGTTTTTTCCGTCTACTGCGAAGACTTGCCATTCGCACCATCCGGCTTCATTACATTCTGTATCTTGTTCAACACCGATATGCTGTTGGTGACAGCGACTCAGAATGAGAATGAGAATGCAACTTGTTCCTTGGAGACTTGCAACTTGCAAGTCGTCTCGAGCCTTAGGTTGACTCATGAGATACGTAAAACCTATTCTCTAGTTAATTGCATGAGCTCGAGGTAGCTCAGTGGTTAAGGCGCCAGATTATGGACCGGAAAGTCCGTAGTTCGAACCCAACCTCAGCATATCGACTGCTCCCGTCTAGGCCTGGGTAACCTGGCAGTATCTCAGCCCTCGTACCTCCTTCCTTTGGAATGGCAGCTGGGCACCGTTCAGCTACAGCTGGACGAGTATCCTTATCTTTTTACGTGCTATCAGCTCCCAACTCACTTCTCCACTTTAGGGAGTTTGCACAATTGTGGTGTTGACTGAACGGTGTGACACCATGTGAGTTAGTGTTCAACAGTTTCTGGCACCTGAATGGCTTTCGCTCTCCACAATAAAGCATGCTAACTGATGATAAGATTGCTGATTTGTTACAAGCACGCAGTTAGGTTATGCGACATAACAGTTCGTCTCCAATGGAAAATACAACATATCATCTGAATTTTTCACACCTTTTGTTCGTACTTTTCATGTATAGTTCAAATACGTATTAGGAGAAGGGCTGAAGGACAGTTGCGAAATAAATAAAGCCATTGCGATTTCCAGCGAAACGGATTGGATTAAGGTAGTATTTTTGAGAAGCCAACTAACCTTTCTGACAGATTTTACACAACGTACCTCGCAAGATCTGCTTCACAGTCCCTCATTCTGACAGTGATCTTCCGAGCTCCTGAAGGCTACGAACATTCCATACAGATATGTTATTCATCGTATCTTTTCAAGTGGATTTGAATCCGAACTTTATGCATGCCAGTCTAAGCCAAACTAATTTAACCTTTGTTCCTCTGCGACCCCTTGTCTTTACAATGTAACTCAGTGCTGCTCACCCCTTAGGCGAAGAAAATGTATTGTATCACAAGAAAGATCGAGTTGTGTACGACAACTGCATTTCAGAGTAATAACAGGCTTTTGCAACGTTGGCCTATCAATTAATCCTATGAAGGTATGTCATCATATCGTTCCTTGTATATCAGGATGTAATGCTATACCTCCCGTGACAATCATAAGACAGCTGAGCTAACAAATTCTCGCAAACACCACACATGTCACATGACGACCAGCCCAGTTTGGACAGTACCTTCGGAGTGCAATGTCGCTCCACTAATGACTGGTGGTCTGAACGCTTTCGCACTTTAACAATCATTCCGCCTTTTTCAAAAAAACTGGTGGCTTATTCATGGACGCGTTGACGTGGAGGCGAAATTCGGAGCAAACCCCAACTAATTTGAGTGGCGACTATAAAAACTATCTCAGACTATCAAAGGCTCGCCTTGATTTTTGTGTATAAATGTAGATTCTCGTTGGGCAAATGATCCCAGTAGGATATCCGATTGTCCTGGTTGAATTTTGCTGCACCCCTGAAAACAACTGATGGCCGAGGCGACATGATATTCTGCCTCATCTGGTCGTGATTATGTGATCTCCTGAAGTGTTGCTGTCATATTGTCTTGCACGATATATATATATATATATATATACATAATACCAGATTTTGGTGATATTGCTTGTCCACAAATTCATTCACGCGTTGCTTTGTGCAACGAACAGGGCGAGAAATCTCTTGTGTGACTATGCGACCAGGGTCAGCGATACTATCAACAATCTAACAAGGCGTTCGTTATGAACCAGTATTATTGTGTCATCGTACACTTTTTGAACAAAAGTGACGCTTGAAATTGCATTTAGTGTGACTCGACGGTCAATGCGGCCCATGTCCCCTGGCAACTGTGTTGATTTGGATGCAGCCTGAGAGGTGAAGAATGAAAATTGTGGGGAGAAATGTGCTCGAATAGGCTGGTGTCTACAAGAGAGGTTATCGACACCAGACTACGGTGGTAATTGGGATGAAATGAGTGAATGTGATCCACCGTTCTAATTAGATAAAAAAAGAAGCGCATGAAGTGGAGGCCAAGCCTCTTTATGCCATTTGGTCACCATGGTTTACCTTGAATAGCAGAGAATAGGTTAACATATAGGTGAGCCCAGTTATTTGATTTGAGTGAGAGCGTCCCATTTTCATTCGCAGTGACAGCTGCTTGAGATCTTTTGCTACAACCATAGTAACACAGCACATTAAACCTGTCATTTTATTTTTGTCGACTGTAGTGAATCCTTTATCTGATTGCCTAAATTCTCCGTGCCTGGTCCTTGCTTATCCGAGATCTGGTTGTTTGCCGGTGCACCAGATTTCCTCTGAAGACATATAGTCATAAGAACGTGGTAACCATAGTGACGACCAATGTAACCACCCGGTTGTACGCTCCCGTACCCATCTTTTGTTTTATCGTGATCGACCATGTGAGCGGGGCCAATTTCAACTGAACCAACAACGTTTGACTTCAAGCGAATGACTGACTCGCAAATTTTGCAAAGTACAACAAATTTCCACTAACGAAATTCTGATCGTCCTAATTTTGGTTACACTCGGTTATCATGTAAAAATAGTTCAACTGGATTAATCATTAGCATGCAAACGATTTTCACTGTATACTCTCTCCGTGCTTCTCTTAATGTTGCTTCAGTTCACACTGTATCCAACCCCTACCCGCACTCCCGATTATCACTAATGTTACAGAGTCGGGTGTACACGTTACTGGACTCTGTTTGACCCAGATCAATATTTTGATCCAATTCATCCAGTAGGCTAAATGAATCAATGAGATTATTTATAGTTTCACTAATGTACCCTAGGCGGCTTGTGTTGGGTTGTGATAGATCTTCGCCTGAGAATAAGATGTATGAGTTCCGTTGAGTCAGTCTTTCTTTACATCCTTATATTGCGTGCTAGTACTGGTTTCGGCTCCACCTTCACCCACACGATATTCATCCTCTCACAGCCTATCCTCAGATGTACTATGCAGTCTTCCACACAATGTCGTCGGTTCCAAGCGTCTTGTGGCGGACAAGTCCTTGGAACAGTCCATTCGGAATGCCGATCATTCTAGTCAAAACGTTGGCACAGCTCTTGCAAATAATCTCTTAGCCCACTGGCCCTCTACCACTGAAGTCGCAGAGGGAACAGAACAATCGTCGTGGAGTTCCGCGGCAATGGCCATTGCAGCAGCTGCTGCTGTGGCTGCCGCGTCTGTTTCTAATTCCTTGGTTCAGGGTGTGAACACATCCAACGGATCAACGCCTCCGTCCACAGATATTCCTGGGACTGTTTCGATAAAGGTGAGGTGCTGGCAGCTCTTTCATGTCTCAATGCCTTTCATTTTTGAAGTGTTTTACTCAACCTATCTCAATGTTAGGCAACTGTTTAACTGGATGACGGGTTTCCTAATGGTATATTGCATCACTGACCATGCAATTTTTTTCCGATGAGTACTTTGTTCAACAATACTCCTTAGTCCTATTAAGGACCATGGGTTAATCGTTTAGTTTGTCCTTTTTGAAAAAGGCTACCAAAAATGATGCTTTCGGCAGCTTTTTGACAGCAGGGCAAACATAGAAGCGATCAACCTTTTACCTTTTACCTAGCGACTGAACGCGACTACCAAAGGCCGGGTTGCTCTCTGTGGGATCCTCACAGGTTCGGGTCCTTTTCAGCCACTGCACTTGAGTAGAGAGGTTATGAAATGCACATTCTGAACAAAGTCACTGTTACTGTATATGGAATTCCTAACCAGACTGCCTGATTACATGTTTCGAACTGTGGACAGCTCTGAATGTTTGCAACTGATTGAAACCAGGTTCCTCTGTAGCATGTCTTTTTACAAATACTTCTTTTTGTTGCGAAGCAACGGAACATCCAAGTTTGCGTTCTTTAGGCTGACTATCACGAATTCGTAGTTTGTTACAAACCGTACGATCGATAAACTCCAAAGATCAACTAAATGACACCCTTGCTGCTGGTTGCGCATCATGATGATTAGGGTATGAGTGGGTGACGATGAGTGATTGCAGTGCACCTGGCGAAACTGTCTGCAGCGATTGCGTTCTAAACTGGTCACACAACATGTCCCACTTACACTATGTGAGGTGCGACTATCAAGACCATTTCGAATGATCCAACTCTACGTTTATTTTGTGTTGACCGTTTGTTTTGCTTTGAAACGTGATAGGAAGGTTTTAGAAGTGCCTTTCTGCGAAGTTCAGCACGACAACCATTCTGGAGATGTGGAATATACACAACCAGACATTAATACACTGTTGAAATGTTGGATTTGATAGGCACAGTTATTACCCAGAATTATGGTTGCGGACATTGGACCCACACATCTTAGCTTTTGCTGTGTTAAGTTTCTTTCACTAAACTCAACCTGTTGTTGACAATTAGGCCCATAAATGTGGCCGTCCAACATGATCTGTGCGACAAATAAGGAGTGAATTAGTGAATCTCAGTTGTGGCCAAAATGGTTATCTTGGTTATCTCCCTTTAAATTCCCTTCACAAAAGCGGGTATTCGAAATGGCTCTAAGGTTGGAATGAGGAGTCTTCCAGGATCATCTCCAAAGATGATACTCCACTTTTGACCTCAAATGCTGAAACTGGAGGCTCAGTAGTGTACCGATATTCTCCTGTATAATTGGCAGCGCACAGGCTGCTTCGAGATCCCGTTACAAAAACATCCAATTAATTTGTTTTGTTTTGATATAAATAGAATAGAACGTTTATTGGAAATGCATAGACAACCCACTACCGGTTCCCCTCTGTTTCGGGCTCATCAGGTAAGCATAGTTCCCGGAACCTGGGGTACCCAATCCCTGACTTAAAAACAGTTCGTTCGAAACTCCACTCATGAGCTCATGTAAGTTAAAAGTGCCTTAGCATACAGGCCTCGAGACTGCGCTGCGAAACCGGCAGTGGACCGACCGCTAGACGATCGTCCCTTACTACTGGTATTTCGATATCTTGAAGAAAACATGCTATTTTATCCTTGCACAATTACCAGATCACATCATCTGAACTCTTTTCGATTCCACTTGGTTCTAAAATCCAAACTTATCATTTGATGGAGCTTGAAATTGTTAACTAGTTAGTGACTTTCATGCCCATAAAGATATAGGTTACATAAAGGTAGCGGAATTAAGGTCCCTCCTGTCTGGACAAAATTGACCTGCAACTTCATGAGAGGCGATGCCTTTGTATGAATGAATATAACGACCCAGTGTTCAATTTTCACCCTTCTATCCGTTAGCAAGATAGTTGTGGATTTTCATGCGAATCAGAATGTAACAACAAATCATGTCATGTTCTATAACTTATCCAAATAGACTCGATCATCAACTAAGATTCAATTCACTCACGATTTCAAGTGAGCGATCGAGTGTCATACCAAGGGTATCGGTACTTGTGTTGCCATATTCTGTCGTCAGGTTGTTTTTTAACTATGAGGGTAGCTAGCCTAGGTTAAACGCCGTAGAACAGCACAGTTTACGTCGTCGTCCACTTATCGACGGTTTGACATTGGAAAACGAAATAGGGTACGGATGATGGGTGTGCGTGACTCATCGCCTAATGAAAAAGCCCCAGACCGTGTTCTTTAGTCATGCACTCTAAATCAATCGTTTAGTTACGCGAACGCCGTTCGGCTGACAGTTCCAGACAGATTCGTGTCGGACCGAACGAGGCAAACCTTTTGGCTATGTCTGGATGTCTTTTTCGTGTGTTGATTACGAAATGGATCCAGTCAAACAATTACAATAAAATGGACAACTGTTGCTTATTTTTATTAAGCAATACTGTTTATTGGGTTCGCACCAAGGAAATCCTCGTGAAACCGTGTATTACTGAGATAGGAATGTGATTTCCCATGTTTACGGCACTACTTAAAACGTATGAGCTGTACGTTTAGACTGCTTACATATATCGCTTGGGCGATGGTGGAAATGGTCCATTTTATTCGATTTACTGGTTACTTTCGGTGGATGATTGTAGGTAGTCAATTTTTTGGTTGAGATGAAATAATCCGGGAGCTCCAGATGCGCTTGAAACAACACCCAAATACAACAACGTGAACCTCCCTGGCTTTGGATTGTGGGACTCCGGCGTCCATTGAAGCAATCTCCGTCACTACTGGAACATTACATTTTCTCAGTTAATGAACCACTCGGTCCAATGAGTTAGACAACGTTTTTCGAAAACGTCGTTGTCGGTTGAGTGACATCCTCATCACTGATGGCTTCATTATGTTACTTAGTGAGGCTGACTTTAAAAGGGGTTGCCAACACAAACTCATTTTTGAAAACGTATATCCTATCGCGTGTTTCCTGCTCAAATAGTTTCCGATCCGATTCATATTCAGTCTACGGTATGGTAAACTGGATCTAGTGAAAAGAATAGCTTCGGATGCGTAGATTATCTTCGGCACTTGATGGAATTACGCTTACAACCAACAGATGAGTATTCATGCGGCTTGCAACTAAATACCTTCTTTTGTAGCAGCCCTTCTGGTTCATTTTTGGTCTATTCTTCGCTAATCTTCGGATGATGGCAACGATAAGGGTACTGTCACTTTTTCGTAGAAAAGTTGCAACTTATACTTGTTTTGCATGCATAATGGAGTACACACTGCTAGGTACAAATGGCTCGGCATCCATATTCGAGTATCTTGTTGGTCTTCAGTCGTATGTTTGTTCAACATTGCTCTTTTATGTAGATATGTGTGGTTGATTTCCTGTCATTGCTCTCCTAAACGCCTTGTTGAATAATGAATGCACCTATTGTCACATTCTTCATCATTGGCTCGACCGCAATTACCCATTGGAAGGTCGACAGGACTGCTTATTGTTCGTGTCAGCACATGCCTAATTCCCTCTCCCCCCACGCACTCGGGCTAGATTGTTGTTTGGCACTGGTAGGTATTTCTAATATGACTTCCGCCTATTCAGTATATTTGTGCGCAATTGCATGTTTGTGTGTTGTGTGCTGCTGCCTTCTGGCCCTTTTTAGGGACGCCGTCGTTTTGCGATTCCAGTCATCTTGCTTTTTCATTTGAGTCGGTTCCATCCCAGGCGATTTTTCAAATAGGTATTTATCGATGACTGCGCGAACGGAGTAGTGCACTACACAGCTTGGTTATCCGGAAACAGTTTTCATGATATCAGTCTGAGACAACCCCGGATTAACTGACTGTTAGTATACAGGAACTAGAAAGACCTTCGGGTCCAGATTCTTTCTGTCTTCAGTTCTATAAACAGATGTCTATCACCCACTCCGAAGCAGCTTTCCACTTGACTCACTCAGTGCGAGCCGTGATGTGCCACTCAGCTTAGATTTCCCTCGGTTTAGGTCTTTCTTCCATGAACCGCTACCAGGCTTCTGAGCCGGATGAGGTTCAAACACGATAGTGAGTTTATGTCTTCTGCCTTGCTCTAGTTGTTTGAACTTGTTTGCGTACAGAAAAACATCTCATAGCTCTGGGGCCAGTCAGTCAAAGAGGTTTGGACCCTATACCTAACCTGCCACACCTGCTGCCATTGTCAGTACTGCGATATTTACTCCGTCACTTGAAGTGCCTATCTGATCGCCTCAGACAGGATTTGGCTCAGTTTCACATTAGATCACATGTTTTGGCATCTGCACACATACCACTGACTAGCAGTCGATGCTTCTCTCGACTTCTAAAGGGTCTTTGATTCTATAGCTGGAGTAAACTTTATACACATATTTGTGCGGCTGGAAATGCCGTGAAAGTTTGTGAGTGTACTCTGCGCTCTCTGCTTCAACACTTATTGTTCTTGAAGAGTTTATAATGAGCTTTCCAAAACCTCACAATAAGCCATATTTGCTGTAGCTTTCCCGCCTCTTATATGTTCAATTGTGTCATTGATGCAACCATGGAATATACATTCCAAGGGGTCGTAAATCCAAGAATCGAAATTGTGCACGAAGAAAGCGAGTGATCTGGTATAGCCACTCAATGTTCGTCAGTTCATGTAATGTGTTCTGATTGAATTCGTGCAAAATATCGCCTCAAGGTTTTAAGTCCCTTTAGGGCTCTTTGCTTATAAGGTCTAGAGCATGAGATTACTACTAGGTCTACGTATCTCAGCAGTGACCACTGTGATAGCGTTGCCGAAGCGCGAGCAATGTTTGTTTTTGTTGCCCCGGAAGCCGAAGGGCTGTGCATACAACGGCACTGTAAGGACAGCCGTGCTTTATGACCCCTCCTGTCTGAAGATCCCAAACTTCAAACATTTAATTTTCCGTACCTTCGTAGCATAGCAAGAGTTAGCAGAAGCACGTCCGCAACACTAGAACGGCAAACAAAACTTATCACGTTGGGACGTGTACTAGTTACGGCGAGTAAATTGTTCCTTTCCGCTCCAAACGCCAGCCGGTGAAAATTTTTCGGGAAATAAGATAGGTGGAGCTTGCTGGACCAATCCGGTTGATGGCGTCTTGCTGCGTTTATTTCATTGCTGTTGTTCGCTTCTGTAGTCCCGTGTTTTTCTACGATTAAACCGGTGGGCGTGTGCACTGGCTCATTGCACGCATGGATCCCGTACTAATTTGCGTGTGCTTGCGCCCGAAGGTTGCGTGCACTTTGACACAGCAACCACATCCGTCACCTGCTTCCTTCACTTACTCGATCTCAGTGCGCGGCCCACGCAGTCGCACTTTAAGCCCGACAAAGGAGCGTCTAGTTGCTGCCACTAATGGGTGTGATGAGAATAGGAACGGACTGACATGATACATCCTGCACATTGCAGCATAGTCAATTGCCGAATTTAGCACTCTGATGGCACGGGCGTTAAGGTTCTGGGTACGTTGGTCTGAGTTAACGGGTCGTTATGGAAGACAACTAAACGCAACAGACACAAGCAAGACAACACTCAATATCGTAGTGAAGGTTTAGTTCAACAGAGGAGCTGTCCATCATTTCTAGGATCAGCGGGATCAGCTATTTTGGGTTCCCCGCCCTACAGTGCGGATGTTCATCACTACGAAACGATCACGTCTCTGCATAATATTAGTTAGAAAAATGTGATAAGGCTGCTAAATGAAGAAGCACGCAGCAGTGTGAACTTGAACGATCGATCTAAGCTTGCGTTAGATCTGCTCTGATATTTCTCAATGACTATCATTTAAACGCGAATTTTGTATGACTTCACAAATTGACGCGATGTTCTCCATGACAACGGCAGGTAAGCGACACCACTAGATGTCGGTTTGAAGCTGTGTAGGGATATACAGCTAGAATTTATTCGCGTCTGGTAGTAACCTATCCAGAGCTTACCGACTTCTTTTGATACTTGTGTGCGGCCGATTCTATTAGTTTACCAGCCAAACGTTCCATTACCGCGAGTATGAGAATCCTCACTAGGACCTCTTTAAAGGGAGCGCATCCGCCTGGGGCGAGATGGCCAAAGTGGTTAGAGCGCGTTAGCGTCCGTGGTTCGAACCGGACCTCTGCCTCTCGACTTCCCCTGTCTAGGTTTGGGCAACCTGGCAGTATCCCAGCCCTCGTGCTACCTTCGGGTGGCATGGCAGTTAGGCACCGAAAGGGTGCTACAGCTGAACGATTTTTTTACCCATCCGGGGAGTCCAGAACAGAGTTCCCTATCAGTCGCAACCTGATGACAGCATCCCTTCAAAGAGGGGCTACTACTCAGGAGAGGCCAATAACCGCTCGCAAAGATATTACCATACCATATATCGCACCGTACCGTACTACACTATAGCGTACCGTGCTGTACTGTACTAAACTCTGTCACAGGACTACACTACGTTATACTATACAATATCAGGGCGAGATGGCTCAACTGGTTAGAGCGCGAATTTACTGACCGGAAGGTCCGTGGTTCGAACCCCACCTCTGCCTCTCGACTTCCCCTGTCTAGACTTGGGCAACCTGGCAGTATCTCAGCCCTCGTGCTTCCTTCGGGTGGCATGGCAGCTAGGCACCGAAAGGGTGTTACAGCTGAACGGTTCATACAATATCGTGTTACACTAGGTTATGGAACATTACTATATGAACAACAAAGCTGTATCACCACATTCAGTTGCTGTATATTCCTGTTATTCAGTGAAGTGCAAGTTCTTCCGCCAAATCAATACGTTTAGCAATCAGAAACAAGCAAAATAAGTCACCAAACATATGATGTCTCGACCGAGGGTTTAGTTAACCGTGCAGCACGCTTTTTGTACATACTCCTGCGTTTGATAGTGAACACAATATTTTCGTGAATTGTCTCATCATGCTTTGTATCACAGACTTCTCGGACTTCTTTATCTAGAAATACCTGAGTGAGATACCCCCAAAACCTTTTGTTTTAAAAGGCGGTATTATGCAGATTTCAACTATTTGGGTGCGTTCGAAACTCATTTTGGATCTCATTAAACTACTCGTTTGAGAAGACTTTGTCTAACCAGAAGCTTTACTCGATCCTCAAATTCTGGGTTTTGACTGACTTGAGTTGGCGAAGTCCTGGTATAGAAAATAATTCCACTATATCGTCCGTTTACTTTTGGTGTGCAGAAACAGACCCATTCAACATTGGGTGAACGGGTGATCTGTACGTGCAAAGTAAACAGAACACATGTGTACTTCAGCTTGTGAAGTACAGGTGACCTAATTACCTAACCAGTGACTCATCATTTATCTGTAACTCCCCCACTAGCATAGATATTAGAAGTGGCCATGGGTGCATAAGTAGAGAATGCCAGGAAGTGTCCTTGGTTCTCTTCGTGTTCGGATTCTGGTTTCAAACCAAACCTCGCCAACAATCGTGCTGTTCTACCCTGAATGTATTATCAGTGTAGCTGCTCAGCAGAAAAGATGGTAGCATTTATCTGCTTTAGTTGTTGCATTCACGTCACTCATCAGAGCAGTTCATTCCGCAATGCTTTGTGTAACTACTCCGCTTAGTCCAAACACACGGAGAGATGCTTTCTTGTGAAATAGCCAGAGTACATTCGCCCGGGACCGGAAGGAATTGTTCAAACGAGATTATTGTGAGCGCAGACTTCATCTGGATCTCACATTGCTGTTCCACTGTTTATATATCCATCTAAGGTCTGACCTGTAAGCGCATCACTCCCGGGCACGAATTCCTTGTCGTTCGTTCACAGGGCCCGTACGTATGTGACTAAAACCAACTTTAAACGATCTTAGAGCTATGAGATGAAAACAGGATGACCGTACTCCTAAACCTTGGTGTTTGGTGTTTGCTATTCACGCGTCGGTCACCACGTCCTGATGAGGACACGGCACACGTTGTCCGCACTTCACACTGTTAGGTTCTATCAATTGTATGTGGATAAACGAACTGCGCACATTTACAGCCAACCGGTCGCGTTCACCTTCGCGGTGTATCGTGTTCAAGCACGAATTTCAGCTGGCATTTATCGCCCCTCAGGACCAAATCCGCTCGTGTGACCATTCCTCACCACACTCCCTGTTTTATTTGATATGGTGTTCGATTTTAACATCCTTACTACGTATAAATGCTTACGTCCGATTTTCCATTCAATGTGATCTGAGGTGCGATTGCCAGCGACGTCGGTAACAGCTGATATGTAGCCCAATACCAGTCATCCCATGCAACCGCTCCAGAGGCCTTTTTTCAGCTCACTTTCGGTAAACCGAAGCCGGTGTGGTAGTTGTTCGTCTTTGACCTCGGTGGTCCGCACTTCTGGTTCAAGATAACTGCAGCAAAATCGATCCCTTAACCAGCAGATGCTAAGTTCCCTCAACGCTTGGTTGAAACTGTATTCTATCACATTTTCTGGTATGACTGTAAGCTGTTGAGTTAAGTGAGCTGCGGAATTCTTATTAGTACTGCGTTTGTATAGCACGTTTGCTTCGAATTTGTCAGTGGGAATGGATATTTTACATTTCCAAAAAGAAATTAAAATGCCTGAATTTGCAGTGATTATGTGATCGCTCATCCTCATTCGTGTGCTAATCGCCTTACGTGAGAGAACATCTTTGCAGGTCTAATATATTTGACCTTATGTGAAACTCTGTCCGCACTTGAAGCATGTTGCGGAAGATTGGTTCAACGTTTCGTAAATTTTAAGGTAAGATATGGGAAAGATCTTCGGAATATAGGATCCGTGGCTACGAACCCGCATCCGCTCTGTTCACCTCAAAAGCACTACCTTGTTTCGAGTCTGAAGAACTATCTTCATCCATAACCTTACACATGACATCACCTAACTTATTTGTATCCATGTGGTCACTGAGCTGCCGAATGGGCGTCTGATGCAATGTTTACCGACTGTTCGGTCTTGCTCGAAAATGGGATTCAAGTTGCCCAACACGTCAATTCTGTACGTATCGTGCGTGTGCATGTGACCGCACTCTCGATTATCCTAGAGTTCGAAAAAAAAACGGTCAGGTTTAACTCTCGTATAGTGACTTAATTAGAGATCCTGCTGTGACAATGCTCTACAGCTGTCCATATTCACGGTAATTGACACAAGCTGCGAGAAACAGATTATTTCCTTGGCTCTGATTTGATATTATGGCCACTTTAGACCCGCTTTGAAGAGGTGGTCGAAGTGTGGTTTCCGCTGAAATGACCAGAAGGAGCCTGCAATAAGATAGATGCGGTTAGAAATGCGGTTGTTTGTGCCGTCACAGTCATGGGGACGGTCGTTGTCTGGTGGTGATGTTTACTTGAGCGGAGGATTTTGGTATGATCTGAGCATCTGCCTCTCTTCTGTGTACTGTAATAACCCTGGTGGTTCAGTTTTCTTTTTCTGACAAGTATATATACATATATATATATATATATATATATATATATAATGTCGTCCGCGCACAATTAGCATGCAGCTATTTCCGTCTGTCTCAGGGAGATAACGAATAACCGTAACCTCATTAGAGAAGTAGCATCTTTCAGGCCCACGGTGTTAAAATCTGTTGTTTATTGATGTCCCAAATATCTCGTTCCTACTAGCGATACATCCCGGAGCGCGGATAAATCGCATCACCACAAGTGTTTAACCAGTTCAACTGAAACTGCAAGAACTAAGGCACCAAAATAAGAAATCAACTGAGCATTTCCGCAACAGGGTGCAAAAACGTTGTTCCTCTTTTCCAACTGTTGTCCCATTACGTTTTGACGGGATCTTCCGTGTTGAGGTCTGAGGCTCGTTCGTCTTTTGCCAGTTTTCAAACTGGTCTGTTTCACCAGCATGGGCGTAACTTACCATTCTACGCTGAAATACATACCTAGTTTTTGTTGAAGGTTGGTGGATTGCTGAAATTGTAAATTGTAGTAGTGTTGCACAAAACTATCAACATCTTTAAACTCGATGGTAAGTGTTACGCCAGTGGAGACGCAGGATGTCCATTCTTTTATTCTCTGTCTATCATACTCACCACGAATAAGTTGTATGACTGACAGTATACTGTGAGAGTCAGAGCAAGTCGACACCTACATAACCCCAACCAATTGGGAGACAGCCAGTCCCATTTTGAGTGCTAGCGTACGCCAAAACGGGCGTTCAGTGACAGTTGCAAGTGATCGCCCTCGAGATTTACGCATGATAATCGAGGATGTTAAGTCGCTCGGTCGCAACTGCTTCAGTTGTTCATAGAAATCGTACTTCAGTAAATCTATTGTTCATTTTCATGTCGTGGTTCACTGATGCAGAACCCAATTGACGAGTGAACCAGCTGCAGTGTAACTAATTGACGCCCTCCTCTGTATGCCTTTATAGCCCCAACACGCACCATCAAACTCTCCTTCACTGTAATCTTACTCGGTCGCATCCATAGCAGTCGTGATTGCACGCTTGGCGTTTGTGATGACTATCCCATGAACAACAGTGATTGTGCACGCTGTTCAGTGAGGCGGTGTCTTAGTGATTATTTCTTCAGAATTACTAAAAGAAGTGTGTTAGATTTTGTTCTGGGACAGAAGCTTCGAGCCGAGTGCGGCGAGGTTAGGTCTGCTTAAGTTGTCCATTGGTTTTATCGTTGGGTCGGTCAGCGAAATTCACTGTGTAAGAAGGACGATGCCGAAAACAGTGATCGGCTACTGCTTGCAGGGGAACTCCATACTAAGTCGTTGCACGATAATCCCTTTTTATAGTTACGCTTGACTGAGGTGCCGCTGTTGCACTCCATTGATCCAACAGCGACAGTACTTCGCCACCTTCGGATATCATGTCTGGATCGAATTCTAGGTTAGATTATGGTCAGGTGTGTAGAAGTGACGTTATGTATGTGGGCAATGTGTATACCTTGACGGTACTTTTCGCCCTAGTTGACCGTAGTGGTCTTAAATTCACTAGTATTCGTTAGCGATTTGTGAAGCCCTTTTATTGCTCTTTTTGGGAGACTTCGTCTACAGCACCGTCCGCACCCACTTGTTCAGAGCGTTGGCCATCTTGAGCACCCGCTCGTATAAAATTGAACACACTCTGTGGGGTGCCAATAAGCTTCCAGCCCAGTTAGAGCTTTGATTTTTACACCCGGTTGACAGTTTATTTGTGCGCGTGTGCCACAACAGCGTGTGTGCTTCTCCATTTGTGTGTCAGAGTTTGTGTATGATTGTGAGATCTTGTATAAGTGGATCATCTCATACTCACCTGATAACTCTAACTGAGGTGAAACCAATTGTTAATAACGATAGTGTGTATGCGCGTGCGTGCGGTAGATATGAATTTGTGTGTCGACTCGGAGCCGTTCAGGCTACTCTAAACGCCAGCCTGTCTCTCTCTCGCTCGTGCTCTGGCGCGACCTGCGTTGGTGTCCCCGCTGTTAGAGATCTCTAGTCACCAGGCTACTGTTAGCCTTATTAATAGTCGTAATTATTGCTATCGGTTGCGTTGGTTCACTCCGTTGCATACACCTATGCTCAGCTAACTCGTAAACAGCTCTAGCTGAAGTATTTCTTGGTGCTTCATGTGTGCACTATCGTTCATCTTGAAGTTGGCCGTTTGTTCACGCTCACCACTGTCGCCACCATCTGTGTAACCCAACCGCTTTCTTGTTACCTTCAGACGGAATGTTTATCTCCGTGTCACACACCCTACTCAACTACCCCACCGAGCACATCCAGTACTAAAATGGCTACCGAATCGACTTTGCCTCAATTTCCTAATTCATCTTCTGCATCTAAACGCTGTCGGTTCAGCGGTCCAGACCACGTATTCCCCACAGGAACACTTATTTCCTGCTTACCCCACAGCAACAACAACACGAGCAACAAACCTTTACCTGCCTATCCACCACCACCGCACGCGTATCGTCAGCTCTCCACACCTTACGATTTCAACCAATCCCTGACTAATCTGTCCCATCAAATTCGACACTCAACTTCCGATGAATCCTGGTCTCACTCTTCGCAGCTTCCGCAACATGCATTGGATTCCTCTGCGGTAGCGAATGTTCAATTCACTGGCAGCCATGTGCAAGATATCCGTTCTAGACATTCTGTTTCCGGCTATCCTGTGTTCCCGACTTCTCGGCCGCCGGCCACTGCGTGTCCGACCACATTCTTCCCCCCAGATCAACACCCGAATGAGTCGACTGTCAGGCGTTCGGTTTCTCTGACTTCACCTTATGTGAATACAGATGTGAGTTCTATGAGGAGCCAGTATTCCCATACATCTTTCAGCCATTCGCGTGACCGAACCATTCCTGACTCTCATGTTCCATCTTCCTTGAGTTTTGGTGCCAACTTGAAGTCTCCACACCTGGTTTCCACCTCACCCGCCTGTGTCACTCCTACTTCCGGTTCTAATTACCCGCGGCTTATCACAGCCCATACTACTGGACCACCTGAGTCTCTTTCCTTCGTATCCGAACTTCAGGGTGCTACAGGAGAGGCTCCAAATCGGAGTCTTTCTGATGCGACCGGGGCGTCCGGCGAAAGTGTTGAGAGTGACATTGATCTGGAGCAAGAAAATCAGTATACCACCGATTCGGAGGAGCACGACCACGATTACGAAGATGATGAAGATGAAGATGATGATGATTACGACAGTAGTTCCTCGAGCGATGAACCGTCATCAGCCGATGCGGTTCGATACGTTTCCTATGGCACTAATGAGAGCAAACTAGCTACTGATTGTTCCTTCAACTCGGTTGGCCAAAGTTTCGGTGGAAATAACAATAACAAGGGTTTGTTCCGGAAAGTCCCCCTCAATCTCCCTCAATTGTTCAATGCAGCCGCTGACCACGATCAAAAATTAAACGAATTGATACAACAGTTTCTTCCGGTGAGTCAATTTTGTATTGTGCTTCGTTCGATGTTTTTTGCTCACCGAATGTAGCCAATTTCCTCAGTTGTGTCTAGGTCAGGCATTTCATCCTATAACTTTGCACCAGGATCGTCTTCGAATCAACAAATTACTTTCATTCGATTGAAGTATTGGTCTATTGTTATCTGGGATGTTTGTTCAAGTGCTTTACCCTAGGAATTCTGAAAATCTGCAGCGTAATTCTGTTTTCATATCAGTGGTATACTGGACCAACGAGATATCACAACTTTTCTTTTGACCGTCGCTCAAGGGGACGGTTTAACCAAATTTACTAGGAATTATCTTTGATTTTTACGCACACTATCTAATCCACCGCAAGAACCCTGTGATTACTGGATAACCTATTCCGGCCCTGGTTTATTTTTACCTATAGACTGGTGCAAAACTGACGTTCAGCGACGGTTTTTTTCATCCGCACTGTAGCTAGCTCATCATCGTCATCAGTAGCAGCAGCAGCAATGACTAGTTGGTGCTATGGTTCGACTCTGTTGTGTCCGGTATTTCTCTTAATAGAATTATACTATTCCCCTTCCCTATCGGAGTGAGAAATAACCTAGGATGCACTGCAACTTATTGGAAGTGATTTTGGCAGGGCCGGAAAATTTTCCATGATAGAGTATTCCTCAATACGGGAAAACGCAACAGCAAATGTCGAATTAGCAAAAGCAACATGACAAGCCCACTACACCCATTTGCCTATTGCTTATAGATTCGGTCAGTGTAACATGAACACTCAGGGCCTACTAAGTTTGACGTGAAAATCATGGACATGGGCCATTTGGCTTTCACTATGACAGTTGATTGAATGGGTCGGCTGAATGTGGCCTTGTCCTTATACTTAAGGATATATACATGTACGTAGTACATAGTAATGTCTGACTGATACGTAACATGACACAGTATGGTCGAAGCCGGCTGCTACAAACTATGGGTGTTGGTACGAAAGGTCGTATTATGTGTGCCATTGGGTTCGGTTCTGTTCCGCGTCAGCAGATGTCATTATTCTGTCCTTCCGGCCCAGTGACATCACCTTGTACTCGAGGGTACAAACTGCTTCCCAGAGCTCAGGATTGAAATCTCAAGGATAGAGCAGCGTGGCAGACGAATATCCGCATAATCCTAATGAAATATAAACCGCCAACAATCGAGAATTTCAGTGAATCGTCGATTGCAAAAGAACGGTAGCAGAGGACGTCCTTGCTCCATTCCAATTGAGATTTTGAAAGCGCGAAATTCAGCCGTACGTTTTGACTGGACCGACGTTTATGCATATAGCGTTGCATACATCCTACCCGCATATCTTCGATAGGCCGCCTAAGTATTTCTTTCCTCCACAAAGCGCTGTACTCAAATGAGCCGAGGTTTAGGAAGTTGAGGATGGTAAGTCGGGGGAAGATACGGCGTTACCGTCTCATTTGGCCTAAGGTAAATAGCTAGTCAATACGACCCCATTTAGTTTGGCATCCTGCCTGTTCTTCGCGTGTCTTCTGCGCATGAACTGGATTTAACCAGCTAAGTTCAATGGCTGTGACCGATTTCACCTCTATGAGTGTCTCACTGATCCATCGGTGGTGGTACCACTTTCATAGTTGGTATGTTCGGAATGCTCCACCCGTCGTTCTTTCGGTCTTCCCTTGTTGGTTATGAACTGACTCTCTCATTCAATGACAGACTTACTTCTTGAAGATATATTCGACCGAAATCCAGATAAGCTGAAAGCGTTTTTGAAGGTTTCTTGATGCAGCTCCCGGTTCCATTTTGGAACCCTGTTGAGTCCACAGGTCTTGCTTCTCCAGTTGGATGCAAACGAGTGTATTTCGACAATTGTTTACAATTTGCTGGTCACAAAGGATGTAACTCGGATGGGAACTCGGGGGCTACGTCTATCTGATGATCCACAGGAAAGACAAAGCTGGTAGTAAGGTGTTGAGTATTTTCAGCAGCCTTCTGAGTAGCGCGTTGTCATTTTGAACTTTGTTTTCACTTTCCACACATCTTACGAGCGGGGTTGTAGTTGCTGCTAGCCGAGTGCTTTGACAGTACAAGGGGATTATGGGGAAATACAGTACCTAGTTTTGCCTGGTTTAGATGCACCACACTGGCAGCAGATTTTAACATTCTGTCGCGGACGTGAGACCGCTGGTACGGGATGGTATCAGGTGGGGGTACGGGTAAGCGTGCGGCAACTCAATTGCGTAGTCGTGTTCTACTGGGTCTTCTAAGTGACTAACGTCCATCTGTTTGAGATGGCATTTTTGCTGTCCACTGTTAACTTCGCAGCTGTTGGGACGTAATCAGAGTTAACTGAAATAACGTCGACAGTCTTATAAACAGCCTCGCCATCGATAACCGGTCACCGTGCAGTAAATTCTCTGCCGTCGACAGTTAGGAGTTGGTAGACGCTAGGGGACCCGTTGGTGCATGCGCTCTCAGAAGTTGGCATTAGAGAGCAAGAGATGGTCATCCTCATCCTGTCAGCATTAGCGTTCCTGCCTAAAACAACAGTGTCCGTATTACACGCTTTCATCACCAGTTCCTGAATGTATCGGAGCTGCATTTAGTTTATGCGTACACCTTTACATTTAGGAAGTTTTCTTTTTTCGTGTTTCGCAGTTGCTGAATGCACAGCCAACCACACAATGAGAATTCTACTATTCATAGAGGCCCGATCGAACGGGTTCGATTCAATAATTACACGAGGTGTTATCATACCATAGTCCTGGTCTGTTGCTGTGGCTTGGTGATCTCCAGATAACTGTAATCTGTATAATTTATCAGAGTGTTCTTTCGTCGAACATATAGTAATGTCCATAGTGAAGCTTTAGAGACGTGTTTCATATTCAACAACTCCACGGTCCGGACAGATGCAGCCTCTCAGCCTGTCACCAGCGTGGTTGGTATTTTGATTGCCACCAAGTCAAACGCTATCCTAGGTGCTAAGGTACTCTTACCGGAAATTTTTAACTCGTTAGTATAGATAGCGATTGTTGGTACGGGTGAATGTAACTACAGCAGTGAGACACCAGTCGATGCTGCGGTTGTTAGGAATGTTAGACGTGGGGAATGAAAGATGGGGAACAAGACACAGGTGAGGGTATTGAAGACATGTTTGGTGGGGAATTGGTGTTACTTCATGTTATCCGGATCACCATTACCTCGGTCGAGTAGTGAGACGGAGCGCTATTGCATGTGAAGTTTTGTTGCGGTTTCGTTATGTGGTTAGCTTAGCTCCCGGATGCGCAGACCAAAATGGAAGCTGTCTTTGACGTCATTCAACCTCATTTACAGCTAAAAGCCCATCTATGGGTTTCGATTCATATGACTTCAATGCGGTTTACCTCCTTATCAAAATTTGGCATCAAACCGACTTGTTCGTATATTGGGGAGGATTTATGGCCAGTTCCCACGTGCGGTCGTCCACATCATAAATCTGTTTAGCGGAATTGTTTGAAGTTTCCCCTCCCATTCTTTATCTTCTGGCGAGCAATGAAACAGGTGATCTTGAATATCTACTTGTTGAGGGGAGTACTGTGCCTCTACGGCCCTGTGGGTTTCTGTATGTCTACCGAAGAACTTACAGTCTCCGAGTTTGTAAACCGTTCAAGCCAACAATTGCCCTCTTGAGCCGTCTCGACTCCGCTTTGTCGCTTTGCTTTCTTCGTACTCCTATTCCACACGGGTTCCAGTCCACGGGTTCTCAGTTTTATCTTCACTCCCCAATTCAATATAAACGATGCTGAATTGCTGATAGTTCCAATACAGCCATTTCAGTCAGCTGCAGTGCACGACTCGTGGTTTCGCCTCGAACCCCAAGTCTTACGGATAGTAGTTCGAAAGTATGTTTCCGAACTACTCGAACCGATCATCAGTGTCGCCAACTTGCCGATAGCTGAGATAATGGTAGTCGAGTTCTCTCCGTTAGCGGCAGTCATGATCACTCTCTCATATCATTAACTATTTCAAAGGTATTCCAACATCAACACAGTTATCCCGTTTTCCAACCATCCCGATTACAACATGGTCTACTTCGGGATTTTCATGCTCACTCTTTTTACACTTTTCTGATTTAGTGGTGTTTTGGCTGCGGCACATAGAAAATTCACATATGTTGCATTCAAACTTTTCGGCGTAACTCATCCTTCTTTGAGCCGTTTGGGCTCATATCCTTCCTTTGTTGCTTTAAGAGTGTACTTTTTATGCACTGTCAGTGCTTACCAAGCTGATGCCACTGACACTCGGAACGTTCGTTGTGGACATCATATTTCTTTTGAGAGGACGTACCTCTGTTCCTCGGCAGGTAGCACACCGATCTTAACTCTAAAACAGAGGGTAAATCTATCAAAACTCAATAACGATGTGATCAAATATGATCACTCGTTACAGGAGTAAGGACGATTCTCCTTGTAGAATGTTAGGGAAATTTGGGTTTTTCTAATCAACTATCCAAATGCATTCTGAACTGCCGTGATGTATTTACTTTTCAACCGTGATTAGTTAGTGAAATGCAAGTCTTTTCTCATGCCCTTATCACACAACCGATCTCGGAGGAACACTGGTGCTTCTAACCTAATTTCACGTTTGAAATGTCAGACCATAATAATTCTGACGCCAGTACATTCGAAACAAGGTTATCTTTGGTTTCTCTTTTTGCATTCCAGAGAAATATGAACTGCAGAGTTTGAAAGCTATTTTATTATTAATCATATATATATATATATGGTAGAGTGGAGTTACATTCGCAAACATCTTAATTCAACTAGCGACATCGTAACTTTCATGTTCCAACAACCCGAAATCCTGCGGTTGTGCTGCTGCGTTACCTAGTTCTGTAATAGCAGGCATTATAAAGTTCAGACGTCGACATTCGTCATTCTACACCTCAGAAACACTCAGCTTTCGGAGTTTTTTTCTACTTCTTCCTGTTGTGGACGACTAAACTTGATTATTGGATTGAACCAATGAGAGCACGTACACCGATTTCTACTTTTGTTCACTAGTACCTAAATAATACAAATCAGTGTTGTTCCCATTACTCCCTCCACGAATATGCGTATACTGGATACCCAGCATAGATCAAGCTATTGTACTTTGACACGAGGTTAGGACTCGGGGAAGCGTTCACCGTAACGATGTAGTCCCTTCAGTAATTGATACTGGTTTCAGACCGGCGTTCTACTGCGTTTTGAACGTGACGTGCTCCGTTATAGTACATCATCTAGATGTGGTGTCAATATTTTCCAGGTGTTTTGTGTTCCGGCGTGGGTAACTGTACGATTCATCAAAAAGCATGCTTAGTCGAGCTAGAATGATCCGGCTTGTACGCATTTGTACAGCAACTGCTTCAAAAACAGGGTGTATGGGACTCCTGCTCATGCTCAATTGCCTTGCAAAGGAGTCACAAAATTTCCCTGTTGCATTAATTCATCTCGGATGTCTCGAGGATTACTTGTGTATTGTCGACAAACCAATGCATCCACTTCATCCACACAAGCTTGAATTTTGGGACATTTGCTTGAAATTGAGTTCGAGGTATGCGAAGGCCAACACTTTCAGAGAAGAAAGAAGAAGAGGCACATATTATATCTACTCTATTCTGCTTGTTCACCTCTTTTGCAATTGCCCTTTAGCCAGTGGTGTTCCCCAACTGAGCAACAAGTCAGTATACGTCAGTCACCTGCGGTACAATAGAACGCTGGTCCCACCATCCACTGGCACCGCGTATGGCTTTTCGCGAACGCCATTCCGTGCTTTTCCACAAGCGCGTTAACAGTTTAGGGAGTTACCTCCGTCAGATTGATGATGTTCTACATGCGTCTGATGCGTCTTCTAATACCGATTGGTAGAGGCATTTTGAAGACATTAACATGTCTTGCCGCTCTACCAGATGTTCGGCACGTAAAGTTCGAACTTTGTAGCACTATTGAAGGGAATTTGGGAACTAGGAACCCTGGGTTTTCCCTGCTGCACTAATTCTCGTCAGATGTGGAAATTGACAGAAAACCCCGAAGGATGAGCCCTTGTGATAGAATAGGTGGATATTTGAACCTTTAAGAGAAAATCACAGCAAGCATCACATCTATGAACCAAATTGAACTTTGTACACCACCAAGCTGCAGAATTCGGTGCAGTGGGGGTAACACAGAAATAGCGAAATAAATGAATGTACCAGAAATCCGTAATCTGGCTTGGTATGATTAGCTGAGACCTATGAAAGATCTGCGTTAGTGCTCTCAACAGCTCGTAATTTAAAGTTACCTGTTTTCTGACGTGACCAGACTGCAGTAGTCCTTCCAAATGACCGGACAAGCAGGCTGTCGGCCCTTATGTGCATACCATTATGGAGTTGCCAGTGTGATCGAATGGTTTTCGCGAAAAAGCGTCCTGTTGTTTCCCTGTTCCACGTTACTCTTCCAGTTTGCCGTCATAAATATAGGTTGCCATGAACTAGCTGTGCACTTATCTGGTATACTCGATTCTGACTGACTCGACAACAATGAAAAGCCAATATCTTTTGAAGTTGAGAACGTTCAGCAAGCCTGTGGATTTTGTTGTGATTTATTGTCCCATTGGATGGTTTCTGTTTGTCGCGCATTTTTCGAGACGTGGTACCCTTTTGTACCGTCCTACCTTGCATTAGCTTTCTCTTCAGGTTTCTCATCCATCCATACTATACAACGGAATCCACTTCGAGAACGCGTACGCAAGTGAATACAGTGGTTTTTGCGAACAAAGAACAGCAATGTAGGACGGCCTAACATGTTTTGTTTAGAATATTTTCTCTCTGGGATGGAGCATGCTCTGTACTAACCGTACGGACAAGTAGTAACGTACGTACCTCATATTTTGATATTAATGCAATGATATACCATATGGCGCGTTACTGCTGTCCCCCCTTATAACACCAGAGCTACAATAGATAGCCCCTTGGGAATAGAAGCATCATGGTCCACGAAATCCCTCGCCATCCTTCAAAGTTATGAAAAGTTTGTTGGGAAGCTACCACTTCGCAGATATCAACTTGAATTGTCCCAGGGACTCTCATCTAGCTCTTTTTAGATTTTAAATATTTCACCTTGCTGTGGGCGTTCTGTTCAATGAGGGACAAATTTAGTATGGGAGCTGGCTAACATTGTGTTATATTCAAACAACTGAAATTTGACATGCGGTGACACTGCTTTGTGGTGTGATATCAGATGTATTTTACCGTTCCTTGTTATAAGAATCTTCAGCTGCTGAAGCCGTGGTTGTGTAACTTTAGCAGTCCATCTCTGGAGAGGCTGATAATAAAAATCCCACTTTGCTTCTCCCGTCAAACATAGGTTAGTAATAAGCATTACCTTTGGAGAGACCAACTCTTAGGACAGTCCACGCTCGGTCAGCTCTCTCTCGAGTGACAGGGAATAAATTTACGATTGTCGCAGTAGGAATGCCAACCTTCATAAGAGACCGCTTCTGATCCCTCCTCTCAACTGTTCTTCCCCGATCGAGAAAGTGTAGCAGATTTGTCTCCTACTTGAATTCTGCTTGCTCAGACCCACCAAAGTTGCTTTTTATATTTTCCCTCTTCTATGGACTACCTAACCATTCGAAGAATCGTCAAGTGACTAACGTTCTTTTAAGAGGAGGGAAATTGTGCGCGCCTCACGGACGCAAATCATGTTTTGACACCAACAGTCCTTTAGGAGGAACAATGTTGCCTTCGTGCTATTGTTCAGACACCGAATTCGGAGAAAAATTTATGAGAGCCCAAAGCACGACTTTCGCCTTCTGATCTCACTCATTTGTCAGTGAGCGTCTTAGTGGTTACGGCCATTCTCCCTGCTGTTGGCGCCTATTTATTTTCCCCAGTGTGGACTCTGACAAGATCCTTATGATTGCACAGTGTCTTGGTGCGGTGGACACTAGTGGATAATAACTGATCAGCTTCCTAGTGCGTTCCAGTGTGTGCTTCCAGTGTGTTCGCTGATGACCAACTTTCACTTGGCCTTGTATTACCGCATCTGATTATCCAAACACATCGACTGATGTGTGGTCAGACTCTCACTTGACATCATAGTGCGCTATTGTAATTAAAGCACTCGTCTAGTGCTAATGCCCCAAGGACTTGTGGCTTGTGTGAACGGGTCTAAAATTCCAGCTCTTTACTTCAGAATCGTCAAAATGGATGACAACATCAGTGAAAAGTGGAACCACGTTGTTAGTGGTTAGCAGCATGAATTTATGCCCATTTTCAGCCAGTGCGTATGATTTTAGAAGGAACGAATGGTTTTCTCTAGAGGATGGTATTTTTTAGAGAGATTTCACACTAAATCACTCGTCTCGAGGAAGGATGTTATGTATCTTCCAACGGAGTGGCCTCTACTTGAAGGCTCTGTCTCTTAGGTGTACTACTGTGTAACGGTTTATGTCACTACATTACGATGCTGTCTGACAGTACCGATTGCGCTGACACGGATAATCGGGACCACTGGACAACAAAAAATCCAGATATTTCCATGTAAATTAAACGAATGTGGTACTTAACCGATTTCCGAACTTTACCGTGTTTCTCACTCGGATTTGACTATTCGTTGGTATGCATGTTATCATGTTTCCACATCCCAGTAGACTATTGAAATAGAGTTTAATCCAGTCGCTTAATTGTGGGTAACTGGGAATTCTACTTCAGGGCGGTAGCCTCTATTTGGACGAGGTTATTTTTTTAGGGATTACTCTCGTATTTGAGGTTCATGTGGCTGGAAATCATGTTTAGAAACTTTAATCATGTTGAAAACAGACCTACATGCATTGCTACTAGTCATATACTCGCTTGGTTATGTTAATGCAGTATAACCTAACATGCTAATCTCTCTTGGAGTTGGAGTATGGTCTATCAAAAGGCATGAATTTGAAACCAGATTGCACGAAACCGGAGTCAGCTTATTTTAGCGCTCTCAGAGGTAGCTCGTTGTCGATCACAAAACTCGACCTGGACGATAACAGAGCAATAAATAAACAGTGTTCCAAAAATGAAGCGCACGGAATTCGCTCACTTGTAATCCATGGAATGGAACACAGACCGCGACATGTTTGCTACAGCCAGTACAACCGGTGCATTGGCTAGCCACAAGGTTCGAGCCTGATATCCTAATACGGTAAAATTATCCAATGTGTATGTGTCGGGTGGGGGGAGAGGGGACGATTGCGCGCGTGAGTCGGTCACTGAAACTCCAGTTAGGTTTAGGGATGTCTCTTAGACCTGTACTGGGCACACTTTCAGTAGCTGCTTAGCGTTGGTTCTGTTCTTAATAAAGTAAGGGTTGTCCGATCACAGAAGGTCACGTGTACACTACCTCCAGGCGTTCCTACACGACTTCACTGGCTAGGACCAAAAACATCTGCATCCATCGGAGGACCAGGATTTGCTGTGAGTGGTCATCATGCATCGGAAATCAACGTGAGGCAGTACATTCTATACCCGAATCCCCATTGGATCCGATCCGCACACTTAGATAGTAACTGTCGACCCTTATCTCAGCAACCGCTTGGGTATTTGTGATAGTTTGAGCGATCATACACCTACAAAATAATCCCCGTCTGCGTGGTGGACTCTTTCTGGAAAATTCACACACTCCTATGCGTGATTATAATCAAAACTGGTCTTTGAGGACATAGATCCAGGGTGAGTAGTTTTTAACGAAGAAAGTGAACAAATGCCTAGCTTCCCCTCATCCGCCATTCTAGTCATCAGGATGTAGAAATTATTCTTCATTGTCGCTTTACTCAGGTTTTTAGTGAACTGGAGGATTTTTCAGGTTTCCAGAGTGCGTGTCTACAAAACTTCCACAGACTGGATGCTTCTCAATCAGTAACCATCTGGCTGTTCCCCATGACTGTCCGCTATTCAGGGTTTTCATGCTGTTGGTCGCCAGATTGGAGGGTCGATCGAGTTTAGTTCATTTCAGTTTGTCGGTTGCAGACCGTGTACCAAGGGTACTTTGATTCTAGCTGCTACAGTTTCGAGCACCAAAAAAATGAGAAGGCTTTGGAGATGCACCCAATCATCGGACGCGATAACATGTTCAGTTAGTTCGGGAACTGGGCAGCTGCTCATCGAAGATGATAGTCTTAATACAAGAGCACCACTGACTGCGTGGTTGAGCCATGCCTGTCAGTGTCACTAACCATTGATGAGTTGAGTCCCGAGGTCTTTATCCAGGGAGGTGGCGTTTGTCCACCCGACTCATTTTACTGTTTGGTGTTTTCCTACTTCCTTGTCTGCTCATGGACTTCCCACCTCTCAGACGATTCCACACAACACTGTGCTGGGCGAAATGAGCCCTGCGAGGTAGACAGTCCTCTGGCGTGCAGAGTACGTGTCCTAACCAGCACAACCTATAAAGCGTGAACAATCCATCCATCGTGGGAGAATTCTTTCTTTCTACAACCGTCTGGTGTACCTCACCATTACTAATTGTCTGTCCCCACCTGACCTGACCATTGCTTCAGGGACACCGGTAGTGAGCTTTCGTTCGTCATCTGCATGTTTCTGATTCATAAAGCAGTGTGGATCGCACTGGCGTGGTGTAACCTCTCCCCTAACAGACAAACTGACGTCATGTTGGCGAAATAGGTGGCGGAGGTTGGTAAACGCCCCCTGATCTTCTTGATACAAGGAGTAATCTTGTCTCTAGCCAGTTCACCGAAACTTGTACTACTGCCCAGGTAAACTTATGTGTCTACCATGTCGATTGGCTCGTTTGCAAACATAAGTTTTGGGTTTGGTCCCATCCAGTCTTGTAGCAGTAGTTGACACTTCGCAGATGTGGAGTTCATGCCAAACTGTGCGGCAGAGTTATCTGTGTTATTTAAAATGGTTTGCATTTTTGAAGGATCTGAACCAAGGAGAACAATATTGTCCGCTTACTCCATGTCTGTGAGAGAACGTCCCGGGGCATTTCGACCCCCCGAGATTTCAGAAGCAGGCAGACGTATTTCAAGCAGCACATCAATAACAAAGTTGAAGGGAAAAGTCGAGAGAGGGCAGCTTTGTCCTGGGATGGCTCTCTGTACACTCGTACCCCTCCATAGGAGTTCGCATACAGAGCCCTTATAAGGGCTATAAATATGGCAGGGACCCCTTAATCAGCAGACGTTGCCAAAGTTTCTGACAATCGACAGCTGAAAGCAGCTTTGTATCAAGAAAAACGACCAATGTGGGACTTTTGCAAGGGACGCTGCTAAAGAATTGGTCTCAAGGTAAAGATATCGTCCCAGATCTTCTTCTTTTTGATCGTCAGGCTGCTTGCCAGGGCTTCACCATTTTCTTTGAAAAGTGCCGGATACAGACCTTCCGAGCCTTGTTTCGTCAGAAGATTGATATCTCACGCTGGATTTCCGTTGTTGACGGCGGTATCGATGTTACACTCGTATGGTTCTTCCAGTGATTTTATCGAAGGAAGCCAGCTGGACTGTTCTTCCAAATGTTCAGCCGATTGCTGAAGATAGTGATATCCGAGCGAATCACCGTCCCCTCGTTCTCGCATATTGTTTCGCTGAAGCTTGTTTTCTTTCGACCGGTTGGCGGAATCATCTGAAATAGGACACGAGTGTTGCCCGAAGTGAAGGCCTCCTCTACATCCTTGGCCTTCTTAACCCACCAGCTTTCTCTGTCCTTCTTCGGGTCTGGTTTATCCCACGTTTGAGGGATCTGTATGTGTCATCGTAGCTTCTAGTTGATGGTATGGCTTTTCCGGCAGCAATAAGACCTGCTCACTTCGACGATATCCAGTGTCCACTTAATCGTGTCTGATGGCTTGGACAGTCAGTTCTACTCAACCTCTGACCAATCTTCCTCTGCATGACTGTGCTTCTCTAGTAGCTTTTCATCCAGACCAACCTAAGCTACTGAAGCTTGTCGAATTTGTTGAACGGATTTGCTCCGTTTTGGCACACGGAATATTGACGAACCGCACAATGGCATGATCGGAAGGAATGGCTGGCCCAGAAGGAATGGCTGAGCTTTCGTCGGTAACTGATAGACAAATGAGTTCATGTCCGGCTTGTGATTGATGACCTCCAGGTAGATCGGTGTGGGTGTTTGTTCCTTAGTGGTCAAAATTGACTGCTCTGTTATCACAAACCGCAAACTAGCTTGTTGCTGAATCGCTTCGCTCTTGGCCTCAATTTGATAACAATCTTCGGCGACAAAGTCGAAACAAAAAAGGTTGCAGGGGATGGAGTTAAACACTTATTCGCAGATTATGACTTTGATAACATGAGAGTCAACTGAATGTCTTATTTATGACATTGTTCAACCGCATGTGTTGAACAAAGACTGCCTAACATTTAAGGTGAACTGATACTCGATGTGTCGGCGTACCTGTACGGTTGATGAAAGTTGTTCGACAACTCTCTCCTAGTATATGAAGTCCCACCAATCTTATTTCATTATCGAACACTAAATTGAACGTATGTGGGGTTCCGAAATAATATTATTATGTTGTGTGACTCGGAAAAGACTTTGGGTCTCATTTGTATTGTTCTGCATTCGAGTCTGTCTCTAACACTAACTTAATTCGCAGATTAGTACTTAGTTCCAAGAGCGTCCGATGCGGCCTTCAAGCACGCAATCAGATTGATGGAAATTTTTCGACTATATCCATCTGACTATTGCCAAAGTGATAAAACCGGTGGTACGCTGTCGACGGGTTCTGATCAACCTTTTAGAGGGAAACCTACAGTACTTTCAAACGCATCTGTGATGGATGACCGCTACATCGCTCCGGTTCTATGAACCAGCTACATTCATATTTGCTTTGGTTTATCCGTCGGGTCATTCATAGGATCCTCTAATTTATACTACCCTGTGGTGTCATTGCTGTAAGGAGCTCAATTTCAGAATCGGGCCATCACTGCAATAACAAACCGCCAGACGTGTCACTCAGAGGGAAACCATTGTTTTGCAGTTCAGCGTTTCCCCGCATGTTACCTAATGATCTCGTGTGGGCTATTCACAGAAGTAGACATACGCTACTTTCCCGTTCAGATCGCCCCGGCAACTGTTGAGAGATGTGGGGACTCCGAATGGTTACGACAGACTGGTGTTAAGTTCCAGTCCCCTGATTTAAAATCACTTGATAGGGTTCTTAGGGAACCCTTGCACAGGATGGTCATAGTTGCACGAATGAATTCTGTATTTGTGTTGTCATCTCATCGAACCAGACGCATTACAACTGCAATGAACATGAATGTTCTAGTAGAGGATTTCAAGCTTCAGCATCCGGTTGAACTTGAAGTGACTAGCCTCTTCGATGCTGTCAATTATTTCTTTCTCTTACTGTTCGCATGTACATTGACGATATTGATGGTGGTGCGTATAAACTCAGCTCTTCCTGTACATTCACTGTGTACGCGAATCAGTCGTTCATAGATAGCATGTGACTGCCCTGCTTCCACAAAGACGTTGACTTATCTTGTATTTAACCTGCTCGTTAACTAGCACCTCGGTTCGTTTCTTTTTTGGATTCTCAATCGTGAGTTTGGGAAGAGAATGCGGATGAACCGCAACGGTTAAATCATCGAGGGAAACCAACCGGGTACCAACTGAACAGGCACATGTCTGGTCTGCGCACCCATTTTCCACCGGTTATGTTTCCGTCTGAATTGCACTGTGCTAACAGACACATTGAGTCCCGTCTGGTTGTCAAGGTCTAGACCAAACCTTATTACCTAGCCCATTGGTCTTACGCCATTTTATGCCTGTTGCTGTCCGACTTTTAGGCTTCCCCCGCCGCCTGACCTTTTTACCGTGATTTGGATTGTTCAAGTTGCAAGTTTCTCACTTTCCCGTTTCTGTTTTACATGTGGTACAAATACATGCGGTAACATTGAGATTAGGTCAAGAATACACACAATCTTTGGGTTTCAATAAGTCATAGTGAACTGTTAACCTTGACGCAAGCATACGTCGCAGCATACATTCTAGGTACCATCGGGCTTGCACGCCTGTAACCTCAACGTAGTCGCTGACATTGTGCTCTATGCACGGTACACCGGTGTATCGCCAAAGAACGGCGGGACCCCCATATGCTGCACATTGGTGATATCACCTCGACAAATAAAGAAACGTTTGCGAACAAATTGTCCGACTCAGTGAACAATGCAATATAACCTCTCTCACAAGTAATACTCCAAACTTCGTTCACTTGGACTTCTGTGGAATAGTCGTTCAGCTGTAACACCCTTTCAGTGTCTAGCTGCCATGCCACCCAAAGGAAGCACGAGGGCTGGGATACTGCCAGGTTGCCCAAGCCTAGACAGGGAAAGTCGAGAGGCAGAGGTGGGGTTCGAACCACGGACCTTCCGGTCAGTAAATTCGCGCTCTAACCACTTGGGCCATCTCGCCCCTCTGTGGAATAGAACCTATGGGAATCACTCGCTCAGCGAAGCTGTGCCTCGACTTCGTTTCTGTCTGATAAAACAGACCCTATGTTTCGATGTTGGAATGGCAACGTCATGACAGTCGCTTCAGCTGTGCGCGAAGTACGCACAAATCTCTAAGTAGGTTAGCTTGGTTTTGCGCTATCCATCGATAAGCAGTTTATGCGCACCAAGAAGCGCATGAAGACACACAGGCCGGACAAACAGGATAGCACTAGACAAAGTACACGTCGTGGTAAAATGCAGGGTTATTTAACCACGAAATAGATGTAGCCAGTTAGTGCCACTTTTGTTTCAACCAGCTAATTGTATTGCTTTGTATTGCTGGACAAAATTCATGACTCCGGTTTAAAGAATCTTGTGGTTTCGGTAAAAAGTTCCGCTTCGTATATGCCTACTGTCAAGTTGTTCTTATGCTAACCAAAACTCCATGAGGGGCTTGTTCACGTGGTCATTCCTCATTAACGAATAAGATCGATCGGTAGTTATTGGGTATCCTTCATAATTTTTTGTACACTGGAATATATATATATATATATGACGGTATTCATTTCGGTGTGATTCGTTAAATTCAACGCGAATGTCAGCTAGTTCGCCGCATCATCACACCACAATTGACTACAAACTGCTACTTTCAAAACTTGACCTATTCACGGGAAGTTTCGTGATTTAAATCTACCCGCAGCTTTTCGATAGCTCTTATGGATGTCTCCTTCAGGTTGAATAGTGGCTATGTACCGACAGGGTACGTCCAGCGTGATCTTATTATTCGAAGGCACGCAGGAATGAAAATCCATCTGCTACTCGATATGCGGTATGAGTATATGACTGGGCCTGCTGTGAGTCTTAGATTACGTATCAGGATGGCGAAACGTATCCCTATGCGGTATTGTAGCGATTAATTACGTTGCTGTATCAGAACGGGCTGATTGGCGTTGCGATCGACTTTTGATCCGGAAACAATGTGAAAGACCTGAACAAGGTGTTTCAGCGACAGAATCAAATTGTGATGGACTTTGGAGTACACTAGACAGCGTGATAGAGTGTTTAACCGGTCAGATTTTAGCACACACTGTTCTGTTTTTTTCCTAAAATGGTCTACTACGGGGGGTAACGGCAGGCACAGTAAATGGAACCCGTTGCCGATCATGCAAATGGATCCATAGGTACGTATTCGAAGATCTCCTCGATGAGATTGTTCTTTTTCGGAAGAAAACTCCCACAGTAAACTGTCTGGCGCTCATTGAACTTTGCTAGTAGAAGTCTGCCGTTAGTTATGTGTTTGGTGGACTGATAAGCTTTTTCACACTGACCGAATTAAATATTCCCGGGTGTCCAATAATATAGCGTACCCACTTTGTTGTATCGACAAGAGCAATCGCATAATGCTCATTTGTTCCTGTTATGTTGGCCGTTACGAAAGAGTGTATTTTGTGCTACTTAGACAGGCTGGAATGGACTGTTTTTGGATTACAACAAAACGACTAAGAATATTGAGTAGTAGGCGAATATCGGTTCATCTTGTTTTTATCCTTTTTTGTTTCTTTTTGTTTTCTCCTTTCCTTTCTCTATTACTCACGTAAGTAGATTACATAGGAATAGAGACACCGTTATCTGAGACTCCCTTTTCAAAAGCACAATAAGCGATACAGAGACATTTGAAATAAATGCAGAACGAGCAGACACAAACGACAGGTAAGGTGAGTAATGTTCATACAGGTAATGGTTCACCCGAGAGTTGAACAACTGAAGTTCGTAGAAAGTGGAAAAAAAAGAGGACAATCTACTAAAGTTCAGCTGTTATGGGAAAATTGATTAGCAACAAAGTTGCATGTAGAATTGACGTTTTTTGCTCTGAACTGGACTACGGGAACTGAAAGGACGAGTCGAACGGCTGAACGCACTGAGCTGCCACGTTACGGTGATGCGTGGGGACATGGAGACGCTCACCTTTTCTCTGAACTTGGCCACGAAATAGAGGGTAAGAAGGAGGGTCAGAAATGATGACGGTATTTCCTGATGGATCGAGTCTGAGACCTGTAATTGTGTAGCAGCTGGAACAAAAAGAATTTTCAGAGCGGATGAGGATCCCGACTTATCAGTTGCTTGAGCCCGAGTAAACCGAGAAACGAACAAGTCAGGGATCGCGGAGTTAGATTGGAATCCATAGTGCGGATGAAATTAGATGTAGACAGGCGAAGAGAGGGAGGCATAGGGATTCGGAGCAATTGGATGTGGCGGAGTGTGGCGAAATCCATCTCAGAATGCTCACAAGTCCTGTGTTTAGTGTGTTCATTTCGGATTTGCATTTGGTATATATGGTGGATGCGCCGTCTTTAGCAGACTACTGGGTTTTTTTTCCGTCTGAGATCTGAGACATGGATGGTGAACCCCATTGGGAAGAAAGCTGTGATCGGATAAGTCTCCAATAGGAGCCACTAAAATCGGAGTTTTGATTATGACGAACTTGCCGGGTAGTCCATCTGTACTACAACTACTCACAGATAAATTCATGCGCACCGTCCACTGAAAACTATACATAGCCCGTTAACCATCAGTATGCATACTAACCTGGGTTACTCATTCCATATGTGACCGTAACGCTTATCTATCCAGTTACTTAATTGACATTCTGCTGTGGACTTATTACACCAGACAACTGTTAGTTTTAAACAAGGGGCACTCGAACGTACCGAAGCTCTTAAGTTCATCATTCCAACGCCGCTCTGTTTCATTGATTCCCCGAGCAGTTGTTCGATACTCGAGATCGAATATCTGCTTATCTGGATATTTCAAACACAACCATGGATCGAGTCGAGGAGGCTCGGGTGCCTATCTGTCATTTTTCCAAAGTCTCATACCTTCAAACTCTCGTTCTTAGGCACTTGTGCACGAGACGTGTAGCCAGCGACACATTCTCCAATATAGACTCATGGCAATTGCACTGAGTGAACATTGACAGATCTCAACAGCAGACCGAACGCTTGCACGCCGGACAGGTAACTACGGCTTTAAAGCCCAATAATGCGGGTGGTCCCACTTTGTTTTACACTGTATCGCCCTGGTATCTGACTACGTCTAGACCTTAATTGGCAAACTTCTGTTAGGTGACACGGCTGGAAAACCCACAGTTATCTGGGTCCGAGCGATCGGTTATTAGATATAATGAATATGTCTCATTTACAAGTACAAGTTGTCCGGCATGACAACTTCGCAGAGGGTTTTCAACGAACTGGATGAATAAAGTAGCCGGTTATATATATATATATTTTGTGCACCGAGCTATTCGAACTCTGGCAGTCATTAACTGAGACATCGATACTGATCGTCTGGCCTGTGTCGTGATTCAAGCAGTCAGGATACTAGGAGGTAGGAGGAAAAAAAGCTCATGTTGTCGGTGAGAGGCATCATAATGGCTAGAAGCAGAGTGGTGCGCGTCCGGGCAACTCGTTATATTTTTTTTCAAAAAGAAATAAATAGACAAGCATGTTTTGTTCCAGTGAAACAGTGTTCCACTTCCTTAGTTCTAGGCAAGCCATACCATCTACCGAAAGTGCCTGTGGGCCACCCACCGGCTGTATGCCCGTGTAGACTCGTACGGTGATTCAAAACGGTGTGGGGCCTTTATGACTCCGTTCATTGAGGGATACTCGAGTGTTGCTAAGCCATCAGACGCTAGCATGTTCCCTCCATACTTAAAACGTTTATTCTAACTCAGGTTGCTGTTTCGTCGTGCCACTTAGTTGTACATTTCATTATCCGAGTTGACCGTACCTGTGTTCTGTTCCGGCTCCTACCGTTAATATTAAACAGGCGTTTGGTAAGCAGCTTTTTAGCTAACTTTTTGGCGCTTCTCGGTTCGTTCTTTCATTTCATGCTGTCTACCTTATGTGTTTGCGCTAACAGCAAATCAAGATACACCTGTCCGAACTACGCACAACCAAGGAGAACCCCCAAACATCACCTGATACACAGTCCTGCATAAACGGACTAGGCCATGGACCAATTAAACATGAACCAGATATCGTCACCTCCTCGAACAAGTTGTCGACTCCTGAGCCAGTATTCACTGCTGACGGTATTCCCTCCAGCACTGTGTCCAGCACAGCTTCAACTCTTCAACAGTCGTTTATGAACGATGGCTTCCATTGTCTTGTGACAGATTCAACTGTCAATTGCCCCCCAAGCCAGCTGAAAGGTCTAACGAACGGTGCCGCTGTCCAGGACAAGTATACCGCCTCTGTGACAGAGCGTCTGCTCTGTTCTTTGTGTTGTCTTCTCGAGAATTGTCTTTTCTACCTGGTAGACTGGATGGGACAAACAGAGCTGTTTAAAATGATACCTGTGAGTTTCCTGTGTTTGTTGTCATTTCGCTTACTGTTATTTTTCATGGTGTACATATTCGTCCATCAGGGTTATTAAGAGCACTGCGTAGTCATGACGTTCGTATGTCACTGCTTATTCTGTCTTCCTTGCAACTGCTATTTCCTGAAGATGTCGGTCGTCTAACATTGGTTACCGCAAAATTAAGTGTTTTCAACTACCGGTTTTAAAACTGTTTCTAAATTCCCCAGACTGACCTTTGCTAGCGTTGCTTCCTCGTTTTCTTCGGGCAGCATCACATCTTGTTCACCTTGTGAAAATCTGAGCGAATGTCTCATCGAGAAAGGGATGAAGATATACGCAGTCCCCCATCCTGCGTCTTGAGATGCACCGCCACTTTTGTAATATAGTGATCAGGATAGAGTTGGTGTTACCTCTTTTCACCATCTGTAATGTGGGGATTATCAGTAAAGCCTACCAAAGTTGGACTTTTGGTACATTGTTAAGACTCTTGTGGCCTTGATGCTCAGGCTGGAACACGATAGGTAATCCCTTATCCTCCGTTCGGCCTAGCTACACTATCAGCTGGATGGCGCTCAGTTGGTGTGGAGGCGTGCAACTGCTAGTGATGTGCAACCCAGACTATGCACATCACGTCGTTTGGATGGATACACCCAACTCCGGATGTTTCAAACCGCCCTGCATCTGGTACTTCCCTATACTCCCTGGCGGATCTGTGCGGAAACTAAAAGTGTGTGAACACTGGCTGTTAACTGTCATAGTTGAAACAACATTAATGACCCTTGCATTTCTTCTGTTGAGCAGTTTAGTCGATGGTACCTGAATGGAAATGGACAGTTGTCGAAGCTCACGCTATCCTGAACGATAAATACAGCTAGCTTTTCGGATGCAATAGTGTAGTGTGAACATCCAGTTTATCTTTACGAGAGGATGCAGCAGTGCAAAGTCTACGTAACTTATTCGACAAATAGTGTAGGCGCAGATGAATCCCAGTGTAATTTCAATCGGCGTATTTCTCATGTCTCTTTGATCGGCTAATCTTATACTCTTGTTTTTAAACTCAACGCACACCTACATCGGATCTTTGTGTTTTACGCCCCACTGATCTGACCGCTGAATTTTTAATCATAGTTTTTTTCTGTTTTTTTTTTCAGGTTGGGGACAAGATCCAACTGTTGAATAGCAGTTGGAGCGAGATAATCTTGTTAGAGTATCTACACTGTTATCTGACTCATTGTCAGGACAACAGATCCACCAATCCCATCGCCCACCACACATCGGTACGTCTATAAACGTCGACCTAATTCGCGATTGACCTCGTTTCCACCGTGCTTTTCCCTAACGTGGATGTGATGTTTACGTTTAGAGTAGTTGCCACCGGCCCATGTTGTCATAGCAACGTGTCCTGGAACTTCCTGTTCACTACGACCAGGGTAACTTACGTGAATCGTTTCCACTTATCTCTCCCACGTTGTTTGACTGTGACACTCTGGTGTTTCGGCTTAATTCTGTTTCTTTTCGTGTCGGTTCAAATGAATCGTTGTTAGGATAGCCTTCATTGGAGATTTCCTCGCGTAGTAATAAGCACTCATGTTGTCCACCTTCACGCTGCTATTTTGGTCACAAACTACCTACCTGAGCCGGCTCAAGGTGCTCGCAAGTTTTTTTCATTTATTTCGACAGCTGGCTCAGTGCCAGGTCACCGCTGTATCAACAACAACAGCCACTCCCATTTGGTAGCCACACGCATAGTCCGCACCCTGTCCGGCATGGTTCGTCCTTGCCCGAACTTACACACCAGCCAGACGCATCGTCGCAATCAGATGGTCCGGTCATCGTCACTTTGGTGGCGATGCCGTGGGTACACACGACACTTTCCGCGACAACCTCATCATTCTCCTCATACACACACACACGCACAAACCGTCCGTTATTCGGATTAGACGTGCCTGAAATACCCGAGTCAACAAATAGCTTTATAGCCAGGGCTAGCTACTGTGTGCACACGTATCCACATCCAAATCTTGTCCTGTCCTGTCCTGTCGACATGTTGCATGCAGCTTTCGAACAACCACAAATCCGGTTACAGCAGGGGTCCTTAAACTTTTTGAATCTCATTTCGAAATATCTCCACAAACCGGATGAGCTAATCAACCGGGCTATGCAGTAGATTCCAATAGATCGTTGACTCCGTCACATTACCATTGACTCCGAATGAGCAAGTCCCATCTTCCCACTAGCTGGGAAAATCGCTCCCAGTGTGACCTGCTATTCTGTACTTAATAGGTAAAAAAATACTTGTCATTATCATATGAACAATTAAATTTATGGACAAGCACCGAGCTACAACACACTGCAGCATCCACCATCGAAAATAGTCGTTTCCCAGCAGTCGCGTCGACGAGGTTAATTTAACTTTCAAAGCTGCGTACAAATTAGTCACTAACACATGCATACGCACACCCATACATCTTTAACTGAGCACAGTAGTGCACCTATTTCATTTGGAAGTTTATGAAATCGTGAAAGGCTTTCGTTCGAAGTCTGTCAGGCAAACTGAAGTGTGATAAAGTACGTGACAGAAATCCGTACCAGTATGAAGAAAGCTTCACACTGAATGATTGAGATAATGAATGGATGAATTTTGCTAAGAACTGGTTTCACAACCGGAGGAGAATTACAAGGTTTTTCAAAGAATACCGATTACTATAAGGTTCAACGTACAAACACAGTGTTCGATGAAACGAGATTTTCTGTCCGGCATGTTTCTTTCTCCGTCAACTGGTGCACACCAAAGTGGATTCCAGCGAACGTCGTCCGGCTAACTTTGTTGTGACCCAAGGTTGTCGATACATACCAACTTTTCCGCAAGATGCTCGACGTATCAGCGGATTTATCAAGTGTTGGAGAACAATTGGCCAATGCGATTTTCGTTCATATCATTGTTTCGAATAATCCTCTTTCTCAGCGCAAAGCACGTAACGGGATGAGATGACAAAATGGAATGAATGGCCTAAAGCTATGTAACGTGATTCGCCCGCCATGCAGTTAACATGGAACTGTGACATGCGACACGTGCAACTAAAATTAGTGGGGAATCTAAACCGTCCAAGCGATCTCCCTAGCTCATCGGCGGGCTGGTCGTCCATCCAGACTGCCTGTTCTAGCAAGATCCATCCTCTGCCCTCGAAGCTGATTCTACATCTAGGGCCCATAGCACGTTAATTAACGGGTTTTGTTTTGCGAAATAAAACTATTGGTCTTGGCCCTGATAGCAAGGAACAGCGGGTCGAATTGAACCACCTTGCAGCAGTTTGCATGCCTCATCCTTCTTCACTTTTAACACGTAATCGCGGGGCCAATGCGGGGCCTGTGTACTCTGCTCTAACGGTTCATGTATGCGCACACGTCTGTTGTAGGACGCGTGAACTTCCTCTTTTCATTATTCGGTTTGTCTATGCTTCATCTAACCTGAGTTAGCATTCTTCAGTGGAGCGTATCGCACTTCCTACTCTCAGGCTGGGAAGAGTGTCAGCCAACTTTATCGTTCAGGATTACATCAAACTGAAATAATTCCTTTGTAAAACGCCGGAAACAACAATGGTATTATTAAAGAGTTTTGTTCTGTCTCTTATTCCTGAAACGCGCATAGATTATGAGAACGAGAGCCGGCAGCCAACTGGAAGACACCCGGGCTATCATAACAGGAGTCCAGATCTCAATGCCAAAAATATACGTTGAATACAAGAGTAGATTCCTGACTTTAACCATCAGTGTCTTTGTAACATCACACACGTATCGCAGGAACACTGAATTTACGACTCTGAAGTGCGGCGGACGGTTTTCAGAAACCGATCACCTGTTCGTCCAGTTGGCGGTGTGATACGAACAAACTAGTCATGTTGGCTTGACCATCCCATTCATGTTCCAGATAACCAATTGTCCCATCGTGTCTTGTTTGGTAGGGCTCGGCACGACTGATAGTAATCGCGAAACTGGCACGGGGCAGCCCAGAAGTGAAACGCTAAAAGCTTAACGAGTCTTAGTCACTTTGGCGTATGTCCTCTGTGCGGTTGAGCTTCCAGAAATTCATCTTACCACAGGATCAGGTACAGTTGCTGATACCGTCGGTGCTTCCATCGGTTTATCCCCAACGTTTACTGCCATTTGCTTCGTTTTTCTTCTTCTCGTATGGACGTCAGCTAATTCAGTTCTTCATCTTTTACTGTTGTCGTTTAAATGCTGTCGTGACCGGAACCAACTTATAAATGCCCGGTTGAAAAACCGATCTGAACGGGGCGAGTAAATCCATCATCCTTCAGATCAGTTTGCCATTACTAGTGAATTTACACTACAATACTCATAGCTATTGCCTGTATCTTGCTACAGCGTCTCCCAGTAGTCTCATGATTGGTGCAAAAATCCGCAGTAGCCAGACCCACGCATCGTTTGTGGTTGATAGTTGTTCACGATACCCCTGCCCATCCCAAATGTTTTCTGATCATCGGAAAAAGCCAAAGTGCGACTGACTTACAAGTGCGCCGATCCAGCATAGTCGCCCTGCCAAAGCCACTCCACAGCCACCTAGTCTCAGTGTGTGCAGCATGTTGAACCTCTGGTTATTTGGCCGACAGACTTACGATATTTTCAAGCAAACCTACGTTTACCAATTTCATAATAGGCTACTTCTGCTTTTCGGACGTAACAAAGTCAATGCCACCAGCTTAAATCGTTCCAAGCAGACTTAGTAGATAATGAATCAGGGTTGGTCATGACTATCACTGAACTACCTCGGCGATCTAGTCTCAAAGAATCCCAATGTTTCATTTAGAAAATCTCGATAAATTTCCCAGAATTGCCCGACAAAGATCTGTAGGTGTCCCAGTCGAATCCCAAATTTGTTTAGTTAAAATATCTCAGTGTTGATATCCAAACGGTGGCATGAAACCTGAATCCTTTCACCTTCCAATTCATGGCATTTTAATTTCACACCGGGTCACTGTTGGCTATCTCCTTAGACAAGTTGTGATTGCTGTTACAGGTTTTTTTCTCAGTACGTCTGATGCGAACTAGCAGAACGTCGTGACACAGGAAAGGTGCGGAAACAAGACACCAACGTACCTGCGATCGATGTATATTTACACTAGTTCCCCGTTATTATAGCTGTTCAGCTGTAACACCCTTTCGGTGCCTAGCTGCCATGCCACACGAGGGAAGCACGAGGGCTAGGATACTACCAGCTTTCCCAAGCCTAGACAGGGGAAGTCGAGAGGCAGAGGTCGGATTCGAACCACGGACCTTTCGGTCAGTAAATTCGCGCTCTAACCACTTGAGCCATCTCGCCCCATTATTATGCAACCCTGCAGTTGCCTGCCCAACCAACCAAGCAAGAAAATGAAGCGCAGATTTAATATATTTCTGGGTTATAGGCTGCTGCATCCTGCTTTGTGTCTGTTCCGGTCTTCTTAATATGGGTATACTTCTCGGGTCAGGGCGTCGTCAGCATTTTGGCCGTTCACACATGTGGTGTGACCTCTTGCTTTCGAGGATCATTCCGCAAACGATGTCGGTATCAGTTCACTAACTACACTCACTCGCGAATCAAGTTGGTGTTAACGGGAGACTCCCACCTTGATCCCTCCCTCTCTCTCTCTCATAATATTTTCCAACTGAATGTACTGAACAAAGGCCACCTGATGTTTCAGTTTCGGCGATATTCGTGATATTGGGGATCATTGTCTTAACCGAACTTACTATTTAGGATAGTTTGAAACTCTTTGACAGCCCATGACCAGTTTCGCTCCCCTTGAGGCTCATCAGGTCGCCACAGTCCCCGAGTTTCCGCCAACCTTGCCTTCTGTTTGAGGAGTTTCCAGCAACCTTGTAAGTAGCCTGCCGTGTTTGTACAATCTACGTCGATACGTCAAATATCGTACCAATTGGAATATCAGGTGGCGTTTGTGCAGCATATTCAGTTTAAGAACGAGACACTCAACTGGAATTCAGTTGAGTTTCCCTTTAAAACCAAACTAATGTGCAAATGAGTGTATTTCACGAATTGCGTCCAATTTAGGCCAGGTAGAGAATAAGGTTGGCGGAAGCCATGAGACTGCACCTGCTGGATTGGCTCTGCGGCGGACGAAACCGGTCGTAGGCTGTCGAAGAATTTCCAGCTATCGTCATGTCAACAACAATGTTTATGACTGATTGGTAAACATTAGACTTTGGTCAGTCACAAATTATAGTAACCATATCTTTCCGAATAAGAGCGGTGACAAGTTTCAAACTAGAACGTATGGACTTTTTGGCTGTAAGAGATCTTTCTAGAAGAGCAACGCTATATGTAATTCCACGGGGCATTGGAAAACAGTTACATGCAGTGCATCGCAATAAAGCACACTTGGAGCGTTATCCAGGTACACTATCCCATCACAGGTACTGTCCTTCAGGAATATCTGTTTACGTGCTTTGTGCAAATTAACGAATGATGCGTATGAACTATACAGATGAGAGTCAACAGTGTAGTCCGGAAGGCAACTTCTTCAAAATCCGTCGAGATCGTGGAAGCACGTAGATCTTTATCCGCCACTCTGGCCTTAGATTCATCAGGTGTAAAACTATCAGCAATTGAAATCACAGCGGGTGAAAATACTTTTCGAGTGCCTAAGTTATTAGTTTGTGGATATGTGAATACCGTGGAGGTATAGTAACCTTCATAATCGCATCCTTGATTAGTTTATTAGTTTTCAACCGTCCTATCAGTCATGGTTGTGCCGTCGCCTGACTTTTCCCACTCAGCAGAACAACGTACATCGCGGCTTACTCTATAACTAACTATAGTAATAAGTGCACTCACGGTGTTTCTCTTGTTGTTGGCCTTTGTTTTCCCTCCAGCCCTCGGATCCCACTAGTCACCCAGGTTCCTCGCCAGGCGGCAGCAGCAGCCGAGTTTCTAACCTTCCACATTCAGTTTCCCGGGATGTATGTGACTTGATGGATAGTACGCTAAACTGTTTTCTGAACGATACGGAATTTCGGCGCAAACTGGACGATTTGGTTGCAGAGTTTGAGCGACTCCGACTGGATCGTAAAGAACTAACGTGCCTCAAGTTTCTGGTCCTATTCAACCCCGCCAAACACGGTCAGTTTGCTTTGTTTCACATACCATCCACGCTGTCACGCAGTTTGTTTTCGACTCTAAGGGATAAAAACGTTCAGATCACACCTATTAATGCCAAAGTGCTTATTACCAGCGTCACGCACAACCTAGAAAACTCAAACTTTCCCTCATTATCTGGCTTTGATATTACGTTTCCATTTTCCAGTAAACTTACGGACCGCATATTATTTTTCCTAACTCTATTTTACAATATCATCTGATAACCTGAAGCCCGGTGCAATTAATATCGATCCCGTATCTCAGCAAGTGGAGGTAGCTAATGAGTTCGTGGCCTTAAAACAGTGCTGCACGACCTATGCAACACTATTCTAGGCCGGTCCTGAAGATACAGTCACTAGTTCTACGCACTCTTTTGGCGTACTCGTGTGTTCCAGGTTCATACACGTAACAACCTCGGATGCTCAAACATTCAGTTACAACCAACCGTAGTGAAGGCGTGCACTTTGCACCCAAATAGCACATGTACCTCACTATCCCTCCCCCATTAGTGTGTTTTAACAAGTCGTTTCTTTGCTTATTGCACATCCTCTGCTCGCAGGCAGCCGGTTCCATACACACACCAACTTCGTTGCGACTCAAGAGCACGTAACGAAGCCAACCTATTGTACGGATCATGCACAAATGCGCACGTGCGCGTCTGAGTGTGCAGTGCACATTGACCCTAAATAACCCCAGTTAATTCAGCTCAATGCACAGCTGTCTGAGTTGATCAGAGTTACGTGAGGGCAATCTGCTGAACCTGCTAGTTTCAAGGGTTTGGAGCTTGTATGGTGATGTTTCTGCTGGCCATTCGACTGTCCGTTAACCTTTCACTTTAGTACAGCTGATTCCTGCCGAAGGATAAGCGAACTACACGCATGTTACAGTAGTGTGAAACAGCTTTCTCTATCGACCTTGATTGTTTAACTTTCCTGCTGCTCGTATGTGTAACTGCCGACAATTAATGTTATTTGTGATTGGTTTGAATAGAGACGTTACTTTACATTAGTTTCATCTTGTCCAACTGCGATGCTCTTTAAGGTTATATGGGGATTTTCATGAATTACTTGACCGCCACAGCTAGAAAAGGTTTCTTGGACATCCATATAAACCACCTCCATGCAGTGTGGTAGAACTTCATGTCCCTGCAACCTACCTTTCGGTTACATTCAAATCTGTATATGCATGAAACTGAGGTTCTCAAGGCTCCAAAGATGGCTCCTTGTATGCCTAACATGGTCAGATTTGTCCTGTGATGAAACTGTCTTTTTGGGTGTGTTGATCGTTACTCTTTGTATCTGACTGTTTTTTCTCATCTAGTAACGTTACCAAGTCCTAGTGTTGTTGAGCATGTATTTACGTATTGCCATGGTTTAATGTCGGCAGTCAGTGATCTTTCAAACACCTACCACTCACTGGGATAGCAGAATTCATCACTTGTGAACTGTTTTTGCTCTTTGAACAGGTCGGTTTAAAGCTGTTTGTCTTCGTGCTCTAACGCACGAACAACCTACCTTTGTGTGAGCATTGCCTGTTGCAAAATGTGGCGTGTTCCTTTGATTATCAATCTGCCATGAACAGGTATGAATATCGGGTCTGATTGGACAGTAGTTATGTTGCCAGATTTACCGGATTTCAACTTTTTCTCGTGGCTGCCGCAATGTGAGTTCGACTAACGAAACGTCCAATGAGGAAAAGCAGAGTGGGTCCACCTAGAGAGGGTTCCTGTTTATAGAGGATCACCTTTCTGAAGTTATATTGATGACAACATCAACCGCATCAACAATGACCTTGAACCGAACAATTCACGTTATTTTTCTTTGTGCGAAACGTTCCTCAAAATCTATGTGTGGCTTTTCAAAAAGCTCTTGAGCTCACCCCTCTCGTTTGCTTGCGTCCTGGACTAGGCGTCGTTTGCTTTTTAGATGAGTTCCATTGCATCAATGAACTGAAATAATGCCGCGGCCAATTGATATTTTTATTCTTTGTTAGACTAGCACAACAGGACCTTATTCTTCCTTCGGGCCTATCCTTATTCCACTTGATCGCTTATAAATCTCACGTCGGAAGTAAAGGGCGAATTTTTTTGTAATGTGACCACAGGACAGCGCTGACGCATGGTTTGTGTTATTCCGACAGGTTTAATCGATTCATACCACACATGTATTTGAACAATGTTCGGCAAACTGTTTGTCCCGAACTTGCCAAGCACCTGGTGTTACCGGATCGATCAATCTTGTACGCTGTTTCTCCCGGTTTTCGGACAGTCACCTTTCTTCCTCGCCTCCATCCACCCTCGTATACCACTAAATTGGTTGCTGTCCGTGGCATTAGAAATGGTTCTGGAGATCACTTTTCGGCTGATGTGTTAGATCGCTGTTGCCCACTACTGATACCTTGATTGTCTTGTGCTTTTACTTCAGACTTGGTGCTCGAATCCAGTCATCAGCATGTTCTGCGTGTACAAGGAAAACTATCTCGGTTCCTACTACGCCGGTCGCGTCGTTCTACCCGTCCTTCGGCATTCCAGTCTCCTCTAGACACTACCGAACTCAGTTCTACCGCACAATGGCCCTCTTCTGGTGCACCTCAGCGTGAGGTTGAACCGAAAACCTGGGACAACTCAACCACAAGTCGTTTTTCCAGGGTTTTGTTGCAGTTGTCGGAGGTAAAGTATCTGGCGTTCCAAATTGAGAGTTACCTGCTTACGCGATATCGGAACGGAAAGATTCCTCAAGAGAGCTTGTTGATCGAAATGCTTCTCAACAAACGGTGCCGTCCGCAATTCACAGCACATAGTTCAAGTACAACGAGCTACGGTCAAATGTCTGAGCTTTCCATGAACGTCATATCAGTATCGGGACATTCGAACAATGCGTATCATCCCGGGTCGATTACGTCGTTGAACTGTCCGACTGACATGAAACCGACCCCTACCGCCGCAACCACATCTTTCAGCCAATTTGACGAATCAATCAATCCCACTTCTGTGCTTTCTTGATTCCCTCTTCGTCTTAAGTCACCACATGTGTGTTGCCTCAAATTATATCATTTTTCTACTTTAACTATGCTCATGAGGGTTGTTCGTGTCAAATTCAGGGATTCTCAGCCACCGCCTCTGATTTGCCCCACTTTTCACAAGTGGGGCAAATCCTTTTCCTTTTGTTATATTGAACTCAACCAGGCAACTGATTTTCTATCGATCCACTTTGAATATTATCTTCCCTTAGATAGAGGCTAACTTGTTGCCTCCGTTTGGTCTATCCAGGATGTTTATTGATTCAACGTGTGTCTTGCCAAGAACTATCTTTTTCGATCCAATAATGTGGACACCAGTTCTCCACTGCCGAGATTCGCTATTTATCTCGGGCATTTATTCAGCTGGCTTCCCCTGCCCTCTTGGTGATGCTCTGTCTTTTGGCTGTGATTCGCCAATCGGTTGCTGGCTACGGAACTGTTGCCGGTGCGCGCTTCGGAGCATCTGTGTCGCAATATCTGTTTCACCTTTCTTGGCCTACCTACCTCATCCTTTTTGGCTTTCTAATCAGTGCGGGTTGGTTTTAGCAACAAGGGTGATACCTTGGCTCTTTCTATCGGTTCTTCTTCATTCATGTCTGGCTCACATACCGCACCGACCCACCATCCTCGACTAACTCTCCTCAGGCCACATTGTGTACACACATTACGAAGCGTATATTACTCACTGCTTGCGTTAAATTTTCAGGCAAGTTGTCCATGTACCCCAAATTCCAATTTCCTGACTCAGGTCTACGTATTTCCCCGTTTCCTCACCCACCTGTCGACCTCAAACCTCCTTTGTTCCAGCTACTCGGAATGCCTCTCATTTCCATGCAAGAATGAGGGACTGACATTCCAAGCATTTAGTCGATTTTTAAAGTATTGTTTTGCTCAAACTTCCCCATTTCATCTGCTCCCCATCCGCCTGCTTTGGAACGTTCTGGATTTTTCGCTCACAAGCCTATACACTCACTCCATACATTTTTGCACTTACAGCTGCCGTGTACAGAGTTTGTTTTCTTCTTTCCTGCCTCCCATACAACTCAACGATTCGCCCATTTTTATAACCACACTTAAACTGCGAGGCTGTTCGTAACGTTCGTATCCACAGGGATTCGGTCTTATCCAAGATCGTACACGAGCTCACAAGCAAGATTGTTTGAAATGCTCCAAAGTACCCCTCCGTCCCACTATCATCAATAGGATACACACGAGTTGTTCCAAGGTCACTTATAGGTTCTCTGACCCCCTTCCCTGTATACTACCATTGTCACTCCTTATTCTTTATCATCCACTTACTAAGAGACCGGGATTTGTGTTCACTGAACACCCAAATGAACTCTACCTCAAATCTGTCATCCATCATGATCGTTATCTACTCTCTCATCCTTCTAGGTTCATCCGATTTTCCCTATCCTTTCTATCCCGCAATTCTCGCTCCCATACCCTTTCTCCACCGTTTGCCTGATTGACAACGACCAAAAGTACAACCGACTCTTTAGACGACAATCGACATTAGGGTCTGTTTAACCCTTTGCTCGCCTCTTAAGTTGTTTTTGTACTTTCAGGAAGCTTTTCTTTTTGGTTTATTCCCTCCGGTAGGATTACACATGCCGGGATTGTTCCCTTTTTCCTATTTAGCCTGAAAACACCACTATTACACTATATGAGTGAATGCGTATGCATGTAGTACGACAAGCACCACTGTTTGCCTTGTGCCGCTGTATTTGTCCGAAATACAAGCTCATTATGAAGTTTATTATTAAATTTGACCGTTGCTGATTCGTTCGTATCGTTTATTTAGCTATTTTCTCGTCCGTTTGATGAAGGAACTTTCTTGTGATCGTTTTTGGGTGTGATCTATCATCTTACTGTCACGTCGCTGGTACTTTTCGGGATGTACAGTGTAGTTAACTTCCGCCGTGCGCTCCACTCAGGTACCGGAGTTTCGTTTAATCTTTCTAACATAATCGTGGGCATGAATACAGGAGAAACATTTCGGGGTGCTCCCGGCTTTTGCCCACCCGGTTGTCTTGTCGAGGAGGAACACTAGTTTAGACTTGTTCACGTACTTTTGACCATCGCACCTTTAAAAATTCGACTCGCACGAACTGTAGTGTGGTTGTCCTGCTTGAGTGCTGCCAACTTCATGCCTGTGTTTGTCTCTTGTGTTCATGCGTATATTCGTTACACAGGAACAGCATCCTTTCTGTTCAAGACGAACACCAACCTAATACCTAAACTCCGTTACTTTGCTCACGTTGCTTCAAACTTTTCGCTGGAAGCTCGATATCCTTGGCGGGGTATAATAATTATTGGCATACCAAGGCGACAACGCGAAACCACCCCCCATTCCATTTTCTCCCCAGCCCACCTTTGGATACACTGCTTAACTTTTGGCAGAGGAGTATGAGTACAAAACGGGCCCGGATTTCGATAAACCACTCGTTCTCTGCACTCAAGAGTAGGTCATTCTGGATGTGTCATCGCTATCATCGTAGCCAGCAGTACACTAACAGTAGAAAATGGTGTATGGTCAAATATATGAAGATGTTTTTGGTCCTCGGATTAGTAGGGGCCAGTTTTACATCGGCGAAAGGAGTGCTGCTCTGAAGGTCGTTTTCCAGACATGGCTCTTTTACTTCAGAGATATTCGTTTCTGACACCAAGAATGACGCAATTTCCCACATATTTCTCATAACTTGGAGACGCATTCGCTGATTTCTGGGTCTGGTCTTCTGGATGCAGGTGTAAGTGAAGAATGTCTTGACTAAAAATTCCCGTGGATCGTTTCTGTCTCTACCCTGACTTATTCTTACCTAGGACACGATTCGTTACTTCCCGACAAAAGTGAAAAACCGCGGAAATTTCGTTGACTGATGGAATACGACTGTTTTGGGTATTGTATTCCTCTAACTTAACTAAGCTGTAGTTACGGTATGGCGGCTGGTTTGTCCGCTGAGCTAGGCCTCTTCACTGCAAACAATTCCATTATCGTGCTGGGCGGAAAGACAACTATCTATTCTATCTGGGCTACGAACAGTCTGTGCAATGAGCATGGTGCTTTTGTGAATGTTGCACAACGCTCCTTCAGTGAATTCCATGTGCAATGACTACTATTCCAACCTTTACAAGAACGGGCAATATTACCAAATTCCCCGTTGTTTTATAATGAGATTCTTAAAAGGTAAATATCACGGGCTGGACTCCCATTCTGTACAACCGATGAAAACATGAACAGTGTGTATCTATTGTCACTTGAACTATGACTAGACCGTAGTTGTCAGTCTAACCGTGGTGCGCCACGCGGTTACCCGATTGCGGATGATAAGAAGGGCACTGAAACCAGACTGACAGGTGCGTGGCTTGATGTGTTACGGTTCACCATCCCACGTAGCTAACCTCGCTTGTTGGCGTTGTAGCTCACTATTCGGCTACATCACATTTTAAACCTAGCTGTTGCGGTTCTCCGATTGATTTAACTCACATCCAACTTCTTAGCTGTCACTGAACATTCCGAAGACGCCCAAAAAGTGTTTTTGCCATTGCACAAAAGTTAGCAGCTAGTTGAACTAAAGAAAGGTGAACTGAGTATAGAGGAGGCTCAAATTCCTTCCAGCATTCGACTTGGGAAAGTCACCTGTTAGGACCATGATGCAGAGGGGTATATATATTTCGAAGCATTGAGGGGATCTACTTCACTTTACAAACGGACGATGAGATTAATCGCTTGTTTGTAGACGTGGTGAAGGTAATCTCTCCAAGTGGTGATCATGCAATATATCCAATCGTCGTGCCTTTGGCCTGTATTTAACCAAACAGGAGGTGGTTTCTGTTCCCGTAAGAGCTGCAGAATAATACGGCCCTGGTGCTGCTTTCCTAATAGTTCTACTGCGCTTGTCGTTTCTGGGATGTCGTCACTAAATACTTGATCTAATAAAACAGAGGTTCCAGTTGTGCGGAAGGCTTTCTACCCCGTTCGACCTTGCGTCCAGGGTAGCGCCCACCTGTATTTATTGACTCATTAGCCGATTGGACATTACCTCCTGTTGTCAAGAACGATGTATGGAGAGCCTCTACAAATCTCAGTCTCTAACCTTTGTTTCTTTGGTATCAGTTTGTCTCGGGGTGAGTACAGTGAACCTGACATACGTAGGAGACATGCTTCTTACTTCAAACCATACCAAGCAGAGGCAACAGCCATGTGTTATTCCTGATTCACTGGAATGTAGGCGATGGATTTCCCATATCTGTGACCGTATGAATAAAGGCTGTTCCCAGTACTACGTAGTGGGCCATTTTATAGATGAGTTTTCATTTTTTTAGCTGACTGTAACACATGATAGGACGGAAACTATACTGTGCGTCACTTAACTGACATCATGTGCACTTTATCAAGGGGCGCACCCTATCTGTATCCACCGTCATCGCAAGTGGTGCTAAAGGTAGGAAATTAGCATGAACTTGTCTAAAACGAGAGTCAGGAGGTAGAAACTGTCCCCGAGAAGTGATTGTGTATTCTTCAACTTTACTGACACATTTTAATGTTTCGCTCGTAAAAGGATCTGTTTGCGCATATTTGACCACAAAATAGGAAATAGAAATGATCGAAAATGTGTCCACCAAATACAGGTGGAACATACAGTCTTGTGGAAATGTTACGAGTGACTTCTGGATTACCAGTTGCAAGCGAGAGATCACGTGGTAAGGGTTAGGTGCTATGCTACAAACGCGTAAGTCTGTTGAAACACACTGCACGGAGGCGAGCAGAAAAGAAATGGAGTAGAATGTTCAACAATTTTAGTGAAGTCATCATAAATCGAATGTTTGTTGTACACTAACGGATGAAAGAAAGCTGCTGTATTCCGTGACGGGCGTGCTTATTGTATTTGGAGTTGAGGGAGAAAACAAGAGGCTAAGATCTCATGGCTGAAAATACTCTAAGGATTTTTTCCTGGAAACTTTCTCCAGAAAAGGTCAGTGGCTCTTTGTTACCCACGTATGTGCTTGAAGACCTCCCCGACGGTTCACTGAAAGACATCAGCCCGTAGGATTAGCTGGATATCTGGGTCAGGATTGAAGTGTGCCAGCCTACACATCAGTCAAGCAGTCTTCGCGGCATGTAATGCAGTGATGGCAGGTGAGGTCAAGGACAAACGCTTGGGATTGCAGTAGATCAGTTCGATACTGCAAAACGGTTGAGTAATTAGAGGTAAAACGACAACAGTAGTCCACAACATCTTTAGTCGCGGCCCCTCGAGTAAGGGCCAAGGAAGTTTAACGTAGTTACGCCAGAAACACTTGGATGCATTGATCGTGTGACCATAGGGTAAATCGATTAAAAGCTAACCGTAAATGCAACAAGCCTTCAGATGTATCCTGACTAGTAATGAGAATGTCATTGTTGTGGCAAAACAGAGGCCTGTTTTTCTGTAAGTGAGACCCGTTATTTGAAAGTTACTACGATTGGCTAATTTCTTACATAGTACTGCCATTCGTAGCTACGACGATGGCCATTCGTACATGCACTTGTATCCTCAGGTGAACGCTTTTTGCTTATAGCCTATTGGTCAGTGTCTTCGAAAGGGCCATGCCCGGTGTTGCACTGCATCGTTTACACCAGCTTTCATTGGGCGCCTTTATCCGGCTAGGTACTAAGCATATGCGAACATGGAAACTGTATTCATCTATCTTCAAAACAAACGTTCAAGCTGACCCCAGGTGTCTAGGCACTTTGAGTCGATCCACTGCCCACCTATTGTGCTTCCGAGTTGTCTCTCCCAAGTATTGGTTCACTGAAGCATCCATAACCACCGTCATACTCTCTATGGCATACATTTGGCTAGTACACTCAGTAATCTTTGGCCGATTTCAGCAGCATGTCGAATACTCATACAAAAGGACCGGATAATACGGCTTTCAAGCTTGGCAGTGTGGGTGTCTGCAGTTTGGTGTGTGTGCTGCCCCTAACACTAGAAAGTAGTAATCGTCAATCTGACTATGAATTTTTGCCCAACCAAATGATGACCGCAATGAACTTTGTTTCTGAGCCCCTGAAATTCACAAGTTTTGATCAAGATCATTCCCTCGCTTTGTGAATACTGATACATAACTTCCCCACCACCATGGGGAAGAGTATCTCAGTGATGACTAGAAATAAAGGGAAAGGGTGGGGACTTCGACCAACCTTTTCTCCTAGAGAAAATGACCAAGAAAAGGAAGTCTATAGATTGTAACAGCAGGGAAATAAACATATATGTGCATTCTATCTAAGCAGTCCACCATCAGGGCGATGGACCCAAAATCCATCGCGTAGCTCACCCTGCGTAAATTAAGAGTACCACGACAGGTCGTCCGACAAGGAAATGTCAGCTTCCTCGCAATTGCTTACTCGGTCACGTGCAGTGTGCTGTAGGATTTCTAACCTCGCGCAAGGAAAATCACGTGGACTCCAACCAGAAGGACGTGAAGATCCCACAATGCAATGTGACAGTAGTCACCTTCGCATTGTGTGTCAGCCCGTTCCATGAGGGTCTCTCGCCAACAAGAGCTCAGAACAGAAAACATGCATTTTTTTGGATACTTGTTGGACACCGGTAGTACATGTCCTAGCCACCGTCACCTGATTTGGTTTATTTTCTGCTCTGGTGTTTCTGGTTCATCACCAAGTAGCCGCCTACGTATTATCTGATTGTGAACACGCTGCAGCCTACTACGCCACTAAGGCATCGGTGATTGAGTGTTTGACGCCTTTTGCCGTCTTCGGATCGCAGGAGCTAGGTTTCACAACCACAGAGTAAGACGGATGCTACCTTTCTCTTGTACACACGACCTTTCAGCTTCAGTGAAATTCGTTTCGGATGTCGAAAATGTTTCACACACCTTATAGTGCACGCATTGACCTAGTCTGTCATAACATGGTCACGGATTATACCATTGTCCAACTAAATAGACTGGTCAACAAACTCAAGTCGCTCTGATATAGAACAGAAGGTTGGTAGGTCAGGTTGTTCAATTGCTTGTCAAACTGTTCGTAATTGGCAATTTTGTTGTACATGCGGCTCAATGCAAACTGTGTATGGCATCGCCCACTGTTCACAAAGGTCCATCGGTGTCGTTCGATGTGAGAGGCCAATCCACAAACCCGTGCCCTTCCATGTCATATTGGTAGGCTGAGCGGACTTAAAGTGAGCAGTGTCGATCCATTCGCACAAATCAGTGGTGCATTTAGTAAACATGCAATGTAAGATATTTGGCAGTAACTATAGGCGAGCACAACAGAAATTGAGTCGTATGTATATGCAACGCCATGGTTATCTTCAGCGTTCAATGAATAAGCATGATTGCTGCCTATTACTTGCATAGGTCGCAAGATTTCACTTCGTTGCTGGGCGGTGGGAAAACTGTCCCATCGAGGCACGCGAACTTCTGGGAAATTGTTAACGGTCTTGAAAACTTCGGAAGCTGTGGTCTTTTGCTCCTAATACGATAGTTGGGATCCGTTTTCTGAAACACTCCATACTGTGTTATGTTGTGCTCTACGTATGCTTCAATAGACAGTCACTTTTTCCTAAAATGTTCAATCACTCTTAATCACTCCTCCCTTTCATCGAAATGACGACCAGGATGTTCGTGTCGATTTTCGCAGTAAAGGTTTATCAGCTTTCCTTTTTGGCACACCGACGGCCATTACACCGGAAGATAGGTGAAATGTTTTGGGAAATATTGTTGTAAACACGCATTCCAAACAAAAAGTGCTGATCTTAATTCGTGGTGTCCAAGTTCGAACCCCGTTACTCACAGTGAACAACCACAACATCCAGCATTTATAATCGAACCCGTAGGTTTTGCTTGCTCTTCCCTTGCAGCTTGTTTCATGTTGGAATTTCTGAACGAAATATAACTTCCACCAACCAGCGTCGTTCATTGTGGACTTTTAACTGACCATCGTTAGATGACGAACACCCGTCAAGCGGCGCGGGCACAACCTGAATTGCAACAATCTATTGAAGCAACTGGTGGGCATATTTTGGTGTGCACAAAGGCCCCGAATTTAAAACAAACGACCGACGTGACAGGGTGGCAAAATACCTTCATATCACTGGCGTATATTCATGAATATCTTTAGGCAGTGCGCTCTAACAGCAGGGGACCGGATAGATTCACACCGGACCATTTTTAATGTTTTTCTAGAAACTGTCAACTTGTCCCATTCAAGGATACATAGAAATAGTTTCAACTTTGTCTGTAATCCATCCAAAGCAAGTACACGAAATGTACTAAGCAATAACGGTATAACTCATATCGTTTTATCTCATGCAACGAACTTTGCAAACCAATCCGCATACGCAAACTACAAGGACGAGAACCGAGCTTCAATTTGCGTTGGTCGCTTGTTTATTCAGCTTCCCTTGGTGTCCTCAGATTTCGCAATACCGTTCTGCTCTCTGCATAGTCCTTCTCCCGCTTCCTCTCTCTGGACGAACTGACAGCTTTGTCTGTCCAGGGATAAACAAATGTTCCCATTGGCTAGCCCTGTCTGTGCCGTTTTGCGTAACCTCGTACAACCCTATGGGCGATGATTCACCGGCAGCCGAAAAGGAAATTTCATGTGGCGACATCGTTCATAGTGGGAAAACTTTATGCTTTTCGTGTGCAGATGGATTCATCCTCGACTTCTCGTACGCAAGTGTAAAAATATTTTTCTCCATTTGGGTGAGCCAGCTCGTGAAGTTCGATACGCATGTGTCCTTAACGTCGTGCGCGAATACCGTAAAAATCGGTTTTGATTCCTCTCCTTGGAAATTTTCCTCTGAGTCTACTGTTAGCTCGAGGTAGCTCAGTCACCAATTAACGAACTTAATGTCGGAAGTTCATTCGTTCGAACCCAACCGCGGTATCTCGACTGCTCCAGTCTTGTCAACCTTGTAGCAACCTGGTAGCTTCTCAACCCTCGTGTTTCTTTCTGATGTCACGGCACTTAGGCACCGAAAGACTTTTATGACCAAAAGATCTTTTTTAGGGGGAATATTTATTTTAATCCGAAATGTTACAAGTTACAAGCAGAAATTCATTCAAACTGCGACTGCATCATATCACTGGTTTAACGCACATTGTCCTGAGAGTCGTATTGTCTCTGTAGTATTATCACTAATAAAAACAGCTGATTCTGGTACTCACCCCTCTCGGAGTTTGTACCGGACTCGTCGCTGGAACGCTGATGATTCTTTTGCATGCGCGAGATGGCTCAGCGGTTAGAGCGCGAGTATACTGACCGGAAGGTCCGTGGTTCGAACCCTGCCTCTGCCTCTCGACTTCCCCTGTCTGGGCCTGGGCAACCTGGCAGTATCCCAGCCCTCGTGCTTCCTTCGGGTGGCATGGCAGCTAGGCACCGAAAGGGTGCTACAGCTGAACGATGCGCTGTACAATGGCTAACACAGTTGCCTGTTGACTCAACAGTGAGGACCGCATGGTAGCAGCACGAAACTGTTCCAGACAACCACCAGAGCTGGACTTCTTCGGAATCGAATATTGTGTGTGCTCCATCTTATTGATGAGCGCGTAATGTCCTACTTGGCCATTGATAGAACTGAGCCATTCTAGTAATATATAGAAAAGCAAGTAGTCCGAAAATTCAACACTAAAGCCCTGAAGTTTAAGTCCACTCAGCAAAGCTTGACTGTAGCGAGATGACCAATGTAAGGACAACCGTCTTCTATGGTCAAAAGCACCTATAGGTGTAATCCAGATCCAACTCCCCTGATTTTTCACAGCCACTTTCAGGACGCTCTGAGACTCTATCTTCCGAATCACTGATAATATAGATTAGACTGGTGAATTACTGAGTACAGTATGCTTGGTGCCAACACTGACCGATTGGTCGCTTAAAATGCAACAACGGGGCGACCCCATTTCGGTCTTGTTCGGGAACAGATTCATGTTTTTACCCTGAGGCATCCACTGCCGAATCGCGCTAGTAGGTTCCTTGCCGCCGATTGCGAGGTCGTTGACGTGTCAACGATGGGTTAGAAATATGGAGAATGATGCGGTCCGTTTCGAGAGTTTAGTAGGCAATGCCTTTTTGTGCCCTGGGTTGGGATCCTCTCTATCGCTGGTTACCTTTGATTTACTCACCAGCTTCTTGTGAAACTTATGTTTGACCTTTCTCGGTAACTAGTAAAAATTTAACTCTTCACTTGGCCTAGTATTTCGATGGATGAAGCCAATACCAACATGATTTTCGAGTTAAATTTCTGTCTACGATCAGCCACAATGTAATCAGCCTTAAATTTATGGCGTGCTGCACTTCAGAACATTTTCCAACGCATGCTTTGCGGTTTAGTCCTGATTTTGCGAATCGGTCATCCTAAGAAGATATCAATAAATGCAAGGCGAGACTGTGACTATCACATTGCGAGTATATCAGCAGAAAACCTCAACTTTGGTTGGAACAAATTGCTGAAATAACGAGGCGAATAATATGTAGGCGGTGCACAGTTTAGGCGAAGCTCAAAGACGAAAGCGCACTCTTATTTTGCATTTCTCTACTGAACACAACTACGGATGAGTTGTTCTCTTTGGCCAAACTGTTACGTGCACTGGGTAATTGACCTTTTATGACAATCAACAATGTCTATCGCAATAGCTTAGTTTGCGTGAACAATGAACCAACAGTTTGAATGAAGCACTGTCATTGGCTTTTATTTCCCATTGTTGTTTAGTTCAGCTCTGAGTCTTCCGACCGTGAAATCTTTTCGGTGCATAACTGTTATGCATTTCAAAGTCGGTAGGAGGGCTGAGATACTGGCAGTCTGCGCGGTCCAGACAAAATGTGTTGACAAGTTAAGGGTTGTCAGAACCTCGTGCTCTATCCGCTGAGCTGTTTCAGGTTCTGTCGGCTCTATGCGACCTGGAGTCTCTGCGACACTTGTCGTTTGCAAACACCCGCAAAAGACGTTTAAAGAGCTTTCTGTCAAATATTCGAATCCAATAGACCATTTCGTTCACATGTCACAACCCGCCGCCATTTGTCGCGCAAAAGACCAAATCAGTAGATGAAAACACTCCCTCATATCAGCCTCATGTATAATCTTTTTACCGAGAAAAAATCTGTTTCCATGATTGCTTCACTTGCGCTCATCAGGATGTTAATACCATCGTAATAAGTCGAGTCGTCTACCTTGGCCAACTCTTCATTACGACAACCTTTTACCAGGCTCCTCAAACTCTTTTGATGATCACTAACTGATGCGTCTCCATCGCTCTGGCAAAGACAGCTAAAGGGAGTTCATCCCTACATTACTTGACAAGTTTTGTGTTCTCTAAGCTTAAAAGTTGGGCGTCATTAATGTGTGGTGGCACGTGGAAATCACAAACAAATGCAGGGCTACATACCGTGGTACAGAGTCCAACATTCTGGGTAGCCTTTTTGATCAATTCTATTGGCGATCATTGTTGAAAAGTCTTCTTGCAGTGTGCACACAATCCGAATCGCTGCCCATTGAAGCCCGGAGTCTTTTTCTCAGAACTTTTCATTCAGGAACAGCTGCTTATAATCTGTGTCTTGGCATTCGCCCCCTACTGGCTTACTTAATGTTCGACTCATTGCTACTGCTGTTGAAAATGACAGCTTACAGTGCAGTCTTTTTTATAACACTGAATTGTGTTTCATTACAGAATGCAAAGCTCAGAGGGGACCGAGTGGACCTTAGACAAGTGTCAGAAAATGCTATTCAAGTTTGCTAGCGACGGAAGTGTGAAACACATCGATACACTAAAACGAATTCTGCTCAGTGAACAAAAACAAGGCGCGAAGCGTTTGTCTTGTCACACTTCAGCCTCGAACTTTGGTGCACTTCGTGATGGAAAGCAACGCACTCTTTTGCACGTCGCGGCAAAAAATGGAAGAAGTGAAACGATCAGGTAGGTTTTCACCACAATATTGCAAACTGTACAGTGGGTGATTTTGTGAACTTTCGACGAAAGATCTGTACTATCTTTTGATCGTTCGCGGTGCACCTGTTTTAGGGTGACTGAAAGCAAGGCTGATTTCTAATTCGTCCAATCGCCCCCCCGCCATTGGGTTACGCGCCAAGTGTACGTATTAGCAAAGGAGTTTGTAAACTTGTGTCTTGTCAATCAGAGCGGCCAGTTATTCTGGATCCATTAACCTAGGCTGATCAAATGCTACTTTAGAAATTCTCAGAACAGCAAAAGTACATTCAGCGTTCAGGGTAGGCTGTTGTGGCGCACCATTGGCATACCGGTTGGTAGTATCATCAGTAGCGTGTAACCATTCATCACCATACTGTTGAGACACAGTTGGATAGTCCGTTGTTGCCTGTATGGAAGGACACTGCTTACGGTGAAACCCTGGTAATGCATTAACTTCCGGTGAGATTGATGGTGTTTGGGTTCATCTATACCCCTGTGACTCGGCAATTCCTCGTTGATTTTGGTCCTGTTTCGGGCATTCCCTCAGGGGAGATACCGTTTCTTCCGCAGAGAGACATGGCTTTGCTTTATATGAATTACAATATATGTTTGTTCTTTGATAACCCCAAAACCTGAGTTTCGCCCGATGACATACAGCTTTGACAAAATCCAGTTGACTTCAGTGTGTTTGTTCCTTCATAATTAAACCAAAGTTCGATTGAATTTGCTGTGACGTCTGACTGTCCATCTTCCTTGATGCCAAGGTACTGAGGTACTCGTGTTAGTACACGAGTGCCTCTGTGTTCTGCGCTTGATCGTCGCATTTGGCTTAGCTGTATATTGTAAGCTGTTATCTTTCTTGATGTTGGTGGTACGTGAGTGATTTTGTGCTTCGCAGTGTAGTCTAATCATCGCTACCCAGTGCGAATGAAATTGTGTTTCTTCACCATGTGCATGACTCCACTAACATTGTCATCAACTAACTAACATCGCTATCAAATCCGCTGAGTGCGCTATTCATTGCTCGCCGACGATGGGGTCGACGTCGATCCTGTGTGGAAAAGCCCCTTCAGTAACCACATTCTTACTGTCTCGAGTCATGACGCCTCTCCCTCATAGCCTAGCCTCTTTTGAGTTGTATGGCAGCGATGCTCCAAAAGGAGTACCGCTGCTCTGGACAGCCTTTTCAATTTGTTTACTGTATGACCTGCAAATATGGGCCGCACCCAACTGGATTACTTTACAGATCCCACTACAGTACTGCATGCTATCCTCATGTTTGCAAAGGTTCAAAGGTGTCAGTGACCAGTCAATCATCAATCGAATGTCACTAATATTTGTGAGTCCCTCTTACTCTTCCGGAGTATGCCCTCTGGCTGCGAAAACTCAGTATTTGGAACCTTCGATTTTCTATATATTGATGATCAACCAATGAGTTCTGATTTCGCCGAAAATTCTCGAGCTCATTTGGTGAAGGGTTACAGCTCTTGCATATTTGAACTCAGCACATGAAGAGTCTGGAGCGAACAACTACTCTTCCTTGTCGTAATGCTTTATAATACTTCCCAAGACTTATCGATAAAACTCTAGAGATAATTTGACACAATTTTCAACGTCCCGGTAGAGATCTGGACTGATTCTATATGAATTCAAGACTTCTGGCCCACGGAACTACACTGAGTCAGTTTTTGATCCCCACTGATACAAATTGGGTTTTCTGTCAAGCTACCTCAGCGATTTTATCAAGAGACCTTACGATATGAAAAGTCCTTTGAGGTAAAGCCATCCCTTGGGACATACTTTGCTAGAGCTATCACCCTATCCTGATGTGAACCCAGTCTTCTACAGGTGCTGGTGTTCACCACTTTCATTCACTCTCACTGACCGAATAGATGGCATTGTTCTTTGGTTCATGTGTTCCCAAAGATACATAGAGAAAGGTGCGATGATAGTGATGGTTTATTACTGGATAACAAGTCCAGTCTCATCTTCCAACCCCCTACCGCATTTACGTTTTTAACGCAACTAACATATGCCGTGTAACCGGTATCATCGTACTGTGCACTAGTTTCAAGGTTACTTATTGATTCTATTATTAATATCGTAAAGAGGTCGAATTAAATCGACTAATACAGTGGAAATATGCAAACCGTATCCTTGCACATCAGTATAAATCTATTGTTCTCTGTTTGTGATTCCTCATCTATTCATTTGACTTCTGATTCGACCTCCATCATCGATCTATCTGTTTGAAAGAAATGAAAATTGGTTTAAACCTATAATGTAACTCGTGGCACTGTTCATTCTGGCCTACTGACCGCCACCGAGCGTCGAGGGTATTTTACTCAGTTTGTACGTGGAGTATGGGAATCTTCATTTTAGTCCGGCAGGTGTACCATCGTTGGCTCTGAGTAGAAGTCTGCTAGTGCTATAGTTTATACCTGAGCCATTGGGTGTCAGTGCCAATCGACCTCTGAAGTCATTGCACCAATGTAATAAACATGTGCAGTCAAATAGATACAGCTATCATTTGTACGAAGACGTCAGGATTTAAGATGCGGAAATATTGGACTGGTCAGCGACAGGCTACGTGGAATGTGTACCCATTTTGTCTATTTCAGAGTTTCATACGGACGCATATCACTGGTTACCGTCTTCGAGTTGGGCGGTAACTGTCTAGCAAAGTTCTTTATACAACAATTGCTTGCGGATTAACGAAGGAGCTTGCAGACTATCTTGTGTATGGCGAATTCAACCGTCACACTGCTGCATTTCGGACTGCCGGATCCTGACTGCCGACGCTGTGTCTTGTCTGAATACCGTCTATATTGACCCCTTTTGGAACTCAAGGCTAACTGTCTTATCGTTGTCATCAGCGTTGACAAGACTACATCAGTACTACATACGCATACGACCATGAGGGAAGGAAGCCTTAGTGAAGAGTGGAAAGAAAAGGGAAGCGTAGGGAATTAGTGTGAAGAAGTTTCACGTCCCTAAGGATAAGGTGCCTACACCCGTGAACAGCATTAGAATAAACACAGCCGAGCCTCATTTAGGAGTGAGGTGCTATCAGCGGGATCAACCTGGCGTCCTTTGCGGACCTCACGCAACATAAGCCCAGCGCGCAACGACAGACGAATTTTTGACAGCATTCGCACCACTGGAATCGGTTATGCACAGTGTACTGCAGGTTTTCCAACCACCTGCGAGCGGGATCACATGGAACCCAACCAAGAGACGTGAAGTTCCCACAGCCGCTTTCATTTCCCGTCAACGTATCATGGCGCGTGTCCCGCGAACATTTCTCCAAAAATCGCTCCGAGCATAAAACAAAGCTTTATTCGGTAGACGGTGCTTGGGTGTACGTAGCTCACGTCCCAATGACCTCGACCTCGTAAATTAATCTGCTGCTCTAACGATTCGGATTCACTACCATCTACCCGCTTACGCACCACTTTGCTGCGGACTTACTGCAGGTAACTACCCTGACGACCGATTTAATCGAAAAACGTTGACCTAGAGAACAGGTGTCCTAATTTCGCATGAACGGAAGAGCGGTTTTGGGACAGTTTAGTGATGTGCAAACCTGTTGAGTTACTTGTTTGTTGATCGCCGACAATTCATGGCAGGGACTTTGCATCCAGCTCACCATTTGAAATCGTTTTGTCGAATTTTCTGTGGTGTGCACTCATCCTCATTGCCGACTTGTTCGTTATAATTGGAATTCCGTTTTCAACTTTTGCACCTTAGTCTACGAAAAACACTCGCGGGATATTGAGGTGTACGTAGAGCTGAGTTGCATTTGCGAACTAGTTTTGAGTCAATTTTTGGTTTTGCATCTTGGTTGACGTCTTCGCTCAGGACCTGTTTCGACCTTGTCGTATCCGCTAATGTGTGCTCTCGAAATACTGTCTCTGATATGATTCTGGTTAATAATGATCATAAATAACTTCTGCCGTGGTCTTCTTGCCTCCAGTTTCCATTCCGCCTTTTTTTGAACGGCTATCCCTATGGAGTCACAATGAAGAAGTAAGGCAGTATGATCAGGCCTTTGAATAACTTCTTATGTATTTCTTCCGAGGATTCAAGATCACTGCCCCGGTCGATTCGAGTCCTTGTCCTTTCCGACAGGACACAGAACGTGTCATCACCGAACGCAGTTATTGCCCTCCATAGTTTCACTTCATGAGTGGTATGATGCTGGGTATATGCATCCGCATGAAGTTGGTTGTATTTGCATTGGTCACTTGTGAATTTGTTAACGACGCCAGTCTGTCTCCCCGAACCTAGTACTATGGTAAACGGCTAAAAGAATTGTGCAAATACAGTAGTCCGTCACATCGGTGAGCTGTTCTTGACTTGACTTGACTTGACCGACAACCTAAGTTACGAGCATATCAATTCCCCGGAGCATGTCTCAAGTTACGGATTGGTGATAATGAAACTGGAACATGCGATGAGACAATGCATGCTAACTCGATGTTCATCAAGCTCCAGATAAATTTGAGACAGTAAAATAGCTCTTTCGTACGCCACGAGCTGCCTAGCATTATTTCGAATCCTCACACGGCATTAGCACGTCTCAGTTCCGGGTTTTTAGGAGTACTGAGTAGTTGGGGCATTCAGTCCACACAATGATACCATCATTGTGCACTTACAAAAGCTTTTCTAAATACTCAGGTACACTGTCTATCGCAGAAGGCCCGCTGTGTGGCTCTTATTGATTGTCTTCCCACGAGAAGGTACCCGTGTCGATGGACTAACTTAACAGAAGTTAGTTTGGCGATAGATGGTTTACGAGGTCATCTTTGTTTTCCCAAAACGATGTTGCCTGTTTCTGTTGTGAAACCTGGTGGTAAATTATCCGCCTGATTTCCCTACTTGCTCTGTGAGTTTTTAGTGTATGTGCCAAATACGGTCCGGGATGAACCCGTACTGGCGTAAGTTGTAAAGTTGTTTTCTACTGACACCATCTTTTTCTCATAAGTTCTTTATTCGCTCGTCCCAAGTGGTCATATTGAGTTCAATCATAGGTCTTATGCTTTCAGGCCACCTAAATTCCACCTTTAGCTGGACCACTTTTCTCCCTGGTTGTATAGCGATGAAACACCGGTGTTGAATACTTTACAATAAAATTAACCAGTGAGCAGTGTTGGCCAACTCAGCTCCCACATTCCTCTTGGAGCTTAACATTATAAGCCTTCGAAGCGTCTCTATGAAATCTTGAATCTGATATCTTTTCCTGTAAGCTGAACTGTCAATGATATCATTAATCAGCATCAGGCTACCCAAGTACATATAACGCAAGCTGAAGGCGTTCCGCGGTCGGGAAACCTGTTTTGTTAGCTGCAGCCCAATCTCCGTTGGAAAGAGATATTTTTGTGATCGCTAATCTCACTTGAAGACAACAAGATAATAGTAGTTTTCGAGAAATACACTCATTTGCAAATCAATTTGGTTTTTGCGAGAGACTCACCTGGAACCCAGCTGAATCTCCCGTTTGTGATGAGTAGTGCATTACATATATACGTGCATCGCGATATCTCGAATATCGTAGCAACTGGAACATGAGGCGGCCTGGTGCAGCACATTCAGTTGCCTGAAAACATCCCAAACGGGAGATTCAGCTGGGTTCCAGGTGAGTCTCTCGCAAAACCAAATTGATTTGCAAATGAGTGTATTTCTCGAAAACAGTCCAATTTGGGTTCAAGTAGAACATAAGGTTGACGGAAACTCGGGGACTGCGCCTACCTGATGAGCCCCAAGAAGGGCGAAACCGGTCGTGGGCTGTCGAAGAATTTTCAGCAACCTTATGAGTAGTGCATTACGCATAATAGTAGTTTGTTATTGTTTTGGCTCACATTTCGACGTAATATTTCTCGATGTTTGAAGCATTTCTTGAAATCTCATTTGGCAGTTCTCAAACACCCGTTGTCTGTTATGTTCCCTCTCCTTATGGCATGTCGTGCAAACTTTCCGTTGCACAAAATGACACGCGTCCCTAAATCGTCGTGCGCTTCGTGGTCGTGAAAAGTGTGTATATTTGATACTACTTCGGGTGATACAGGTAGGCAAATTTGAAAGCGCTTAAAATCTACCAGCAGATGTGATGTGCGAACTTCGAAGATTCGCTTCACGTTCTTTGAACCTCCACCAAGAGCGCTGTACTTTTTTGTCCTCTCTGGATACACTTAGGAACGTGACTCATCAGGTTGCTGCATTGAGTTACTGCAGCATACCACTGGAAGGTTGGCTCACACTGCATTCATGAGCGGCGAACGACCTTGTACCTCACATGATGTTTGTTAGTACGAATGACACCATAACCTTCCAACGTTTTCAGCTTGCTTGTTAAAATCGTAGGATATTGAACCAGCTTAGGTGGATACTGTTTTGCTGGCTGTTTGCATGGCATTATTTTTGAATCAGGTATTGTGTGTATGGTTTGTGTGAACAAGAACCAGTGTAGAAAATTATTTTGTCGGTTTCTGGACTGGCTTTGGGGAAATATGTGCAACATTTCCGTCTCTGACATTTTTTCGTTTTGTTCCGCAGGTTGCTAGGCGTTACTTGTGACATTTTTCATCTAAGTCGGTTTCTTATGTTTGCATGCTGTGTCGTTTTTGGTCCACTCACGCTAGCGGAGCATTAGGAGAGATCGGTTTGCTACGAAATCTCCCCGTCTCCTAGTCCCGCATGTACATTGGTGTTGTATTTTTTGAACTGCTTTTTGTGCGTTTTTCTTGTTTGCATCTTTTGAGTATTAAGGAAGCAGGTTTCTCAAGGCTAATATTATGCCTTGTATACAATATAACATCATGGTAGTTGTCTCCATTTTTCGCTCCACATGCCGAATCCTCTAGTCACTCTTTTTTGGGATTACTCTGAACATCAGGTATCTGGTGGACTCCGGAGTCCCTGGAAGTACGATTAGGCCTGGAGTACCTGGAGAAACAGCTCTCTTGTTTTTAAAGGCTTGTGTCAAGGCTACACGACGTCAACGACAAAGAAAGAAACGATCCAAAAGAAGCGCATCAGATTTTGGGTACAGTTACATACAATGTAAGTAAGTACTCTACCTCTTTGGAGGCTCTTAGACAATGAGGTTTGCTTGTCGTCCACTTTGCCATTTGGGAATCGTCACAGTTAAATAGACAGCTACTTGGCATTATCCCTTGGGCAGATATCAATGAACAAAACCGCTGTCTCAGCGGAATTTCGATGAGATGGGCCACTGGTGAGACGCAGGTAACCTAGACTGACTAGCTCTTGCAACAAGACGAGACAATCACGTGTTTTAGCTGCTTCCATAAAGCACCACCGAGGTGTAGCATAAGTCTGAGCATAAATTTGAGCAAGGATGCCTAGACTTAATGGATACAGATTTCTGTGGCTGTTATGTATGTAGCGCTTGGCGACCGTCGAATAATTCTGCAGAGCCACGGATATCTAGGACACGTTTGTGCGTCAATATAGCCGGATCCCATACTTACTGGGCGCCTATGCAAGATTTGAGTTACCCAACAATTTATAATGCAAACAAGGATACCTATTTCTATTGTGCAGCCACGGTGCGGCGAGCAGATGTATCGCGGAGTGATGAGCCGCATATTTTTCCTTTTAACATTTGTGTAGTTCCGTGAAACTTATTTTCCTTCTGACTACGAGATTTTCATGAAAGGATATATTAATGTGGATCAGTTTACCAAATCTTCTTGTCATAATTAGATTTGAAAACCTCCAACTGAAACAACCAAATGTTATTTGGATTTCGTGGTTAATTGTTTTTTTTTTGAGGGGTTCGTGCTAGTTATGTGAAGTGCGTGCTCTATTAAGTTTTTGCTTGAGTACAGCAATGTTTCGAATCAATGCTTCTCCACTCTTCTTGCTTATTCACACTTACGCCAATTCGCACAGCCTTTACGTCCCCTAGTATACGGAATGAACAATGCGCATTCGTTGTCACGGATCTCAGAGACCCATTTTATTGCCAGCTCAGGATGCCCTATTTTCATTGATTAACAGACATTTTGGTGTACAGTTCGCGTAAACGGGGCAGAACACTTAGTGAATCACGCCTTCAGGACTGTTCACCTATTAGTGCTATCTTTCTGTCCTTAAAAACTACTGATTGGCACCACAATTGGCTTGTTCAGCACCACCGCGGAGTATGTACATCCCGTAGACTTATCCCTCTCAATTTCAGAACCATAAAGCAGAAGCCTTTCAGTGGGATTGACGTACCTACTCACAAGGTGCTAGGTTTGTCTAGTCTATTTTGCCACCTGGACGTGTGTATGACAACGGTTTCTTAAATCGAGAATGTGAAAATTCGGAGTTCGTCCAGTCTGGGGCATTCTTCTGGCTGATTTCCCGTCAGTGGCAGAATTCTGAACGTCACATTGCGCCCTAAACTGCCCTACAATTCGGAAATCTGCCTGATACCTATTGGCGACTTAAAAAAACTACGCGTTACGACTGTTGACAGGGAGATACTATGCATCACCTTCGCAAAAGGAATAGTGCGTGAGCTGATCTATACAGTTTGCAATGGCACAATCACCCACAGCTTTCATGCATCTGATATTTCTTCCGTAAATTTTCGTTTCTGTTACCGTGGCCAGAATGGATTGACAGCGGACAACTCACTGTAACCTCGACGTTTCTATCTTTTTGTATAGGTGCTGCTAAACAGATTGCAGAAACTCCAAGGTACTCAGAAAGATACACGAGTACTTTTTATTTGTTACTGTTAGCTTATTGCTACATTTCATCCTTACCAGTTGAAGATTTTTTATCGTAAAGGTTCTTCACGAAGAAACTCGTCTTACCTACGAAATCGCCTTGGAAATCCCTCGTGCTCGAATCTTTGCCGTAATTCCCTAGTTTTATTGACGTTATGGAGAATCGCATATTCCTTGTCGCACATGTAGCGCATTCAATGAAATACTTGCCATTTTAGGGAAAAAATGTTGATCTACTCTTAAGTGCCCTTTGTTCACGAAGCAGGTCGTTCTGTACGTGGGGGGTTCACCTCATCAACCGAATTCAGTATCCCTGTCACTGATGGAGATGGTCATTTGTCTCATAGAATGTCACAAAGAAACAATTAAATGCTATTTAGTCTTTCAGCGCACAAGTGAAAAGCTAAAATCTTGATCACTAACAGACAGGGAAGCATGAAGTTTTCCGTGAGTGCGGTCGACGGATGGGATGTATTACTGTGCCTTCTAGAAATTGCCTTATTGAACCGTACGGCTGAAAGTATGTATTATATATATATATATATATATAAGATAGGTCAGCTCTTATGGCATTTGGTTATAGAAAAGCATTGCATTCCGAAAGATGGTCAACGTGAGCCTGTAATCGTTTTGCGGAGGCCTGTAACCACGACCCCAACCCTTCCGCTTTCAATACCCTTCTCGAAGCTCTTTTGACTGGTTTCCTGGTTATCACATCCCACCGGTGAAGTGTATCAAATGTTGCGAACATATCCTCATACCTGATTGTTCGGTATACGCTTCTCACCGTTTGTCAGCGGATGCATAATGTGGAAGACATACTGAATGCTCATTAGAGATTCCAAGTGGATGCTGGTGGGTTAGAAATAGGATGCACTGACCTCGGTTGAAGATTTTGGAAGCTAGCATAATGACCGATGTGTTTCTACGATTCTTAGGAAGTGAGAACTAGATCACCACGTAGTTTGTTTAACGTGATACAGAGGTGAGGCGTGGCCGGCCTCCCCAAATAAGTCGTGTTTGAAACCGCCGCTCCAGTCTGTTTACCTGTCTATGCCTGCTGATACGTCTGCCTGTCGGACGTACATGGTATACTGCAGTTAATAGAAGCGATCTGAAAGTTGACGGAAGTTGATTTCAGTAGGTCTATGATGCGTCGTATCTTTTAGAAAATCATAGTAATCAAATCCAGACAACGAGGACCATCCAAACTCTATTGGTGTAGATGGGATTTCGGAACCACACACATATCCTTTGTTTGTTGTATCTTCATTGTGTAGATGTTTCCTTTATCTTAAAAAGATACTTAAAACACTTTTCCGGAAGCGGTTCCACGAAGGTACATATTACGTATTCTGTTTCAGTTCCTCATTGGACCACAATATGTTTTGGCTGGAAGACGGTGGGCTCACAGAAACAAATACGACTGATTCGATATCAATCATTTGTGAGCAGAGTCATTCGTTCGTTTCGTCCATGCTTTGCACTTACGCTTCTTCAATCGATTATTTTCGGCCATTTACTCCTCGTGTACAGGTTGTGAAGTCCTTCAATTACTTTTGAAAGCCAGTCCTAACCTATTGACGACTCCAAACAGACATGGACAACGACCGACTGAACTGTTGCAAACGTTATTCGATGGTGCGAATGAGGAGGAACGGAAAGAAGGTGATAAGGTAAAAGATCCTATTTTGTGGATCGTATCATTGGTTAAATCTCCCAAAGCACCGCAGATGAGATGATACCTCATGTGCTGTGACGCTTCGTAAACGGTTATTTGCTGCACCTTGACGAATTGTAGTCCAAGATATCCTGTGTACCACTTTCGTGTCCAAACTCGGCGTCCTGGAAAGTATGCTAAACCAACGCCATGTCTCTTTCCCAAACCAGGGAAGTACACCAATTCTGTGGACCTCTTCACAGATCGCCTGTATTTATACTGCGAGCCACTTGGAAAAGCAAAATGGGCTCTAGAGAGTTACTTTCTCCTAAGTTCTTGATATAATTGCAGATGATTCACTGTTATGTTCTTGCCTCTTCTATTACGTCTTCCTGACATGCGTTAGGATTTTTGATTTAGTGCGTTCTCACATATAGTTGAAACACCCTAATGCCTACACAGTCTGAGCTATTACATCGAACCAGCTGAATCTCACCATTATTAGTGTGACCGAAATAACCCAACATGCCGCGATACTAGTAAAACGTTGGGGTCAGGAAACACTATCTTTGTGCAAAGCCTTGCTTCAATTTTCAATTGAGATTTCAACCTATAAGTGAAGTCAATCTATAATGAAAAGCCAATAAGCACTGTGCAGCTGTTTCATCCTTATTGGGAATCATCGATAGTACGCATCTCATGAAGATCCAGAGAATTTTGAACTAGCGATTAGTTTGAACACCTAGTCCTTGGGCCACAGGCAACTGATCAGCATTGTGAGTAACTCGCACTGCGGCGAGCTGGACCACCTCCTCGTGGTGCCGACTGGGTAGCCTGGACGCCAGTCTGGGTGAGCTAAGAGTTCAGCAACTCCAGACAGGGCTAACCACCCTGTTTGGTTTCAATGTGCTGGTTACTTTCGACAATGTACACTACAAAACATCTGGCGCCTCCGCACCAGTTCCAACCAGTACACAGGAGAGACTCGTGGGGCTCACGTGTGAGGAATGTGGCAAATGCTGCAAATCGAAACCTGGATTGGTAGCCCACCATCGAGTTCACGACAATGATAGTGTTGGTACGAACATGGTCACCCAATTGGCCTGTGCTGATTGTTCCCGCCTTTTTCCGACGAAGATTGGCCTGAGTCAACATCGCCGGCACGCACACCCCACTCAGCATAATGCAGATAAGCTCAGCCGAGTGAAGCATTCCGGTGCCCGCTGGTCCCAACAAGAGTCACAATCGCTCTTGCGCCTGGCTAACAATTTATATCCGTCTTGTGAAACGCAAACCGCGCTGTTCGCGAGACTGGAGCAGTATTTTCCTGGTCGATCGGCTATCAGCATCAAAACCAGGTTACGGGTGCTTAACTGGCAAGCACAACAGGACAAATCATCATCTGGTGGACCTGACCAAACCATCGGTCAAACAGCGGCCTACTCGTCAGAAGCCGATGACTATAGCGTCTGGTTTAAACAAACCGTGGATTGCGCCGTGTCACTCTTAGAATCCCATGCTGACAGTTCACTTGCTAGTGTTGACCTTCTGGCATTTGCCCGAGGGTTGCAGTCTGGCATCATGACACCGGAACAAGTCCTCTCGCTTCTGGACCTCCACGCCTCCAGGACATTTCCACACACCTGGAAAACCGTATCCCGACGCCGTCGTCAGTTAGCCCATCGGATGCCGGTCAACCGAAAGCAGATCCGCCGAGCCAACTACGCCGCCATCCAGACCCTATACCACCAAAGACGGAAAGATGCAGCGTCTGCTGTGCTCGATGGGTCATGGAAAGATCTGTACAAAGGCAACTGCGGCCTACCTCCAGACGCCGAGCAGTACTGGAAACAGGTGCTCTCAGCCCCAAAACACGTGGACAGCCGGCCCAGTCGCGTAGTAGTACCATCCGATTGGAGCTTGATTGAGCCCATCACAGGAGAGGAAGTCGGCCGTACGGTCCGTTCAATGGGCAATTCGTCCCCAGGCCTGGACAAGCTCACACCCAGGATGCTCCGCCGGTTCAATGCGAACGTACTTGCTGGGTACTTCAACTTACTCTTACTAGCTGGGGGTTGTCCCCCACACCTGTGTCGTGCTCGTATTACTCTAGTTCCGAAGGTCCCTAATCCGACTTCACCGGATCAACTGAGACCGATCTCCGTATCATCCATTCTTGTCCGATGCTTTCACAAGGTGCTTGCTGATCGCTGGAGTCGTAGATTGCAACTGCCTTCACTCCAGTTTGCATTTCTACATCGGGACGGCTGTTTGGAAGCTACATCGCTGTTACATGCCCTGCTTCGTCACTCTTCAGCGACTGCTTCTAACCTCAGCTTGGCGTTCGTCGATATCTCGAAAGCATTTGATTCGGTTTCGCATGACACAATCGTCAGATCTGCCGAGGCGTTTGGAGCACCGTCACCTCTAGTTCGATACATCGCACAGTCCTATGAGAATGCTGTAGCAGTTTTCCCCAGTTCCGAGGTTCACTGCCACAGAGGTGTGAGGCAAGGAGATCCACTCTCCCCATTATTGTTCATCATGGCAATGGATGAGGTTCTTGGATTGTCGATGCCGCAACTGGGATACCAGTTCCATGACACCCTAGTAGATGGTTTTGCCTTCGCTGACGACTGGGTCGTGTGTGCAGAAAGTCAAGCTCGCCTCAAAGAGAAGCTTGAAGCTGCCGCGGTTGAGTTGGGAAGAGCTGGTATGAAGATAAACGCCCGGAAGACGAAAGCGATGGTGATCTGTGGGGACAGGAAACATCGGGCGACAGCAGTCTCAGTCGAACCATTTTGCTTCGCCGAGGAACTCATCACTCCTCTGGGTCCGACAGACACAGTAACATATTTGGGCATCCCCTTTACTTTCAAGGGGAAAGGAGTCTTCAACCATCGACAGCATCTGCTCAAACTGCTCGACGAGGTGACGCGTGCCCCGTTGAAGCCGCATCAAAGAATGGAGATCACAAGGAACTACCTGATACCGAGGCTGACATATTCGCTCGTGCTTGGCCAAGTCCACCGAAACACGCTCAAAAGGTTGGACAACTACATCAGGCAATCTATTCGCGGCTGGCTACGTCTACCGAAGGATACCCCGATCAGCTACATCCATGCCGGTAAACAACATGGGGGACTTGGTATCCCAAGTCTGAGTGCAACAATCCCGATGCAGCGGAGAGTGCGTATGGAAAAGCTGCTTTCTACTCAGTGCCGTGTACTACGCAATGTGGTCAACGATTCCGCATTTGGCAAGGTTGTTCGGGATCTCAGCCTTCCGATCCGTGTCCATGGTTCATGCGTAAACACCAAGGAAGAACTGGTGGCTGCTTGGGGTGATAGCCTGCACAACAGCGTTGACGGTCGCGGTTTACGAGAGTTGGTCGCTTCGCCTCTTTCTAATCGATGGCTTGTATTTCCAGAAAGAGTGTTTCCTCGGATATTTATCCGCGGTATCCAGCTCCGATGCAACCTGCTCAGGACGAGAGTTAGAAGCGCTCGACATGGTCACGGTGGCCAGACGATCTTATGTCGTGGAAACTGTGGCCAACCAGAGAGTTTGGTGCATATTTTGCAGTCCTGCTGGATCACGCATGACGCCAGATGTGCTCGTCATAATCGGGTTGCAAGGGAACTCGCAAAACGCCTCCGTCGCCTGGGATACACCGTCTTTGAGGAGTTGAGAGCACCAACTTCGACGTCCTTCATCAAGCCTGACCTGATCGCCGTTCGGGAGCGCCGAGCGACTGTAATAGACGTCAGCATAGTCTCGGATGGGCGCGGAATGACTGTGTGGAATGAGAAAAAGCAGAAGTATGGTGCTGATGAATTTTCCCTCGCCATAATCTCAGCCCTACGTGCTATTGGTTGTGATGTGGACTTTTTGGTCCACCAACCGATGATCATCTCTTATCGAGGGATCTGCTTTCCTCAATCCGCCAAAGCTGTTATCGGACTGGGACTTTCTAAAGTCACAGTCAGTGACTTGTGTTTGCTCGCCATTGTGGGTTCTCTGCGTACGTACGACACTTTTATGCGTGGCACATGGCGTTGAATGTACATTCTTGCCATTGAATCTCACACCAGACCCAGTATGACGGACACTTTGTGCCTGATGTGCGAGTCTTGACTGTGCTAGCGCTTACCGCGCCTTGAAGAGCATTCAGCATTGTTTGTCCTTTCTTCGGTTGTTAGACTTCACACGCATGTTTCCTTACCAAAATTCTTACGTACGTTGGGATTCATCCTATCTGACTGGAACTGTCGGTGGCATGACTTCGAATGAAACATTTCTTTCTTTTATCTCATTCTCCTGTAACCCTTTCGCATTCATCGCTTGCATTCATTTTTTATGTCTGTGACCATGCTCTTCAAAAATAAACGATAATGAACGGTGGCTTTTGGCAGCATCTAGGCTGAATCGAACCCAGTTTGGTGCACCTCTTGTTCCGGTGTGATTGTCTATGCTTGCCAAAGCTAGGAACTCACTCTGTTGTCTTCCGACGAGTTCAGTATAAAGCAAAATCGTTTTTACAAATACACTCATTCACATATCATTCTGGTTGTCAGTTGCGTACATTTGGTGTTGAATTATAAACCTACAAGCCCCACGAAAGGTGAAACCGGTAGTGAGCTGTGAAAGAGTTGTTTGTATGCATTCCGGTGACGCTATTATGGTGGAATCGAACGCAATGTTCTCTATCAAATAAGGATTCAAATGGTCTATGTGAAAGTGCTGTTTTGAACGTTCTCGATGAAAATATTTCGGAAGTTCTCTTCTGAAAGTATAGCCGTCTCTTTTTGTGAAAGCAGGTGTAAAAAATGTGCCAAAGACTACCTATTAGGCGTTCCGTTAATCCGTGATTATAGATCTGAATCGTGGCAATAGAGGTCTAAGGACGTGGTCTTGTTGTATGTGTATGTGTGTGTGTGGCAACGGTAAAGCCCTAATTTCTTACTTAGCTCTCTAGATTATTTCACCTAAGCTACACCTTTCATTCTACCACTGCTGCGTATTTCTACCGACGACAGAGTAAACAGAATTTTATTGTTATTCTTCTTCAGTAAATTTAATAAAACGGTTTCTATGAACAGAACCTGATTGTACCGTATGAGTTGTAACGATAGTCTCTCTATACACTTCGACTGATGCCTACTGAGAATCAAACATGAGCGTTCTGTTGTAGGTCTTTTAAAGTAAAATTTGACCACACTGTTGTATAGTGCTCATTGTGTTCATCATTGCTACCGACCGAACTCGCGCTGTCCATGATAATGCTCTCGTTTCTGCTTGAACAAACTTTAAGCCCCGTTTTTGCAGCATTTTTATGCTCAGCTGAGGTAGAGATTAGCTGACGTGAGGTAAAACTCATCAAAGCGTTTTCTAATAAGTAATCGGAAACCAACACAGATAATGTCTCCGTGGAGAACGAGTAACAGAAGTATATTACTACGTTTCCATCACCGGTCGGCTCACATTTGGGAGAGTGTTGGTAGTTTGTTGGATGAAGTGAAGTGGCAAGCATTCGAGGAATAAAGCAGTGGAAAATACGGAGCGCTTTCGCCTGGTGGATTGTGACTTCCGGGGTCGACTGCTATTCGTTTTTCAGTCCTGTTAAATGGTTCATTCCGCCGTCTCCTTCGAAGTAGTGTGCCGTTGTTGGGCACGCGGAGTCGTCAGGGGTTGGCCTATATCTGACCTCCTTGTTCGTACTGTATCCCTCGAACATCCTAAACATTTCGCGGATAATTTTGGAGCACGATGTAAGACAAGAACAACAACCTTCGGTCTTACTACATCTGTGTCATGGAAAAACTTGATCTCACCTAGTACTTCCAAGGAAATATCACTCTCGTCTATGATGTCGCATATCTGAACTTCCGATTCATTCGGGACTCATTAACTCATTTGGTACACAGGCCACATGAATTCGCGCATGTTGCTCAAAGTTTCGTCTTGCTTACTCTGAGTACACCGGAGACTAGTATCCTGTAGTACTATTCCAGATAATACCACGCTACACTATACTATACTGTGTTGCCATATTCTACTATACTCTTCTACTGTGCCACACCTTACAAGAGGTTTTGGTACGTGGCATTATGATCACTATCTGCGTTGTTGAGCTGTAAACATCGCTCTCCTTGGTGAGCCACTTGTCTCTTGGGATGAGTGTCAGCAGTGGCACATTCAGTATAGTGTTCTCATGTTGTTCATCAGTGTGCTCGCCCTTGACGCACGTTTTCTTCTCATTTGTAGATCCTTATGTCAGAAATGACAACAAAATCCACCAGTAGTCGATATGTGACTGACCCTCAGACAGATGAGTCCACTTCCTTCTGCAGGACTGCTGAGTGGGCTTTCTTCGATGAAGATGACTCATATGAGGGTTTCACTCACACGGAAACATCTTATGCTTGGGAGGACTATTTTTCCGGTGCGTGTATTATCCTTCATCAGCTTGAGCTACCAAATCCTTTTCGCTTTTAAATCGTCCTTCAAAATGGTCTACATATGCTTCCTTTGTTTCATTGAAGGATTCAGTGACCAGCCATGGAAATCACATTTGGATACGATTCGGGAAGAGTATGAGCTGCGAAACAAGCCTTCAGTTTCTCGCGATAACGCAACGCGCAAGAACGCGCCAGCACCCGAACGTTCAACAGACGAACAACGAGCCTCGTTTTTCAGACGCCATGAGGCCGCCATATCCCGAAAGAGGACAAGTCAAGTGGAAATTACCTTGGAACAATTCCAAGACAAGTGGAATCAGTTTGCTCTGTTGGATACACAGATAGCTTCAATTGCCGAAATACCCTGGCCTCCTTTTTGTGACAAGATTGAGCGGACAGATCAGAGGTCGTCTGCGGAGCTTCGAATTGATGCCGTGTTGAAGTTTGTGGGTGATTCAGTCCAATCTCTCAGGCGGCTACAGATTGATTGGCATCCTGATCGATTCTCATCCCGATTTGATGCTCGTCTTAAAGCTGACTTCAAGGAAGAGGTTGTCAAAAAAGTGGTTGCAATATCCCAACTTCTCAATACAGCCATGGATACTCTGCGTAAAAGACAGAGCTTAGCTCCCCGGCTTCAATAATCAAATCCACGTTTTTTTATCTACTTTTATATGTAGTGGTGTACGATCCATGAAATCTTATGAATCTGACGCTTTTCTCTATTGTAATTGGGGTAACGTGGTATATTATTAACTTATTTGCACCAGTGACTCTGGCATCATCCGTTTGGAACCAGAATAACCATATCATCGGAGGCTATCACTAGCGCTAACTTGAGTCTTTCGTCTTCCAATATACACGGTTGGTAAACCTATGGCCACTCACGAACGGCAGTCTGGAGACTGAACACTGAAAAGCCACAAATCGAGTTGTCATTGATTTAGACTTGCATTCAAAGTCCATTACACCGCTTTGGTGGCAGAACCATTGAGGGTATCGCAATCCCCGAGCCTAGATAGTATCGTTATGTAGCAAAGAGTCTGCCCACTGGATCTGCTGTTGGCTACGACCAATCGTACGGTCTAAAATATGGGCAAACTTCCCGCTCTCGTTATCACAACTTTCCTGCTGTACCGTTCGTTGGTTGACCTGTTCCGATTATTCGTCGGACTTGCCTCGCTGTCCTGCTGTTCATCAAAACAAGCTGAAATGTTGCTTATCCGCTCTGCTGCTGCACTGCAGCTCAGGACTGTGTCATAATAAACCTTTGCGGCAGATTTTGATTTCATGATGGATAATCATGGACCCTTCAGCTCCCTGGGTGCGCACTAGACGGCATCCATCCACACATTTGGAGCATCCTTCCCGTGGGAGTTGTTCTACTACAGTCATTCGGTAAATTAATAAATGAAGTTTTGGGGCTTGACAACTCAGGTGGCTACAGGCTGTGCAGTTTGAATTCCTTCTGCAGTATTGCAAACGAAAACATACATCTCGGCAGTATTTCTAATGGGCCAATATTCTTCTGTGTTGGAGCGATCGTTTATAGTGCATTTAAAAGATGTTGACGGGTGTGAAAAGCTGGCTTGTGTCAGGGGGCACGCAGTTATTTCTGTCAAAATACCCATGTGAGCTTAGGTATCACTGTCATACGCATGGGTGGTTGAACCACCCGTGCGAGTAATTTTTAGACAGCGCAATAAATCTGGAGACCGTAGCCCTAGATTATACGTTAATGGTGTCGCGGTTGTAGGCCTCGTTGGCCTCAAACGTTCAGAGTTCTTTGTATTGGGTTGAAAAGCGAATCCTCAGAACATGTCGCTAATTGGCTTTGCAACGGGCACCGTAAATTTTCACTTCATCTGCTGATCCGGTGTTGCTTTGTGCCTGTTGAGGAAGAATGGACAGGTAGGGTTTCGTGATTAATCATGCTTTGGGTCTGCTGATGGTGTGGTGCTCGTTGCACCATTCGGCTTCCGTACAGCAGGGCGTTAATATATGTGTGCAGTGCATTCGCCAGCTCATATTGAGTAAGCATGTGGAACTGAACGGATGTGGTCCATACATCTTATGCAAAATCCTTGTTTCTTAGTGAAACGTTACATTGCAGTGGAGTTGGATAAATCCACACGTCTACAGTGCCCGTGGTGACTTATCGGGGATTTCTCCCCGTGGAATTTCTACCCTTCGACTAGCTACAGAGGTCATCAGTACAAGGTGAATCTCGCCATACGTGCTCTTTGATGGCAATCGGACGGTGCTTTCGCGAAAATTGGCGAACCTTCTGCAAGTAGGAGCTCTGTTTTTAGGCATTCATGGCGATCTATCCAGCAGCATACAAGTCACACCAATCCTAGTCGTTTCTTGTTTCTCCGAACGGGGCAGATTTGTTGCACAGAGTTCATCTCCTATCTAGGCTACATCGTCAATGCGTTGCTGTATGACACAGTGGTTTTGTGCGTCAGTCACGCTGGCTGCTGGCATACTCCGGCAATTACTCTGTTGTGTCCAATATCTCAACAAAATATTGTGGCGACCGACTTGGATGATCACGAAAGCCAGCAGTTTCACACTAAGTAACCTCCTTCTGTAGCCTTTGCATCTTGATACCCATCCAACCGTCATTCAAGTTCTCTTTGTTGGATTTCACGGTACAACTACGTATTTCATTTGCTTACCCAGGAAGCTACTCAGCTTCTCTTGCCCTGTGTTCCACTGAACATGGACCCTGTCCAAAATCGCTCGCTTTGTCAAAGTAAGCACGGACATTCACCTTCTATCCTGTTAGTCCAACGGTCAGGTGCGGCTTCTGCTGCATCATCCTCTGATCACGTTGTTTGTCTAGCCCTACTGTCGCGGTCAACACGACGGGTTTAGGTTTAGTCTCAACAACATGCAATTCCTGATTATAATTTGCCCAAAGTATACTTCTCTTGGTTTATCCCAACAATGTCCATCTCACCTTCCCTAATATTGCCGATACGATCGAGTACCACATAGAAGTATCCTTTCATGTCTATGTTTATCGCTATTAAATCACTACATTTCTGACAGATGGGCATAGTTGACCGTGAAGTCCAACTTTGATTCTGACAGTGCACGATATCACGCCCATATTGCTCTTCAATACTACTGTTGAACAGCCCTCGCGGACTCCCAATCTTGTAGAAGCCCGACGTGGTTCGCCACTTTATTGGGTGTCGGTTTGTCTTGTCACAGATGGCTATTTATATCAGGCATGCTGTCCTACATTGTGGACGATGTGGATTAGCTAGATTGTACCCAAACGGACAATGCACATATTCTACTGTCATTGCACTTCTGTGCTGACCCAAAGACTCTGCCTGGATGTCTCCGACCTGTGTCACATGTAAGGGCACGTTCACCCGCTGACTCAACCCCGCCACCAAACTATTTTTTGTGTGAACTGTTGACATGGCCTATGGTGACCCTTATGAAGACAGAACGGCACGTCGTAGAACGCCTAGGCTTATGATTTACATGTGGTATCTCATAAGAAAAGCTAGCGACACCTATTGCCAGGTTTCTAGCCCATTTCGCTTCACGACGTCACGGTACGTGCACTGCCTGGGGTTCAGTATGCACTGGTTATTCAGGTAAATGCTGATGCAGTGCATTTTAGCTGACTAGTAGGGATCAACGGCAGCTCAGGTATGATCCTCAGTCAGAACAGTCATGTCTGCTATCTTGTAAGCGTGCACCGTTTTACAGCAGCTTGAGAAGAAGTGGCCAACAAAAGGCAGTCCTAGGTTTTCGCTTTCACTCCGGTGCTTGGCTGACCGTGGCTTAATCCAGGTTAACCAACCACAGTCAAAATAGTACTGATACTACTACCAACAGTAATGACTTCAGGGCTATATAGCTAGCCTAAAACGCAGTCTCAGGCCGAACCGTCTCACCGTTTTCTCTAGGCTTGAATTTTTAACGCTGCGATACTAATCCCTCTTTATTGAGGGCAAATCTGGTGAGATCGCCTTCCCCCAGGCGTTCACTAACCCTGGACCCACGGAGCTTGTGATCACCGCGGGTGTAACTCGATGACCACATCACCCGCACTTAAAAGCACGTTATGGTTGCAACCAGACCACAGAGATACTGACTCAATGACGCCGCCTCCAGCGAAACACGGCTGGCTGACCAAGCATGTCATCCAGAACCGGGTCCCGGTTACATCTTTTACCGGGCCGGTCACCCGGCAGGAGGAAAAAATAATGTTATCGGTTCACCCCGTCCGGTAGTCTTAGACTTCGCTCAATTAGTTCACGTCATACGGCATGCTTGAGGTTGACTGGACAAGTCTGTGACAGTGATTAATGCAAATGTTCCAGAGCTATGATCATCAGACGGCCACGAATACAAATCCTGTATAAAGCTTTATGGTCTATTTCGACCGGTCCCGAAAGCTGGCGGATCTTGTTGCTGAGAGTCTCGAGTAAACATATAGCACAATGCCATTTTCTGGGGACAGGTGGTCTCGGAGACCATAATATCGGAAAGACAAATGCAGAGGGCGACGGGATTCTCAAAACTTGTTTTATTTCTGCTCTTACTTCCGACCAATACGACATTCCCATCCAGCATGCGTATTGGTCAAGTGTGCACACTCACTCTCATCTACTCTAATACGCTATTGTTCCCTGGTGAGACGTTTACAATTATGTATGATACCATTAACAAAAGGAGCCGGTTGTGAAACCAATCACCAGCCTGTCCAAACGAACCTTAAAATCCGGCTTCGCTACGACAACAGTGAACTCGTCAGGATTGTCGTGGGACGTCTCTTTGATCCGAAAATCGGGCTGTTGTAATGGCATCAACTGGCCTCCGCGTTGACAGACTTGACAACCTAGTCCGCCGGTAGAAGTGTAGTCTAACTGGAAACACGATGCTGAAGATGGTATTCATCCATGTCGGGCAATTGCTCTCTAAGCCCTCCGACCACTGTAGCAACAACCCGTTTATGAAACGGTAGATAGAAAAACGAAGTGTTTGCCGAATCTCACTCCCATTCCTACAAAGAGGTCAACATCTAAAGAGTGCTTGAAATGAGCGGGCTCTGCAACTCATTTGCACCAATGGCAAATGGTGTAGGAAAGGAAGTGTTGAGGTTGAAGAATCCGTTGCTCAGTGGAAGCACAAGTTTTCCTACAACACTTTGCAGCCGTAGGTTCAGTATATATATGGTCCAAATTCCCCGAACTGCAATGTAGTGGACGTAAACTAAGTATGTATCGTATATATGGCCCAAACCGACTGACAAACGTCCATCGGACCACGGTGGATAAATCGCCCCGAAAGAGACTGGAACACTCTCAGAGGTTCCCCCAACTATCGAATTGACAGAGCAACTGAGGAATTGCGAAGTATTTGAGGAAACGTGACTTTCAAAGAAACTGTCCAAGCATAATGGTCCAAATCCACAAAACACACTTCTTCAAGTTAACAGCATGATCGGGAGAAAGAGGAATTTCCACCAGGGTTCAGTGGCGCCCCAATGGTGCTACTCTACAAATGGAAACGGAGCAAGAATATACCTGGCTCCTACAGAAGAAGTAACGAGCTGCTCCTCGCAGGCAAGTTCCAGTCTTGAGAAACTCTGGACAGCTTAACAAATAAAGTGATCAGAATATATTTCCCAGGTCAAAACCCTATGGATCTGCTGCACAGCAGCTGCATAAACGCCCAGTGAACAATTCCCCTGGGCCCGTGTCCTCAGGAAATTCACGATGGTAGTCGCCCCATCACCTGAGGAGTATTATGGACAAGCATATTTAACCGAAGTCCGCATGAGGAATTGTGAACGAAAATGCAAACGAATGGACAGGCCTTAAGTGATTTCGAAGTCCTCATTGACCTAAAACTGGGCTATGACCTTGCACCCGCCCTCTTTAATATGATCCAACTGCCATCGTGGATGTGACTTGTGGACGATGGTCTGACGTTCACTCAAGGTGTTAGGGCATCTGTTCACCATTATACGTTCTGATGTGAGAAGACCGGTCCACTTTATAGGGTTCGCCCTCTCATATTTCCTCAAGACTGCGTAACGTTTGCACATATGCACGATTCACATCGCCACCCAACTGGAAACTTGTGACTTTAGCCAAAAAATTCTGGTTCTTCACCAGCGTGTGCTAGGTAACTTCTGCAACATTCCACCGCATGTCAAGAATGGAACAGTGTTTTGGATTACTGCACAGATTTTTGCCACCCCAGGACCCCTTTGTTTGCCTACTTGACCGTCAACCGTGACCTAGGGTCCCGTGTTGTCAACGCCTGCATGGTTTTCGGGAGCTTAGCAATTGAGCGCGCAAGAACCGTAGTCTGCAACTAGAGGCCGCGCAAGGGTTCTTTAGGTCCTCGCATACTGCATTCTAGCACTGGCTACGCACCGGTACAAACTCCGATACTTAAGAGGTTTTCGTGTACATTGTCTGGAGCAACTGCTTACTGTTTACTGAACTAAACGAGTGCCTCATATAGGGTTTCCCTTACGGGCTTGTTGCAGTTTACTTGAAGCCGCGATCACATTCATTCGGCGACGGTTACTGGGGTATGTTTGAGGGTGGACGTAATTTTATAACGGCTTCCATGTGTTTAGCTGAATGTGGAAGAACGGATACCTGAGGGTGAAAATCATCTACATATAAGCACTCTTGTTAAGTCTAGAAGGTTCTAACGTGGAGCTCGATAGGTGCGAAGCCCAGGAACCAAACGGGCGGTGTGTTAGGAAGCAATGCAAGCCGAAGCATCAACCCGATCGCCAAACCGGGGTCAGAAAGCTGAAGTATGAAAGAGGTGAAGTCGTTATCGGAATCTTTGAACCTGGAGGCCGGCCACAATGGATCTGCGACGACTGCATGGATATTTGTGTAGGTCGTGCTAGAGTGGTTGACCACGAGCAGACTGGCAAGTTAGCAAAGTTTCTGTGGTCAAGTAATTTCATTGGAACCACCGTTTCCTGGTGTTACAAGTTAGCTAAGCTGGCGACGGTGCTACAAGTGATTTTCAGTGATCGGCGTTTGAACTAAACCAACGATCTCTATTGTTAGCCAAAGAACGGCAATAGGATTTACTGTGCGTTCAACTTATGAGCAGGTCCCCTGACTAACCTAGGCGGACATCACTGAGTTCAACTGCAGTGTGCCTCTTATCCGTGGCCTTGACACCTGTGACGATTCTGGAAGCGACTTACAATATCCAGCGTTACAATGATGGACACATGTTTGTGCCCAGGATACCTTTCCTGTGTAAAGCGGGCCAGCATACGATCTTTTGTATAAGCCATGAATAGCATCTGTATTGCCGCCTCGTCGACCATAACTTAGGGTGTTGCACGTGGTTCCTATGGTTGGACTATGGTTTGTTTTCCAGGATACCCATCGTTTTACTTCTGTCTCAAGTCCGCTTTACTTACGGTGCGTTATATGGTGATTTTTCGTTTTGAGTTTTGCCTAATCCTCCCTTATTCTATTTATATATATTTCTTGGGTCCATCTGCAAATGATAGGTACTAGAGCTCCGTACACCAAAGTTTTAGGCCTATAACGGTTTTCGGTGTAACATTAACCGTCGTCATACGGATTCATCTCAGTGCCGACCAGCGCCAGCTTGTCGTACCGCTAATCCTAAAGTAGATTCATGGAATGGTGCGGACTACCAGAAGAACCTTCACATGAATTGTAAGGCCCAACTGCTCAGTTGCATCCACAAGAACTGGCACCCATGTGTATCCATTTTGATATGCTGATATTTTTAGAACCATACAGTCCTGTTCAACCCTCGGTCTGACTTCCTTGGTTATATATTAGATAGATAGCATCCAAGTGAGTGCTAAACGTATGTGGCATAAGCCCTAGTGCGCAGATGCTCATGATTTTGTTCGACGTAATAGACTGATCCGGAGAAAGGTATCAACCCATTAACACTTTTAGGTGGAACTTTGCGCAACATTCGGAATTATGAAGCGGTACAAAACCCTAAATTTCCAATGAATTCAAATCGGCAATCAAATCTGTCGTGGAAGCGATTGGCCTAAACGTCAATCTCAGCACCCTGTGAACACAAAACTTTTAGACTCAGGTCGTTTTGGACAACGGATTATACAGTAAAAATACTGGACACACCAAAGTTTGTGTCATCTCAAGTGCAACAACCACATAGTGCGGGAGATCTGGTAACTTGCAAAATGCGGCTTGCTTCCCTGATACCACTTAGTTAGGCGAACCTATCTCACTCGCACCCAAGCATAAAATCCGTCACCTCCCTTCTGGATGGCGAATGCTAGAGGGCTACTGGATTTATCGGGTTACCACTTTTTGCAGACTGTCATCACTCTGTCGGACCTACTTTTCTCATACATTCAACTTTTGTTTTTGGTTCCTCAATAAACTGAGCATACATCTGACCGCACACATCTTCGTACTGGCGATGATCCGCGGTTTTTGGCCGCCGTAAGCACCCAGTTTACGCAACAATTCGAAGCCGAAAATTTAAATGCACCATATTAAACTGCAGTGTGTAGTCAGAACTGTAGAGACACCCGAATTTCACAAATTACATTACGGCCGCACACCGCATGTAAGATACAGGTGTAAAAATAGGTGTTCGTGGAGTCACATGGCACTTGGAACACAATCGCAGCCGTTGGGTAACGCAGAAGAGAAGATCTGATGGAGACAACAACGTGCGTGTATTGGAACAGAAATGGTGTGCAGAAGTCGAGCAGGGCTCAAACAGTTCAGCATCACTCAAGTAGGTATACAGGCGGGTTACTGTTTCCTGTCTGAGGCTCGTCTTGGCTCATCAAGAGCACCTGTAATAGCGAGGGAGATATACACGCATCAGGTCTTACGACGGATTAGTGTAAACAAGTACAGTCTTAGTTTTATTTGCGTTACATCACGTTGTTCTCTGATCGGAGATTGTGTTGACCTCGAGAAGTCGCTCACCAGATCCAATTATCCATATCATTACCTCGTGGTATAGCATAATAGGTATTTTACATGTGAAGTGGTAACCTCAGAAGCACTGTATTTTTCGGAAATTTACTTTAATTCGCAGGATACCGATCGGCTAGCTCACTGCTGCTCGCCAGAGAAAATCGAAAGCCCAAACAACTGAGAACTAGGCCGTGAATTTTTGGACATTGTGACTGCCGACATTCACATTCTTGAAAACCCTCATAGTCCGAGCTAAAATGTCATTAAGAGTCAGAATGTGCCAAGTCCAGGGGGTTTGAATGCAACCCAGCTAAACAGAGAAAAATATTTCGACCGCACGTCACACGCAGATCGATGTTCGCTGGACAAATGTTAATTCAGCAAAGATTTTACTTCATTACTGAAGTCAACAACAGCCGCTGATTATCGGAAGTGTAAGATGCTCTCAAAATACGGATCCTTTGACTCTATTTTGAAGATTTCCGCGTCTTACAAGAAAGAAAAACTTACAGCAACTAAATACCCTTGAAAAGCCTTAGTGCCAATTGTCTCTGAGATTGAGACATATGGCATCTTCAACGGTGAGCTGTCCTTTCAGCAGAAACAAATATTTTTGGGTTAGATATGTAAATGTTTTGTGAATAAGAAACAGACTGTTACCGGTTCGACACAGCGGCCAAGTCAATTCCAGTGTGCCGTTGTCTTTTGAAAACCCCACGGCCGGTGCTTAATACTTGCTTCAGATACTGATGTGAAGCATATTTAGTACTGTTGTCTTGTCTTGTCTTGAATATGGGGTGCCAGACAGGTAAACACCACCAAGATTGGGTATATGAATATCACGCCATTCCAGAAGTGAGAAGCAGATCCATATATCGAGGAGCACACATGAATTCCGTGGTGTCCCGATGTGGAGGTCTGTCACAATTAGCTGAAACCTTATTGCTCTGCCACCTTTGAAGCAGATTCAATTAAGCATTTGCAGACTCTTTTCTCCAGGATGGAAAGCGGCCTAAAAAAGCGCTCTTCTGACCTGCACAGGCAGTGGAAACTTGAACCAACCATTCTTAACAACTGTCCAAAGCTTTTTTTCCTTGCAAAATTTTAAACAAGTTGACCGACAAGCTGCTTACGTGCACACCGTTAATCCCCTACTTATAAAATTTTGCTGCACTGTCGAAACCCGAATACAGGATCCCACTTCTCTAGCTAATATTGCGGCAAATCCATCCTTCAGACAACCGACTACAAACATTGGCTGATTCCGCAAAGCGGAGTGCGGGCTTTGAAATGGCTCTTTATGCAAAAGCGACGGCTTTACTGCCCGACTGGTCAATATTACATATGGAGTTTAAAACCCGACTACCCACCTTCACAAGAACTGACTTCGGTCAAAGCAATACTCGCTTTTTATTTGTGGTTTCTACTTATGCACCAAACAATTAAAATCAATAAGGATTTCTCTGGCTTGGGGATCAAGCTAATTAGTGACAGGCGTTTCTACACCGTGAAACTCTCTCATCATTTTTTGAAATAACTGGATAAAGTGCGCGATGATTCAACTGGTTTATTCCTTACAAAATTATGTACGACGAATCAACAAAACGCTACGCCGTCCAACAGCAAAGGAGTTTACAGTCTGGACATAGATTCGGAATGCTTTTTAAAGGATCGGTTTGCTGGAGACTATGGGCACCACGTTCAACTTCAACGCCGAAAACCTTCGGAAGCCGTCGAAAGAGAGTGGGAGATGCTTGGCAAAAAGATAGCAGACAAATTACTAATCTCAGAATCCTTCCCGTGTGCGGCCTGGAAGTTTATCTGCCCGACGGGTTTAACTGGAAAAGGACCATTTACAGCGGACCCAGGCGAACGTATAAAAGACGGAACATATTTTTAAAAGGCGTGTTTCAAGCCCTGCCTAAACTTGCTGGTCGGCCGCAAAAAATGTCGTAGACGAAGAAATTTTGACTGGAGAGCTGTGAGTTAACGGAACACAACAGAATGGGTAGTCGACTCAAGCACAAGCCAAAATCAAGCAAATGATCGGCTGGCCCCAGTCACTTGCTCCATGCACGAACCTACGACTGTTCTATACGAGGCCTAGCGGCTTAGCAGAGGTTTGCACTAATGCTCACCCGTGCCTCCGTGGGCCAGTGAGATAAGTTCCAGCGTAAATGATGGCGTGTTGGCGGTTCGAACCCGGGTGGCGTAGTCCGACTCCTTTTCGACGTTCCTCGACAGCACCTTCCTGCACCGGACATTATCGCTTTTTCTGACAGTCATGTACGGCATAAAAGTCTGATTGACCAAGATGAAAGCAAACTAAAGTTCCGAGTGCGGGAATTCTTGAATATGAAGATACGTTTGAAGCGGGCTTTCAAAAAACACAAATGTCGACTTCTACCAAATTTTTTGAGAGCAGTCGCGTGGCTGGTCACAAAAGCTTGCGTGGGAAAAGAAGGGTCAACGGCGGACTTTTCGAGGCACGTGGATACACTTTACGATTCTAATTCGACGTGTTCACCTTATATACGTCAAATTGTACAAGTCTCACGCGGAAAATGTGGATCTCATCGGGTAAGTTCCCCAAATTGCTTCAGACTATTTTATCGCTCGTTTTAGCAATCCGGCTTCCCTTAATTTATGCGCTTCAAGCATTAAAGCCATTTTTCTTAGCTTATGCACAAATGCAATTCGAATGCGCGCGCTTCCTGGCTTGTGCACAACTAACCAGTCAGAATGCTGGCTAGTGTATGAACTGCATGTCCAACAGAATGTTGCCGAGCCTTAGATGCACACCCAAAATTTCTCTGAAACCATAGTTCGGAGGAGGAAAACTTTACCATAATGTTTCAGCATTTGATGCAATTTATTCGGTCCCCTAAGATCTCCTCATGCGGCCTCAGTTTTGTTGAAAGTTGTTTAAACGTACTCGAGGTCCACCATAGGCGCGGAATTCATATTTTAATGGCTGCCGATGGCTTCGCGTGAATTCTCCCTGATGGCGGTGGGAAACTTGTGGAAGAGCCGGTTTCTTCACGTGTATTGTATCGCGTTTGGAAATAATTTCGAAACCACCAGAACAATAATTGCGCCCTCCTTGTCGACGCAAACTCAAAATTGAGCAGCCTTTCACGACCTCTATATGAAAAAATCTCCTATCGTTGTGGAAGATGCCTTGCCGAACCAAGCCAAGGAATTCTTCATAGCTGGTAAGTTGTTTGTTTTTTTATGATGGTCAGTACACACTATATCGGGCGCAAGGCTATACCGGACCACCAATAATAATGTTGGGATAATTAGTGTGTTTATGGGCAGAGCGAGCAGACAGCACAATAAGGTGGCCAGTGCTTTCAATTCCTGGCACAAATTAAACGGATTGAGGCGGTCTTGTGGGTGCCGGTACCACCCTCATCCGGTAAATAGTATGGATGTGGTGAGCTACGAGCAAACCATCAGCCTGGGTGTGGTAGTCGCGGTACCATCATCGCGACGCCGTACTTAAGTCCGTGGACAGCCCCATACATGAACATCTTGGGTGAGTCATTTAGGGTTGTCATTGTAGGTAGGATTCGCCATGGACTAGCATGGATCAAGGATATTCTTGGGTCCATTGAGGGCGCATGGTGTTTCATCGAGGTCATTCGGACGAGACAATAAGACGGCCGTGTGTACGCCGGGGACTCAAAATAGAAAAATCTAAGAAAGACTGTAGAAAGCACTACGATGTGAGTTAGACTGCGGCCCGGAGTAGCGAGCGGCCAAACCTGGTCACAATTCCTAACCAACTAATGTCTTCTTGACCCCGGTTCTCAAATATCGGACGAAAACCTTGTCGATACGTAGTATGCGGACATCGTTCACATCTTCCAAGAGGAGAAGGCGCAGGTGTTTCTGAATGAACTGACCAAAGTCATCTCGTCCTTTGGCATGTACCTACAAAGTATAAGGCAATAATAGTGTTTAATAACATAATTAATAATAGTAATAATGTTTAACGCACGAGTTTGTTCGTAGTTGCAGGTGGTGGACTGAGTGGGCGAGAATGTACAGTCCAGAATAGGAAGGGATTAGTTGCGGGTGTGCTATCAAACTGGGTACGGCAGTGCCATGCCAGCATTGCACTGACGTATTTCGGTTTCTGGACAGCCCCGTAACGGACGTCATGTTAGTGGTGATTGGGCTGGGACGTACAATTCTGTGGGCAGCGGGGTTTTTGAGTTGGTCAGGAGAATTCGCACAGGTAGGACGAAGTTACTGTGAGATCGGAGGTATTTTTCTGGTCCGTTTGGGGATCTCTGTGGATGCAAATCACTGACCAGGTGGAGTGGATACCAATAAACAGGGCGCCAAAACCAGGTTCTGCCGAAGCTCGAGGCTTGGAAATACGAGGGAATGAGATGAGGTCAGTCAAACCCGGTGAGATTAAGGAGATATTTGACAGGATAAAGTGCATTCATACGCAGAAAAAGCTTAACGTTGCACTGGCGTCGCACACAGACACAGGCCTGGCAATTACGATAAGTAGACAATGTACGCGATATCGACTACATTTATGAGTATGGCGGACCACCGTTGTGCGTTAGATTAGGATACCACGCGTAGTCGAAGCCTCATTTGTATCGGCCGGCATGAATACCGACCTGGCGTTTACTACAGGTGTAACGGTGGATACTACTGATGAGGCATGTGAGTAGTACGTCTTCTCGTAAATCCGCTTTGCGTCTCTTGAAAAGTAAGATCTGTTACGGAATTTGTGGAGTCTCCTTGTAGCATTTGCCCGGATTTGAGTAACAATCAATGAATAGCCAGGGATGTTTGAACCTTCCTGGATGACTCTGAGGAGGTTGCGGAGGCTGCTGGATTGGATACCGACCGGGGTAAGTTGGCTGCACTGAGGACCCTCAGGGGCCGGGCGAAGGCGGCCCTGAATGCGGCCAGAAGGGCCCTCGGAAGATGGACTGGACCGCTGCGAAGGAAGCCTTTGCAACGGAGTTCGACACGACGGCCGAACGCCAGGAGGCTAGGAGGCGGTTCAGGACGGCCAGGATGGCACCTGGATGTGACCCGACCGTGTTCTTTGTCAGCCTGCAGCAGTCGTTTAATCGGGCTTTGCCGGGACTGGATGGAGCGTCGCGCCACCAGCTGCTTTCCGACCAGTTCGTCGAAGGTGTGCGGCCGGCGCTTGGTGCCCAGTTGCGGTTGGCGAGAGCAACCGGCCAGTTGAGTGTGGAGCGCCTGGTGCATCTGGCACGGAGTTGGCTGAGGCGCCACTGGCCACGTTTCAATCGCAGGAGAACGGGCGGGATTTAATAGTGGAGGAACTGGAGAACAAAGTGGGTCAACTTACCGACCAGCTTGCAGCCGTCAAGACGGAATCGCGGAGGCAAGCTCGAACGAGCCGCTGCTACAAGCCTGGTATGCCTGGATAGTGGAGAAATCAATGCCCTCGTACCCAACCACTTGTACATAATAAAATTTTGGAGTACCCCTTTCCCGGGTGGGTTGCGATTAGCACACTGACACAAACCACCATACAAGCCGTTATCGAGATAGACGGGAAGCGGGAGTTGTGTTTGATTGATACAGGAGCAGGGGTATCGCTGAGGCGGAGAGGGAACGAAGCTGAGCGCAGACCATGCGCGCTAGCCGTGAGAGCAATGGGAGGATATCGACTGCAAACTGACGGGTTGTCAATGCACTCAATACGCCTAGGCGACAAGTCCGTGCAGCACACGTTCCTGATCAGCCCAGACATAGAGCAGACGATATTGGGGGCAGATTTGCTCAAGAGCACGGATTCCGTGATTGATCTAAAGCAGGGAAAGCTGGTGACAAGTTATGGCGTAGCCAAGCTTGAGGGTTATCCAAGCACTGCCGTAAGTAATCTGCATGTCCGAAAGCTTTCGTCTTGTAGCGTACCGTCAGTGCAGTCCATGGTCAAGGAATATTCAGAACTGTTCACGGGTGATGAGGATCCATTTTGCTTCTGTCCTTGGATTGAACACGAAATCTTCCTCTTGTCAGAACGCTTTCAACCTTACGGCCGCTGCCGCTCCACCTACGGGAGGAGGTCTATAAACAACTTCAAGAGATGCTGAAGAATGGCATAATCGAAGAAGCCAATAGTGCGTACAACTCCCCAGTTGTGTTTGTAAGGAAAGCGAACGGAAAATACAGGTTTTGCGTGGATATCCGGCGCTTGGATGAACTGACCGTAAATCGGGTTGTAGCTGTGCCTTCGGTTGCGGATATTTTTGATTCCCTCCAGCATTCCCGATATTTTACTGTATTCGACTTGCGTTCCGGATACTGGCAACTAACTATCAAGGGGGAGGACCGGGAGAAAACGGCGTTTACGGTTGGGGACACCCAATATCAATTTAGACGAATGCCGTTTGGTTTGTCTGGGGCACCATTCACATTCCGGCGCCTGATGCTTCGTTTAACGAAGGGACTCCAGAATGTTGCCGTGTACGGAGACGATATCGCAGTGTACAGCAATTCGGAACCAGAGCACGCAGTTCACTTAAAGGTTGTATTGAAGCGGATCCGTGAGGCTGGCCTGCGGATAAACGAAGACAAGACACCGCTCGCTCGGAGTTTGGTGACATTGCTGAGGCATAAAGTGGGTCACGGAGAGCTTAGCCCACTGCCAGAAAAATTGGCAAAGATCGAGGATTGTGCTGTTCCCAATTCCAAGCGGTCTCTACGGCAGTTTCTTGGACGAGCAGCGTACTACAGCCGGTTTGTTAAGGATTTCAACACGATTGCTGCTCCATTATACGACTTGCTCTGGCAAAATCGGAAATTTGAATAAACCAGGAAGCACATGAAGCTTTCGAGCGTGTCAAAGCGCGGATGTCGGATCACCATTTGACACTCAAACTGCCCAGGGTCGGAGAGATGACCGTTGCAACGGACGCTAGTGATCGCGGTATCGGCGCAGTCCTAAAGCAGAGGAATGGAGTTATCGAATATGCCAGTCGTGTCCTGACTAACGCTGAACAGAAATATTCGACCATTGGGAAAGAATGTTTAGCGATCGTCTGGGCCCTGGATAAGTGGGGGCCGTATCTGCTTGGACAAAGATTTCATGTCGAAACCGATCACAGACCCCTGGAGTGGATCAGGACCACCCGAGATCCTCGCGGAAAGCTTGCGCGCTGGGCACTCCGGTTGCAAGAGTACGACTTCACGATCCAGCGCGTGCCAGGGAAGGAGAACCACTTGGCTGATTGATTGCCACGGCCAGAGGCTGAAGATGAGGTCCCCAGGATCATGATTGGGGCCAATAGCCTCATCGTCGAACTGGATCCCGGAAGGTTGGTGCAACTCCAACGGCAAGACCCTGCGGTACGGAAGGTTGCAGCCGCCTTGTTGGATGGAAGGAGCATTGAGAACGGAGAGGGAGACAAAGAATTGGAAACGTTCCAGAGTCACTTTGATCGGCTGAGTCTGAATGAAGCAGGCATAATTTCCTGAACGCCACCGATTCGGATGTTGTTCTGCCCGTGTTACCTCGCGTCTTGAGACGGAAGCTTATCGTCGAATGCCATGAGATGGCACACACAGGGTACGCCAAGACGTAGGACTTACTTCGGCAGAGGGCCTACTGGCCCGGGATGAGAAGTGAGGTGATGGATTATGTGGTGTCCTGTAAACGGTGCCAACTGATAAAAGGGACACGACAGGGGCAACCCATCCCATGGAACCTATTCCTGTCTCAGAAATCGGCGAGTTATGGTCCGTCGACGTCATGGGCCCCTTTCCGTTGACAACCAGCGGGAATTAATATATCGTGATAATGACAGAACACCTGTCGCGGTGGATCGAGGCGGCAGCCGTGCCAAATCAACGGGCGACGACAATCAGCGGAGTGGTAATGCATCACACCATGGCCAACCATGGAGTGCCAAAAATGATCCTAACCGATCAGGGACCTTGCTTTGGGAGCGAAGAGGTTAGGAATTGCTTGCAGGAGCTGGGTATCAGACGGCTAAGGACGGCACCATACCAGCCGCAAACAAATGGTCTAACGGAACGTAATAACTGAACGATCAAGGAGTGGCTTGCGGCCAAAGGAGGTGACTGGGAATTGAACTTTCCAATGGTGCTGCTAGCTCATCGTGCTTCCATACAGCCAACCACAGGCAACTCCCGTTTATGCTGATGTACGGTCGACATTTGCGCCTTCCGGTTGATCAGGAAATTGGATTGTGGCCGACAGCACGCTTGTCTCCGGAGGAGCTAGATGAAGAAAGGAGGAAAGCTCGAGAAAACTTGACCGCCGTTCAGGCAAGGACCAGGCAGAAAACGGCAAGCAGGAAGGCACGATCATTTCCCATAGGCGCGAAGGTCAAGTGAAAGGATAATCAGAATCCTGGAAGGAGTGGATTGGGGTCGCTGAAGGTGGGAAGTCGATGGCAAGGTCCGTTTGTCGTTACCAAACGCCGGGGGAACGTCTACACAATTCAAGACGGTCGGGGATCGAAAAGAGTAAATGGGACGCAACTTCGTAAGTGGCATGATAAACTCGAAGAGCGGCCGAGTAGACCCGCTGCTGAAGACGACCTGACGGAGGTAAATGAACAACGGTGGCATGGAGACGACCTTTAAAGAGGGAACGTGTAACGGTGGATACTACTGATGAGGTATGTGAGTATTACTTCTTCTTGTAAATCCGCTTTGCGTCTCTTGAAAAGTGAGACCTGTTACGGAATTTGCGGAGTCTTTGTAGCATTTGCCTGGATGTGAGTAGCAGTCAATAGATATCCAGAGAAGTTCAGGAAGACGCGTTCAAGAGGAAGGTGGATGTTCAGTTTTGTAAACGAGATGCCTATGAGAGTTTCGCTCCCCTGTTCAATAGTCTGTAACTTTTAAGTTGGTGTTCTCAAATAGACAACTCCTCAGCGAAGGCCTTCTTCCTTTCACTGGTAGCGACTTAACCTCTTCAGTTTCAAAAGTGTTCCCAACTGCGCAATGATTTTATCTCCTCGCATGGTGACGAAACGTTTGCAAGCCAATTGTTAAGCTCGGCCAACAGATCAGCAGCCACCTGATCAACAACCACTAGTGTTCGGTCGTGTCCACTTTGTTCCTCAAAAATAATACCAATGTGTGGACAGAAGTTTCAAACTCCTAAACGCTGATTTTCGTGATATTTATCGCTGGGGCACATCGGAGCACTTAAACGCAAGGCCTGTTTTCCACATATTCTAAATTATTCACCCACATTAGTGAGGAGTTGTCATCTACGTCAAACCATTGGCAGTTATAGGGATGGTATTGAGCGGATTTGGAGTGTGAGGCCTGAGAATGTGCCGCATGGGGCCCAAAGCGACTCCTCTCTGTAAACCATTATCGGGTTGACTGGCATGGATTAGCCTGAAATTAGAAATTCACTGCTTGTTAGCGCTCCAGTGCACCTATTTTGCCAACAATTTTACTTAAACTGAAGCAGTTGCTTAAGCTTCTTGGGCGAGTCCCAAGTAACTTTAGAAAAATTCGTTAACTATCACGCTGTGGTGATAAATACAGAAGTTGAATGTACTCTTGTCATCTTTCTTTAGTTACGCCAGGATGGACAGGTTTTGGGTAATATTGTAACTACTTGTTTTATGCCTTTCAGTATGGTTATGGTGGTCATCAGAATGTTTTACACCACACTTAAACCCAAATGAAACCACTTCTGAGCTGTCACACACAGGAACCCTATAAAATCTATGGCACTAGCATCTAAACGTTAAGCTACAAAAGAGTGAATTTTCCACCTTGCAAGGATAATAGTTGACACTCCAGCATGCGGGGCATATGTTCTCCTACCTATGCCCGCTTTGCGGTTCACCGTTCATCATAACGCAAGAAAGAGCTGGCCACCACCCGGTAAAGTTCCTGGTGTGGTTGGACCTATTGAAACGGCAACGTAATCGGCTAGATTAAGAAAGCCTGCAACCGCGGCTATCGCACCGGGGCTGCAACGAAGTCAGGCCCCATGCTTTAAAAGATGCGATCATCGCCCTGTGATCATTAAGACAAAGTCAGTAATGTCATACCACTAAAGCACAGCACTCAAGTTGCCTTACCTTAAAGCCGAAATCTCGATTGCACGCAATTTTTTAGAATGAACCCCGCTGAAGGCGACGCTTTCGGTTCCGGCCGAGGTCATTAAACGTTCTTTTATACGGGCCACCGCAACCGCGCTATTTCTCGGGAGCTAGAAGTTGGAAGACGGCAATACTGAGGTTCATGTATACTCATCCTAAAGTCACGCCTACAGCTCTTCTTCTCACGGCGGACAATGCACACTACCATAGCAGCAGAAGATAAACAGATCCCTAGGGGCAGTTTTTAGTAGGGCGCTTTGTCAGGTCAAACAGCCCAAGAAGTTTAGCGCTTGTGTCTGGAACATCGCTGGGTTTGGAGTTCACCGTCTCCAATCACCCACAGCAGTTTTCCAGTTCACCGGGTTGAACAGTGATGCAATAGGATATTGCTCTGAACGGTTGATTTCTTTCCCGGTTTTCAAACCGGTATTTGGGACGCTGTCCGGTTAGGTGGACGCTGCGGGCAAACTTAGGGAAGAAGTTTGCTACTGAAATTATGAGCCGACAGCTACTGATGGTCAATGGGAAAACGACTGAAGGAACTGTCCATAGATGCCGGCTCATAATTTATGGAAAGGAAAGTCCAATAATACCGAGAAAACGTGCGATCACGGACTTCAACCGACTGACAGCAGGTGAGGTGCGCACCACAAGCTACAAATGGTGGTCCGAATTTCCTCAAGGTTTGTGAGGCACACTGGCAGTTGTATGACGAACAAAGCCTAGAATGTCGTTATTGCTTTTGAGGATTTTTTGGTCACAGCGGCACGTTATACGCAACTTACGTGCTTGTGTGAGCAACCTAGCTTCATAAGACACCCTCCGTATGACATGCTTGGGAATAAAAGTTTGGCTTACTCTCCCAAGTCCCGTGAGGAGTTCAAGACCGCTGTTGGTCACGTCGCCAAAATGAATTGTCTCGGACTGTGCATAAACACCCCAATTTGAGGTAAAGTTTAACCAGTGGGCTGTGATGTGAGAGGAAAGTCTCGGGGCGATGTGGCGCAGCCTGCTCAAGTAGGTAAGGAATCTAATTACCACCAAAGCAGAAAAAGGTACTCCTACCTACCTGCATTCTCAATAGGAGACATGCCGTAAATTATAATTGGAGTAGCTGCTAACGACCGAGGTTCACGGATGTTGTATGGAGTAAGCGAGCGTTACACTGAACAAAAACAAGAGCTGATGCATAAGAGCAAACCACTCGACTATAAAGGGGGTTTATATGACACGATGCTGGTACCCATGTCAGCCCTGACCAGGATGTCACGAAGCTAGTACCTATATAACACAAGTGGTTTACTAAAGTCCCTTTGTCGATATCACCACGTTAGCACCCAGGGTGTCTGGGATACGTCACAATGGGGAAATCCGCTTCTTCCTTGCAAAGAATTGGCCGCTGAGAAACAGGTACCGAATTACTTGTCAAATAACCATCGGCTTGCGGACTAACAGTTAAACGAATAAGTGACCATTTTATCGTGTGAAATAAGGAGATAAGAGGCGAGCGAAAAATTGCTTTCTTGTTTCCAATGCAGACCACGTGTGAGTGGCCAGCGATCATCGGGCTGTTAGTCGTCAAGAAATAAGCTCAATCTAATGACTTTGTCTGGCACTTGGATTCTCACTCGGCTTTGCAGACCAACTTCAACATTGATAGCATAACCGTTTTTCTGAAAAATCACGCACTGCGGTTTCACATAACGCTAAAAATGTGCCATATTTATATTTGTTGTCAGCCCTTAAAATCTTCGCAAATCCGTAGAGGGAAACCGAGCAAAAACACAATGTGCTACAAAAAGGCCGCGGTGGAATGATGCTGTCGTGAAAGTAGATGAATAAATTTACCATACAATGCGCACTATTTGGAATAAATTTCGACAAAGTATTAGCGGATTATGAGCCACCTTGGCTGCCAAGCCCTCACCTTCCCAAAATTACGCGACTATTCTTGCCCTGGCCTTGAGCCTGCTGATCAACTGAAGTTGAGTGCAAACAAGGGACAAAAGACTTACCACCAATGATAATATCTTGTGTCGCCATACGAAGATACTGCACGCAGGCCAAGTAGGGCCCCACTAATAATTATTCGTTGTGTCCTATTGTTGTTTGACCCCATGCGTTGGAGCTATCCCCCCAGCAAAACTATTGTTTACACCTGACTTTCGTACAAACAGTGACACCAGTGAGTCTACTCAGTTTCAGTTTTAACCACACTCTTGGGACAAAACTTGCCATTTGCCTCCAGATCGAATTCTTCAATCTCCATCTCGATTTTTTCTTTTTGTGACCTTAGCCATTAACTCCGCCATCCAAGGTCACTCATGGCCAGTAATGGTTTCTAGTTTTAGTTCTGGTCAGCGGGCTCCATGTTGAAACTAGTCGTACCTCATGCCCATTGTCCCCGTTTTTTCGGTTTCCACAATTGTGATGATTCTTCACGTAACAAGCATGCCCCTTTGCTGTAACTTCCTCTCCGTTGTGTTGTTGCCTGCCGCGTTCAGGTTGTAACGACCCGATCACGCCTCAGTCGGCATGCTCCCTAAAGGTTTGGAAATAAACTTATTATTATTATTGTGTCAGCGCGGTGATGTAACGACACTGCCTTAACCAATCCGATGGGACTCCTGCAACTGTTTTCTTCCTAACATCGACCTTCACCGCTTTGCCTTCACTAGTACATGTAATTCCAACAACGAACAAATGCTTTGCAAGCCCCAAGAGCTCCTTGGGACAGGTCATACTAACCGGCTGAACCTTTCTTTCGGATCTAACCATCCTGGTTTTCCGATCCAAATTCAAGTGGCCCCTTCCACAAGTTCGACGATTTCATATACAGTGTTGGTTCGGTCCTATGCGGTCCCACTGTCTCCCCGTCGAAACTGTCCTTTTTGACGCGACTTTCCTACAATAAAGACGCCAGTGAGTCTACTTAGTTTCAATATGAGCTATATTTTTGAAACAATACTTGCCATTTGTCTCCACTTCAAATTGTGCTATCCCCATCTTCGTCTAGCTTGTTGTGACCCAGGCAATTTATTCAACCGCTGGTCAATAGTGGCCAGCAACGATTATTCACATTTATTTCTACTCAACCGGCATGATCACTGAACTGGTCGTATCTCAGGTCCCATAGTTCTAGCTTTTGGTTCCCACATCTACGGTGACATTTCACGTAATAGGTGCATCTCGTTGGTTGTAGTTTCATCCGCATTATGTCGTTGCCCGCCGCGTTCAGGTTATAGCAACCCGATCACGCCTGCTCCGATCCCGGCATGCTCCGTACAAGACGGGAAATGCACCTATTATTATTACCCCTTCGTGGTGCCAGGTAATGCACAGGCGACCTGTCCGGATTCTCTAGGGGCAAAACCCCCCCGCAAACGAAGGGCAGTTCTCGGAAAACCAAGATAGGAAGTACACTGCAGAAGCCCCTTCGGGCCTTGGACTCAAACCCGGTGCACAGCTACCAAATCTGCCAACACTCTTGTATCAAAGCTCTCAACTCCCCAATCTTGGACTCAGCAGAGATAGTGTTGAAGTGCTTATCCGCGAGCTGCCTCAGTCTCCTCGACAAAGTTCGCAATATTAGACAGTCGGCTTGTCTTGAATAGCCGTCCATACTCGCACTTAATTTGACCTGGCAGAAGCCAGATGCCCCTGGTTCGGAAATATCGATAGGCGGCTATTTCATTTTCCGAGCTGACCAGAAAAGTGGGGAGGCAGGTAGGGTTGCTTCATACCTAAATGCAGCCCTGTTTATTCCGATCGTCCTCCCCTACACCACTCCTGCACCTGTTGTGCTGCACTGTGAATTCCAATCCCGCTGCCTGGTACTGCTTCTCTTATCTTCTGGGTGGTCCACCGTTGCCCCTCAAGTATACCGGAAGATTACCAGTTCACCATACAAGCACTTAAGCAAATTTCTTCCATCTACCACCTCGCACTTCCTTTGCCGTTTGGTGATTTAAACGCCCTTAAGGCCCCTTGGATGGAAATCCAGCGCATCGGACCTAGTAGACACTGCATCGGAGCTGAGTAAAATCGTCCAACACAACGCTGGACTCAAAATTTCGTCACACTCACCAGATACCTCGCAGGCAAGCTACAACCTTGCTGAATTTGGCTATCACCGACGAAGCACACTCCGTTGACCAAATGACAATCAAAGCTCCACTGGGACATAGTGACAACTGTGTGTTGACGTTTGGCTTCATCTGCTGCTGGGTCAAAAATCCGAGACCACAGAGGTGGATTTGGAACTTCTGCCTTTCAGGCGTCCCAAAAATGAGGAACCTCCTTGAGCAATTAAAAACTGGCGTCATCTTCACTGGAAGGGTTGTACAGGACGGTTTTTGAGAAAATCCACGAGACTGACGTGAAACTTGTCCGAAAATACAAACGCGCGGTCAAATGGGCCTTAACTACCTACAAGGTCCTCTGGCACAGAGGTATTAGGTATTTTTCCAAAATATAACTTCAGGTGACAAAGAAGAATTCAGAACCACCGTGAATCAGATATATACCAATGGAACGCAGGAAAAGAAGACAATACTGCACCTCACTCGAAAAACCAAAAATTTGCTACTTGAGTACATGAGACATCGACAGTGAAATAAGTCGAACGCCTTGTCCTTGAGAGGCAGAAACGGGGAACCCACAAGTGACTCAACGGTGGTGTCCGAAGTCTAGAGAGAACGCTATGCAGGCTTGTATCCTGCCCCAGCGAACTCATCACATCCAAACTTGGCAAGACGTAAATACGAGCTGCCTCCAACCAACGTGTTCTTCACTGAAGCTCAAGCTACGGATGAAGAACCAAAAAGGATGCATGGCCACAAGTTCCGCTGCTCCACAAGCTCGAGTCTCACGGGATTCAAGGAAGAAAATTCTGCGCTGGATCGGGACCTTCCTATCACACAGAACATCAATAATAATGTTTGTTCCAAAGCGGTTGGTGGAAAGTAGGCTTCAGTTGCTCTTCTCTGGCACTGGCCTACGTTGGAGCGCTTCCAAGTTCTGTTTTGGGACCACCACTGTTTCTGATCTACGTCGACGACCTTGCGGATTTTTTCAAGTCCATGTCACTTTTTGCGGATAACTTGAAATCCTGGATTTCAAACGCCAGTGCCCTTCAAATGGATGTAGACGTTGCAAAGCAGTGATAGCTGGACCGGAATTTTCCCCTGAAAGAAAAAAGTGCGTCCAAATTTCGTTCGACGGAGACTTTGCGAGCGCCTTTGTCGTCCACGGTGAGAATGGACCGGAAGATTTACGAGGATAGATACTAAAAAGAACTAGGTATCTGGCACTCTCTAAAAAAATATCCTTCTCACTGCACCATGAAAAATTTCCTCAAAAGGCACTCGCTGCTCAACAGATGATTTGATGCACCTCCCTCCTATTACTCTCATGAACTTCCAAGTGCTCTACGAGCCTGCGTCATACTGACTCTTGAACATGCCAGCCAAGTTGCTTAATAATGACACAAGGAAGACGTAATCCTCACTGAGTACGTCAAAAGGGCCTCTAAAAATGGCTGCTGGCGTCCCATCCGCTGACTTTGAAACGGGTCTTGGAGTGCTTGGCATCTGTTCCCTGTAGTATCATCTACTCCAAGGAAACCTAGTAGTTTCTCAGGCCCTGATTGAGCAAGGTCTGTCCAACAGGATTCCGCCGCTGACCCAAGTAAGACAGGGCAGGGTCATTGTGAGAAGATTGTCAGGCCCACAGCGCAATTTTTATTAGATAGCAATGTACCTTGTGTGTAGAATGACCTACCTCCGGCGGTTGTACACGCTACATCTAGTACCCAGTTCAAAGCACACTTAAATGCAAATCAACTTGGTTTGGAGAGACTCACCTGGAACCCAGCTGAATCTCCTGTTTTCGATGTTTCCAGGCAACTGAATGTGCTGCACCAGGCCGCCCCATGTTCCAATTGCTACGATATTCGAGATATCGATATCGAGGTACATGTATATGTAATGCACTACTCATAAGGTTGTTGAAAATTCTTTCACCCACCGGTTTCGCCCTTGTTGGGGCTCATCAGGTAGCGCAGTCCGAGTTTCCGTCAACCTTATGTTCTACTTGAACCCAAATGGGGTAGAACATAAGGTTGACGGAAACTCGGGGATTGCGCCTACCTGATGAGCCCCAACAAGGCGAAACCGTTCGTGGGCTGTCGAAGAGTTTTCAGCAACCTTATGAGTAGTGCATTACGTATATACATGTATCGCGATATCTCGAATATCGTAGCAACTGGAACATGAGGCGGCCTGGTGCAGCACATTCAGTTGCCCGGAAACATCGTAAACAGGAGATTCAGCTGGGTTCCAGGTGAGTCTCTCGTAAAACCAAATTGAATCGCAAATCAGTGTATTTCTCGAAAACAGTCCAATTTGGGTTCAAGTAGAACATAAGGTTGACGGAAACCCGGGGACTGCGCCTACCTGATGAGCCCCAACAAGGGCGAAACCGGTCGTGGGCTGTCGAAGAATTTCAGCAACCTTATGAGTAGTTCATTACGTACACACTTAAATGCTTTTTATGGGAATCCTCGCCCTGGCAAGCTTACTGCTCCACACTGAGGACTTGAGGAGCGGTGCTACACCATTTTTCGCCTGTACCTTCTATGTGAATAAAAACTGCCGAGCGACCGACCGAACGCTGAACCCGACCCGGGAAGCTTGGGCGAAAGACTCGATACTATATGTCAATCCGTAATCTAAAGTTCGTGGTTGTCATGGCGACTAAAGAGTCGCCATACTTTCAAAGTAGGCATGTCGGCTGCCATGCTGGGAAAGAATGTACCTACGTCGTTCGGAGCAGGATACCGAGGTACATTCGGATAATAATAAAAACCACATACAATAGGAAGGAGACACTATGTTCAGTCTCATCCGAAAACCTCACTTTTTGGCTCGGAAAATGAGCGGGAAAATGGTGGTTCTAAGTACAGGAAAGGCAGAAACGATTCAAGGTAAGCAATGATATGGTACAAACCAGCCTGCAAAGTTCTCGTTTAGCATCGGATACCCGCTCACAGGTGTCGGACGATTCGGTTTCTGTGGTATGCGCAAATTACTTTGGTCTATAGTCTAATACTGAAATAGAAAGACGGGGAAATTCAAGGCTTTGTCGACAGTCCCGTGAAGAACGGACTACCGCCGAAGGTAAGAAACTTTTCTAATTGTCAGTCGCTCTTAGGAGCATGTGGAAAGTAACGGTGGCATATTTAACACGGGTACTTTATTTTGTTCCGATTAATTTCATGCATGCCATGTAGACCGTTCGAAAAAAGTTACATCCAGTGCAGAACCATGTAAAGTACCTTCCGAGGATTATGCACGCGAAGGTTTGTCGAAGTCTCATTACCTGGTTTACCTTGAGAAGGACGGAACAGTTCGCTGCCCACTCCTAACGAAAGTATGAAAACATTTCATTCCAACCGTGTCATACAAACTACGGATTTTGAACAGAATACTCAGGTAAATGTCTCGTCGTTATTAGAAGCTGTCTGCCGAAGTGAATGAGTAACATACAGTGGTGTTAATGTTGTTTTTTGTTGATGGCCATCACTTAGAGCTCTTATTACTTGGAAACCTTCCCCAGGTTGACGTCATAACAAAACGTCCGAAACCTACGACAGACAAAATCAACTGTATTGTGGGAGCGGGTATCTGTGAAAGATAGGTTTCATTCCCGATAAACTTCGGAGTGGCCACAAAGATTTTTATTGAAAATAGAATGCACCAATTCTGTAAACAATCTTATGAGAACTGACTTCCCGTATGTACATTGAATTACGAAACACTGGTCTGCTCAAAGTCTCCACTCAGTCTCGCGAACATCGAGATATTTTCTCGAATATTCACCAACTGTCTGAATGATTTGACCTGAGAATATATGAAAACTTATACAGGTCCGGAATAAATAATCGGATTTGGACTGCAGGATAGTGGGGACTGATATAGTAGTGGTCATGTTGACCTTTGTAACAGGCAAATGGTTCAGGAAACGATACATTGTTCTCGCGGCCGTCAAGCAAATTTTAAAAACACGCAATACAGTTGGATCTAGTTGGAGTCGTGCGATCAGATATTTCCCTAGTAGAGGACACAGCTAAATGGTGGAAGCAAACGAGACATTACGAGACGAACAAATGATTGATCCCTCACTATCGGTTACGCAGAAACCAAGGACCAGTCGGCCACATGGCTGAACCAAAATAGGTGCTTAGTCCACTCCTAAATTACGACAAATAGGTGTGCCGCAACTTAACAGAGCGGCATACCCAACTTTCTTGGTTTGGAATGAAACCTTTCTCTCTTCAAAAACAAAACGTACAACCAATAGGTTTGCAAGGATACAAAACGCAAAAAATTGACTAGCACCAGAGAAAACGGTAACAATCAGAGTGGACAGTAATCCTTGTTGACAGCACCAGCAAACACGACGCCGAAACAGTCCTTCACATAATTTTGAATGGAGGATAAACAAGCTTTTTCAACAAGTGACAGAATATAACAAAATAAAATGGTAAACCGCAATAATAGCTGGTCTCAGTTATGACGCCTCACCAAGATATAAATAGAATGACATGCGCTGTTTCTAGCCATTATTTCTTGTCCTTTTTTATAACGGCCAATCAGAATGTAAGAAACAAATGCAGGATGTACGTCAATATTACTCCTTTTCTCTCAAAAAACGGTCGCGAAACCTGGATAGTTGGATTTCATTTGCAGCTCACAATACATTTTAAAGTGACATTACACTGCGTAAGCGATGATTTGTACCCTAACCGAAATACATGACAGTGTGTTGTTTAAGTACGTCGGCACCCCACCTTAGAACACATCTCTAGTATGAAAAGCATCTTTTCCTTAAGGATCTGCATTTCTATAGCCAAACAAACCCGTATCAGGCTTACCAGGCTCGGCACAACGCAAGAATCCAAGGAGGCTGGACAAACACCCTCCGCGAAACTGGCTCTATATTCAAAAACGTTTAGCAGGTTTGTGCAACAATCACCAGTAAAAACCGGTCAGCAGGGAGTAGAAATTAATCAAAATAGAATAAGATTGAATGCTGATGTATTTCTTTAACTTTTGGTACATTCGGATTTTTAAGCTGCCTCGCCAACTGACATTTGAACGCTATTCAGGCTACCCAGCTGACAATAGCAAGGAAATAAACCATTGCCATGTTGGGGAATTTTTTGGATTTCCAAAAGGATCTTTTCTAGAGATGGCCGCTAAATTATTCATCCGCTGATGCGGTGTTCACAATTCAGTGTTTGTGTTTTTTATCTTATCCTGGTAAAAAAATTAGGGCAAAATTTGCCGCGAAGATCTACTAAACAGGTGAACACAACGAAACTAAACCTACTCAAATTGTGTAATGCCAAACATTTTGGAATACAGTTGGCACCTGAGTAAGCAATACTCAGTCTATTAATAGAAGACTACGAAAAATGCGGTCACGGAAAAACTTATACTTCCGAGTGAACGGATACACGTGCTTAGTGGGAGCACAGTTGAAAAATTTTTCAGAGGCTCTCTAAATGTTTCTATCGTGCAAAGGATACGTTTGAAGGAAAACATTATCTACTGTGCCCAAAAGCGCACAAAAATAAGTCCTCCGGATAGTTGGATAACAAACTTTATTACCCACTTGAGTACTCATGAGCCGGTGATGGATTCACTAGGCGATAAGTTCGAAATATTCGGATATGGTTAACGTTTTCAATATAAAAACTATGCTAACCAGGTTCCGATTAATCAAACCTTACCTTTTAGCATAAGAATCCGGATAATAGATGTTTCGCTGTCAAAATGGAACTCACTGTGTAAGAACTTTTTGGAAAGTTGGATTAAAGTCTTGCTATCATACAGATTTTATGAATAGAATGTTATCAAATGCAGGAAGATGAACCAGAGGTTTTACATAAAGAACTGTTCGGTTGTGACAATCTTTCAGTGCCTATACCACTCGAAGAAAACATGAGGGTGGAGATACTGCCAAGTTGTCCAACCCTGATAGGAACATACGAAATGCCGGGGTTTGGTTCGAAACATGGGGCATTCTGGCTAGTAAATTCGCACTTTAATCGTCGAGTTATCGCAAGCTCTAGATACTTCAAATACACTCCATAGCTGGATAATTCGACGTAACAAACACAGAAAAAGACGTTCGCACGAAGTTACCTTCGAAAGATGACATCACGCAGTAGCATACTACAAAAGATTTGCAAGTAATTGAGTCGTTTACGGACGCTTAGTCGAGACGGGTATAGTAACGGAAATAAACACTCAATAAGACTGAACTAAAGTCACTGCAAGACATCAGCCACTAAGTGCATCAAAAAAGTCCCACAAAAGTGGTAGTACATGGAATTATGTGAAGACCTTAACCCGCCGTCAGGCATAAAGAAGAGACGGATATATTTTGCTAGTCCTTACTGTTGCTACTGGAACGTCAGCCGTCGAACTAACTGAGTTTCCAAAGCACTGACTGCAATGGCTTTTACTGCTGACAACATCCGTTTTGGGGGTTCTTTATAGCAAAGTTTGCACGCGGAGTTAGACTAAATACGCCCACCCAATCATACTGGTAATCAAACTGGAATAAATTATCAAGACGGAACTACCGACAACTTTAGCCATATGTTTGCGCACAGAGGTTGCAATGTGCCCATAACTGCTAGTCGCATGCTCCAATTACAGTGCACCAGAGGTACAAAGAGATATGAAATGAAATAAGATTCTGTATTTTAGATACGGAATGATGAGTGAGCAAGTTTCCTTTAGTGCGTTCAGCTGAGCATCCGATACGTCACGTTAGAAGCGGATGAGAAATTTCGGGTTGGTGACTCTATTAGGAGTCCATAACTTCTGAAGAGGCGGTATTCTCAGAGCATCATTTTGTGAATAAAAGACTTCTGCGGAAATGCTTCTTGTTTAGCTTAATATAACTTCCATAGAATCCAATATGCCGATGACTTGGGCTAAGTAGAACAAATGGCGTATTAGATTCTTCTTCACTTATGATCGAAATGATCTCAGCAGCCCTAAATCTTTTCCATTTCATGCCTCTCTTCTACTTTGTCGTGAGTGGTTGTCCACTCCCTAAATTTTCTCTCCATAAACCCCGTATACCCTTCGTACGTTTTACGATTGAGACAACCACACTCATAGTCAGCTAGACTGTAAGCGACAATGATTTTCGTGATTTCTAAAACCTTGACGGTGAAAAGAGGGAATAATGAGGCATTTTCCACAGCGTTTTATCTTACTTGCAACATTGCAGTCAAAAACCGCACATAAAACAAGATCAGATTAGAATCGAAGCTTCCCATATCATTCCCATAGACACTATGGGGGACACACCAAATAGGGTTGAATGAGTTTTGACCGTCCTGGACACCATGAATAGCATGATAAACGGTCGAGCGGGGGACCTGACAAGATTGACGTCTGAACAGTGAGACATCGGACGGCACATCCTTAAATCACCCCTCGTATATGTCGTATTATCTCACGGTTCTTCTACCCGACCATTTGCTCGTCAGACACATTTTCCTGTCATAGAATTTGACCACTCGTTCAGCTGTAGCAGCCTTTCGGCGCCTAACTGCCATGCTACCAGCAGGAAGCAAAACGGCTGGGATATTGCCAGGTCGCCCAATTTTAGACAGAAGAAGTCGAGAGGCAGAGCCCGAGTTCGAACCACGGACCTTCCGGTCAGTAAATTCGCGCACTAACCAATGAGCCATCTCCCCTCCAATTCGACGAAACTTCGTTAGATCGGTGGACCGATTGCACGTAAAACGGTGAAATGGTACTGAACAACAATGTATTACACCTTCCTAAGCGCTTTTTTCACGAATCTTGCGGGTCCACACGGGTCCCTGTGGCGGAAATTGTTCGGCCACACACACCTCTGGAACAATCTCGGGAAAAACACAAGCACGCATATTGAAATTAAATGTTCTTGTGTGGAATTTCACTTAGATGGGGGCGGAACGCATCTTCGATTGCTTAAAAACACGTCCCGACTACATGTCACCACTAATAACGGAAACATAAAGTCATGTCAGAACTAACAAATAGATCCAAAGATGTCAGATAGATTGAGCCAAAATCAATACTGGTTGGTGTCTTCAGATGTTGGATGCCTATTACGGCTACCCCTAAAATTACTTCCTGAAGGAGTCTTCCGTTTTAGAACCACTTCCGCTTTTCTGCTCCATAATACAGTATAGATTGCACCACCACAGTGTGGACCCTTAGTATAAAAACGATCCTCATGCACTTTACATGCCAGAGGACCGTCTGCCTTGTAGAGCTAATTCCTTCCAATCTTGTGCTCAGTAGAAGCGATCGATTGGCGGACAGCCTACGATCTATCAGAAAAACTACGAAAGCGCTAACCAGCAAACTCGTTCGAATCAACAGGTGCCGGCTAACTGGATGGATATTCCGGAACTCAACTCATCGATGATTAACGACACTGGCAGATCTGGCCCAGTAATTCAGCCAGCGGTGCTCATGCCTTAAGTCCTCATTTTTCCGTTCATTGGCTGTACCTGTTCCGCTGTCCGATTTTGCGGTGACCAAAACAATAGCAGCTGAATCCAACGTACCTTGGGTTGATAGTTAATAAACTGACTGAGTGCCTGCGACCCGTTTGCTTGTGAATTCTGACCAAACGTGTCAGCTTACCGGAATTTCATACTGAGACTTAAATTACGTAGCAAGCGTAGGTTCACCTCATGTCGTTGTGTCTCGTCGAGGGTACGCGTCCCAAAATTGCCTCAGAACATGTTCAAATGAAGTAATCAAACTCCTATCCTGGAGGTCATGGACTCGGGACTCTCTGGAGTTCCATGAGATTCATCCGGTTTATGATTCCCAATTAGGATTAAACAGCTGCACAATGCCTCTCGATTTTTCAGTATAGACTGACTTAAATCACAGGAAACCTCCATCACGGCTGTCATTGTACTGGCTAGCATAATTGCTTTGTCACTTCTGGAGTCCATATCTAAGGTTGTCACTACAAACTTTCGATATTTTTTCACAGTTCTGGTCCTCCTTGCCTTAACGGGTTGGTTTGCCAGTTGGATGGTCATGGGCGCCCAAACTCCTCAACTGTTCAACTATCGCCAGACAGTCTTTGACTGTTTAAAGTATTGTTTATTTCTTGGTTTAGCAGGCCATATATCACCGCAATACTGTTAGCTAAGCAACTAACGGTTATGCTTGAAGTCAACCATGCCTCAAGAAACAGAATAACAGTAAGACTATGGGGATCACTTTCGTTGCAAGATTAGGTGAATATTCGCATGTTTCCCACTAACGAAAATGGGCTGCCTTGGATGCCGGCATGCACCGTAGGAAGGAGTATTGGTTCCCAACATGTGTTGAAACAGCATCGCGGTGTATAACCAGATAACTTTCAACTAAACTTATTCAGATACGGTCCCGGTAAAGTATGTTAATGAGAGGCACTCATGATACGCAGTAGTTCAGAGCACAAAGGTCTAGGTATCGTAGTATGGAAATGTAGTTTCAAGATTTCGGAATATCGTGTTTCCCAAACTCACAGTATAGGATGCTTAATCGAGGACGAGAAACGAGTTTGTGACCTGGAATGCCGAGTTGACGAAAGCCTCATTTTGCATGTGAATGAGTATTCTGACAAAACCTACAGTATTTAATGAATTAGGAAATGTTGTATCCTATGGCTAGGCTAATTTTATATACTTCGTATGTGTCTCCAAGTCCTATGTTCATAACACTTTTACCCTATACACAGCCGGAGTTGACGCAAGACATATATATACCAGCGGTTTCTAGGGTCTTATAACGATTGCACACAAGTTTCATAGTAAAATCCATGTATCCCGACAAGTACTCTCAGTTTCACATCAATCTGGATTTCATGGGCGACTCAGCTGAATGTATCTTGTGATATCCTTCAACTGAATGTCCTGGACAAAAGCCGCCTCATGTTTCAGTTGGCACGATATTTGAGATAGCGCAATGTCTTTCTTGAAGGAAACTACTCACAAGTTTGCTGAAGAGTTTTTAGCAACTTTGTGAGTAGTTGCCAGTATGAAAGTTCACGTATGTTTCACAGCTTTTTGGAAACCCCCTACTAAAGACCATTGTAAGTATCTGCTTTGGAGATATTCATTGTACCTAGGAACTGTTTTCACCAATATAATATATATATATATCATACGTATATGGTGGAATAAGTGAAGGGAGGAGCTCCAGTCAACTGCGGGTCATCGCTTTTACGAAGAACCTCTTGTCAGTCATGATGTTTATTACCTTCGGCTGACAGAAGATAAAGGAACCGGCTGAAACTTCTACACGCATCAAGTAATTCGAAATGAGATCCGACTAATTATCTAGTGCAGAACTCTGTACACTGACGGCCACTGACAAAACAGACGGTCAGATTGTCACCACATAACATTCACCGCAGGATCTTTATAGACGGATTCTTCTTACGGACAGGCATACTGATAATTCTAAGCAAAGTGAAACATAGGTTATCAAACAAACTTTTCTGACAGCAATTTTTCCTGTCATTGCAGTTGCAGATAGTGAGAAAACGTCCAGACCTTGGGAGAGTCTATATGATAGACATCCTACCAGGTGGAAAAAGAGTAACTTCTAAATCGATTACGTGGCTACATTGGCCACAAGACTAACGCAGTGATCCCCACTTGAACTTCCGGGTCAATCGACATCGGCTTAAGTCAGGTGAAACAGTTGAACATGTCGCTTTTGAACACGGAATCTTGTTGCATGGTCCGATAGTGGGCAAGTTTCTTGTGGCTTTTTTAACGACTTTGACTCTCTCTCTCTCTAATTGACAACAGGCTTTTGCACTAAATTTAAACCGCCAAATTCAATTGGTAGCGTAAAACAAGATCCTTGTCATACATAACATGATTGTAGACCGTATATTATGAGACTGGATAGAGGAAACGCTTCCCAAGACAGAAGCCTAAGTAGAAACGGAAGTCTGAACAATACATTGTCATACCTGGATAGAAATTCAACGGTTGGATCGTCAACCACTCAGCTTCAACAAACAGGGGACGTAAACAGTCCGCCATGAAATTTTTTAATGTGACCTGGAAATCGGTATGGCCGATTAGTGCAACATCTTCAATATACTCACAAATAGCATATCGTTGGTGATATCCAGCTTTGTACAGAAATCTGCCACGAAGGTCTTGGGATTTGCGAACCGGTCCCCGTCTAACTAATTGAACACAACCTGTATGAACGAATATAAAACTACCCCACCGATGAAAAAACAGTCTATGGTTTACCAACTGTTGATTTATTTTAATTGCATATTAGGACTATGAAGGCGCGTGACATGGTTGAATTGGTGAGATATCTTTCGGAGGTAGATCAAGGTGAAAATAAATTAGGGGTACAATCAGGGAATGTTGTCGTGTATCTAGCCATCTGATTTTTTATGATCACGAAAAACGCCATCGGCCATTTTCAACAGAATCGGTAAGCTCCCCAATCAGATGCAACTTAACATGAAAGCAGCTGCTTTAATCCGAGATTGTTCACTCATGCATTGTTGGAATACGGTAACGTAGTGGATATGAGGAAATGGCTAATGACAAATTTGTGCGCACACTTTCGTTTTACTACCCGCAAGGACGTGGTGGTTCCGTATACCATCGGGTTGACGTTTGTTGTGATTTTGTCACACGATCTTAAATGAAACGGAGGCGAGTCAGCAGCCCATTCTCAGCATTCTTGCATCATCCATAATTTTACAAAATTTAGAGACCGGAGGCAGAAAGCATCGAGCAGAATGGAGTGGACGGACTGATCAAAGCGGCTAAAGAGCGCGCAGAAAGAAGAGAACTGGAAAGACAAGTTCGGAGCACCGACAATGAAGATATTCTCTCCCACGATAGAAAGACACCAGACTCCCACATACAGAAGCGAGCAGCTTTACAAGCACCTTGGTACACCGATCCGAATGAGGGTATCGGCAACACCCAGTTTCGAAGACCAACGATGACCAAACGCTCTACCTCAAGCCCTCGACCGAACTTTCAACGAAGCACCAGTGAAATGGACTATCAGACTTATTCAGCCCAACAGTTGAGGGTAAGTGGCTGTGGAGCGTTTTGTCAGACCACAGACTTAAATCGAGTTTTGCGAACACACTACGATTGGTGCTCAATTGTCTCACTCTCGGATAAAGTTTCACTCGGCATCCATTAGTACACAGTACTGACTAAAAGACAAGATTGACAACAACATACAAAATCCATCGAAAGTGTTACCTAGGCAAGTTCAACATTCGGACCTTAGAACATGGTTTACAGCCAAAGCAGTTCACTCTCCACATCTTATTTGCGTGAAACTTGGATAAGCTGGTTAAGTGATTTGCACCGAGATATTGGCCTAAAAAACATGGAGCATGATAGCTGCGAAGGCTGACAACCGACAAGTTTAAGGGGTGGGTGATTCTTTACTATTCCATTCTGTCCCACAAATTCATGTCTTACGCTGTCGAGGAAGTCAGTGGCAACTTTACTCGCAACAACCCTGACTGTCAATCGGTTGAGTGGGCGAAGTCAGTCCTAGAAAAAACAATGGAACAAGACCACATTTGTCACAAGCTAACAGTACAGCTGATGATTCCTACCAACGAAACGGTTCCACAGACGATACACCGGAATTCATAACTACCGACATCCACAACATAGTGAACATTTGCCATTAACCGATTTTGGTTCTTTTTAGATGCCTGAAGCGATGACAACAAAAGCTGAGCTCGAATCCCGCTTTTTCATCAAACTGCGCCTCCAGTTTGTAATTGTTGTTTCTATAAGTGTTACGTCCTACTACAATAGGTGATCCGTTCCGTGATCCATTCATCCGTCATGGTTTTATGAGGTGTGCTAAGTCGTGCTCATCAACTGGTCTTGTAGCATAACCTCCTCATAAGTTGCGTCAGACCAAATGGCAAACGAAGTGTGGATTCTGATAACTGAATGCGTTCGTAAAGGATGATGACAATTTCTTGTGGGAGTACAATGCGCCAAAGTCCCAGACTCACTGCGTATTCATGTTGTTTCTCGCGACGCACGTTGGTACACTACTCAGACAGCAGTATAGTAAGTCTTAAGGTATATATTGCAATAGATATTCTTATTTGAAATGCACTGTTGATACCAGGGTCCTAGTTTCAGGGCACAATGAACAAAGACAGGTCCTCTAGCTCAGCTATATATGAAATTGGTCTCGGTTCCAACAAACTCCATCTATTAAATCCAGGTCATTATCATAACAAACAATCCTTCTTTTTCGAGAGACCCTCTACTCAACATTATGATGTCTTGGATCACTAAGCCATGTTATGACTTTAAAAGTTTCCAAGCTTTCTATTCACATTAGTTACGGCTCAAACAAATTGAAATCTGGCAGCCGAGTTGCCCTGCGTTTAGCTGGTGAATTGATCAGTATTAGCTTTCAGCGCTACAAGTAAGTCCCATGCTTTAATTCCACAAGGGTTCGTTTGTTGATATCGTCGTACCCAAAGGACATTTGTGCAAACTGATGGTGTAGAGGGAAATGTGAAGAATAAACTCTGGCCTACTATGAAAGTCACGCATTACGATCATTAGGTTTTTGCCAGGCAGAGGCGTGGCAAATGACGTTTGAGCTACCAGCGCACAAGTGTGATACGAAGAAAGCATCCTTGGTAGTACTCATTGAGTAGGCGGTACAAGTGCCCTTCTAGGCACTTTTAGTTCACACAATGTGTACTTAGACTTCGTATATTCAGGTTTTACAACCCCCCATTGTGTTGGCTAGAAAGTTCGTTCTTTCATCTTCAATATAACTAACGAAAGTAGGGGTGACGGCCCCGCTCATAAGTGCAACAGAATCACTTCAAAAAAGAGATGACGGGAGAAAACAGAAAATAGAACAAGAGCAGAGACAAGGGCCTAGACTAAGCCCAAGGCACCTGCGTCTGCAGTCACATTATCCTTATTCCTATTTCCACTTTCTGAGATTGGGTGTTGGAGATGCAAGCATCTCATATGTTTGTGCGAGGCCAGCACTGGGCCCTTCACGGGGGGTTGTGCCAATCGTACCCAGGGTTTTGCTATCGGTTTTACACTTTCTTTTAAAGAAAAGGATTACCTAGCTCTTTGTTGCGCGACTGATAGCAGCAGCTGCTTCTAAGATGCGTAAAAGGGTTTCGTGACCTCTAGTATGTATAATGGCGGCAAAAGAAACAGTAAAAATCGTTTGTACGAGCTACGTGATGCCCTAAATATTGCCAACTATAGCAATGAGAACACATACGAGCACGAGCACGAACGGTGCAGAGTAGCAAGGGCAGAGGTTACACGAGGCTGGAGAGGTGTTCCCGCATGACAACCTGAACTCAGCCCAGAAACACTCGTTAGTCACAAAGAACGGAAATTTAGTTTAGCGCAGAACCGCTCCCCCCTTCGACTTGTGCTTTCTCGACTGACGCAAAGACCGCAATGTCGAGCCTTTTGAGGAGTGAGAAATATACATAATCAACAGACAGCTTTGGCAGTAGTCCAGGTACTTTTTCACTTAGGTCGAAAAGCGAATATACGGAAACTTCCGAGAAATTCACCCTTTGTCTTTTCAGGAGTTACGAATGCCTACGTGCAAATACGGGAATAAAGAGTCAGTGCCTTGGTATCCGGAATACACAGCCTCCAGATTCTCCAAGAGAGATGGAGAAACATACAAGACCTCAACTTCCAAGATTGGTGAAAGTTTTTTGCGAGTCTTCGGTGTGGACAGTCAGAGTTCGAAAGACTGCGAAGCAAGTGAGCAACAAGTAAGTCTAACGACCAGATTAGTTTCGTGGCTATCCAGCGGAGCGAGTATCGAATTGAGTCTAGCATCCACAATGAAACTCCCTACAGTTGAGCGTCGACGGGGCTGAAAGAGAACTATCACCGTACGTTTCTTCTGTAATAGGTCTAAAAGTAATGTGAAAGAACTTAATTGTTCAGCTGTGATGGCTGCTATGCAATCGGGAAGAATGGAGGCTGAGATATAGTCCTCTTGCCTGGGCCTATACAGAATAAAAAACAAATAGTGGGTCAGAACCACAGATCTACGGAGCAGCAGCTCGTGACCTAGTTGAACTACCTTGATGTCAATCTTTCCACTAACCTTAGCATTATTCTGCAAACACTCACTGTCTGATACTCTAGGTTGCCGAGGACTTAATAAGGTTCGGTCCAGAAGAACACAACATCCGTGACGTTGTTCTCTGGCGACACTCATCCCCACTACTCTCCCATCGTGCGGTTATTCCCATTTCGGTGACCAGGCCATTAGAAAGTCACCGAGCATTGGGCCTGCCGTAGATAGAATAAGCAAGATAGGTTCTGAAATTACGAATAGCGGAGCAATCTGGTTCTCCCCATAGTCCACCGTCATTTGGTTTATTATACCACCGCATAGCAATTCCGAAAGAATCTTACCATCCATAATCCGATGAAATGGTTTGCGGAGAAAAACCTCATCCCAAGATTTCGTCAGTCGTGTGAATATACCAAACGTCCGTAGTGACCATATCTCATATACCTGCCAGGTTTTTACCACCGCCACATCTGCTTCCGCTGATATCGCAACCAGCGATGCAGACACCATCCCCATTAACAGTATGACATCCCTATCACTGCCAGTAAACTCTTTTTTATTTGCCGTTTATTATTTATTACACCAGTAATTGATGAGAATATCATCAACTCAGATTGCTTAGAAACATATTGCCGGTTGTCATGTAACTGCATCGTTTTTTTCACTAACAGGCTGAAAGGACAACCAATGGAAAATTGTCCTCACTACGCAGCACACCTTATGCACAACACTACTGAAAGTGGAATCCATCGATCGATTGAGAGCCAGCTGAATACCGCTTGAGCCGACGATACCCACCAAGTTTGTCCATGACACTTATTGAGACCCAGTTGACATGCCACTTCTTAGGGTTACAAAGGTCCAGCTGGTCCTCTCATTTGCGCATTATCATTACTCGTACTCTCAAACTTTTGCTCTAGCTTTTACCGGTACAATTTCTTCCGGTTGCTTATTGTGCCCGTCTTTTATGCACCATTCTTGCTTGTACACAACAATAAACAATATGGGCAAAAAATCAGGGTGAAAAGTGTCAAAACACAACGAGGGGAGTGAAAACTATGCACATATATATCAAAACCCAATGAGTATACATAAAACCGATAGTTGAAACATCTGATTAGCTTTTTCTGGTACAAAATGATCGGCCTGGATATATCGGAGTCTCGGTTATCAACAGAAAGAATCAAAGTTTTCGACAAATTTCCGCAAACTTGTGTTTTCCATTGGAATAATAAGTAGCTCTGTGCCATCTGGACCCTGGAAGTGGAAGCGAATTGAATGAGGGGATATGGTTAGGTTCATAACTCATATCGGAACCAACTGTTCGTGATGGTAACCGGCGTTTGCCATGATACAGAGTGGGCTTACAAAAGTGCAGTGCAATAAGCACATTACAGGCTACTCCAAGTTGAACAGAGCATTAGACGGCTAAGAAGTATGGACAATAATGCAGCCAGCAAGCGGATCCTTCAGTGTGCAGTGTGATGTTGGACAAGTCCACAAGCCTGTAGTTTGTGTAGTTGGGATGGACAATCAAGCACTCAAATCGCACACCGGTGATTCTTCGCCTTCGATGGCATTCTCAAAGTCCCTCCACTATAACAAAACCTCAGTTGCCTTGCGGGTGTCAGCTTCGTTTGGATTGGCATGCTTAGAGAGGAACCTGTCGTAACTAATGTTGTCGATCACCTGATAAAACGATTGTAATGCCGTAATTTTAAAGCTGACAGCGGATGTGCGGACAGCATCATCATCATCAGCATCGACAGCATGACATCAGTGTTGAACACCGATGCTTCGCTGCCGTACAACCATGATTACTTGAAAGCCTTATTGTGAAGAAAAAGAATAAAGATGGATGGGGAGGGGACTTATTGCTGTCTTACTACAATCATTCCGAGGTGCCTACACCTCCAAACACTCATTCAGGCAATCTGGATAGAAACTGACAACAAGATCGCCACTGACATCGGTTGTGTCATGCAAACACGAGCACACACGTACGCATTCACCTTATAGGAAGATCGGCAGTCATCCAATATGGCCGTGTCAGTTGGTGCTTGCGTACCTGTGTGAATACCCAATTCTAACACAGACGGTAAGTTACCGGGATACCTAGCTAATGAAGCTACTTAGTTCGATACAGACCAGACTTAGCACAAGATAGAACAGGTTGAAAACAAAGCGGTCAAACAAGAAAACTAAATATCCGCCTGGTAAACCACGTTCAAGCTATGATTTACTTTTACCTAAACTAGCGAAAAACAATCAGAAAAGAGCCGTGGGAACGCAGAGTAACCCAGAATAACGAAGAAACAATAGTACAATAACTGCCAAGTCTTCGAAGAGGTCAATACATCTTGCCACGGTTGTTCCTGTCTTACTCTTTGCTAACTGGGTGACCAAATCCAAACACTTTTATGGAAACCCTCCCTGGTAAAATCAAGCGATGTTACTGATGAAAGCCTGGATTAAACACTGGAAGCAATTCAAAGACCGGCTTTCTGTCAATAACGATTCGAGTAGTACCTTTCGAATCTTCATCAGTTTGTGGTCACGGAATTCAGTGAGCTGCGCTCGCAATGTTGCTTCACTGTTCGTTAGGAACGCATCACGGCAGCGCCAGTACAGGTCTTCCAGCGGCATACCTGAAGAGGCAAGGAAACGTTAGATATCCGAAAAATTTTGAACGATAAAAAAATACGCCGAAAAATCAGGAAGAACTGTGCTTTCAGCGCTAACTTAAGGACAATGGTGTGCTGAGGAGATTCGGGTAGTTTTTCCGGCAAAAACGATCGTGTGAGAAACTGCAAGACATTCAGTTATTTTTCCGAAATACTCTCAATTACTCATGCACGATTGAACGATATTTGAGTTCAAGAAAGGGAGTTTATTTCAAAGAATCTCCACGCATCATTGGTTGATTAAGTAGATATGCCCACTTTTGAAAGCCTTAACGGTAGTTCGCTCATTGATCGCCATTAACCATCGTCATCAATCATCGTTAAACTAGGCGATGTACCTCAGAATTCCTATCCACCACTGGTGAGACAAAACCAAAGTTGGGGGCGATCAGGCTGACCCAGAGAAGCACACGATATGACACAAAAGATATAGTTACAGGAATGAAAAGGCACACACGTGTCCGTATTATAAGTCACAGTCTGGAATCTTCTCTATCTGCTTGCAATCAGCCCGCACGTAAGTGAGTCGCCAATTTGTGGATTGCACCTTGACCACGAAGGAGAGTAGACTGGAGCGTCGCCCAGTCTGTCACGACCCGTTGACGAAATCCTCTGGACGGTCCCATTGTATCACCCAGAAGTATCATTCAGCATACTAAATATTTTGGCCGTTACCGGTCATCTCTGAAGGACATAACTCCAAACTGCACTAGTTTACACAATACTGACGGGATTTTCTTTCACTTTACGGTAAAGTTGATATCAGTTTCAAAGACCCCTTAGATAATTTGGACCTGTAGACAAGGCAGAATACGAGAGCCATGTCAGAAATCTTCTAGAAGTTAGCAAAAGTTGGCATCTTGTACAGGCGAAGAATATGGAAACTGGTCACAGGACCCACTGGTTCGACTATCAATGCAGTAAATTGCCAATTACCACCTCCTTTCCCCCGAAAGTTTCAGCATCTGGGCTTGGATTTCGATTATTTCCTTGTACACTAGTTCACACGACCAGTTTTTACGAAACCTATCATGACCGAGGAGTGTTCACAACGGTACCATCACGTGTAAAAAGTCCTCTGATATCACCGTTCTAACGTAAAGCGGAATTGGGATAAGTCAACGTGGAAATACAAGTATCAAATCAACGGTGCTGATTGTCAGACAGAACAAGTTGTTGTCGATACAATGCACATGGTCAACTATTGTTGACTGGGTTCAACTTTGATGATACACTAAAGACACCAAGGTGTTATATCAAGGACAAAGCCATAACATGCGAGCTTTGATTTCGTGAGGCATGAGAATATGGTAGGACCTATTTTGACAAAACGAAAGTAATGTGACAAAAGTGAAGGCCCGTGGAAATGAACACGGTTTGGGCGACCCCAGTTCGTTTACGCACAGTAAAGAGATACGATTCGCAGACTTGTGAAATGGGACGGTCACCAGGATTATACACACAGGGCAACTTGGGTCGATATCTGAGTAAGCGGATCACGATATTTAGCACAATTCTATCACCTCCTCCAGTTCAGTTTCATTCTAGCGCACCCAGACGGTTGCCCGTCACTCCCTACAATGCAATATCGTCCCCATTATAAGACTGACTAAACAACGCCGAAAGGCGACAAGCAGCGTCCAAGTTGATTTTTGGTGCTAACATATGGCATCGTCCTTCTTAACATCATTAGACACCGTCGTAACCGACATTACCAGTGCAAAGCAATTCAGGGAAGATTGCCTTGGTAGGTGCCGCATATACGCGATAGAGTGACTTACCCACATTGTCACCTCTTGATTCATGTAAAGGGGCGTTAAGTTGATGTTCAGCAACCATACGGAAGATTTCGCGTGCGTTTTGTGTCAAAGATGCTACCACCTGACGAAGACTGGCCAACATGGCTCCGCCACTGCCGGCCATCAGACTTCCGCTGCCTGTTAGACCACCAAGAAGATGCTGCAGAATCGGACTGTTCGAATAGCTCGTTTCTTCAACGGGGTCGGTGAATGTGGTACAGTCCTCCCATATCCACGAAAAACGAGCAAGCTCGTTATGAGACCATACTAGTAATGGGGATAAAAGTTTAAAGATAAGTACCATCCTAACTACTGTAGAAAGGTGACAAGGTAAACAAGAAAACCAAAGGGAATACTAATCCAAATATGGAATAGTACGTGTGTGGAAAAGTCGATCTTAAAGCGTAATGACAATAATCCAGTTATGGTGGATCGAAATACATACAAAGATAACAGGCACAAAGCACGGGCAGAAACAATCCTGTGTGCACAGATCACAATCATGCATAGTAGAAGGGTTAAATACTGACGTTCGATTGCCATGCGACCACGAGTATCCAGCGATACGTTGTCCTGTTTGTGATCCACAGATATGCATCCAACGTTTAACCTCACATCGGCCAATCACACGACGATGAGCACACCATCTATAATTTTCTATGCTGTGACCTAGAGTATGTTTGGATGTCTTATGGCCTGAGGTAATCGATGCTCTTTCAAACCACGGTATTCTTACCGCAATGGCTAAAAAGTTTATCGATAAAAAATGTAGGCCAGAATAAACATAAGGATTTTTAGAAAAACCGATCAGAGTGATGTGTCATGCGCTCTGTGTTCCTGATACATCCGGTATATATGGTCTTTAAACGCACTCCCTGTCATTCTACCAGAGGCGCTGGAGTGTGTCAAACACCATAAGTAAATCAGATGCTGCATTAGTAATGATGGCAGTATGCAAGGTGAAGTCATCAAACGAACGTCAAAGGCCAGGATTGCGTTTGTCAGTTTGCACCAGCCCCAGTTATTGGGTTTTGAGAGTTAAAACATACTATGGAGTGGGTTGTGTTGTCGTGCAGCGGCTTCTGTGGGGAGAGTATCTGGTTGCTTTAAGCATCGACGTTTTAGAGCTATGCTTGATGTCAAATGACGACAACGAATTCGCAATAAGGGGACCGAAAAGCAGGTGGCTGGTGGGCTTCTGTGGGGAGAGTATCTGGTTGCTTTAAGCATCGACGTTTTAGAGCTATGCTTGATGTCAAATGACGACAACGAATTCGCAATAAGGGGACCGAAAAGCAGGTGGCTGGTGAAGTAGCACACACAACTGGGTCGTGTACTACGCATACAGAGTTAGCATCTCCAGCGAACATTTTTCAGAACATATTCATAGTGGTCAAGCTAAAACGACAAGCAAAGAATGCTTAACAGATGCAAACGGCGGTTGTCTGCATGTTTCTACATCTGACTGGAGAAATCAGAAGATATAGCAGCTAACTGACGCCAAACATCTGAGTTGCCAGTTTCCATCTGGATTTTTGAGCTTAAAGATGTACCTCGTAGTTTTTGATACACTAAAACGAAACCGGTTCCTTCGCTATTTTACTCTTTTCATCAAAAATCTTTGTTTAAACAACTTAACGTGGTTGTACGTCAGCCACCAATGCTTAACACCCGCAGTGACGAGGATGATTGTGCAAAAATGACGATACGATGCAGTCACAACCAAACCATAAAACTTCAGCACAAATGTGAACCTTTCAGTGACGAGTGGGAATCTAAACAGGTACCTTCTCTTATGCCTGAATGTGGATCCCGATTATGTAACAAAGTTGAGCACAAGCGGTCGCAAAATAATGATTATACGATAAAGGTTTCGGGCCCTGTACACCTACATATGGGCGTATTGATATGATCCATGGACGCTATGATGTGAATATTGGGCACAGAAGCCAAGTGGGCGAGGATGGCTTGGGATTTGGCGTTCCGTAGACCAGGACCGTCAATGTTGTGGATAAGTAAATATAACGGTGATGCGGCAGCAGCTGAAACGCAAGACGGCAGTGAGTAGAAATGTTAGACAACTGCGGTATTTTCGACGAAAAAACGGCAGCCTATGTATTGAAGCTCGCTTTGGGAAACACTAAACGTTCCCATCACCCTAATTAAGGCCTGCAGGAAAAACGTCCCAGACAAACAGGTGTGCCGTGCACCATTTGCGCAGTTTATTGATAATGATGCACCTGTTGACTATCGTACGAAATGATGCACGTCGATGGAGACGTCCGCCATTTACGTTCTGCATCCTCCCACTGGTGTTGTGTCAGGTATGAGGTCCGGTGAATGTGGTGTCTGGTGACGGTATGAACGCGATCGATAGACTACATCATCGCACCAATGCCGGTCAGCTTCAGCTCCATGGACGCGTATCAATGTGGATGGTAGTACGAAAACATGTGTAGGCAACAGCGCCCGTACGACACGTGTGTATATGGGACTGCCCAATCATACAGCTAAAGCATGTACCTTGGAATTCAATTATTCATTGCTCCCAATTGGGCCGGCAAGTAATCCACTACAACACGCCTTTAACAAGAATAACACCATAAACGAGACACTCAGCTGGAATTCAGTTGGTATGAAAATGAGTGTATTTCGACACTTTTAACAAGTTTTATTGTGTGTACACCGCAAACCAAATCGGACCTTCAATACTTCTCAATATTTGGGCGCAAACCAGCTGCAAGCAATTCATTTAGAACCCACTGATGCAGTATCCTTGGGGAGAGCTAAGGGTTTGTGTCCACTTTCGAACAGACAGCATTCATTAAATTGAGTATGCCTGGTTTTCAATACCGTACACACCGACAGCGTCAGACGAAGTGCACTATTCCACCTAGCTATGCACGGCCTGATGTAATTACGTACAGTCGAAATATTGCTTATCAGGTACAATATACACCTGATGTACACTCTACTGGCTAGATTCCGACGCCCTATATTGCACTTTTTCAAGCTACGGAAGCATTAAACAGTCGTAGACCGTCCAAACTTCTTAGTATTGTAGGGGGTGGGTTGCTTTGGAAAAGAAGTGGCGTCACCCCTTGTATCCCACTGAAATGTTCCCAAGTAGCGCGCTATCTCTCTTCGGCAAGTCTTATTCACTGCCTTCTAGCTTCCACCACATTGAAAGGGCGACAGTTGACAGTTCACTGATTGTCCGTCGAGAGGAGACGGTCAAACGCTGATTCCAAACTAACAAAGGTGAAAGCACAAATCAATTAAGGTGCATTGTCAGAAGGAAAGTACACCCGCAATTTACTGGACTGTTCCAGGCAAATCCTCGTTGCCTTGCAGATTGCACCGTAGTGTGAAAAGGTTAGAGGTGCACCGTTCAGCGAAGAGCCCGGTGATGCTGAGGACGTCACCCTCATCGCTCTAGCAGATGTCTCGAACATGCAGTATTATCTAAAAGAGCGGTGGCAATTTTCAAGGACCATACAATAAACGGACCGGATTTCTGACGTCCTCTAAATACCTCAACATATCTTCAACCGAATACCCAACATTCATGACTGCCAAGCGTTGGAACGCCTGCACTGATTTCGCTAACTCATCTAGCCGCTGGACTAGAAAGGAGCCTGATACTGGTCTATCGGAAGCAGTCTGAGATGCCTACACCTTCAAACGCTAATCACTCGGAAAATAAACTGACCACATCCGATTTTTATGTGCAAAAACCGTTCCTAGCACCCAGGAAGACAAATAACGACGGCCAAAGCACACCAGCTTGATCATATTCTAGCCCGGCGGGGATATGTGTCCACCGTGGAAAACTACAAGTCTTGCAGAAGGGCACAAGCTAGAGATCCGGGCCACATTGGTTTCCAGCCCTCTGTGGTTCACATTTCGCCGCAAAATACCCCCATCACGGTAATTTAATATGACCTATCAACAACCGGAAACCTAACAAGTTGACTCATCATCCACAATTGCACAGCTGACGGCCTCTCTCAACGTGTTTCAGTCGGCGATCGGTAGATGAGGCTCAAGAACTCCATCCAGCTGGTTGCAGTAACTCATTTGGATATCCTATCAAAGACGCGTATCAATGTGGATGGTAGTACGAAAACATGTGTAGGCAACAGCGCCCGTACGACACGTGTGTATATGGGACTGCCCAATCATACAGCTAAAGCATGTACCTTGGAATTCAATTATTCATTGCTCCCAATTGGGCCGGCAAGTAATCCACTACAACACGCCTTTAACAAGAATAACACCATAAACGAGACACTCAGCTGGAATTCAGTTGGTATGAAAATGAGTGTATTTCGACACTTTTAACAAGTTTTATTGTGTGTACACCGCAAACCAAATCGGACCTTCAATACTTCTCAATATTTGGGCGCAAACCAGCTGCAAGCAATTCATTTAGAACCCACTGATGCAGTATCCTTGGGGAGAGCTAAGGGTTTGTGTCCACTTTCGAACAGACAGCATTCATTAAATTGAGTATGCCTGGTTTTCAATACCGTACACACCGACAGCGTCAGACGAAGTGCACTATTCCACCTAGCTATGCACGGCCTGATGTAATTACGTACAGTCGAAATATTGCTTATCAGGTACAATATACACCTGATGTACACTCTACTGGCTAGATTCCGACGCCCTATATTGCACTTTTTCAAGCTACGGAAGCATTAAACAGTCGTAGACCGTCCAAACTTCTTAGTATTGTAGGGGGTGGGTTGCTTTGGAAAAGAAGTGGCGTCACCCCTTGTATCCCACTGAAATGTTCCCAAGTAGCGCGCTATCTCTCTTCGGCAAGTCTTATTCACTGCCTTCTAGCTTCCACCACATTGAAAGGGCGACAGTTGACAGTTCACTGATTGTCCGTCGAGAGGAGACGGTCAAACGCTGATTCCAAACTAACAAAGGTGAAAGCACAAATCAATTAAGGTGCATTGTCAGAAGGAAAGTACACCCGCAATTTACTGGACTGTTCCAGGCAAATCCTCGTTGCCTTGCAGATTGCACCGTAGTGTGAAAAGGTTAGAGGTGCACCGTTCAGCGAAGAGCCCGGTGATGCTGAGGACGTCACCCTCATCGCTCTAGCAGATGTCTCGAACATGCAGTATTATCTAAAAGAGCGGTGGCAATTTTCAAGGACCATACAATAAACGGACCGGATTTCTGACGTCCTCTAAATACCTCAACATATCTTCAACCGAATACCCAACATTCATGACTGCCAAGCGTTGGAACGCCTGCACTGATTTCGCTAACTCATCTAGCCGCTGGACTAGAAAGGAGCCTGATACTGGTCTATCGGAAGCAGTCTGAGATGCCTACACCTTCAAACGCTAATCACTCGGAAAATAAATTGACCACATCCGATTTTTATGTGCAAAAACCGTTCCTAGCACCCAGGAAGACAAATAACGACGGCCAAAGCACACCAGCTTGATCATATTCTAGCCCGGCGGGGATATGTGTCCACCGTGGAAAACTACAAGTCTTGCAGAAGGGCACAAGCTAGAGATCCGGGCCACATTGGTTTCCAGCCCTCTGTGGTTCACATTTCGCCGCAAAATACCCCCATCACGGTAATTTAATATGACCTATCAACAACCGGAAACCTAACAAGTTGACTCATCATCCACAATTGCACAGCTGACGGCCTCTCTCAACGTGTTTCAGTCGGCGATCGGTAGATGAGGCTCAAGAACTCCATCCAGCTGGTTGCAGTAACTCATTTGGATATCCTATCAAAGCGCCCGAATGACTCAGTTCAGTTCAGTTCAGTTTATCAGCTATATACCATATACCAAAAGTACGTTGGTTCCAACTGCTACAGTTTCGGTAACCGGAAAGTGGGAGCGAGGGAGACACGGCCAAGCGATGGAGGTGATGGCATTACTAGTTAGTCGCAATATGTAATACTTTGACGGAATATCGGTGAAGCAGTAGTGGCAGCTCAGATGCTGCTATCTCCGGTCGTGGTGATCATCGATGACTCCTTTTGACGACCCTCCAACACGATGGACTTCTGCTACAGACATCACTTCAGCTCTAGATGGTCCTATGGTTAGAGCGCGAATTTGCTGATCGGAAGGTCCGTGGTTCGAACCCAACCTCTGCTCCTGTCTAGACTTGGGCAACTTGGCAGTACCTTGGCCCTCGCGCTTCCTTCGAGTGGCACGACAGCTAGGCACCAAAAGGGTGTTACATCTGAACGATTGTTATTACTGCACACGTCACTGTGGGGAATGTTGGTAGTTCAAGCAGTATAGGTGGTCTGTTGAGCTAAGCAATTTCGTTGCGAATGTTCCCTCATCAGTCGAGATACCGGTATGAAATAGTGCACACTCCATTATACCACAATGCACTGACCTAGATTCATCTAGATTGGTGGTGAAAAATTTGTAACGACTTCAGAGACCAACGACCATCTATACTAACTCAACTACCAATATTAGCTTCAATAGTGAGCGCCATTGATTTTAGATTTGATGGTTGTGTTCCATTCCCTAGATTATCAGACGTCAAGATAGCTTATCAAGTGAAAGTGTCTCTGGTAAAAATTGGTTCATTCAGACGTATTCTAGACTAACTCTCATGGATACAGGAAGACGTGTGGTAATTTGTTGTATGCGCTTTCAGCGTAAACCACCCCACCAGTCGCATCACTCTGGAGGTCAGAGTAGTTACGTGAATTCGCTTGTAGATGTTGAGTACACGAGAAAACAACTCTCGTTGGACCGGCTTTGGCGTAAATTTATATAGCCTAAATAATCGTGCTGCGGGAGGGCACATACGTTTGTCAACAACAATGCGAAAAGACGAGGAAATACCGAGTAGGACCAGGCCAAAAGTTCGAAACCGTTGTTGGAAAAGTGTCACTTTGTGTTATTTCCCAAATGTGTGCACAGAAGTGGTGAAATTGCCTGCAGACACTCAAAACAAAACAGTTCAACCACAGAGCCACTGCCTGGTAACAGACTTGAGTATTGTCCTTGGGGACTTCAAATAATTGAATATCCACAAACTGTGTCAGAAACACTGCAGAGCGCTCTAAATTACTGTAAGGATCACAAGCCATAATACTGTAAGCGAAAGAAGTTTAGGAAACGGTGAAACACAGTGCAACTTCGATGAAACCGTCGGACAAATAACTGTGTGACAGGGAACGGGTTTTATAGGATGCAGCTCATATACCATAGATGAGCAGGTGACATCATACGTTTAGTTAGATTCTCCGAATGTCCGCTTCAGCTCAAACACGCACGGAGACTAGGATGAGGTCAGAATATGACTTGGTAAATAGCACTAAATCTCCTCTCCGTACTAAACACTTAGGTGGTTCATTCACTACGTGGATACAGCAGCGGTTTGGAAAGTCATCAACTTCCTCTAGCTGTCACTTCCTTCAAGTACAGATCATCCACAAATGATGCACAAACCAAATGTCAAGGTGACCAAGCCAAGTACACCAAAAAGCCAGTTGAAATAACTCTAGGTTACTAATTCAATATAGTAGATTGGCTGAATCGAAGTACTATGGCTAGCCATAGTGATGCAAAAACAGCAGTTTTGGAACATGAGTTGACCAGATAATTTTGTAAGCCGAGTTATGTTGAATCGCATTGATTCGGTTGTGCATGGGCATCATGTGGTCACAATTTGCGTGTGACTTGGAAGCGAACGTACTCAGCACCAGTTGTCTGGTGGGAAACCTTGCCTACGAGACCCAGGCGACTTAAAACCAAGATAGCATTCGAAGCATACCAGTATGCGCGGCCGACTAAGTTCAGCTAAGGTCATGTTTGAATCACAAAGACTCACTAAGCCTGCTGTGTCGTCAGACAAAACAAGCAGCCCATCCAGGTTAGGTAATCGTCGTAAGGTCAATCCGCAGAAGCCGCGTTATTAAAGCACAAAACCAATCTCACTTACAATTCTTCGAATTTGTGCGCTATAACAGACTGAAAAGAAAAAAAGCAGTAGGATCCAGCTCGAAGTGAAATGACAGTAGACATTTTGGGATTGTATGGAATGTGCTGGGATAAATGTTCATTTCTAGTTTCCGGTGGACCTAATTATCGAAAGGCTGTTTGCTGAAGAGCTTTGATGACAACCTCAAAGGACATTGGATGTTTGGGAAATACTATTCACACATGCAGAGTTGCAGCACAACACATCAAAAGCATCAAAACCGATGAACGTACCATTCCTTGACAACAACTTGGTGATAAGGCGTAATTGTTCTGTTGGATTTTTGCACGAATCCGAAAGTTGTAGCCAATCGTTACAAATCGCGTTTAGGATCTGGAGATTGGAAGAAACATCATCTGGTAGGCAAACAAGAAGCAGTCATTCATCTTTTGTGGATGCAAAGACTAATTGATACACATGTTTCAACAAAAATGGCGTCCTGCAAAGCAGTGGTGACCAAGCACTATGGCCTAGGTAAGACAGCTCCAAAAATGCTGTTAGGAAGTCAGACACCACAGTTAACTAAGTTCTGTGTATTATTAGAAGTAACAGAGTGCACGAGTACAGCGGGTTGGAAAGGTTAACACAACCTCCGTGTAAAAGCTGTCTAAATCTTCTAGTAACTTATTAAACGAAGCTCTTTTACTCAGATTTGAGCAATACGTGAAAAATGTGCAATTAAGTTGTTCGGAATACCCGGTGCACGTACTCTAATCTTACATTATAAATACTGGATTGAAGTCAGACTCACGAGGTCCTTGAGGAGAGTAGGAGTGTCGGCTAGGTTCACATACAAGTTATTCTGGTCGAATAATAATAGTATTTGTCGTACACTGAAGAACAGGTAAACAGATTACTTATGGGGAGGGTAGATTATTCGCCAAAAAACACCATTGTTGTGCACTTAAGAGCGCACTGCGTTCGCGTGGTACTCCGAACCAGGACGTTTGCTTTAACTGGTCTTTTTGGACTCCGTTAGAACAAACTACCTGTACTCCCAAGTTACAGACTACGCAGCACACCAGAGCGTGTACAACATAGTTTACTTGGTGCTTTGTTATTGTGTCGCCTAATTGAGCTTTTCCATCTAAGGTTATACCATAGCATGGGGCCTGAAAGATAACATAAAGTAAAACGCATCCATCTGTGGTCCTTCGTTTGTGCGTTAAGCTAAGCAATTTAGTTGGAAACGTTTCACCAACAATCGAGGTGACATCAGTGCGTCGTTTTGAAGTAGAACATAGCTGTATAGTGGCGGTTGTGCACAACCACTAGTGGCTGCACTTTGGCAGATAGGATATGACGTTTAAGCGCCACGACGAGAACGCAGTCACTGGGCTGAAACGATTGATCAAAGCATATGATGAACAGACTTCAATATGCTGCAGGGTCCAAAATTCAGGATTCAACTTGTCCAACTTAACAAGGCTTTCAGCGAACTGGTCAAATAAATCGGACGAGGAGATATGCTACGATCCCCGTACAAACGTTCTAGTGGTCATCTTGGTGTGCGGCCTGAACGGCCCGTGTGCGTCTCTTGGTGAATAATGTATCTTATGCACACTATGTAGACGAATTTAGCCGTGTCCAGGAACACGCTATCCCCCTAAGTGTTGAAAGCTCTAAAGGGAACATGTACTTTACAATGGAAAACATATCAGCGACTCAAAGATGAGGTGAGCTGTTTTCATTAAAAACTCATCTGGATCAGCTGAAAGCCGGTATACCAAAGCCGACGAACAGACAGAATAACATTATCGCCTCGCTGTAGTACAGCACATTCCCTGGGGGGATGACTCGAACTCATGAATTCCAAAATAAGGAACTTTCCTGGAAACTCCAAGGAGGAAGTAGAAGAGACATGTTCCCAAGCACTTAACTTGGCACACTTTTTGGACCCGAAAGACAAAGGGACGAAACGTTCAACTAGCACTTTCTGCGGAAGAAATAACTGGTCAAGTTGCGCAGCTATTGTGACGACCAATCATCCAGCATTCTCGGTGCACAAGCCTGAAAGTAATCCTAACGTAATCAATCAGGCGGCTTAGCAATGCAACGATTGTTATGGAGCCACTCTGCATCGGAGTTGCCTCAAACGCTGTCCGTGAACGCTTTAGAATGAAGTCTTACGAGTTTCCAGTAGATACTACTGATGGTTTGTTAATACGAGTGTAAGACTGCATGACCGCTATCGTGCTCATCTTACTGAAGCCACCACTGGCCAAGCATTGAACATGGTATCCATAGTAGAGGCTACGCGAGTAGCAGCCAGCTGAAAAGCAGTGTTCCACTGAGGATGATCACTCAAGACCACGCAATGGAACACTGATGCCATACTGTCGATGACGACGACATTCCCCACTGATCACCCATTATCGTGTATAGGCCATCCAAAGAGGCAAATGTCTGAATGGGCACATCAAAGCGTACCGCAATGACTGAATACGAATCACGTCAAGGTGTCTCACGACTCAACTGCACAATATTTTCTAGACACTGCCTAAAGCTACAGGCGAAATGCAATTTGATTAACATACTACCGTAAGAATAAAGGGTTTGAGATTTGTAGGAAAGGTGTTCAGCTGGAAGTATACACCGTACTCTTGTGTCCACAAAGATTGCAACGTTCACTTGTCTCCCAAAGCAGTGCGAAAAGATTAGTAAGAATTCGCCAACGGTTCATCATCATCATATTGAACATCCAAACTTTGATTAGTTTCATAGCTTCATATCCTAGTGAAAAACCTCAATCTCGTATGAAAATCAGTTGTTTATCGAAGTCACTGTTCTGTTTATTTGTGCATCAGCTGGGTGAAAAGTTTTCGCCCCATCTAAATTCATTAAATTGGAAAACTGTTTGACGTGGGGATTAAAAAGCTAGTAGGAATAACCCGCATAATACGCGTGAGCCATGGCATTGGAGTGGTGATCGACCGATGAAGTGTAAAACACCGAGTTAAGAACAAAAATAGAACCAACCGCCGTTCGGTATTGTCAGGAAAAACTACTAAGCATCCGCAAACGACTGATAGTTAGATAAATATAGTAGCGGTTGCCAAACCCACATCACGTTCGTTGTAATAACAATTACCTGACGGATATTCAGGGACAGTTCATAGCCTGGGATGACTATACAGTTTGTGTGACATAAATGCTGCTTTTTGAAGTTGTCCAAAATGGGACGTTTTGACCCGACTCCATAAAGAAGAATATTGAAGCCCTCACTGAAAAGAAAACAAGAATAAGAGGTTTTCACATGGGGCTCAACTGAATCTCTCGTTGAGGATATTCTTCAATTGAACGTGATGTACAAAGGCCGCCTCATGTTTCAGTTGGTACGATATTCGAAATATCGTAGTATAATTTCATAAAGGAAACTACTCACAAGGTTGCTGAAAAAGCTTTGACAACCCACGACCGGTTTCAACTTACTTGGGTCTCACCAGCTAGGCGCAGTCCTCGAGTTTCCGTCAGCCTTACGTTCCATTTGAACCCATTCCCCGACGTAACAGCCCATTGACAGTGGTGCATTTACGCAGCTCGCGCCTCCAATGCGCAGCTACCTACCTCACCTCCCCAAATCATCGGCGGACGAAACTGTGGCAGCTACAACCACTGTACGACAAGTACACGGTTTCTTACAGCTGATGATGATGATTTCGACAAATACACTCACTTGCACATCTGGTTGAGTTTCACGGGAGACTCAACTGAATATCCCCTTTATGATATTCTTCTGAAGAACATTCGGTTGAAGAATATCATAAACGGAAGATTCGGTTGATTCCTCAGTGAAACCAAATAGATATGTAAATGAGTGTATTTGTCGAAATCAGTCCAATTTGGGTTCATGTAGAATGTAAGGTTGACGGAAACTCAGGGAATGGGCCTATCTAATGAGCCCCAAAAAAGGGGAAGCCGTTCATGGGCTGTCAGAGAGTTTTCAGTAGCCTTGTGAGTAGTTTTCTTCATGAAGAATATGAGGTGTTTTTCGCTGCAAACCGTGTGAATCGGCGAAAAAGTGGGACAAGTCGTTGAGGCTAAAACACCCCCACTAATTAATAACTAAGAGGACACGACAAAGAATAAACCGACAGTGAGGAAACACTTATGGAAGAGAGACACACCGTAAATAAAAAGGCCATCTGGGGAAAAGGACGTTACACGTTTTGTTCAAAATTTGTTCTGTAACAGACGAGCAGTGTGGCTTGTGTGCTTTCAGGAGACGTTCCAGGGTAAGTGGATCGGGCAGACCAGATTCGCTACCACCGACGGCACACAAGCTAGACAGGGTACGGTTGCTCGTTGTGGTGCGTCCGGATTTTCCACCACCATGCTGCATGAAATAGAGGTCAACAGACTCGGCCTGAAGAAGGGGGATTAAAAACAATTCATGAGACCATGCACCTGACGTTGAAAGTGACGGCAAAAAACAAGGTCAAAACAACTACCAGCAACCCATGGAAGATTCTGGAAAGTAGGACATAAACAAACCGAGGCAATCCGTGTTCTTCTGCCATTTAATCAGTGGATATGACGGTGATTTTTCTGGTGTGTTGCCCACAGCAGCGCACACCAACTTCAGCTGTGGCTGACGTGACTACTGAAATAGCCATCAGTACGCATAATTCGTTGCTAATACACGGCAGTGCTGCAGTGGAGCTAACAAAAACGATTGCACAAATTCCACCTACTTAATTTGAAAGATCATCAAGCATCATTACAGGGGCAGAGCTTTCCGGAGAAGTACAGTAAATTTACTCGTGGATAAAACACTTCTCCTGCAATGCATACAGTCACGAAAATCCGGTTGGCACAAAAAGATCAACGACAGTCACACTATCGGAGTTCTTCAAGAAAACCTCAAAGTGGGCTGCTCCCTAGAACATGTGAGATGACTATATCGGGAAAAAAATAGCATGAGCGGCTCTCAGTTGATCACCTTTTGGTAGCATGTCACAAACACAGTAGCCTCTAGGGGGTTGAACAAAATTCGCTTATCAAGTCGATAACGGGAAGCGGCAGAAACGTAATAAGAGATGTAATAAATTTACAATGGAGCAAGAAGTACAGAATAGTTAAATTGCAAATGTCTCAGTATGTTTGCGTCTGGGCAGTGATAAACCAGTTTGGGCTACCACCGCTTACAAATGATCTCAAGGGCTATGCTCGTACAGCCCTGCGGAGGGAGTCTTATTCATCAACCTCAGTACAAGGGTAACAGTGTGTCAACGAGGTTGTTTGTCTAAGGGAGTTGGTCATGCATTGAGTACAAAAAAACATCAATGGCACATGCAGCACACGGGAATCGTAACTGATGGCAATATTGTGCTCGGTGACAGACATTTAATTGACGAGGTATGAAAAATCATCGGCGGTTGGGCAATATGCTCAATCAGTGGCTCCAAATGGATCACGAACTCTCATCCCACTGACTTGTGAGTCGTACTGTCGAACAAAGGCCATGGGTGTCATCACTAACTCAACTCTCCCATTCAATTCGGGCAGCCAGGAAATACCACCCACACTCTGAAAAATGGCAGTACCATACAAATGGTAGATGGAGGGCGGAAGTTTTGTACCTTATTTTTCATACCCCCATATAACTCCATTGGTCCCATGCTGTTGAACCTTTCTAAAAAGTTCAACTTTGCTTTGGCTTCGCCTACGGAGAATCCCAACATGGATATTTGCTGCTTGCTAGAATCTCGAGTGTACGACTTCGTCAAAGCTAATCAGGTTTATCGTCTGTATTGATCCGACCACATTGACCAGGTTCTGCCGAACAAAGCGCTGTGGGGATAAGGAACGCTATCTGTTTGTTACTTCAGTATATGCAGCCACTGACTCCAGTCCTCAAGATAAACTGTCCGCAATACGTTCCGGAAAATTAAACGAGCGTTAGTATAAAACATGAGAACACAAGTGAGCTGTGTGACTTTGGAAAGAAAATGGCGATGGCCTTCGTAGGTTCTGTAGCAGTCACTAACTAGATCGCGCCTCACAGACACTCAAATCACGTAACAATGCCTGTCTCACCTTAACCGACAACATGTGCACTACAATTTCCCATTCACCTTGTTGATACGGTTACCGCCTGCGTCACCCGCCAGGCTTACAAACTTCAACCACACCAGATCAAGTTGTATTCAAGTTCGTTGGATTATCAAACACGAATGGACACCCTCTTTTCAAATTGCACATAATAAACAAGCACGCAACTCGGCCCAACAGACACACACACACGCACAAGATAGGAAGTCAACCGAGCTTCACAAGTCTCCACGGACAACTATGGAACACGTGTAGCAGCTAAACGGCAGAGAAGACACGTTCCGCGTCAGAAACTTCACTCAGGAACTCTTAGCAGTTGCCTTCGAACTGTAAGTCACTTTTTTGGCTTATTACCTTCTTGCATTGTATTTACTTTTATCAAGTGCACCTAACTATTATAGTCTTCATCATCCTGGTAACACAGACATTTGTTAGTGTTTGTCACCTTTTGATGATCACTTGAATTACATTACAACCAGAACACTAACAAATCTATGCTGACAACTACCTCATCCCCTTCAGTACGAGCCTCATAATTCGCGAACGCCACCACGTTATTTAGCATCCACGAACAAGCACTCAAAAATGGAGTCCAATTCCCGGTTACGACGAGCTACCGATCTAGAGGTTGGTTCCAGTGCAACACTTGTGATGGGTTGGTATGTGTCAAGTCCATAATACGCAGCAGTGAAAATCCGAGAAACAGATCGAAAGATCTTACCACAGATGTACCTAGGCCGTTGAGAAGGCATTTAATTCGGGTTTAGCTCTGAAAACGGACACCCGGACAGAAAATTCGGACACGTCACTCAGAAACCTGGCCGCTGCGTGCCTAGGACGTCAAAAGACTTTCAGTGTTTGACCATCGATGTCTTCGGAGCATTGCCCGGGTCTGGTGGGAACACCGGATAAGCAAGTACGTCGATTGGTATTCGGAAGAAATAACTCACCGTCGACAGCTGAACTGATCACACTGCATAGGTCGCGCTGGTTTGGCAACGTGCCGCGTATGCCAGTCGACCGACTTCCTCGAAGGGTTCTTTTTGCACAACCACGTGAAGAGTGGAAGAGAGCCAGAGGCGTTCAAACAATGACTTGGCAGCGAAGTATAAAAGCCATTACCAGCAAACTCAGCTGTGCTGGTCGTTGCCATCTTCCTGGATGGGGACCCCGAAACGGGTCACATCAATGGTTAGGGACATTGTCAGGCATGGCCCAGTCGCGCTCTCAATGGCACTCTTGCACCCAAGCTATTGCCTTCAATGCATAGCTCCCTTCCCAATTCCCCACTTAACAGTCCACTGACGCTGCTGTATTTACGCACTAATTTATCAACTCCCGCCTCCAATGCGCAGCTACCTACCCCACCTCCCCAAATCACCGGTGACCGAAACTGTGGCAACTACAACCACTGTACGATAAATCTTGGACCTCTTTGTGCGTCAAGACCACGTTCCACTGCTAGAGCAAAACTCTAGGCATAGTTAACGTATATTCATCTCTTCGATCGGAGGTTGACGACAGGATGACACCACGAATAGCTTAGGTCTGGAAACAGCTGCTAGTGTTGGCAACCTGGTTCACCAGTTCTTCAGTTACACCATCTCTAATGAAACAATTACTCAGATACGTAAACTCATCATCCGTTTTCAGTACTTGAAAGTCCATACTCTCAGCGCATCAGTCCTAGTGTATGCGTCAACAGGACGCTTACGGCGTGAATGTCTGCCAAAAGCTCGATATTCCACTTCCACTGATTCGGACCAGAATGAGAAGTAGCGCAATATAGACTTTCCAAGATTCTCCCGAAGAACAGAGGAGCATGATGGACCAGAGAAGCCAAAGAGGTAAAGTTAGCGTTCGCCGCCCAATTCGACAAACCTATCCTAAACGGGGAAGCATAGTTTTCAACTAATTACCGCAGCGACACTGTTATCACAATCAGGAGTTGCGGTACGAGTACTTGTCCGTACGGATAAATTTCCTAGTACTCGAAGAAACACAGTGCCATTTAGGTCCTAAGGAAGAACAGACCTATGGGAGAACTGCAGTCGGATCTACACAAATATGGTGGTCGTGACCTGCTTATCCAGTTTAATGACTTATTTGCCGAAACCTGAAGAGGAAAATCAGTCCACATTTCACGGTAAAAGCACTGATAGCACCTACCCTGGAAAAACTCAGAAGGGGTCCTTCGGACAATAAGAGCCCGTCAACCATTGTGTTGGAAAGCTTAATAAATGTAGACACATAGACTAGCCCTTGTAAACTGATGTCATGACGAATAAACCAGTTGGCGAAGCAGCCAAAACTTCTCTGACCAGACCTTCGCACTCAAACGACTCAAAATATAACCAAGCTGACAAAAGACCGATAACTGCGGTTTTCCGAATATCGGGACCATCTTCAATTTGGCGAAAAGGCTTTTTTGTGAGTGCCTTCTGCGTAGCAGGGTACGAAGCGAATTTGTATGCACACTGGACGATCTGTGGGGAACCAGATTTGGCGATGGTTGAATTGTCAATTATTATTCTGATCACTACTGAATCGAGACAACAGTCCCTGGCTTCGTTCTTGGTGAAGTACTCAACCGGACGTTTGTTGTAGCATCCGCTGGTGATGTAGAGCTTCCCTGGAAAGCAAAACCCTCGTCAAAGACCATGAAGCGATGTGGTCTTGACGGATGATACCAGGGCTGAAAAATCTACTCTAGATACAGTGACCATTGGGAAATGGTCGTTTTGAACTGCTTTTTGAACTGCTAACCAAGTGTCACATGCTCGTGCAAGCCTGAAGTCAAACCTACAATCGGCAATCATTGACGGCGAGAAATTACATGTTGCAGACCATCAATTACCTACCTAGGGAGATAATTATCTGCCAAAAATACAGTGGAACAGAAATAATGCAGTGAAGCACAAAGGCAAAGGCTACACCCATCTCTGACATGCCAGATAACAGCTCGAAGTCCTTCCACTAAAGAGTTGATGCGCGGGTGTAAAAACTGTTCGCCTCGAGTTGAGAGTACACAACAACTATCTCTGCTTGACCGTAGCTGTTTATGAAGAATTCTGAAAATTCGGTGGCAGTAACGAGTGATCAGTGCATAGTCAAGATTCCTTCTGTCAGAGTAAAAAACGGGACTTCGGTATAGGGTTTTCAGCTTCTCTGATTAGCTAACAATTTCAAAATAACACAGGAGTGCACGTTGTTCGTATCAGACAGACCGGAACAGAAGAAGGTGGGTAAACGTGAAAAAGTAAAGTTGGGGAGACGCCGGAGAGGTTTGATTAGTGCAAAGTGAGGGACAAAAGATGAAAGCGGTTTGTGGTTTTTAACCATTTTTGATATATCGCTGGGCCTTACTCTAGTGTTCCATTTCACTATCATAAACCTTTGTCTCCCTTTGCTGCTGTTCTCGCTGCTGCATGTTCTCGTTTTTTATAGGTTCAAAGTCGTTTGGCACGATGGCTCTTTTGGGTAGAGGGTTTAAATGATCAAAAACAGCATGGGACTTGGACAAAATCGAACTTACAGCGCTGGAAGTCAGGTTGCCGCTACATTGCAAATCCTTCAGCACTTCCCTCTGAGGTCCTTTTAGGGGCAGATTCGAGGCTAAATTGAGTCAAAAGAAGACCGTAAGCACAAAGGAAATTATGTGATAAAAGACAAAAAAGCAAGGTCAAGGAAATAAACTGTTGTTCGGATAAATGCAAAAGACGTTAGACTGATTACTCGGAATTTTCAATTATACTGTAGTTTTATTCAACCCGAATTCTCAAACACTGAAAGCCCCCCCTAATTCATGACCACGGCACATTTGAAAATATGATGGCCGGGTTCAAGCCCAGGCTGTGATAAGATGGAAATCAACCATGCAGAATAGTCTATACATGGTAGCCACGAGATACTCCACTCCAAGAGCGAAAACCCAACAAATCGGAAATCGTTTGTCTGAGGCCTGTGTTTAGTGCTGAGAATATCACCAATTTCACTTACCCAATAGACAAAACAGGTTTTCGTGTTAAGTTCTCACCTAGGAGTACTTATTCGGGGCGAGATGGCTCAAGTGGTTAGAGCGAGAATTTACTGACCGGAAGGTCCGTGGTTCGAACCCCACCTCTGCCTCTCGACTTCCCCTGTCTAGGCTTGGGCAACCTGGTAGTATCTCAGCCCTCGTGCTTCCCTCGGGCGGCATGGCAGCTAGGCACCGGAAGGGTGTTACAGCTGAACGATTTTTTAGGAGTACTTATTTTTGCTACCTGTGGAGACATTGCGAACTTCTCAGCCTCGAAAGATAGTCTGAAAATCGAAAGGTGCAATCGATAATAAATGCATCCGATTGGGCTTGGTTATCGGGTCATTTCGATGGTCCCGCGAAAAGACCATTCAGAAAGGCAGAACGTGCAAGATTTGCGAAATCATTTCCGAAACAATGGATGACACACAAAAAGTTGACTTCGCTATCACGTGAGTCAGCAATTATGGTATCAAGCTGTTCACTCTTAGAAGGTACCAAGATCCTACTGGCATTTGTTTCCTCGATCATAGCCGTAACAATCCGGTCCGATTGCCACTCAGACATTTTGCCGCGCAGCCGAATAAAATGACCAGACTGATAAAAGCCGAATTTCGTGCGTCACTCATTTCTTGATTACCACCATCGACAGCACAACATCAATGTTCGACACCGATGCTTCACTGTCGTACAACTATTATTTATTTGAAAACCTCATTGTGAAGGAAAGAAGAGGAAAGAATAAAAGGATGGGTAGGGATTTAATAGTGACCTATCAAGGCGAGTGACAACAAAGCAACCAACACCGATGAGCGGTCGCATTTTGTAGCGTCCCCAAAACATGCACAGGTATCACGCAAACCCCATCCTATAAAGCGAGTCGCACAGACGGCACCCAGACTTTTTGTAATCGCCTGCATATCCCTCAACCGAGCCAAAGACTGGTAACATTACTGCTTGCGCCACTCTTAACTGGGCACGGAGAGCCGCACACTTTTCGGCAAACGATAATGTGCAATACGTGGTTAAACCACCGCAGCTCTTGGTGCTTGATACACACTTCATCAAAATTCGATTGAGTGGCGGCTTAGAAGTCGGTGGTACTAAGAGTATTCATCAGCTAAAGTGAAGCAGTAATGTTTAACGCTAGTACTGCTTCTCAGTTATGACAACGTTGATAACGGAATAGGCAGAGGGAGAGTACAAACGACTTAACCAGGATGTGCAACCGAGTTCATGCCAGCCTTGGATAACTACTTGAAATAAAAAACACCTAATACCTTTCCAGTAGCTTCAGAACGGTATGTGGTGGTGTCTCGACGTTCCAATTTTTGACTCATATGCTCAACAGCTTTTAAAAGCTTTCTTTGGCCGACTTTTTGTCTCAAAGCGATAAGCCCGACACGTGGTTATTAATGAGGTGACTGTTGATCGACTCTCGGTACTTAGCAATTAACTTGCGAATGTTTCGTCACTGGAGGAGACGTCATCAGTGCGAACAGATTTACAGCCACCTCCTGATCAAAAGCCAGTGAACTCACCAGAGCTACCAATATTTCGACACACTTCCAACTCTGATAAGTGTCTGAAGTTCACGATTCACACCGTCCCTGGGGAGTTGCACAAAAAAGTGGCCGAAGTGTAAGATATAAACCACCCCGTGACAGCATTCGATTTCATGGAGGAGAACAGCTATGTGAACTAAGTTTGTACCTTTCGAGAGTGGTGGGATCAAACAGAGGATATTCCTAAACAGGCATTAAGAACGTGTTTACTGTTCACAAGTTAAACAAACTCGCACGGAGTCTAAAAATAGCCTACCTCGGATGCTGTCTACTCCACGACGTCTCTGACTGCTCCGCGAGGAGGAAGATGACTGTACCGCTTGAGCAGAAAAGGCTAGAATCATACGTATAGATAAAGCGAACAAAACACCTTTTCATACCTTTCAACAACATGGATTTAGCCGATTTAGCTTTTCTCATTTGCAATTCAGCTGCGTTCTCTTTCACTTCTTCGAAATCATTTCCGGTCAGTTTCAAGCCTGATTCAAAGCATATGTTGAACTTAATCGTCCGAAAAGACTTACAAGCAAGCCGTGAAATATCCTGATCATTCGGTTCCGTAAGATCTGAACTATTAGAGGTCATGCGCATCAGGTGACAGTCGATTACAGGCCAAATCAAGGACTGTTATTGCAATGATTCCCCGCGAGGAATGGGAACTAAAGGCTAAAGCAAGACAAAAATAAGCAAACGGTGATGCTCAGAAAGGGCAAACAGAAATTCGTATACAACTATTTTTCGTGACTGAAAACCCGCACAAACAAATCTACTCTTGTCGACAGACGAGAAGTAGTTTGCAAACAATCGCATGTTCGAAAAAACAGTAGCTTCTCTAATTAACATCATATTTTTAAGGGAGATGAAGAGCACTGATAAACCTGCAAGTCAGCCGGGAGAATAAACAGTGGGCTAGTAAGGAGCAAGTTGGAAAATATTATCCGTCTTGAAAATGAGTACATTGGTTTCATCTATGTAGCTGTCAAGATAAATAAACCTACTGACAAACCCAGGCTCCTTGTTCTAAAGCTTCAACAGGGTACATGGGAGTGTATAGTCATGAAAATCTTGAACTTTTAAGGTGTAAATATTACGGCGAAACAGGGGACCATTTCCGATGTTCTATTTAGATTAGCTTGTGCCAAACGGTAGAACAGTAATTACTGTTCTACCGTTTGGCACAAGCTAATCTAAATAGAACATCGGAAATGGTCCCCTGTTTCGCCGTAATATTTACACCTTAAAAGTAGCTTATAAGCTACCAACCATTCCATCGACCTGAGGTCGATGCCTTGGATCGTGGTACCTTGAGGAATGTACTCCACCTTGGTGTCACCGGCAAAATTGGACGGACGTGAGGTAAAAGGACACCCATGGCTAAACCCACTTGGTGTGGGTAAAATATTGGACAATTGATTGCAACCTCTAACGTGACGAAAAGTATGGAAAAATGGTGGGAAGAGTATCAACGAACTATGAGGTCATTCATCGACTGCTAAGAACGGTTGTGTTCAACTACTCGCCGGGAGGTCCCGGGCTCGAAACCCTCTGAGTTTCGTGAGATGCACACTGAGAAAGATTCACAATAAAGGTGCAAGAGGATGAATCCGGTCCAGTATCCCGATGAACTTTCAATGTAGAAAGGTATATTAATACCTCAGAGAGAGTTGGATGGTCTAACCTCAGGTCATGGCTCAAGTTGAAAACGTCAGACGAAAGACATGGGCACAAGGACATATCACTAAAGTGCTTGCCAAAACAAGCAATCCAGATATCAGTAAGGTGGTTTTTGTCGTGTATTGAACTCCTGATATTAGCCTTAACAACCTAAACACCAGCCGGTGTATTAGGTGAGCCAGCTCAGAACGCAACTGGATTTCACAACTGCCAATGGAATAGCCGTTTTCGTTGGGACAGATTTAATTGGTTGTTCTTCGATTGTCCTTGACAGATGAGTTCTGCTTTAAGTATCATTTTTTAGTCCGCCTAGAACTTTTCACGTGAGCTTTACAAGCAGACCGTTTCCGGTTGCACATGACACGCCTGTATGCGTCAGTGTTCAATATATCAGCTGATTTGCACGTTCATGCCTATAGAATTCGAGGGGTCCGCGGTGGTTGAGTAGAAACTGCTGTCCGGAGTCGCGGGTTCACGGTATTAAGGGATTAAGGAAACTGTGGTTCACAACAAGCTGTCTTGGTCCGTTTTGACGCAGCCGGTAGGAGGTTCCGAGATTTTCAGCTTCACTAGGTTCCTCATCTTCCAGACATAACCGATACCACAATCTTCCATCATCCACAGGCAGACTGAGTGGATCAGACATCCACCAGCGCTTTTAGCTGAGTAACGACGCTTTTCAAAGAGTGTGTTGTCCCGGACAGGGGATCCAAAGTGACCAGTGCTTCTTTCGAAAGCTTCCAGGAACATCATCATCAACAGTCTGCGCTGTACGTTCGACACTGTCTTCGTTTTTCCCTAGCGCAAATTCGTGAAAGGATTCTTTCACTGTTCAATCTATGTACAGAGTTCATAGTTTCATCTGTTGAATTTTCTCACTCTAACATAACATTTCCGTGCTAACCTCTGTTATTTTGCATTCAGTTCCTATTTTGCACCCAGTCTCCATCATGACCCAAATCAACGCAGGCTGCTCTCTGCAGCCATCTATGGACCACAATAGATTTGGGCAAAATGGCTGTCCGTCGAATGCAAGACGCGGTACGCAATGCCGCACCTTCAAGGCCTAGTGGCATTTCAAGTGCACGGGTTTACAGAACGACCAGGTAAGCCAACTAGCTGACTTTCCTGACCTGTTTGGCTGCGCCAGTTGCCTCTACATTAGGGGGGTAGTGCATTCCGCAGCCAAGAGAGCCATCGAAAACGAAACCAAATCACCACTGCTGAGTCAGAAGACCAGTGTAGATGATCCGCTTTAGTCGGGATACTTGACGACAAACTGGAGCTTCTTTTTAAAGCTCTGAATGATGCAAACACAAAGAACCCAGAGACCTGAACGAAAGTTGATACAGAACTTTCGTCGTTGAATGAGTAAATAGCGTTATCCATTCCTGGCCTGCAAATAGTGTGCAGGTGGCCGAGAAAATGAAACCTGATTTTGGCCAAGGCTAGGTAACGACATCCGCAAATATTGGGTTCTACGAAACACGTGGCATTCGTGTCTTCACACAGTTTTAGCGGAGTTGTAGGAGAATCAGATGGCGGTCGGGCGGTGAAGTTTAGAGTTTAGCGGAGAGGCCGTGTTATTGAAATTCTTGATGGCAAGTACTTGAGCCTATGGATACGCCTTGGCGGATTGACACAAGCTCGGTGAGTGCAGGGTGACAACCTGTGCGGACGGCGTCTAGTGTGGCCCCCGTCTAGACTGCTGCGTCCAAGGAGAATTCCGCTTTTATGCTGAATTCTCTCGACGGTTTCAGATGGTATAACTGAGCACTCGAATATAAGGTAAGCGGAAGATTTCAGTTGTAGAGAGATGTGATGTTTCACTTTGGCGAGCAGTTTGGCGGTCGGTGTGGAGAGGAGACTGTACTGGGTTATGAAACTAAGAGGATTTTGTGGAAGGCTCAAAGTCGGCCCAGAGGGGATGGTAGTCCAGGAAAGATATATCTGATGGCATGCGGGCCGGAGTTCAGTGCCTGGATGAGTGGGGGTCCGGGGTGGAGAGTTAGTTAGTTCCACCCGGAGATGCTTCGCTGATATTACAGCTTATGCGACAAAACAAAAGATTGGATCAATGGTGCATTTTGACTCGAGTGCTCAGCTAGAACTAATCTTGCTGGCCTGTGGAGGGCAAGAATGGTCCGTATAGTGGTGCAAGTGTTTCGAATCCGATGAACAACTTTGTGCGGCGTTGTTCCAGCGGGCGATGTTGGGGTGCCACATTAGCATTCGCGCTGGTGCGTTCGGCTAGTGCTTGAACGGGGTTGGATTTATAAGCGTAAGAATTCAGAGTTCCTGGTAAAAGAAGTGAGTTGCAGGTTAAAATGAGACTCTGGGCTGCCATTTTCATGCACATGAACACTTCGTGGTGTCTTAGGGGCCTGGAAAAGATTTGGCCAACGGGATCAGTCTGGGACAAATCTCGTCGAGAGGATTGTTAGGCTAGAACTCAAAAGTGCAAATGGACTGAGCATACTGCTCTCGAATAGATGAGCTTGAGTCACCGCAGTGCCTTCTTTCTAAGCCGACTTTTCCGCCGTTTGCAAGGTGTTCTAAGCTTGACCGTTTGGAATTTCTGGACGGAGGACAAGAAGCTTGTCGCGCCACTGCAGGCAATGTTTTACGTTTGTCCGCGAGGCGCAGCAACGTAAGATAGCGTGTGGACGGTGTTTTACTTCCGGAGCCCTTGACCTGTGTAAATGGAGACTGCAAGCCACTGGTTGTTACAGCAGGTTGTTTTGCATGTTTAAGTTGAATTCAACAGTTTGCACTGTATGGTGGAAACTGATGATATTCCGTGCACTGACTGGCATCGATGGTAATCGTAGGTAAGAATTAACGCCTTCCGAGAGCTGTTGGGTCACACGGCACATCCGGATTTAGAATGCATGCGACAGAGTTCATAATTTGGAGGGAGGCAAGTTCAGTTTTCTATCTTGTATGTAAGCCATGACATTGGTAAGATCTGTTTGAACGTAAAAAGTCCAGGAGAATGTGTAGCGAGGAATATTTTTGGAACTAATAAGACCAAAATTATTTCAGTGTGTAACTGGCACAGTCCGGGGGTGCTCAAAGCACGCTTCCAGTAGGCTCTGAGAAGCAAGTATTTGGAGGCTGGCAGCGTTTGTCTTCCGGGTTACAGCATGGGTAGCTGATCCTCAGCCTCCACTGGCTGCCTGGATGAAGCTTTGTGGGTACGACCTTCATTGGAATGTGAGTTGAACAAGGCTTTTTTTGGGGCGGTGGAAATTCTGATGCAACTGTAGTCAGTTGAAACGATACTCAAATCGGCTTAGATGTGGGCATCTATAATTCTGTGGTTTACACAAGGCCGAGGAAGTGTGGACGGGATTTACTAAACCCCCTTCTAAAAGAGTTTATTTGAGACTTCAGCTGACGGAGTAAACTGGATAGGGGGTCCCGGGCTAGTGTGAAAATACGGGGAAAATACCCCACCGCCATGGGGGAAAATATTGGTAGCTCGGGTGGTGTTGGTGGTTGATGGTTCGTTCGCTGAGCCGGGCAAGTTGATCGCAAACGTTTCATCACCAGTCGAGGGTTGGTGTTTGTGTCACCAATAAGCTCCCCAATAACGCACTGATGATGTCACCTAGACCGGTAATGAAACGTTTGCAACCAAATTGCCCAGCTCACTTCCACTGAGGCTGGCCCCAGTTTAATGGTTGAAAGATGCGCATTCCCGAAAAGTCTGCACGGCAGAAGTTTCGAATCCACGTTTGGGGTTCGGGATTTCTGGCCCAATAGCAGATGAAATCAAAGGTGAGCACACAGTGGTCGCTATGTCCCAGTGGAGCGTTAATTGTCACCTGATCAACGAAATGTCTTTCGTTGGTGATGACCAGATCCAGAGGGACGGTTGTTGGCCCGCGCGGTATCTGGTGGGTGCAACGACATGTTGAGTCCAAGCGCTCTGTTGAACGACTTCGGTCAACGCCGCCGCTGCAGGGTCCACTTGATCCGACGCACTGGAGCTCCGTCCAGGGGGCCTTGGAGCGTTGAAGTCACCTACCAGCAGGAGATGAGTGAGTGGTAGCTGGAGAGAGGCCCAAGGGTTCGTAGGGAGGGACTCGAGGCCAGACCACACCGAGAGAGGATCGGACCCGCGCAGGGACTTGAAGCCACAGTGCATCACAAAAGGTGCAGGAGTGGTATCAGAGAGGACAATCGGGATTGGAAGGGGCCGCATGCAAGTATAAAGCAACCCACCAGCTCGTTTTGAGTCAGCTCGAAAATAGAGTAGCCGTCTATTGAGATTCCGCGTCAGAGACATCTGGTGTGAGCCAGGTCTCTGTGAGTGATAATGGACGGCTGTTCAAGACAAACTGACTGTTTAATATCACAAAGTTTGTTGAAGAGGCTAAGACAGTTTGTGGACAAGCTAACACTGTCTCTGCTGCCTCCGAAGGTGAGGAGCCGAGAGTTGTGTAACCAGGGAGGTTAGCAGGCTTAATAGCTGCACGTCGGGTTTGAGTCGAGGGCCCGAAGGGACCTCTGAGGCATATTTGTCTGCTCCTTCGATTGGTGGTTTCGTGGGTTGCTTCACAGGGTTTTTTCGCCCTGTACAAGCAAGGAACATTTGGGCTTCTGGTCACCCTATTGTCCCCATCTGCCATACAAAAGATCTTGGAGCGGACTGTCAGCATTCAGAAGGCCTATCCAACGATCAGGTGTCTATCTGAGGGTTGCCTCTAAAGGAGAGTAAGCTGGACCGCAGCAATTCTAAGGGAGAGATGCAAAAAGAAGCTTTCACGTGGCGCCAGTTCCGGCGACCCCAAACTTCCGACCAAACCGATTATAGTTACAGCCCCTTGTGCTCCTGAAAGCACACCGATTCAACCGACCGCGACTTCGGATAGCAGTTTCTACTCAACCACCGCAGATCCCCGGCTTCCAAAGACAGCGATGCTTTGCAGGATGTAACCCTCACGGAAAAAGGCATCGTCCCTCAGAGGCAAAAGACCGGGCTCCCACTGGGGAAAACCGGCAAATGAAGAGCAGCCCTCGAAACCACCAAGCGAGGAAGCAGACAAGCATGCCTCAGAGGTACCTTCAAAACCTTCGACTCAAACCCGACGTACAGCTGTTAAGTCTGTTAACCACTCTGGTTATAATAACAATAATGTTTATCCCCAACTTGTGGGGGGCGCCGTCAGGCATGATCATAAGATTACAGTCAGAATAAAGGCATTACTGGCGGGGACAGTAAGCACAACTCCCGGCCCCTCAACTTCGGTTGCAGACGCAGTGTTGAAATGCTTGTCCACAAACTGCTTCAGCCTTTTCAACAAACTTTGCAATATTAAACAGTCAGTTTGTATTGAACCGCCGTCCATTATGACACTCACAGAGACCTGGCTTATACCAGATGTCTCTGACGCGGAGATCTTGGTAGGCGGCTACTCTATTTTTGAGCTGACTCAAAACGAGGGAGGGCTGGTCGGGTTGCTTTGTATTTACATGCGGCCCTGCCAATCCCGATTGTCCTCTCTGATACCACTCCTGCACCTTTTTGCGATGCACTATGGCTTCGTTTCGCTGCGCGGGTCCGATTCTCTCTTCTCGGTGTGGTCTACCGTAGCCCCTCGAGTCCTCCGGAAGATGACCAATTCCTCATACGAACCCCAACCTCCAGCCACCACTTCACTCATCTGCTGCTGGTAGGTGACTTCAAAGCTCCAAAGGCCCTGGACAGCTCCAGTGCGTCGGATCAAGTGGATCCTTTGCAGCGGCGCCGACCAAAGTCGTTCAACAGGGTGCTTGGATTCACCATGTCATTTCACCCACCAGATACCGCGAGGGCCAACCACCGTCCTCCTGGATTTGGTCATCACCAACGAAAGACACTTCGTTTATCAGGTGATGATTAACGCTCTACTGGGACATAATGAACACTGTGTGTGACCTTTGATTTCATCTGCTATTGGGCCAGAAATCCCTTACCTCAAATGTGGATTCGAATATTCTGTCGCGCAAACTTATCATGAATGCTCATCTTTCTTGAACAAGTTAAACTGGGACCAGCTTCAGCGGAAGACTTGTATAGGACCATTGTCCACATATTTTTCGCGGCTGAAGCGCTGTTCGTCCCAAAACCTGCACGCATTCGGATGGACTGCAAGGCACCTGAAAGGATTCGGCGTCTTTTGGAAAGGACGCCTCAACAATTTTTCAAAAGGTTGACTACATGAGACAGAAGATGAGCTGGCATTTAGTAAAATGCGGAACCCATGTAAATCGGAAAGACGCCAGTGTGACATAAGAAAACATGTCGCCACTCTAGATCACTTGTGCCTTTCAGGTGAACGACAGCCGCTGAATGACAAAAACAAAACCGACCCGGGAAACTTATGCGAAAGCCTCGATCCTGTGTATCAATCCGTGAATCCGTGAAAATCACTACTGTTAAGGTTTACGGCGTTGCGTTCGGCACTGTGACCTTGAAACTTGGCCTTGTGTGCTGCGATTAGCTCGGGCCAAGATGACCGGGTTTAATTTGCTGGTCCGTCTAGTTCTCTATCTCTGTTGTGTTTTCTGTACAGGAGTCGCTTTGTTCGAGGACCAAATTGGCTTTTTTGACTGGTAAACAACCTTATACTGCTGATTACAGTGCCTTTGAGGAACCAAAAGTACATCGGTAAAGTCCAGTTTGTTGCCGAATGGCCCGATCACCCGAAGAGTACTGTGTTCCTTGGGTCCGCGAAGAACGTCATTGCTTCCATCTTTCTCAGAAATGGGTCTTCAGGTGAGATTTCTTATTGTACACATCTGACTTGCAGTTTGGCGACAAGTCCAGGGTGACCACATGCAACTGACGAATCTAGTCCTCTGTGGAAGAAGTGGGTGACACTTATCTCATCAATGATTTTGAAGATATCATATCTGCCTCTTCGAACGGAAGTTCTGTAATACGCTCTTGGGATTCCATCTCGGGTTCCATATTTTTCTACTTCTTAAGAGCATTTGATCGAGTCCCACACATCCCGCTGCTCCATAAACTCGAGTCAAACTCCACAAACTCGGGGTTCAAGGGAAAATCCTACACTGGATCAAGGCGTTCCTATCGGACAGATCATTTCGAGTGAAAGTGGGCTCGACCTACCCTTCTCTAACGCCGGTTTCAATAAGAGTTCATCGAGGCCTCGTTTTGGGACCAGTGCTGTTTCTGGTATACATCAACGACCTTCCAGATGTTCTTGCAAGCGCGCGTATACTCTCTGTGGACGACTAGAAATCCTGGAGTTCCAATGCTGCTGCCCTCAAAATGGATGCAGACGCTGCAAAGCCGTGGTCGTTCGGCTGGCACCTTCCTCTGAATGACAAAAAGTGCGTCCATATGTCATTTGGAGGGGTCTCAGCGAACCCCTTTGTCATGCTTGGCAAGAAAGGACCAGAAGACAGCACGAGGATAGATGCCAAAAACGATTTGGGTATCTGGCTCTCTCCAAAAATGAGCTTCTCACTGCACCATGAGAAATCGGCTACAAGGCATTCGCCGTTGTGCGAATGAATTGGCGCACCTTATCCGCATGGACTTCCAAGTACTTTTTGGGGCCTACGGTGGACCGATCCTTGAATATGTCAACCAAGTTGTCTACTCAGGGCGCACGAAAGCCGTGACTCTTGTTGAGCGTGTCTAGCGAGCTGATACAAAAATGGTTTCCGGCCTTAAATCCGCGGGCTAAAAACACGTCTCGCGGTGCTTGACTTTTTTCCCCTGGGGTATCGTCACCTCCGTGGGTACGTACTTTATACCGATGCCCTGAATGAACAAGGTTTGGACAAGAGGCTTTTAGCCGTGAACCCAACAAACACAGCGGGTACATGTTAAGAAGTTTTTCAAGCTCAGGGCGCACGCTTTTACCAGGCAAAACTTTTCTCACTTCGGGTAGTAGCTGCATGGATTGACCTTTCTCCGACGGTTGTACACGCTCCTTATAGAATCCAGTTTAAAGCACCGTTAGGCAATTATTTATGCGAGTTCTCGCGCTGGCAAAAATACTGCCTTACGCTGAGAACTTAACGAGCACTGATGTACCCTTTTTTCACTTGTGCCTTTCAGGTGAACGACAGCCGCTGAACGACAAGAACAAAACCGACCCGGGAAACTTGGGCGAAAGCCTCGATCCTGTGTATCAATCCTAACCGGCACCCGCGTGGTGTTTCCGACAACGTGATACATGGCCAAAGATGCAAAGTTAAAAATGGATTGAAGTAGTAACATCACTCATTTTCATCGAACGTTCTCAAGGCGGCCCTCTGTCGTCGAAGATTTTGGCTTTCAGAAATTCCATCAAACGCTTTCTTGAATTACACTTGAATTGTTTTCTGAGAATTCTGCTGTGATAGTCGAGTGTGTGGCCAGACAGTACATGGTATCCGAAGCATCAAGTGTCAGTGGTAAACATTTATCTCACCCTTTATGAGCCATCGTAACTCTGTGCATGATATAGGTCTTTTATCTTCGCAATTTAACCAAGTTGGTTGATCTGCGAACTCAGGGACAAATGGAGCACGCAGCGTGTTCCTGACTGACTAACAAAGGTCACAGCAGCTCAGTCTTAAGAGAACAATAGCCTTTATTAACGAAGTGTTGACCGAGGTAAAAGTATATACTAACTAGTTGCGGAGGACAGCGTTGAACAATCTGGCCAAACAAGTATCCAAATCCTCCATCACTCTGCTGATCTCTTCCACGCTGCACCTCTGCACTTGTTTTGTGGATGAACCCGAAATGAGGCAGTGTTCCACATAGTTTAGCTTTGCTTCCAGCTTTTTCAAAATATCCGATATTTCCCATATTCGAATAGTCAGTAAAAGCGTGACATTAACTCACATCGGAAGGCACCGGCTCCGAAAGTCTCATCATGTATTTAACCTAAGGGAGAGAGCAAATAAGGCGTAGTTTGCAAAGCAGACACTTGTGCAAAATATTTGGGTTAAGAGATCATCAAGTGAAAGCGTAGCTTTCGGTGTTCAAAAGCAGCAATAGGTGATCAAGTTTTGCAACGTTGTTATCGCTAATTCTTTTCATGCACACAAACCTAATATAGTAGTTGTTGCACAAAAGCTTTCTCAAAACCAGGAAAGCAATATGGGTTGATGGAGACCTATTTGAAAGATTTCTTTGAAGCTTTCATTTGAAGGCACGGAGAAGTCAAAATGTCGCAGACTGACCGATTCCTGGCTCTCTCCATCTGAGTCACCATCCGCCCCCTCGCTACTCTGGTTCATTGGTTTTTGCGATGATCGTCGACAAGTGTAGACTGAATGCACTGCCCCCAGGTAGCGGTTTTTGATTACTTAAAGTATCTCCAGAAATAGAGACTCAGTGAGGCGGAGAGACAAAAGCTTTATCGGTTCAGAAAGAGCGAATCATTTTCTCCAGTCCGTTTGGTCTGTAGACGCTGTATCATGTGGGAGCGCCGATGTTAAGGATATCGATATCCTCCAACACTCTGTATCTTTATTTATGTTAGCGGACCTCCGGCATTTTTCAAGTTCAAACTAAGGATGTGTGCAGTGTCACTTTTCTGTAGCTCGCCTGTTGTTTGCAGCATTAAAGTTGTGTCCAAGCTTTTGTCTTCTTGCCATTCCGCTGTACTAGGAGTCGGGATCAGGCACCATAGCTGGGGATAGCATATCGTCAGAGTCTGCCCATATTATTGTTTATTCCTATCGAGGATGGTGGTTTCTAGAAAACCACCGAATTTATAGTTTCTACCCTACATAGGGCCCATTGTACTTGTAGGTTTGATTGACATAGCCGTTTATAGACATTTCCTTGAGTTGTCTATCGCTATGTGTATATTTTCCCACCCCACTTTTTACTCTGATTATGTCTGCTTTTTTCGGTGCGTAACGCGCGTATTTGTACAGACATTTCTCGATGTATATGGACCACGGGCAATCACGCACAATGTACACAACTTGGTGTATTTGGTGGATGATGTGAGGGTACAATGACCCTTTGATCAGTTTTCTGCAATTCTTTGAGTCAATTTTGGGTAAAGTGAGGAAAAATGTTTTTGGGCTGCGTAATTACGCCGCTCCAATTCAACGGCATATTGTTGGCACGCTGGACTGTCTGCTGAAAGATAACTGTGTTGAGGTGAACCCGTTGTGCCCGGTGGTTTATTCTTCTACTTATTAGTCTCCTCTTTCTATAAACGAGACCATACAACTCTTGCCGATAGCCATCTGCGCATTACTATCAAGCTTACAGTCTTAAGATAGTTCACTCTTTCTGAACCGATAACGCATTTGTCTCTCCGCCTCACTGCGTTCCTATTTCTGGGGATAATTTAAGTAACCAAAAACCACTACCTGAGTGCAGTTCATTCAGACTACACTGGTTGATGATTATCGCAGAAATCAACGAACTAGAGAAACGAGGGAGCCGATGGTGACTCAGATTGCGAGAATCAGACTTCGGTCAGTAAACGGCATTTTGACACTGCCTTGCTTTCAAACAAAAGCCTCAAAGACAACCTTTTAAATAGTTTTCCAACATTCAACCCGTGTTGCTTTCATGGCTTTGGGACGGTTCCTATACAACAACCACAACCGAAACAAAAATATCTGCGATCTAACATCAGGTTCGTTCTTCCTCTGCGGACTTCCTCGACCAACCTGGAAAATCCCGCTGCTCAAAGAATTTCATATTCCGACCCAATGGCTTCAAGCATTAAGTCCGTTACGTGGCTGTCAAAAAAACGAATTATGTCAGGCCAGTAATGGCACGGCACTGCTACGCCCAATTTTCTAACACACCCGCAACTACTTCCTTCCTACTCTTTTCCGTATTCTCTCACCCACTTATTCCATTAACTGCGAATACGAACGAAGACTTCGCCTGGTCCCAGCCGCCTACAATCTGCTGAATTTTTCGTTCGGATTTAACCATTTAAGTGGACGTTCACCTCATGCTCCCCATACAGTTAATAATGTTCTGTACACTTTGCGTTCCGGCTTGTGTGTTGGCACCAACACAATCTTCCAAGGAACGTTCACACCCAACTTCACTCCGACAGCGACACTAGTGAGTCGCTACAGTTGCACCATACACCATGCTTCTGAAATTCCCCCGACCGTTTATCCGCATTGCTACTCCCCCAAATTCATCATTCCTGCGTACGCCTTTTGTGACCCTTGTCATAAGCCAAACAGTCCAAGGCCACGAGGCCTAAGCAGTGGTTTCGAATCTCAGTTCAACTTAACCGGCTAGACCACGCCACCTCCGCTGCCTCACCGGAGCCGTTGTTCTGATTCCCCATTTTCAGCAAGTTGCACAGTTACTGGTATTTTACACGCAGGACGTCTCTTGTTTTACCCTCCATCGTTTTTTGGCCCACCACCTTTGAATCCTAACGCTCTGATCTTGCTTTAGCTTGATATGTTCCCAAAAAGAAAAAAAGCAGTCGTAACTGTTCCTTCCGCTCATGCAGGTAACTGCGTCTATATTGATAAAAACTATCGCTTTACAACGCAATCCCCTGTACTCAGAAATCCCACAAGTCATGCTTTTTTCGTGACTGTAACATTATGATCATGCTTGACGGCAAGCTACCAACCAGTTGGGAATAAACATTATTTTTATTATAAATTGCTGAAGTCCTATTTTTGCTACACCGAATTGTAATTGCACATTCTCCTTGGTGAACCAAGGTGGTTTAAAGGACGGAAAGGTGGCATAAGAAGGGATTCAATCAATAAGAAATAAGCTACCTCTATGTGGGATGTAAGAGTCTTCAAACAGGAGAAAAGTACCCGGTGACACCCTCGGCCGTCGCCCGTCGCGCGGCAAAAGTGTAACCGGGTTCAACTCTGCAGGCTGGTAAGGATGTCGTCAACTGTTCCGCATGACGTGGACGCACGCACATGTCTTTTAAATGCGGCTGATCCTTTGACAACCCAAAATTTCTGGCGCATAGCAGATAGCATTCGCGACGTTCTGAAGTGTCATTTTGACTCACGGTAGTGTCTGGTGAAGCAATGTGTCGCAGGATTTCGAGTGGGAACCATGATGTGATATTTGCGAGGCTGGGACAAGCCGTTATTTTTCACCCTTCCTCCAACACGTATAAGTCCTTCAAGAATAATTGGAGAAAGTCTGCGTAACGAGTCAGTCAACTACAAATTTTGAGTCTCATTGTGACGTAATCCTCCGGTGAGAAAATTAAATACATGCTGCAAGGCGCGCCGTCGTACACATTGCAATACTGAGTATTCCGCTGCCCTCAGTTCATTAAGCCACGAAGTGCTACGTATAAGCACAACCTCCTATTTTATTTTATTTTAAAAGAATATGAGTTGTTTCGGCTCAGTCCATACAGGATAGTAGGAGACCAGCTTGTCGAATGCTAATTCCTCCAAAACTACCGTATTCAGAACCTTAGACATCTTTAATTTGAGGCCCAGTATATCATCGTCAGAACACTGTGCATTCAATTTCAATTACATGTAGAGCGGCTGAGACACGAAACCAAACGTATAGAACGTCCGCAGAGCAACCGGGGTCTCCCCTAACAATGCTTGAAATCGTTATCGTAAATTCCGCGGTTAAGGCAATCATGACTTCTGCCACTGAAACCTCCGCCCCTTGAGGAAGAAAGCTCCTTCCCCCTTTCAGTTTGAGTCACGATGTCTCTAGTTCGGGCTTCCAAACACTTTTGGAAACGGTTGAGTTACTTCTTTTCCACAACTTACCCATCGGTGGGCCGCCATATCTCCGGCTCCATCTATCAACCCACATCTGACTCAGCGCAATAATCATCTTCATTGGCATTCTCCTCATCGCTTCACCATCACCTTCATTTTCTTTAATTGTGGATTCTTTCCCCGCGGACTCCTCAGTTTTTACTGTTCCAGAATTCCAAGTTCTGGTTGTCAGTCGCTGGCTCGTCATCTTCGCCCTCCTCCTAAAATCCGCTGCCGAATTTTTGAATGGTTTGGGCGTTGTTTAGTTCACTTTAGGCTATTTTTTGTAACGATGTTTTTTCGCGCGAACTTCTACAAAAGCTGACTCTTAGACATCCGCCGGACCCTCATTGTAATACACTTCTGGACAGGTTACTGGGTTACCTCTGTGCCTCCGGCTCAAATTGGTTTTTGATGTACCGGAGAAGCCTTGCACAAATCAGACAGCAAAATATCAAATGATATACTGTTAATCAGGTACACATTGTCTTCGGTAAAGCCCGAGACTCTCGGTTGTGACCTACTTTCCTACAGTAGCTGCCGCCCGGATCTAGCCTTACACAGGGTGACATCATGAGCATATTTGAGAAAATGTCGCGTTGAACGCAGCGCTCTGGGTTCTTCCGTTTCCAGGCAGCAACAGTAGAAAAGGCACATCAATTTGTTACCATTGTGAAACAACATATCACTATGGTTAACTGATGGGATTTCGTAAAATCCCCAACCCCCACAGGATTACCGTCAAAAGTATCCGTATCTATTTTTGGGAATTCAAAAGCAAGCACTGTAGCGCAGTGATGAACGTGCCAACTGTCCCCTTCCTGAACCTTGCTTCAAAACTGATTACGACGTCTTCTCTACATAGGTTTATAGAAGGCCGTGGGCACTGCGCTTTTTCCCGTTTGACCTTTTCAATAAAATTCGGGGTGTTGCTCAGTGGACGAAAACCGATATTCACAGTCGACTATACTCCACATTTCATTGGCAAGGGACTCACAATCCAACACGGGGTTGTGTTTCCGGGACGCTAGCCCCCTTTTCTAATCTCCAAAGCTTTCATCTTTATTGCGGCCTCTTTCTCTAGTATCTCATTTTCGCCACTCACTAGAAGCACACCCAAAATTTTTCGCCGAAACTATAGGAGTTTCGAAGTTGTGAAGTTTGAAGTAGTTAATCTAACCCATTTGCAACTTTCGGTGCTATTTTGCTCATAGCATTTTGTTTAAGTGAGCGAAATTTCAAGGTCACGGACCATCACTGATTCCCATTCGGTTACCGGTTTAAAAGAGATAAAACACAATCACACTTTGCCATACTTTGGCTTTCCTCAAGAATGAAAATAACATTTACAGAGTATCCAATGCAAATTTCACCCGGGAAAAGTGGTCATCGACGGTTGTTTGCTTTATACTCCCCAGGTTTAACAGATGAGATAATTTTTCCCAGCGAACTGCGTCACAGCACTTTTTACTGTGGGGCTCAGCTTCCATTAGGTAAAAATTGTCAGAAAATAGCGTAAATTCCGCAGTAAAAATGCGGGGGCCATCGCTGTGGAGGATCCCCCTTCCCAGATATGCATAACTAGCCTGTGGACAATACAGCGTCAGGAGGTAACTGTAGGTAAATTACCGACACAATGATATCACTTTTATTAGGGGCATGACTCACTATAGGTGGAGCAGGTCGTAAGCGGTCGGTAACTGTAGTCACTCACCTCGACTACTTAGCGTAACTTCTAAACCCGTGTCTGTGTGCGATGCTGATTATGAGGCCTCACCTATACACGGTAACCTAGTCCAATGGCTAATGACGACCCACCATACTTATAGCTTTGTTCAATAACGCCTTCCTTCGTTACTTATCGTAGCTGCTGGGACCGTGTCTATGTGCGATGCTGATTATGAGGCCTCAGCTATACACGACCACCTAATCCAATGACCAACGACAGTCTCTCATACTCAGCTGTACGCGATGTCGCTTACCTTTGCTACCTATTGTAAACAACAGACTAGTATCTATGCGGGCAGATAAAAACAAGGCCTCAACTATGAGTGCTGACCTAATTTGACTGCCCGTCATGATTACCTGTACTCGATGCCGCCTAACTTGCCTACTTATCGTACCTGCTAGGCCCGTGACCATGTGCGGCGTTGATTATGAAGCATTGATTGTGCGCGGTAACTTAATGCGTCATACTCATAAGTGTACGCATTGTCGCTTAATTCTGCTGCTTGAGATAAACACCAGGCCAGTATTTATGCAAACCGGTGAATAAGAGGCCTCAACTATGCACACAATCCTAATGCAACGGCGAACGACATACTCATAACCGTACTCGATGTCGCCCACCCTGTCTACTTATAGTAACTTCCCGCACACACACTGGTAACTGACTAATGCCCCAAATGCACAAAATAGACTAATCCAACAACCGACGGCGGTCCTTCGTATACGTACAGGTTGTCCGCCTAGCAACCTTATGCTTAAAAATTCACAACCGCCTTTAACAAATCACGTTTCTATTTATTGGTTGCATCGGTACAAACGCAATGTGGGGCCAATCCAATTCTCAGTTTCAGGAAGCCGCTTTTACTTGACGGGGTTTCTGAAAGGAACAGTGTTCAATCAATTACGACTCGTACACACCTTCCGCGATATCATTTAAAACACATAATTTGACGAAGTTTTAGGGGATAACTCACTAAGTGCTTAACAAAACCCTTTGTTCACAATTCCAGATCGGTGTCCACACTGAAGCTGGAGTCTTACTGCTATAAAGATAAACTCATCACTTGCTCAATTAGTCTCATTGGCGGTAATACGGGAGCCGTGTGTACATCGATTATTTGATAGCGGGATTCGACAAACATGCATTATTGGGCGCAGCGAAGTTAAAGCTAAAGAGCGGTATATACTTGTCGGTCGGAAGTACTAGTATAGACCTGAGCCCTAAAATCCAAAGGCCACGTGCGTCCTGAAACTTGCATCCATGGATACAGCCGGAGAAAAGACCTAGTGAGTGGGCGGGTACTTGGGGTCATATCTGGTGATTTGGAGCACTTAACCCCAATTTCACTGCACTTCTGCTTCCCGCTACCAATGCTACGTAGCTTAATAGATTCGACTCGTAGACTTCCCGTACTCAGTCGCAGTAGCAGTCTGGTCAGATAGGGGCTACTTTCTGGGAAAGCGATCGGCTAACGTGTTTGCTTTTGTAATTTTCAGCATCTGATTATACATAAACAAGCTTGCACATCTCGGGCCCACAAAATTGCACATCCAAGCCAGTCACCTCAAACATGACGTTCGTTACGGGGCTGCCCAGAAACCGAAGTATATTAGTGCAATGATGGCACAATACTTCCGTGCCCGGTTTGGTAGCACACCCGTAACTAACCTCTCCCTACTCATGAATGTACACTCTCGCCCACTCGGTCCATCACCTGCAATTATGAACAAACCCATGCTTTATTCTAAATGTAACCTCATGATCATGCCTGACGGTATACCACCCACCACTCGGGAATAAACATTATTATTATTACCTTACACTTTGTGGGTGCAGTGCCCAACAAAGGGCGGGATGAATTTAGTCCGTTCATCCAAAAACACCTGCACCTTTTCCTTCTCTTTGAAGATAGGAACGATGACTGCATACTCCATATGGACAAGGTTTTCGTCAGCTATTTGAAAACCGTCGTCCAGGAGGTATTAGATAGTCAGGAATTGTGACCACTTTTGGTCGCTAGCAAGTTCCGGTCGTAGTCTAGTTCATTTCGTAGTGCATTCTAGCAGGCTTTCGGAGACTTTTCCTATTTTGAGTCCCCGATGTAGACACGGCTGTCTTATCGCCTTGTCCGAATGACAGCGATGAACCACCGTGCGCCCTCGATAGACCCAAGAATACCCTTGATCCATGCTGGTTTTGATTTGTCACAATTTTTTGGCGAATCCTAACTAAAATGACAACCCTAAACGACTTCCCAAGCTGTTTATGTACGGCGATGTCCATGGACTCAGGTATGGCGTCGCGATGGCAGCACCGCGACTACCATAACCAGTCTCGTGGCTTGCCCGTAGTTTACTGTATCCCTACTATTTACCAACAAGACCGCCTAAGTTTGTCTAATTTGTGCAAGGACTTGAAGGCGCTGGCCTCTTTAGTGTGCTGTCTGCTTGTTCTGCTCATAAACACACTAATTCTCCCAACGTCAATGTGGATGGTTTGGTATAGCTTTGCACCCAATGTGGCGTGTACTGGCCATCATAAAAAAATTTACTAGCTGTGACGAATCCCTTGGTTTTTTTGGCAGGACGCCTGCCATAACGACAAAAGACTTCTTCATATGCAGTTCGTGAAAGGCTACACAATGTTTAGTTTGCGCCGACATAGAGGGCCTAATTATTGCTTATGTCGTTTTGAGATCATTTCCGAATGCAATACAAATAACATGTGAAGAATTCGGTTCTTCCAAAAACTTCCCACCGCCATGAAGGAGACATCAGGCGAAGCCATTGGCAACCGCCGAGCCTTAGATGCGCACCCAAAATTTCTCTGAAACCATAGTTCGGAGGAGGAAAACTTTAAGACAAAGTTTCAGTATTTGATGGCATTTATACGGTCCCTGAAGATCTTTCCATGCGGGTGCAGTTTTGTTGAAAGTTGTTTAAACGTACTCCAGGTCCACCATGGGCGCGGAATTTATATTTTAATGGCTGCCAACGGCTTTGCGTGATGTACATCTGATGACGGTGGGAAATTTGCGGAAGAGCCGGTTTCTTCACGTGTTTTATTTTGCATTGCGTTTGGAAATAATCTCGAAACGACAAGGACAATAATTTCGCCCTCTGTGTCGCCGCAAACTCAAAATTGAGCAGCTTTTAACGACCTGTGTATGAAAAAGTCCTCTATCATTGTGGCAGGTGTCCTGCAAACCAAGCCAAGGAATTCGTCACAGCTAGTAAGTTTTTGTTTTTTATGATGGTCAGTACATGCTATATCAGGCGCAAGGCTATACCGAACCTCGATAGTGATATTGGTAGAATTAGTGTGTTTATGGGCAGAACAAGCATACAGCACAATAAGGTGGCCAGTGCTTTCAAGTCCTGGCGCAAATTAACGGATTGAGGCGGTCTTGTTGGTGCCTTTAACACCCTCATCCGGTAAATATTGTGGATATGATGAACTACGGGCAGTCCATCAGACTGGGTATGGTAGTCGCGGTACCGTCATCGCAACGCCGTACTTGGGTCCGTGGACAGCCCCGTACATGAACATCTTGGGTGAGTCGTTTAGGGTTGTTATTGTAGTTACGATTCGCCAAGGAATTGTCACAAATTGAGACCGGCATGCATTAGAGTATTCTTGGGTCCATTGAGGGCGCACGGTGTTTCATTGCTGTAATTCAGACAAGGCAATGAGACTGCCGTGTCTATATCCGGCACACAAAATAGGAAACGTCTCAGAAAGACTTCTAGAAGGTACCATGATGTGAGTTAGACTGCGGCCCGAAATAACAGCGGCCAAAAGTGGTCACAATTCTGACTAACTAACGTCTTCTGACCCCGGTTTTCAAATAGCTGAGGAAAGCCTTGTCGATATGGAGCATGCAGACGTCGTTCTCATCTTCAAAGAGGAGGAAAAGGTGCAGTTGTTTTTGAGTGAACTGACCAAAGTCATCCCGTCCTCACAAAGTGTAAGGTAGTAATAAGTTCGTTCACAACTGGTGGTAGCATGATCGGGCAGGCATGATCATAAGATTACATTCAGAATTAAGCATGAGTTTGTTCGTAGTTGCAGGTAATGGACCGAGTGGGCGAAGGGTACAGTCGAGAGTAGGAAGGGATTAGTTGCGGGTGTGCTATCAAACTGGGTATGGCAGTGCCGTGCCATCATTGCACTGCCGTACTTCGGTTTCAAGCCCCGTAACGGACGTCATTTTGAGATGATTGGGCTGGGATGTGCAATTCTGTGAGCAGCGGGGTTTTTGAGTTGGCCAAGGGAATTTGCAGAGGTAGGACGAAGCCAATGTAAGATCGCAGGTATTTTTCTGGTCCGTTTGGGGATCTCTGGGGATGTAAATCACTGACCAGGTGGGTGGATAACAGCAAATGGGCGTCCAAACCGGGTATTGCCGGGTATTGAGCAGACTTGACACCAAGTACCCGCCCGCTCAATAGGTCTTCGTTACCCCTGCATCCATGGGTGCACGTATGATGACGCACGTGTTCCTGGATCCCAGGGCTCAAGTCTATACCACTTGGTCTACGGCTGACATATATGTACCCCCTTTAGCTTTAACTTGCTGCGCTCAATAATGCATATGGTTGCCGAATACCGCTATTGAATAATCGATGTACACACGGGACTAATTGAGCAAGTGGTGGGTTTACCCTTATAACAGTAAGACTGCAGCTTCAGCGTGGACACCCATTTGGAATTGTGGACAAAGGGATTTAGTAAGCACTTGGTGAGTTGGCCACTACAACTTTGTTTTAAAGGATGTGTACGGAGTGTACGAGTCGTAATTGATTATACATTTTTCCTTTCAGAAATCCTGTCGAGTAAAAGCGGCTTCCTGAAACTGAGAACTGGATTGACCACATATTACGTTTTGCCGATACAACCTAAATGAAACATGTTTAAAGGTGGTGTGTGTATTTTTAGGCATGGGGTTGGCAAACGGATGACATGTATAGATATGAAGGACCGCCGTTGGTCGTTGGATTGGTCTATTATGTATATTTGGGGCACTAGTCAGTTACGAAGATGTGTACGGGCCCTTCAGTTACTATAAGTAGCCACGGTAGGCGACGTCGAGTACGGTTATAAGCGTGACGGGCCGTCGTTGGCCATCGGGTTAGGCTGCTGAGCCTAGTTGAGGCCTCATATTCGGCGTTGCGCATAGACACAGGCCTAGCAATTGCCATAAGTAGCCAAGGTAGGCGATATCGACTGCAGTTATGAGTATGACAGACCCACGTTGGGCGTTAGATTAGATACCACGCATAGTTGAGGCCTTATTTTCAACGGCCCACATAGATTCTGGCCTGGTGTTTACTATAGGTAGCAGAGATAAGCGACATCGCGTACAGGTGTGCGTGAGAGACAGTCGTTGGTCATTGGATTAGGTCATTGTACATAGGTGAGGCCTCATAAGCAGCGTCGCACATAGAAGTGGGCCTAGCAGTTACAACAAGTATTCGAGATGATTGAAAACGCGTACAGTTATGATTATGAAAGACTCATTAAATTAGGTTGCCGTGTATAGGTGAGGCCTCATAATCAGCGTCACACATGGACACGGGCCTAGCAGTTACGATACGTAGCGAAGGTAGGCGATATTGAATACAGTTATGAGTATGACTGGTCGTCATTCGCCGTTGGATTAAGTTATCGTATGGGTGGGGCCTCATAATCAGCGCCGCACATTGACACGGGCTAGCATGCTGCAGTGACGACAAGTAGTCGAGGTGAGTGACAACGATTACCGTTATCATGATGACCGCTTTATGACGTATTCCACCTATGGTGAGTAATATTCCTAATAGGAATGATACCATTGTGTTGGTAATTTACCGAAGGTTACCTCCTGACGCTGTATTGTCCACAGGCTAGTTATGCATAGCTGGGAAAGGCAATCATCCACAGAGATGGCCCTCGCATCTCCATTGCACAATTCATGCTGTTTTTCTGACAATGTTATACTTAATGGAAGCTGAGCTCCATAAGAAAAGTGTTGTGATGAAGTTCGCTGAACAAAATTATCTCGTCCGTTAAATCTGGGGAGTATAAACAAACAAACGTTGATGACCGATTTTCCTGGGTGGAATTTGCATTGGATATTCTGTAGATGTTATTTTATTTTAAAGAACGCCAAAATATGGTAAAGTGCGATTCGTGTTTTATCTCTCGTAAACCGGTAGCAAAATGCGAATCGGTGATGGTCCGTGACCTTGAAATTTCGCTCACTTAAACAAAATGCTATGAGCAACATATCACCTACAAGTGTAAATGGATTAGACTAACTCCCCGTAAAAGTCGCAACCTCGAAAACCCTATAGTTCCGGCGAAAATAATTTGGGTGTGCTTCTAGTGAGCGCCAAACGCGTGAGCTTTGTGTGTCCTACCGAAATAACTTGAGAACATAACTTAACGTCCGTTGAAGCCGCAGTAATGAACGGTGCTGAGCAAACTTCTTTTTTCTGCATCCTAATGTCACTAAATCAAACAAGTTGAGTAATACCATGAAAATAAATTAACCACGATGAGCTCCTACACCTCAAATCGAAGATTTTTTAAGCCGCTTGAAATATGCACAAATAGGCGCGAGGAACGTCCCCCCCAGGGTTTGAGTTGTCGTTACTCTAAATCAGAGGACTATAGTTTTTGACAATATCTCTCTTTTTCCTGGAAAACTTAATACAAAAACATTAGTCTGCAGCGTTTTTTCAGTCGGGCAGTTAGCCAGGAACGGGGGCAGTCACTTTACTTTTGTGGCGTTTTGTATGTTTATTTTGCTTTCATTATAACACTACGTATTTCATCAATTGCATAATCGTTTTTTGTTCGAATACGCAAACTACAAAACGCGCACTTGTACACTTTCACACAATACAAACGTGGTCACGTGCTTCGACTCTCTTCTGATTTCGCCTGCGCTTGCAAAGCGGTCATTTCCGAGTCTCATGTGCTAACTCTGGTATCAAAACATTTCCAGACTATCTTCGAAATCTATTATATGTGGAAACTGTTCAGAAGAAGACCCCTGGAACGCCATATAATTGGATTATTGTTTATTCGCTGGCCTGGGCCAACGACGAACTATTTTAAAGAGAACAATTATTAGTGAGTCTGTTCCATCCGACCTCTTTATTATTTTATACCCAACCTAGCGTTATTATTTTTATTTCTTTGGCACACACTCCTGGTGAAGTAACTTATTGGGCAGCCGGACCATTACACTTTCGAGGATGGAGCAGAAGCAAGTTTCGGAAACATTTTCACGCAAGACATTTTGCTATGATCAAAGCATCTCAGATAAAACGCAGTTATGATGATTTTGCCAAAAAATCTTGAGACAGGATCGCCGAAACGTGAGGCCTATCCTTTCATGGAATGAATTAGCTTTTCTTTCCAACACACGTAAACCCTACCTTCGACTGACAATGGCAGCTAGTTCTTCAGAAAGACCGCAGCCGCCATTCGCACACTACTGATCAGCTTCAGTTCAGCTATATAACGAAAGTTGCCGTCCAGGCTCGCCGTAGTGGATTTGTTCACTTTAGCTTCACTGTATTCCCACATCCTTCATATTTCGTTTAGTGCATTCAAAGACTTTACAGCCATGGGTCCCTGTATTTTCATTAGTCCTTGCCGCTTATCCCTCGCCCTCTGGCCCTCACACCTGATCGTTTGAGTACATCTCTACCAGCTCCACAGAACTGACTAGTTGAACAGTACGCATAATGGCATTTTACGGGCGAAACGGGTTACATATTCACAAAGCCACAACTCCCAGTTTATTCATTAAAATTTAGCCCTTTGTGTTTGTACACTCTCGGAATTTATCGGCCGTTTACACACACGACTGAACAAAAAACCTGCCAACACTGAAAAAAAGCGTTCAGCAGACGTATTTAGTTCGCACATTAGCGGAAGCGATACAAAATTCAAAATCTGTGATCAGAAGAAACGGACAGAATCCGGTCTCATATCCAACTCCCTCTGGTCATCCAGGGGTCAGCTTTCGGTTGTACACCTTGTTCTCTCTCAAACGCTTGCGTCGACGATAAATCGGCTTACATGTTCATTTCCACCACTAGCACATCTCACTCGAAATCTGCGGTAGCCCATACAACTACTGCTTTCTCCATGCTCACCTCATCAGTTGTCTTTAACGACCAGATTTTTCCACCCCCGAGACCATTCCCTCATTTCCGACCCAATCCATGTTGCGCTACTCCCCAACTTTATCTCACTGACAGCTTTGTACCTCAACGTGCACGTCCGCTGGTTTGGATTAGCTCACGTAGCAACGAAGTCCCACTACACCTATCCGCGATCCATCAGTACCACACCGCACCACTCCCATCTCTGTGCAGCCAGAAGGGCGTACGAACAAAACGGTGCCGTAAGCGTCTCTGCAGGCCATACTAGCCCATATTACATATCCTCTGATCTGTGTGATTCAGTATAACTGCCGCCTTCAAACCTAATAGTAATTGCTGTATCATGGTCTATTCCGGCTACAATGGACCCAAAAATCAGCCTAGTATGCTCCTAATACCTGTGGCTAAATTGGGGGCGTGCGCGTTCTTGCTGATGATATTCAATCAATAGCTGTAGTCTCACTCTTCCTCTCTCATATTATGGCTTTAGCTAAGCTTATAATGCCGCATTTTATTACCTATTGAGCCACCCTACCACTTTTCTGCATCCATCACCGTATTTTCAGCCTGTGCTTTTCTTCAGCTGTTCTTCATAGTCTATCTGATTCTGCTCTATTATTCGGCCACTTTATCTGGACTTTGTCTTCACCTATGAATGTCTCGTAACGCATCTCACGACGCCGTAACTATGTCCCTGTATGATGCATCCTTGTGTGATAGAGGAGTTCATTCAAGAACGCACCTATTTCGGAGCCTGCTCTTTATCGTGCGGGTCACTGTGTAATACAAAATCGGAGGAATAACAGACTAGACCCCGCCAGTCTTCTTCGTTAAAAAAAGCAAGAATCGCTCCCCATAAAACGATAGCAAATTAGGTGCTTGCTTCACCAGCCATGTAAAGACTCGGGTGCCTTAGCTCACTTCGATGTTCCCTTGACAGATAACGTTGTTTGGGCCAGACGATCATGAAACCGATGCTTCAATGGTTACTCACCCACGCCAAAAACTCTTCTTGGCGGCAAAATCTTACGAGCATTTAGGGTAGGTCAGGGGTCACTCTAGAGCATTTGGATTATTGGGACTCTTATTTCGCCAAGTTCGCCTCCGGAAGATGAACAAACCTGCGCTTTTGTCACTCCAACCCAACGTGGCATCTTTTGATTAAGCAGTCCGCACGCTGTGGCATAAACACTGAGTGTTACAATCCAAAGCCTTTTCCCAGCCAAAATCATTGGCTCCAGCAACGGCAATGCCTGTGCTCATTTCTTTGTCTCATGCTGTGAGAGTTAAGTTCCGCACGTATATCAGTATAACCAGACGAACTAGAAATCCAGAATTCAGTGCAGCGCAACAAGTAGCACGTTTGTATTCAAATTGGCGTATATGTACAGCATATGGAATATTAAAACAAGAGAATAATCAATAGAGCAATGAATAGAGTGTCAATCATGTTCATCACATCCGCCACACCTTGAATGAGCGTGTGGATGTTTATGGTCCAGTGGTGGTCTTGATCGCAATCTTTCGGATCTTCTCGGAATGGAAACTTCAGACTCTTCACAGGTTGTATGTTCTTCAGATACGTTTTGTTCGGATACTATAAGATCATCTACAAAGGACTCATTAGTATTTGAAACAGCAGGAGTGCCGTTAACAGACTGACCTTTGGTATTGAACTCAACCTGGTCAATGTGTCTCCGGTGGCAAGAGAGATCATCCAAATCAAGAATTGTGACCATCCGTTTGCCAGTTGATGAAAGTACTATTCCTGTAGCAGGTCGTAAATCATTACCCTTGAAAAATGTAACATCAGCCGTTTTGGCACAGTCAAGGCTTGTACGCAACGAACGAGATTTAAATAGAAGTGCGGGACTCTTCCCAGTAACAGAATGAACGGCATTCCTGTATTGCATTAGAAAATTATCAATCCCACGGTCCAATTCCACAAAAGTAGTAGGAGAGAATGAAATAATGGCAGATTTCAGTGTTCGGACAAAATTCTCAGCAAGACCATTCGACTGGGGATGTCGTGGAGCAGTAAAGAGATGTCGACATCCAAGACCTTTTAACCATTCCTCGAGGAATTTTGCAGTGAAGTGCGTGCCGTTGTCAGTGACCAAAACAGTTGGTACACCTTCATGGCTGAACACTTTCCTCAATGCTTGCTGTGTGAATTCGGCACTTGGAGACATAGTTAGAAAAACTTCGGGCCAACGTGAATACGCGTCAATAACAATTAAAGCATAGTATTTACCGAGAAAAGGACCACAGTAGTCGGCATGAACTCGTTGGAATGCTTCACAAGTGACTGGCCACGGATACCACTGTGAAGACTTGTTATGAATCTTATGTACACATTTAACACAATTCTTAGCAGTATGCTTGATATCAGCATCCAGTTCTGGCCACCAGCATGACAAACGTGCAAGGGATTTCATTTTGTCAACACCCAAATGACCAGAGTGCAGATCTGCAAGAACAGCCGCTCGTTGAGTCGGTGGAATGACAACTCTATCCTCAAAACACAACAAACCATCCGGAGTAACGGACAAGCTTTCGCGCCGACAGTAAAAAGCAGGAAATCGGCGTCGTTCTTGCTGCGTCCAGCCACGTCGTAGTGCAGAAAAAATGGGAGCAAAATATCTTTTAGTATCAGCAACAAGCGCATCCCGCTTGACTGGTAATGGTTGAATCAATAAACAATCTGAATTGTTTGAATCAGAGTCGCTTGATGGAATTCTTGACAAGAAATCGGCATGGGGAATCATTTTTGCACTACGGTGAACAATCGTGTAGGTGTACGAACTGAGTGCAATAATCCACCGTTGCACCATAGCGGCAGATGACTTCGCTAGAGATTTTGTTGGATGATACAAGAACTTTAAAGCCTCGTGATCAGTAGCAATGGTGAAGTTTGATCCAAAAAGGTACTTATGGAGCCGTTTGACAGCCCAATATACAGCAAGTGCTTCTCGTTGAGTCTGAGAATATCCACGTTCGGCTTTTGAAAGCCGACGGGAAATGCAGATCACTGGTCTACCACACTGTTCAAGGATTGCTCCTATTCCAGTGGGAGAAGCATCAGTAATGATCGTCGAATGATGTTTGGCGGAAAATGGTTTCAAAACAGCTGAACTCTGAAGATAACCAAGCAGTACACGCAACGTCTTTTCATGGTTGGAGGACCAACAAAATTGATTGGCAGATATAACATCAAACAGGCAACTTGCATGTTTAGCAAAATTGGGAATAAAACGAGAGTAGTACTGAAGTGCTCCTAGAACTGAACGCAGTTCTTGTAGATTGGTTGGTGATGGCGCATTTACTAAAGGAGATAGGCGGTTTGTATCGGGTTTAAAACCGCTGCCATCCACAATGTAACCAAGGCATGAAAATGATGGGACACCAAAAGTACATTTGTCAGGGTGAATAGCTACATTGAACTCAGAAAATCGCTTCAGTAAAGACAACAGACGCATATCATGCGTAGCTTTGTCAGCAGCGTGCACTATGACGTCATCTTGGTACGTCTCAACACCCTCCAAATCTTTTGCAATAGTATTCATAACTTGTTGAAAAACAGCTGGTGAAACGTTCAGACCAAAAGGAAGGAAATTGTATCGGAATAACCCAAAAGGTGTGTTAATCACGGTAAGGTTACTAGAGGCTTCGTCCAGTGGTATTTGAAGGTAGGCATCTTTTAGATCGATTTTTGAAAACACACTGGAACCTGATAAACGATATAGTACATCTTCGGGCTCTTCCGTGGTGCACGTACGTTGTAGTAACCGCGTATTTAGCGTTAGCCGGTAGTCACCACAAATTCTCGGAGTAATACCATCAGCCTTTAGTGGGGTAACTATCGGAGTTGCCCAATTCGATGATTCAACAGGAGTCAGTATTCCTTTCGCACACATTGAATTTAATGCTTGACGAACAGGCTCGCGTAAGCCAAATGGAATAATTCGTCTCTTAAGAAATATAGGATCTCCTGTAACTTCGAGTCTCACCTTGGGTATTTGCATGCCACCTGTAGCCTTAGAACATTTAAGAATCAGTTGTTTGAGTTCATTCACATTCACAGAAGTCAGTAAGGTGATACTAGTTCGCAGTGAGCGCAGAACTTTGAGTCCGATAATCGATGGTCCCGAGGTTGAAACCAAAAAATTACAATCGATAGAGGTACCTTGGGGCAATCTCACAGGAATCGTGCAACTACCAACTAGAGGTACGGAATGTCCAGTGATACCACGAATGTTAACATCTGTAGGCACTATCACGGCACTGGGGTAGAATACAGTTAGATCCGATTGTGGAATAATGGACTCAACACTACCAGTGTCAACAATGAAGTCATGCTTTTGACCAGAAGCGGATATCAAAGTTTTAAAAACATGTGACGAATTCTGGGACAAAATCGATAGAGATAAGGTAGAAATGTCTTCAGATAATGCTTTCACTTCGGTATTTGGGTCAGAAGTTAAGTGACACACTTTTTTGGACTTACAGACAAGTTGAATGTGTCCCGTTTTACCACAGATAAAACACTTGGCTTGCCTGTGAGGGCATGAATATCTGGAATGGTTTCGTCCACAAGATTCACATTTCCCAAATTTTTGAACCATCGAATTAGAGTTACGATTTGTGAAGTGGCGTATTGATGGATTTGGGGCACGAGAATTTGTTCGAGGTTTGAATTTGTTGTGCGTCTGCATCCTTGAATCATTTCTTTTAGAATAATTTAACAACACTGCTTCCTCAGTCTTCGTTACATGCTTGACATCTTCAAACTGCTCACACATTTTCCGAATAGTTTGAAATTTCTGATCCGGACAGAGCAGCAGCTTCTGCTGTAATTCGGGCAGTTGAATGCCAGCAATGAGCCTATCACGCAGTTGGTCTTCCAATTGGGCGCCGTAGTCACATTTGGCTGCCTGTGTCTGCAGCTGCAATACGAAATCACGAACCGACTGAGAATGGGAGCGGGTCAACATATTGAACCTAGCTCTTTCGGCTGCTACGAAGTTAATCGGTTTGAAGTGTTGAAGAACTTTTTTCTTCAATTCATTGTAGGAAATATCGATTGGAGATTCAGGATATACTAAATTCTTGATCAACGTATACGCCTCCTTGCCAACGAAATGTAGGAAATATGCCGTGAGTTTCTTGTCATCCATATCAGATTTTGTGAGACACCATATGTCGAACCGTTCCAAATAATCTTCTACGTCTCGCGCAGTTGAATTAACATCTAATGGTTCCATTTCGGCAGGCATGATGAATTGTTCCAATCGCGACGCCAAAGTGTGAGAGTTAAGTTCCGCACGTATATCAGTATAACCAGACGAACTAGAAATCCAGAATTCAGTGCAGCGCAACAAGTAGCACGTTTGTATTCAAATTGGCGTATATGTACAGCATATGGAATATTAAAACAAGAGAATAATCAATAGAGCAATGAATAGAGTGTCAATCATGTTCATCACACTAGCATCTTCGACAAAAGAACCGCAAGGGCGACAATTTGTACTAAACACTCAAAATGAGGTCAGAAACGTATACACTAGTCGCGTTTAATTTGTACGATGCGACAACAGCCTTAAGCGGATACTGAATCGTCACTGGCCGTTGGCTTTCAGCCAGTCAATCGGCGCTTTGGTGTTATACGGGCAAGCGGCACGATCTTCCGGCGAATCGCGTGCGGGTTATGCTTTTTGGTTCGTGGCATCGCATAACCGTGAGAGTTAAAGTGGTTTTGGTTTAGGATTCCGCCTAACACTTGAATAATGATAACGATGATAATGTTTATTCCCAACTGGTGGGTGGCATATCGTCAGGCATGATCATACAGTTACAGTCAGAATAAAGCACGACTGGGGGGATTGCGGGTACTGGGGATTGCGCGAAAAAAGACAATGTCATAGATAGTAGGCAATATCCGACGTAGACTTGACCACGCATTAAACCGGTATGGGAAAGTAGACACAGTTACCAGGAGTCTATCTTACTTTGGGGGAACATATCAAGCTGGGGAAAGATCAGATCGTTCAGATTTGAAGGTAGCGGGCAAAAACAGAACAAGAGAGGGCAAAAAGAGGCATTCTGCCTAGCTTATGATAAGATAACTTCAAATCGCGAAGAATGATGAACCAGAACAACGAATCTGAATTGTTGAACTTCTTCCTTGAAGTTTGTCGACGTAGCTGTGAAGCCCGGGGGTTCACTTCCAGTAGCCTCAGTGGCTTTCGAATCCTGTCTACCCCGCATCTTATTGGCACAAATTGTTTGACCCTTTAGAAACCATTTATGATGTGTCGGCTGATGCCCACGTAACGATATTGGGACATTTCCAGAGAGGTTATTAGGGATGATTTGCAATGTACATGGTACTAACCCCGAAAACGTCGGAAAGTTATTGGGACATGACAAAATTTTGATGTCCGACAAAACGGATGTGACCAACTCGAACATCATCGTCCATCCGAATGATACTGAGGCTAGTCCCGCAACCGGTTAAGAGCAGATTCCATGTCAACCAAACCGGTTACATGTTTTAGAAAATCCACTAAAATAAAGAACGTCACTCCTTCGTGTACCTGTATACATCTCTAGTGGTAATGTAGCGTTGGTATGAAGCGACCCATTTCACTTTTGACGAAGGCACTCACTAGTACGGATGACAGCGGATGACAACCGTTTAGCTCCCGCATGGTTACTCACCCATTTACCGGAAATCGGAAGTAAAACAACCTGATACAGTTATGGTTGTGAAGCTGATGGTAAGAAGTAACCACCCGAACAGACTGTCGTTCCATGCGGATTAAAAACGTACCTCAAACTCAGCTCTAAAATGGTCTTTCGAAAATACCCTACATTTGGTCCAGATAGTTGCTAAACTCACCAATTGAAAGCCTAATAGACTTGTAACTTTTCACTGGAGACTTGTCTGTTGCTGATGTGTGTGAACCACACAAAACGTAACCCCATATAACCATAACGTTGATTTTCAACTTCGTGAAAAGACTGCAACTTGTGCCAAGCCGAAACGTTCGCAATACTTCAACAAACAAACGGCCCTCGTTGCAAAAGTGGCTAAAAATTTAAAACTTCCCCTCATATTTTAATCACTTGAAGGAGTTAGTACACTAGATTGCTATGCTGCAAAGATGCGCGTAGCCAGCTTTTGAGCCACGAGGAAAGTTAGCATCTCGGTACCAAAAACCATTATAGGAACAAAGCTATTTAGGAAATATTTCTAGTAGACAGACTACCATTCTTCCTGCCTATATGTGGATACCGAGAAACTATGTCCATGAGCGTAAGATGAGCAGATTACCCGCTGGAGATCTCGCAGCTTAGGTTCAGACTCCATGAAGAAGCAATACACAAAACATGGAAAGCAGCCGAGCATTTTTCTTGCTATACTGTGTTCATCCATCTACTGCAGGTCATTAAATGGCAAAAACTGGCTTGACAACACTGTTGTACACCCCAACGCCTCGTCCAGGTAGTAATGATGCTAACTTCAAGGCAGATGAACTGACAGAAACTAAAAATCTAGCTTCACTGTAAATATGGACGATTTACTAAATGAGTCTTCAGACAAGCCCAAAAGCACAAGACAAGTAGTCCCAGATGGCTGCAGAAACGACAGGGGACGAAGATTTGTAGCATCACACTGACTTACATAGCTAACACAACCTTGAACTCATCTAGGCCAAGTGTGGACTGAAAGTGGCCGAATGCACTTCCACAACTCTCTCTGGGGTCGAAAGATTCCCTGTTTTGAGAATTTGGGGGGGGGGGGGGGGGTAAACACTGGTGTTTCCACAAGTTTTTGATGGCACCCCTTCAAAGTTTTCAGATCCATGAACTCGGTTGCTCAGAATCGCAAGAGTGCAATGCAGAGTTCCCATCATATGGTGGTTTGGGAAGCAAAACCATGACGCACTGCACTACAAAGCGCCCATGGTACACACAGCTACGCTCACGGCGGTTAGACACAGCTGCACACCATTGTTGTGGAGAAGACCTAGGAAGAGACGACAGACTGAAAGGAAACTACGTCGTAAAAATCCCAGTTACACCTTTCGGGGCACAATTCGGGAGTCAAATCTCATGGGGCAGAAATATTTTACCACTTAATTATACACTACTTACAACATTTTAGTAGCTGCATGAACGCAGGCACAAAGTAATTTGGAATCTAGTTAATGGCAGTTCCTTCGTACCTTGTTGTGAGGAATTCAGATGCTTCTGACCTATGTCTCGGTGATGCTGTGTGCGTCAGCGTGAGACTTTGGGACTGCCTTGAACCCGTATCTTCGGACCCGAATTACCAATGCGCAGTCTTTGGTACGATGGGTTACTGTACCCGTTTTCATTTTGTCTATTTGCGCATTTGGATAGTTACCTACGAGAGCTAGCAACCGGCCTTGCTGGTGAGACTATTTTTGTTTTGAATCAGAGGAAGGTATGCTGAAAAATACACCCAATCTGGTAGTTACCGAATGCGAATTTTCAGAGCAGGATAATTTGGGTGGTTGGACTTCAGACGTTCCATATGGATTCGTCCATGAACCACCCTTAGCCTCTTACATTTGGTCCCCTGGGATGGTGCATCATTGAGCTCACATTGCCCTTTGATCTTCACGAACCCCGTCTTCTATCAACTTCACTTACCAACGACCAGCTGCGACTCATCGATGAAATTGTTTCGCCCACCGAGTGAACATGACGTACATAGGTCTAATTTCACAGATGTCTGGGAATTATGACATAAAACACAATACTGATTGGCTTCTAGGCTTTCAGTTCGTTTCAGAGAAAGGCGGTATTTTTAATGCGTGGCTTGAATTATGACTTGTTAGATCAAATCCACAGATCTATGTGGTCCTTGCAGCCTGAACATTCCCTCCGTAATCGCTGAGTTTGGCCAGGTACCATCATTGTGGCTTTACCTAAGCATCGCATAAATACTTTCAGAATGCCCCGTCAATCAACTATTGAAAGCGTATGCATCCAGACCACATTTGGTTTGACGTAGTAGCTTGTCGGAAAAACTTCGCTGTGAATATCAATGTAGTTGCATGTTGGTGTTCGCGGTAGTTTTTACACAGCGTGATGCAACGTAATTGAAACCAGACCTGCTAAGGCACGTTTATCACACGACCTACTGTATCTCTTTCTTTCTCTCTCCCTATTGGAGGTACCCCCGATGAGCCACTCCGATCCCAAGATAGGAAGCTGTAGTCCGATTGCACATCCCCCCTGAGTGACCTTGACCTATTTTTGTACCTCAATTGACTTGTGCTTGTCGTTACCGTTTCAATACACGCACGTTTTTGCCTCGCTCCGGTCGTCTCTCCTGCGTCACCCAACTAGTGCGAATGTGTGCTTTGTGTACCGTCACCGCACCCTTTTGAACGTCCAGTACCGCTGACTTCCTGGCATCGCACGCTGCAGTGACATCCTCAGTCCCGCTCAGAGGTCCTTCGTGTTCGATGCTCTAGACTTTGTATATGCACGTATAACAAATAAAGTACCACGGTTCCATCGCGGCTGATTACCCTCGTTGGTGTCGTTCCTAACTTGAACTACCATTCAGTGTACTCCTTATGAGAGGTATCTTTCATTTATGGCGAAGTAAGACAGGATACTTCGTTGTGCTGTCTTTTGGTAAACAGTCCGTTCTGTGGGATCCATTCGACCAGTAGGAAGACACCGCACCCTTGTACCATTGAGAATGAATCACCATTAGTTCATTTGGACAGAGTGCAATCACTGGTGAGTATGGGGAGATGGAGTAGTACATGGTTGTTGTCGTGAGAAATTCAGAGGTATTTTCCAAAAGCACCGGACATGAAGCCCAGTTATTACCAGCTCCACTCTAAGCGACCAGGAATATAGATGATAGACTCTGGACACAACGAGCAAAGATTACGCTGATGTTTACTGTCCACTCGGGCCCGATTATCTAAGGTCTTATATTTAGGGACTTCTCCTTAGGCAACGTCTTACGGTGTCACAGTGTTTCCCAAATAGGTTCCGTCAAGCGTCTCAAAGAGTAGACAGACTATCAAGAAAACTCAATCATCCATAAAATAGCTGCAGTCTGCAACATTCATTGATATCACATGACGGCCAAGACAATGATGCTTAAAGGTGTCATACATCATGCCATATACGGTGGATTAACTGATTATGCTTAAAGGTGTCATACATCATGCCATACACGGTGGATTAAATGATAGAAGAATCGGGAAGTGTATTCAGTGAAACTCAACCTTTAAGCAACAAACTTTATTGGAGAAATGAGAAAAACTGGAAATAAATCAAATTTAACAATTGGGGAATATGTACGGGGATACAAAACTGTAATAAGTGTACTTACGGCTCAGCAGGTAACAGGAGTCCGGCGACCATAATTAATAAAGACATTTTCCTTAATTAATTGATAACACAGGCCGGTTGCGCAGAAAAAAACCTTGTAATATTCTTTTTTTGTGGTCTAGTAACGCAACACAACTGAGTAAACCAAATCTTTTCATCCCTCTCCAGCTCTGCGATTTGAAAAACTTCAATCCCTGGATGACTCACAGATAATCGCATATGAGGGGATAAGATAATTCGGACAACCCTGTAGATTTGTTAAACAATCTGGATAATATTCATCGTTCAACTAAGACATCCTTTTGATGCCCAGCTATCTTACCACTTGAAGGATCACTTGGACCCCGATACTGCCCGGTTGCCCAAGTCTGAACAGTAGAAGTCGAGATATCTCGAGCTTACTGGACAACATTCCTTGTTCTGGTATAACGCGTTCTGATATTGCTACCACTTTGGCGTCTGTCTGCAGTTCACACGCATCTATGCTACGTTTGTGAGTGAAAGCTTGATATTCCACTGTCTTATTGTTGGGTTTACTTGATTTCAATTATTCTGTGCAGTAATTGTTCACTTAGCCCGCAAAAAGTTTTGTTTTCGAGGTATTGGATCATTAAAATATTGATATGATCAAACAAACAAGCTAGATGACAATTTTCATGAAAATATATCCTATACGTTTACTAATCCATAAGGGACGTAGAGCATAGGAGACGTCCTAATTTGGAAGAAATCTGTTTCGGTTGTCCCAAAGTCAAAAACTGTATAGCCACGGTTCAGTCCACCGAACGCCGGTTGACTGACATAAACCACAACGACTTTCCACACTTTCCAACTTTCAGCCCAAATACAGTTGGAACTATTCGATGTACTTTATAGGTGAAAGTATCTCCTTGCACATTTTCTCAATTCGGTTGTATTCCGGAGTTGGAAACTGATCCTGGTCATATTATCGAATAATCCCTTTGGACTAGGAATGAATGAATCAGTAATGCAACATATAATCTGGTTAACATTGTCGCATGCCACGTGATTTGTAGTGAAGCTGGTGACCTTTCAGAGTTCCAAATCAACCTTCCAAGTTTGACTTTCCATTATAGCAGCTTTGTTTTCCAAGAACACTTAGCTGAAACAGCGGCAGGAGGAAGTCTTGAAGGGACATATGTATGACCATATGAAAAATCAGAATAACAAAGCCTTTAGTGGTACGTTGCACGATTCACCGGCTAAAGTTTGCATTAGCCGAAATGAGAAAAGGAAAGACATAGTACGTAGAAAAGAGGAAACGTTTCAAAATCCCAGTGGTGATCTGAGTTAAAATGCAACTTGCCAATGTGATGGGCTCCAAAAAGGGAGAAATTGGTAGTGGGCTGTCCAGGTAGTTTATCGATCTTATGGATGGTGTTATGAAACGGTAAACTATCTATGACGTTTCTAATTATACACGGTAGTTTCCTCTTACGAGGGGTCCGTCTCTGTACAATATGGCAATTTTTAGGGGATGAGCTAAGTCCCGATAATCAGGATGAATACCTGAATGGTTCCGGTGTGCTGTGATCGGTCGACTACCCTCCCGAGTGTCCTGTTCTGTTTTAGCAGTGGTGAGAAGCGGATTTTTGTCGCCTATGTCGCGCTCTAAAGGAGCGGACCTCATGGGGAATTCAAACCGAGCGAACTGGCGAATTAACACATTTTACAGAAACAAAGAAAGCAACTATTAAGAAAACTCGGGGTTTACGCTTTATTCGATGAGAGTTTAATGGCGCTTAACTGACAATTTCCAATCGACTGCTTCGACGCTCCTAAGTGAAAATCATTTTGCTTGTCTGTAGTAACCAGCTGGAAGTATCCTTAAAATAGTTTTTTTCATTAATTTTAGTACACCTTTGTGAAATTCTTTCCTCAGTAAGCGTGAAATTATCCCTCATAAAAAAGTCACCTCTATATAGTTCATGTTAAGACCCACCGTTCCAAGAATTTATGGAAAGTACCTTCGGCCTTTTTGACTAACAGCATATATGCAGTTTATTTTATCCCTGTAGAAAGACAACTAGAAAACATACGTCGCAATATATATCGCAAAGTAAACTGACGATCGTGCTGATTTGCCCAGTCTACAGATGATTCGTACACAGGTTGAACGACAACTGTTCCAATTGCGACTTCTGACTCTGTTTGCAGAGCGGCATCTCTCTCGCCAACAAAGAAACACGTGAGCTCCGTTAAACTGTCATTACACATGAATTCGTCGCGCACGAATATCAAGGTTTCTCCTTTTTCCAGATGTCAAACTAAATAAACGACATGAAATCACACCGGGCAAACAACAGATTTTGACAGCCTTGCATCAGTTAGAGTGATAGATCAGTGATGAACGGAAACACTTAGACGAACAACACAAATTAGGTCAATGAGATTTTGAACAACAGAAATATCACGTGGTCATACTGACGTTCATCTTAGCATCTGAAAAGAACCCAATGATAGACAAGAGAACCAATGATTAGCGCTCACAACTGAGTTCATCCGGTTAACTCACAGAACTGGGCAAAAGTTAGCGATCCATCGGAGTTGTATCCCCAATTGCTGGATCTTTGTTACCAATTGGACAACGGTTCAGTTTTGTAACGAAAATGCGGTGATGCACTGAACAAGAATTTTAAGACGATTCGGTTCGGTTGTGGATAGTGAAGTTGCAGACAGAACTCCGCTCAGAGACCTCCAAAAGATAACCTGTGCTTTAAATTGGATAGTTTGATCTCCTGACTTGCAATGAATACCTTTGAGAGGTCACATCTCACCCTCTCAAAAACACTGCCTTGGATGTCCAGGAGGAATAAATGCCGAGACAAAATGGTAAACTGATAAATGGGGCTCCATGATGAATAGGTAACAAAGGTGCCTACTAGTAGCCGATCGACAGGTCAGCTCATTTTCAAGGAGGTGAATAGCTCAGAAATAGTTATTTTCATGGAGAGGCATCAAGGGGAAGAATCGAAAAAGAGCAATCTCTGGGTTGTCTAATGGGTTCTCTATTGCTCAGTGACTTTCAAAGAGTGTCTCCACCGGTAGCGGTCTAGAATCTGGAAGCCAGCGTACATACCACTTTATTTGAAGTCATTTAACATAGTAATCTCCATAACTTCCAAGGGATGATAATGTTCAAAGGCTACCATATCGCCTTAACTGGAAATTTCATAAAAAACACAGTATGAAAAGGGTTGCTCTGCTATCCACCCACGTGCCGGTGATATGGTCAAATTTCATGAGGCGATCTACTTCAGAAGTGACTTTTCATCAAAATGCAATATTGATTGATTCCCTTAGTAATGCCTTGATGGTCAAATCGCTCACTCTCAGAGCAGCCTACATTTGGTCAGTTTCTTCGGGTTGTCTTTAGAGGATAACTGGTACGTTTCAATAAATCTGTTTTCCAGGAGAAATAGAAATCATCCAGAGGAAGGCTTGGATAGCAGCTAACACTGGTCCATTAGATATATCTGCAAACCTGGAAGACATAGTTTGTTTTGAGAACTAGTACAGTGTAAGGTTATCAAAACTGCCACAAAATACACTCACTTGCGCACCATTTTAGTTTTAACGGGAGACTCAGTCTAATGCCAGATGGAACTAAGTTTGACGGGGTCTCTGAGAGTATGTGCACCTGGGGTGCTCCAAGAAGCGCCCAGACGATCGTGGGCTGTGGAAGAGTTTTTGGATAAACTTGTGAGTGGTGTTCCTTCAAGAAAATGCAATACATGTCCTTGTCTCGAAGGGACATTACTGCTAAAGTTCATGTATATATATATATAACCCATCTATGGATCACATTCGGTGCTGCAGGGTACTTTCACGATTACTTTACAGAATAATTTATTGATTAAATACTTGAAAAGGTGCTCATTTTTCAAATAGGTTTGAAGTCGCCTTAAAGGCACTTTGCATACGGCGGATCGAGAACATTCTCAGACCGCTTCAATAGCATAAAATGGATCCAGGCCAGTCAACAGAAAGTTAGTTGGCAAACACGTCAGTCTGTTCCACAGCATTGGAAACTGAAAGGGCGCTACAGAAGTATCCTCAAATTCAACGTCACCGAGATCTTACTGAGGACCAGTCATGTAACGACTCGTTAGCTTTTATCAACCGCCTCACTTTTTACCGTCTTTGTTGCCAGATAAATCTTTGAGTAGTTAAAACACACTTTCGAACCCGACTATTCTGGCATCATGGAAACGCTATGGGGACAGTTTCAAGGACCTTCCCTGAGAGATTCCCCCTTCATAATTCTTAAAATGTAAAAAGAAGATTGTTTTGAGGAGTAACACTTCTGGATACTAATGACTGCGCAAACAGTGCCTTATGAAAAGAAGCTGAAAGGATGTGACAACGCCCACACGGATATGGACGGATCGTCATTGCGTTAGCTGAGGTTGTAGTGTTACAATCACAGTAGAAACCCTTGATAAGGTGTTGAGAGTTCCGGAAAAGTTTATTGAAATTAAAGATAATATGTGTGATTTAAAAGATTTATAATGGGATGATTCATCCGCTTTTATTCAAAGTAAGTTTATAGTCCCTGAGAGGAGGTATCCGCAGCGTGGTAGTCGTCCCAATTCACTGATCCTATATTGCAATGTAATAAAAGGAAGTAACTTTTTCACGAGGTGGCTACGATTTTCGCAGAAGAAATTATAGTGGGTGATCAGGGTATTAATTTTAAAGTCCCGTCTGTTATGTTACACCCTCAAAAGAAAGCCGAAATACGCTAATTGGCGTTAGCGTACACTGTTCTGTGTCAAGAGAGAACACAAAAATAGACCCACCTGGGATCCCACAAGTGTTTTTATTCGGAAAGACTCCTGAACAAGGTAGCTGCAGAAAAGTCCTTCGGGAGAACTTTTTTCCTTCAGCTGGGAAAAGTTTAGAACCGACCGAGAAGTCTTTTCGGAAGGTTTTCGCAAGCAGTTACAAATCAACCGATTATTTACCAAACATTTCTGAACTGAAATCATTTCGGGTAAAAGTTCTTATTCCACAGTTAGCACTCAATCCGAAGCTAGTGTTTCAAAAAATCGTCCTTTTCTTTTCTTTTTGTTATCATGAGGCGTTATCGGAGAAAAAGCAAGCAGTATCTTCCATATATTGCCAGATTTTACTGCAGTTTACGATCCAAGGCGCCCCTGGTGTCTTTTGGCGTCTCTCAAGTCGTGGACTAGTGTCAAATCCATTTCCACCTGAGTATGGCCTTTCGGAGTACAACTGCTTCTCTCTCTGGCAATTATTCCTTGAGTAACTTAGTTCGTGGAACGAACTAGATCCTAACGGTAGTTACATTGAATTTGTTTCGACCTGAAGCTCGTTTTGAAACCTGAACAATACTAGGTCCCAAGTACGGATTCGACTTTTTTATATGTCCTTGGTGAACAAATTGACTTATTTTCTTTTTACGCTGGTAAGCATTCGCTCCAAAATGTCAACAGCGGATGACCCAGAAACCTAATCACATGGAATTCTGGGCAGGGTCCATTGTCTTGCTTGCATTATCTCATCGTGTACTCATGGCAATTCTGCATAAACTGGCAATAAACCTGCATAAAAAATAGATGATTGTTACTAAGTCCGCTAGAGCCACAAGTTACCTGGTTATCTGTGGCGATCTGCCACTTCCGGTTTGCTTTTGCAAACGAATTTTGCTGTAAACCAATTACCATTTTTCCTCGGTAACCACAGGAGTTGCCGGTGGGACAATCTTCAACACGAAAAATCGACTGATGCTTCCGGTACATCCGAGTGTACAATAGTCTCGTCCACTCAATTTTGAAAGCGATGGTTCCATTGAAAACCCTCATATGACTCAAATAAGCCATTATATTTCTATATCGAAAGCACATCCCATCAATGAGCAGTAAGTTGAATCAGTAAAATTGCACTCACGACTCACAGCTTCCGGCATTGAGAATTGCGTCTATTCGGTGAAGTTCGAAGTCACTTACCGACTGGATCAACTAAGACACCGAAATAACGTTTCTCACTCTCATCACATGTTTTTGTAGTTCTGGGTGTCACATCAAGACCCGCCATAAATGTTAGTGGAGAAGTTTTTTAAAAAATTCGGGTGACTTTAGTGACTTTTCACATACCTAAGCTAGTGACAGCAACACCGCGGCTTGTGTTAAATAACGTCTGTCACTGAAGTATATCCTCCAACATCATAATTGTGGCATACGGCTCTTAGCCAGCTCATCACTACGGCTTTCCGTAGATCGTGAGTGCTTACGGCAAAGGCCAAATAATATACGGAACAGGATACATTGGTGCATCCGAAAATGAAGATCGAGTTGTCAAAATGTCAAATTTCAGCCAGCGAACTCCTAATTTCTGTCATGCCCGACACCAAAAACGGATATAAATAACCTGTCTACCTAGACAGGTTTGGAGAATCTGTTTGGTGTGGTTCACGACAAGCGATATAAATTTCGGAGCGCCTGAACGCTGAAGTGATGGATCACAGTCGCATCCACTGTTTCTGCTACTTTCCTTCGCATAAAATTTCCGTACAGAAAACAAGCAAACACAGAACAGATCGATTTCATGTTGCGCCCTACATGTTTCACAGACTTCTCTTCTGATCAGTCTAGTCACATCTTGAAATATTTCTCTTTTTTCAGTATTTAAAATGAAGCACAGGCTGTTTTATAGACAACAACCACAACAAACAGATGTTTGGTTTTATTGAAGGCTCATTACTCTCACAATCTCCGTCTTTCTTTCACTTTTAACGTTGGCAGAACAAACACGATCCGGTTGTTTCCCCAGGTGCACGAAAACCAAAATTAACTTAATTTGGTGTTAGATCAGAACACGAAAGATGTGCGCTCGTAAATATATGACTAGAATTGACTAAACATCTGGACACTATCATGCAGATCCTCCGAAAAAGCAAAATCCAAGTACATTATTTTGTTAGCTGATAGGCTATCAAACTGTTCCCGATCTTTTAAGCCTCACCAATAACATTCTTTGAGAATCTCACACGTAGGATAGGCAATGTGAAGCGTCACCTATAGCCCGGGAACGTTACTAATTTGCTTGCTATCTGATGCTATACCGTATTGGTTACGTATGCTATCGTGACAACGGCATCCTTGACTAAATTAGCAAATTCCTATGTCTGTTGTTCCCTACAGTGACAGGCGGTAGCTGCACCGATAAGCTTACTTTTTTCTGTAGCCGGTAACCTAATAAACCCAAATATTGCTTGCTGTGCCCCTTCTACAGAGCAACCGCTGTCTTGATAAGGACGTTTCTGATGGAGCTTTGCGAACTCCTGTTAAGCTGAGGCCACATTCATAACTCCAACCAAGACCACTTTCCTTATGGCGAACAGAGACCTTGTGCACTCGCTGGGTGCCCAATTCTATGACATTTGCTATTGTGATACACGAATGTTGATTGACACAAAACTCTGTTCATATTCTAAATTCACAAAATTGAGAGGCCGTGCATCATTTCTTGCCTCAAATCCAGATGTAAGAAATAATTCTCCGAAATAGCAGGCACAACATACACTTTTAAATTCTTTGGATACAAACATGAGTCATCAGGCTAATTTACCTGTTGATTTGCATGATCGTGACTGACTGACCAACTAAACTCAAATCTAAATCAGTGCCACACCGAGTAGGTGAGGCCCGACTGATCCATTTTACCTATCGTCAAACTACGTCAGAGCAAGCCAGCAGAATCTACTCAGTAGTGTGGCAGACAGATGGCGTTGTGCAAATGAAGAGCTGGGAGAGCTGCAGAGGGTATGATCAATGATGCTAAAACAACACATACGGCGTGCTTCAAAGTACAAGTGTGCAAGCAAACGGGACGAAGAATTTCACGATGACTTTACATCATAACTACACTGATCGATCGTTTTTGCTTGGTTGCTCAGTGCTCACAACCGAGGTATGTCAGGAATTCCGTCGGCGATTACAAAAGAAAATATACTGCCATAAAACTTAGGCACCACTGCTGCACAGCAGGAAACTGGGGCTCATTTATTTAAAGTAAACTGAAATAACAGTACAAGCTCTCACTGCTTGTAATACCAATCAGCTGCTGAATTGTGGCAGAATTCTCTAGCATATGTTAACTTCCATAATATTCATTTTGGTTAGGCCACCAATTCCTGAGATATGTGGTGAAGGTCGAGCAAAAAAGCTACTACTGTGTGTGACAATTCACAGCTAAGGATTATTTATACATTGGCATGGAGAGCAGCTTCTTTTGTGGCGTCCGTCCTCTGTGACGAGGTTGAATATGTTGTCCCTACAGGGTGGTGGGTACAGATGATGAGGCGCACAAATCAACGTCTTCCGAACTTCTGCGTCTAATTCCTACACAAAGTCAAATGTCAGTGTGTAATTCCTCTTTTCTACTACAGTTTGACTGGACGTACTCTCTTCTAGTCGTCCTGAACTTTCAGATAATTGGGGAAATATGATAACTTCTTATCCACTGTCCTCCAACTCGCCCATTTTTCTAACTTGCCTCACTCTAAGCATTTGTACTCCAGCTGTTAAAGAGTGCTCAGACAAGCCCAGGTAAAAATACACCTAAGCAACTGCTGTTGACAGTACCACAACTTACAGGGACAATTACCAAATTTCCTCAGACTACCATCAACCAGTAAGTAGCTCAAAGGAACACAAATTTAGCAAGATAAGTTGAGCTTCCATCCGAGAAATCTTCACTCGAGGAGCCACTTGATATGTGGTCACGAGATCTGGCTTCCGTGATTGAAAGGTGAGTGGCGCTATGTCCTGTCTAAGTGCGAATTAATCACACTCCTGATTGGCCGTTCGGGGCTGGCCGGGAAGTCACGGGTTCGTAACTTTCCACTGCAATTTCGTGAGATAGGCACTACTGATGATTCCCAATACGGATGAAACAGTTGTACAGTGCTTCTCGGCTTTTTAGCATGGACTGGCTTCATTTACAGCACTAAATCTCACTTGAGGACTTACAGCCACAGAATACTATGAATTCGAATGCTATGAATTCGCTACTCTGACAATCAGACCTTCAACGGAACCATACAGATCTGGAAGAAAACTAATTGCGTGAAAGTGTTAGCCAGCAGTCCAAGAAGACAAGAAGTGACGTCTTGTGTAAATCGTATGAAAACAAACAACCTTGAAATCTCAGTTTGTGACCAACTAGCCTGCTTGACCTGCGTAGTTCAAGTCACTTCCAAGGACTCCGTCTTTTCGTTCACACTGTGTGCTTGGGTACATATCCAATATTTGCCAGATTCCCTCCCCTCCTACATCAGCTGTTTTAGAAGTAGAGTAAAATATCTGACGTATCCCGGGAAGTCTAATTGAGTGACGCGCGAAATCACAAGCCAAGAATTACGAGGTCTTGAGATTTATCAAGAAAATGCGGTATTACATGTACAAAAAGGACACAAATCTCAAATTAATGTGGATTTTCGTTTAATTGTTGCACGGATTGGTGCGAGTTCAAAGAAAGCCCGGCACCAACTGCAACTCGATGTGAATTACCGACAAACGTGCGCGTACAGCACGTGGTCACGCAATGGGTTAAAAAGAGCGCGTGAAAAGTTCATCTTAATCGGTTCGACATGTTAAGGGTCAAAAGTTCATGCGGGGTGGTGGGTGAATATTGAATATATGGGGTAGAAGCAGAAAACCGTGGGCTCAAGAAAAGAAAGGGTCTGACCGGGAGAAAGGAGGTACTCCGCCTCACCAAAGTCAGCATGGCTTTACTTAAGCCACCCCACTCAGTTTCGGACACCAGCAACAATGAGGGGCAAATGACTCTAGCCACATTCACCTCTCACATTTATTCATGCCCTCTACAGTGACCGAGCGCCTAAGTTCCACCTATCCCTTCTAGCACGCATGCCTTCCGTATATCTCTGGTTACTGTGCCATCGGGAGTCTTGATCACTACCGTTCTGACGCATCCATCCGATCCAGGTATAGTGGAGGTTACGATCCTCTTCAACCAGGTGCCGCGCGTGTGTTGCTCTCCAATTATCAATACCAAATCATCCACTTGTATGTTCCTTCGGAGAGTCGTCTACTTATGCCGCACTCGGAGCAGTGGAATGTATTCTGTCAGCCAGCGGCACCAAAAGGTTTCAACCGTCAACTGACTCTGTCTCCACTGTAGAGTATATCGGTGTCCTTTCCCTGGATCTTCACCAATAGGGACGTATGATACTCGGGATAGTAACAGATGGTTCAGTTCAGAATATCAGTATTACCCAGCACTGCAGTGAACAAGTTGGACGGTAGTCAAAGGTGATCGGTAAAAAAAGCATGGCCGCCGCTCTTTGTGACTAGAATTTCAGTTGATGTACAAACTTCTGTGCGAGCCGGCTCTTCGGTAGAAGTCACGTTAAACTTGGGGTGAAACTGGTTTGGTTGAACCATGGGAAAATAAAATATCCTAATATGTGGCGGTATGTTGAAATACTGTTAGTTCGGTTGGGATTATGGGCTCATGATCACCAGTCCACCTTAATAGACATTCAGATAACGTTTGTGGTAGGAATATTAAGCTGGTTACAAAAATAAGTTTGCACGGTTCACACTGCACATTCAGCAAAACAAGTAGAATGTCCAACCATAACAGCCGTCCGCAAGTGATCTTGAGGACAAAACACATTCCTACCCTGGTTTTAGCGACATTTCTCTCTCTCTCTCTCCCTCGTAGGAATCGCATCAACCGTAATCGGAAATGTCAGCAGATAACGCGGACGATTCACCAGACATTGTACTTCCCATTCAAAATGACGGTGAAACCTAAACATAATTTAAAAATGACGACCGCGGCAGGCAGACTGGTCAAGTGATTTACGGGATAATTCCGCCGTTTTTTTTTCAGATTCGGTTTTGTCAAAGAAATGCACTCCTTTGGATTCTTTCATTGGAACAGTCCCTCAGTCCGGTCATTCTAAACATTGGCGTCCTTTTTGGTCACTGGACATTCCGAATGTCCTTCCAAACCAACCTTGATGTGATTAATCTTCACCAAAAACCGAACACCATAGATCTGAGCTCCAGTCGATCTCTCAAGAGGTTTGTGTGAGGCTACCGTTCTAAGGGTTTTTACCCAATAACTTAATTAGCATAGAGGTTTGTAAAGGAGGTCTAAAAAGTCATAGTATGTGATTTGAATGTCCAAAACGTCATTAAAGTTAATTCATTTGGGTGATTCTTTACAAAACGTTGCGGTGCGACTGGCAGATACAATACTCTATAGTTCTACTGGTGAGGCATTCCTGTAGTGAACAGTGTCCGACCTCTTAGTGGAATCACACTTGCTTTCCTATATGATTACGGCGTTAGACTGTCCTGGACACAGTACTTCACACAATTTTTCTGAAAAGCTGTGCGTAACAACGACGAAGTGTTCATATAGTGTGAACGAACAAAAGGATGAACTGAGGGATATGTTCTTAGCATGAGTCCGGCAGAGTTCCATGCGGTCTGCTAATTACCAAGCCTAAATGGCAACACCAAGGCGAGTGAAGTGGACCCAACACTCTTCCAGCACGCATGAATTGTTTTCAGTTCGGCGCATCACAGGTCTACCTATGCGAAGAGCCTGGGGAAAACTCGAGTAGCACTCCTTCCTGATGTATATCAAAAGGGTAAAGGCAATAGTGTTCTGCTGAAGGGCTGTCATCAAACTTATAAGCAGTGTCATGCCGTGGGAAATTATGGTCTATTCTGTTCGTTATTTGCTCAAAGTAATGTATTTTATTGATAGGCGCTGAGCATGTTTTTAAACCGCCTCCCCCTCCCTGCACTAACCTCCAGAAGAGAAAACATGCGTACCTGGGAGATGATCATTCCAGAACTGACATTCCCTAGTGCAGTTTCCGGAATGGGTGACTCACGCCCAAGGAGGCAAAATTATACTAACCAGTTTCCCGTGTGGTTAGTCTAAATCTAGCAACTAACAGTCCCTCCGTACTGTTGCTCTCACAAGCAAAGTTGCCACATATTTTACGAAATCTATGGAGTCTTAGTGCTTTGGGTTGATCAACAATTTTACACAGAGGCATTCTTTGGAGCATGTCACACGGGTGTGGTACCAAGCGAAATTGCTTTGGCTAGAAATACGAATGATACAATGCAGTCGTTTTAATTGTGACGTCGTGGTTTCTCACAGGGACAAACCCCATTTGGACCACCTACTTCAGAGATGCATTGTTGGGGGGAGATACTACTATGCTGTACTAGTCTGTCTTATCAGTCTTATCTGATGATCGAGATGGCAGGAGATAGAGTGATATTGGGTCACCACGTTGATGCAAGAATAAATGTCGGACGAATAGGGATGGCAAAACAGGTGATATTGGGTCACCACGTTGATGCAAGACTAAATGTCGGACGAATAGGGATGACAAAACAATCACCATGTGCAATCCCATCCGCTTTGAGAAGGTATTAAAAACACTTGAATTGTATGTAACTCCGTACAGCAGGGAAGATTAGTAACAGATTCATTTGTTATCGTCCCCTCTATCTATGGTTTTCTCAGTACTGTCCATTATTACGTCTCTTTTGGGTGGCCATTGTTAGCCCCGTTTGCTATTGATTACAAAGGTCCAGATCCACATTATCGAATTGTGCGCACATAGTCGGCTTTACACACAACAATCAACCGTAATCGGACAAAAATAAATGTTTGTGCCAACCAAACATAACGAAGCAATTCATCAATTTGGATGTCACTTTTCGCGGACCCATTCTAAATGCATGAGAGAGTTTTGGAAATATGAGGTGGCAAGAAAATTCGCAGCGTATCACGAAATAAAAGCTCAATAGAAATATGGAGTTGTTTTGGTTCCGTAGAAATCAGATGTGCTTTCGGGGCCGATTTAAAACGCAAGCATATCCCCCTTCTTTCTGGAACACCAATAACCTAACCTAACACTAATACTAGAAAACGGAACATTCGTAATTCAACAAAGTCCCACCGAAGCCGTTATGTTTAAAAACAGTTCGCTGAGAGTGAATATCGTCCACCTTATTCTTCTCCAAACATCTTCAAATGTTTAGACTTCAGATACCACTAAACTACGAAAAACAAAATCCTTCTGACCTTTTCGAATTACACGAATGCCGGTTAACTCCACGCTTACTTCGAGATTCCGATCAAAAGACTACTCGATTTTTGTCAGTAGGTAGGCCTTAAATAGAACAGACCCAGCGGACCAAAAAATGCAAAGAGTCTTTGTGGGGAGATAAATACAGATGAAATGTCATAAAAGACAGAAAACCCTCTTTGGGTTGCTTATAAATTCTGTCACAACTTTCGATTCCTACGAAGGCTTAGATTCGCTGACAAATTCGTCAGTCTAGTCAAAGCCTTTCACCTGAGAGTAACAGTTGAGTGCAGACCCATGCAAATTCCTCAAAGGAGCTCCTATTCGATATGCAAACGAAAGGAGATTTTAACTTTTCTCCCCATCTGTTCAGTCTGAATTCAACAACTAACTGCACAAAGGTGGATCACCAATGAGGAGGGTGAAATAACACTGCGGTACCGATGGGATGATCATTTATTCAATTCAAGCGTTTCTTGACGAAAACGCGGCCTGTGAATAGGTCAAGATTCTGATGTTAGTGAATAATAAGTCTAGTTGTGCACTCCAAAGCGAAGTTACAGTGGATGACAACGGTCTTTGGTTCAATGGCTTAAACATATAGGTTTCTGACACAACTGTCTTTTATCAACTTGCATCATAAACTTAAAAGAAAACACGGCATACTCAGCTAAATGATAAGTTACGTTTCTGATTTCTGCTACCTTGAAAGCGCAAATCTAATGCGTGAATTGCAAATGCCGTCACGGTGTTTGACTGGCTTGAGAAACGCATCTAGAGAAACCATCAGTTGCCCACCGTTCTCACAAATCTATGGCACCGAAACTTCATATGTTCACAGACTGCATGTTTTGGTACTTAACCTGTGCTCTCTAAGCAAAAATCTATGTCAAAGGCGTTCGTGGTATCATTTTCTATGGAGACTGCCTGAATGAGTGTCTGGAGGTGTAAGCACCTCGGAATGATTGTAGTAAGCTAGCACTCAGTCCCTTCCCCGTCCACCTTTATTCTTTTCTTCACAATAAGGCGCTCAAATAAATCATGGTTGTACGGCAGTGAAGCATTGGTGTTGAACACTGATGTCATGCTATCAACGATGATGATGACTTTTGTGACAAAGTAAACTGAAGATACAGTTGTGATCAACAATAATTTCTTATTTAGCTGGTCAGTTAACAAATGATGAGGTCTGGACATCCCGTATGTTTGAAATCACATCACTTTACCGAAATTGAAGTCAAAAGAAACAGATATATCTAGGCGCGCAATTCGATCTCTTGGATATCCATTAAGATCAACACAACCTAAATAAGCTTGTACACGTTAATCAGATGTGGAGAAGGAAATCTGTTCGAAAGTTTTTTGTCTGGAGCAGACTTAGAAGATATGCAAGATTATCTTTTCTATCCATCACAGCGTTGCAAAGATATAAAACCCGCTGATTTCCTACAACTCACTCGGTTAGTACAAACATCACGCGCAAAAGACTGTCTCCTGTTGTGGTTGCCACATTAACATAAAGGATTGGTGATCCAAATTGCTAACAGAAGTGGCCTAAATGTTGCCATATTGCGCGACCGAAGTTCAAGGATGAAACAAGGATTGAGGGGTTGAACAGCATTTCAGGTGATCAAATTCTGGTTTCTCAGAGCCGTTATAACTAACAGAATTAGCCCTAGAGTTGTTGGAAATTTACCTTAATATTGGTAGCCCGGGTACGAGCACTGGTGGTTGTTCAGATGGCTGCTGATCTGTTCATCGAGTTTGGCAATTAGCCTGCAAACCCTTCGTCACCATTCGAAGTCACATCCCCAGTACGCGGTCTGATGATAAAAGAAAACCCATTATTACTTTTGGGGTCATCTCGTTATATGCACATCAGAATCGGTGAGCATAAGCGATGCATAAACAGATGCGTGAACAGGTGATAGTTAAAGATGCGGTAATGGCGGGATATGCACTGGACACGGGGCACAGAATAGATTAGAGAATCATGAAAATCATGAGATGGAATCTCATATTCATACCACAGTGACTAGTTGCTGAAGATCTAGAGAGCACCATGCATTCCTGGCTGAATAGAATTGAGAGCACAGAGCTCACAGTTGGTTGGAGAGTGGTTTTAGGTCAGCCGGGATGACACGAGGCAGTGTGCGGTCCTCAGTGAGGTGCTCTCGGTCTGAAGTACGAAACCCAAGATCTACTTAAATCCCCCCAAAACCAATCCAGTTGTCCTTGCACTCCTTAACACAAACAATACCGAAAAATCTGTGAAGGACATCCAAGAGCAATATTTCATTCCGATGCCCCAGACCGGAAAAGCATGGCCGCAAAATCCTGACTAATGTTGATCACAATCTCCCCTAGCCCCCCACACTAAAGAACAAAAGAGGACTACTGACTGATTAAGTTGACTAGGCGTAAAAATCCTTACCGACTGGTTCCCTGATTGCCCTAAAACTCGATCAGCCTGGTGACTTATTCACGTGGGTTGCGTGTTCTTACCAGGATTTCACTATACATCTGGCCTACCTCAATTAAAGCTATTCGTGACCTTGTCATGCCAGACAAATGATGCTCTCAAATTACGGCCTTCGAGCAAAGCATAGGTCGCCCATCGCATGCTTCAGTTGATCCCTCTAGCCTAGTTTACTGTATTTTCCTTGTTGTTTCATCCTAGGAACAATTAACTTATATCGCAGGAACACCGCGTACATCAACAAGATATCATCTGAGTCAGTCAGCCAGGTTTTATTACTTAATACCCGGCGTAATTGCTTGAGTTGCTGCTTAAACTAGCCAGTGGATACCGAATGCACTCGCTAGGTTGCTGTTATGCATGATAATTTATTGGTTGGGCGTGTTGTTTGCCCTAGCAAAGTGGTTGAAAGCTATAAGTAATTGCAGAAAATGGGTGATCAGATTTTTTGTGTTCTTGCAGTAGAATGCGGTGCATTTTCCTTTACCATCCCACGATGAAATGTTTATGTACATATTTGACGGATATTATGCGTAATGAAGCTTAGCTGGCAAGAAAAGTCAGTTAGTTTCACGTAGACGGGTTTTCGTAGTGTAGGTGAAGCCTAAGCTTGACAGCAACTTGTTCACACTCAGTTCGTTTCCACGAATCAAGCCCATGTGTGAGAAAAAAGCTCATTAAGGTTGAGAAACGATCAGACACTTAAGCAAACAGCCCTCGAAGCGTTTCAGGCTTACTTGTAGTCAGGAAGTCCTCTTGCAAAGTTTATTCCCATCCAAGAGGACCACTTAACTCAGCTTTGTGTGTCCATTCTAAAGGACAATCGTGGTGCCATTACGCATGAGATGTCATCTTTGCTGCCTTTATTTCTAGGTTTGAACAATAAACAACGTGTGCAAATGACGTGAGATGGTAACTTGGCCGACTACTTGCCTAGCAGTTCCCTCACTGCGATCAATAAACCATGAAACACGAGTTAACCAGAGATGCGAAACGCTGTGGAACTTGAATTCGCTGAACGAGTGGTCGCGCCTTCGACTCGACAAATTGGTAGACGATACTCAAAAATTCAGTATTCCTTTGATCTTAGGTCAGTGGGTTGTATGACGAAGGTTTAGCGAGACTTGATGCGTTCCAGGTTGACATAGACTTCTCACTGAGATCTGGACAACAGTGGCACACACGCAAATGAACAAGAAAATGTTGTTTCGTTTTGTGGGAGGGTGCCTTATAAAAGAGACGTAGGATGGAATGAAATGCGCGTATTACAATAGAAAATAATAAAAGCTGTTACATCCATCACCGACTCGGACAGCCACTGTAACAATGTTCTAACTATTGCACTGACCAAATGCCAGTATGCGACAAGCACAACATTTGATACGGTAACACATGCTAATGTATTAATCTTCCTGACCGAAAGAAAACTACATTCGACAAAGCGTGATTGGCGCAAAAGGATCTTCCTGAAACTGTGAACAAACGTGTGTGATGCACAGTTGTGCAAAGGTTCACTTGGGCGGGCCAGACGAACTGTATGCTAGATTACCGAAGGCCAGGTAGATATTCGATATCATCAGTGCTTTGTTAGGGAGGGTAGTGGAGCGCAGCGATGGGACGGTGGTTGTGCCATTATGGTAGAAGTCAGTTAGTTAATCATGTTGTGATGCGAACGAGCAATCACTGAGCCAAAAAAAATTCCTAAAGGCCTCTTCCTTCCTTCATTTTATTCTGTTTCGCCGTAACATCACATCAGTATTCAGCAATCGCTCTACCGAAATATGTCGATTGTTTAGCGGTGTTAAAATATCGTATTTGCTAACCCACATGTTTGTGTGGACGAGAGGATTTTCCTTACAAATGATGCAGTGAAGTTGAATGCCACACAGACGAATGAAAAACTGAACCTGTCGACTACCAGAAGTTTAATTGGGGAGTAAATTTCACTTTCAAAGAATTAGGGAGCGATTTATGCAACAAAATGTGTATTTACACAAAATTCAGGACGAAGGCGAGCGGGACGAAGGCTCCTTGACCACTCTCGTGATTCTGATTGGCAGTGCGACCACGCGGGGATCACGACGTGGCAAGTCGGAACAGGCCCGGCCAGCTTAATGCGAACGCGACTGGGCATTACACGCAGCGACACAGACATGCTAACTCGCCATCGTCAGACAGGGATGCCTCTGTGGCAAGGTGAATGTCTGAGGCTAGGAAGGAGCAAAACTGGTGGAGAACCATAAGGACACGGGCGGAGTAGGTAAATGGATGGGGGGTTACCATGCTGTCAGTTTATATTCAATTGAAATGCAGCACTTGTAGTCGCGGTAGAAAAAATGGCTAGTGTTTTCAGGCAAAAACGTGTGAAAGATTAGGAAGGCATGTCGTCGTGGTCTTAATAATGATAACCGATTGGCAGAAGGGTGTAAAAAAATGACCCGTGCCGATTTTCCAACTACCCTTGATCAGCTGAATACCGAATAATCGCAACCTGGTGAAAAGGGTTTAATCTTTAGGCCTTGCCAGTGACGGTTGAATCATACTCCCGGTAAGAATGAATCCGCTGCCTCAGCAAAATGACTGTGAACTGATGAGTAGTGCGTATGAGGCGATATTCGTTTTCACAAAGAACTAACTATGGACGGAACAAATGAGCACACCACTTTGAATCTATTTCAATTAGCTGTTTGTTAGAACAGAAAGGAGGGAAAATGTTGTAAATTATCGAGAATGGGCGAATGCGCTAATTTAGAGTGTGCTAAAATTTGACTTCTATCTTTTCGATGTTGTATGCAACAACTTAGTTGACAAAAGCTTATCATTCAGATCTGGTTTCGGTAGTCAAACAAAAAGGCTGAGAACAAGAATTCAAGGTGTTCTTGTTGTGCGTGTGTTAACAACTTATAGTTCTATGACGTCACGAACATCCTGGAATCTGCAATTTAAAACCCAACATTAACTACTGTTTAACATCAGCTGAATGTTGGATGTTTAGTTTTGGGTGAAGGAGGCACTTGCAACTAAAGTGACTTTTCTACAGAACTGAGTGAAATCCAGGGATTGTAAAACATTTTTCGGTTAATTTGTGGGAGGGTGCCTTATAAAAGAGACGTGGGATGGAATGAAATGCGCGTATTACAATAAAAATAATAAAAGCTGCTACATGCATCACCGACTCGGAGAGCCACTGTAACAAAGTTCTAACTATTGCACTGACCAAATACCGGTATGCGACAAACACAACAGTTGATACGGTAACACATGCTATTGTATTAATCTTCCTGACCGAACGAAAACTACATTCTACAAAGCGTGATTGGCGCAAAAGGATCTTCCTGAAACTGTGAACAAACATGCGTGATGCGCAGTTGTGCGAAGGTTCACTTGGGCGGGCCAGACGAACTGTATGCTAGATTACTGAAGGCCAGCTAGTTATGCAGTCATCGATATCCTGGTGCATGCTGTGATTCATTTGGGCTTTTGACACAAGTGAAAGTGATAATAATGATAGTTGGTCGTTCATTGGTTCACTGAGCTGCACAATCAGATCGCACAGGTTTCATCACCAGTCGAGGTGATATCATCAGTGCTCTGTTAGGGACTGTAGTGGGGCGTAGCGATGGGACAGTGGTTGTGCCATTACGGTAGAAGTCAGTTGGTTAATCATGTTGCGATGCGAACAAGCAATCACTGAGCCCAAAAAATTCCTAAGGCTGTTTTAGTTGTAAATGGTTCCCGGACTCCGCGAATTTGCTCTCTTTTAAGCAGCTTTCTTCCTGTCCTGATGCAGTTAACCTGGTTGGGTCCACACCAAAGAGGAGAAGCTCTTATTATAGGTCGTTGACAGTTGTTTTAGGGCGCGGTGCAATTTGCGGAGTTCGGTGTCAACGTTTCATGACTAAGCTTATCCTAGAATAATAGTTACTAGCTTTCGGTGCTACGTTCTGTGTGTACAAAGACGGTAGCATCGAGGGTTTCAAAGTAATTTGACTTTACTCCTGTAGAGACCATATGAAGGCCATAAAAACAGTCTCTCCCGAGTGGTAACTGCTTCCAGGAAATGTGCACCTTAGAAAAGACTCAGTTCTTTTTGTGTTCGTCATATGTCGTGCCCCCGAATGGATCACGATGTTTATTGTACATTACCCAAAAAAGTTACGATTCCCAAATTGTGTTTCCATACACCTCGGGGGGCTTTGCCTAATAGATTGAATCCAACTGTAGAATGAAAGTTTAGTTTAGCTTATTCAAACTCAGTTGCTGACGGGGTCATCTATTTTGATGAAACCATTCCTGTAGGTGCCTAATAAGCATTAAAAATTTATGAGATAAAGTTAATTTGGCCGGGTCCCAGAAAGCCCAAGCAGGTAAGGCCGTTCGTCTTTGATGGAATTTATCAAGTAGACTTTGGTGAGATTCACCAAAGACAGGTAACTTTACGCCGCTGTTCACTGCGACGTCCGATCACACTGTTACCAAAATCACCTGCTTAAATCCAAAGCTAATCGCTTCGTAACCGTTAGGTCCTTCATAAGGTTCAGTCAGTGGTCATATGTTTACGAGCAACCAGGTAGTTGTTGTTTAACGAAATGCTGGTTATAATAATGGCTGTCTGTTGCATCATGCTTTTCCTGGAATTTTCAAGTGTTCCCCCTGATCATTTCTACTAAAGTTTTTTCCTGAGTTCAGAACATAACCGAAACTTTATGAGTTGTGTTTTCTCGCACACGCTGACATCACTGTGTATTTTCTAACACACTAAAATAATTCGATTAAGTAGTCAAACGTCCCAACTACGGTATAATATCCTGGAACGTGTTTACACGATTCACTAACCACGTAATTTCACGTACGAGTTGCCACCTTGTACGACTGGGGGCATCAACTGATTGTGGCGCTTACGTGCTGCTTGGTGATAATAAGAGAGCGGATATGCTCTGCAGTCCGTTGTCCTACGGAACCAGTTTTCAGTACAGTAGTTGCATCCAATTCGCCAAAGTCCCTTATTTGACCTAGCCACATTGGCCTAAACATGAAGATAACTGTAATTTCATGTGCAACAAACCGTCCAGTACTCCAGGAGGACAGTTGAAGATGTAAAGTACATAATATAGTCCGTGTTTGATTATGTCTATAATTCACCACCTGCCACGAATATGGATGAGTCTCAACCATACCAGCCTACAAAAGTGTGCAAAACATGTGTTCGATTTGAACTTCCAAAGCACAGTCTTCAGAACTCGCAACGGAAAACGTTTAAGAGCAGCAGTTTCCACATTCGCAAGTTTGACAAGCGGAGTTGATGGTGAATTGTTGGGAGTGGGATGGTTGACTGAATTGTTTAAAACCGAGCCCTTTATCCGAGATGACCGATGGTCTTTCCAGGCGCCTCCGAAGTAACCTCCTCGGCGGGGATCCTCCAGAGGATAAATTAGCACTGCAGTGTACAATTCATATGAAAAGACTCCCTGCCGAATACAGAGTCATCTAATTCAGCGAACCATGGCTTTCGGGTGAGTGCAGACCTCGAGCGGCTTTTAACATGCTGACTGAATAGAACAGATATGAATATAAAAATGAATGTGTATCATCGGGCTACTGAATCAACAAGCCAATCATCCATTAAGGTTTCTTCGTGCATGAATTTCAAAATTTCATCTTGCTCTAAAATATGGTGGTCAGTGAAGAAACCGGGTTTCAGGTTTTCATGGTAAAATATTCACAAGATTGCTGGAAACTTTTCGACAGCCTACGATCGGTTTCGCTCTTCTTGGGGCTCATCAGGTAGGAGCAATCCCTGAGTTTCTGTCAACTTTGCGTTCTACCTGAACCCAAATTGCACGAAATTCGACAAATACAGTCATTTGCATACCAATTTGGTTTTATTGAAGAATATCATAAACGAGAGATTCAGCTGAGTTTCCCTTGGAAACCAAATTGGTATGCAAATGAGTGTATTTGCCAAGTTTTCCGGTTCGTTCTCGAGTCTGATGGTTTCAACTCAGCGTTTATGAGGGCAGGATAGTGAACAGAGCACAAAACCACTGGAACCACTTGAGGATAACTAAACCACTAAAGTGAACTGTGGATTTCAGGTCTACGGATTATGATGCTAGCAAAAATTCAGGAAGAAGAATCTATCTGTGGACACAGACACAGGACACAAGTACATCACAGGAACATAATCATGTTATCTGATCAAATTACTGAACAATGAAGGAAAATTGAGACACCTGAGCTGTCGTCTTATCCACTCGAAAGAACCGTCATCATGAGGGTTTCGAAGTAGGTCGGCCTAGACTATTTCAAGCCAGAATCCAGGCGGTGACCATTCGGCTTCGACCAATAAGCACTGCACTTTGCCAAGACATCAGCAGATCAAAGCACCGGCGCGATGACCTGGAGTCAGTACGTGAAACGACCGTCATGGCCTGAGGGCTTGGGCCCGAGGTCAAACCAGTGCGCGCGGCACTGGATTGGGATGGATTCAAGGGCGGCATGAATCGCTGTTGCGACCCATCCCGTGTCGCCTCACTGCTGTAAAGCTTGTGTTGAAAAAGTCAGGCTAGCCAGTAAGTTCGGCTTAGCACGGAGCCAGTAAGGTGGCTCGGAACTATCTGTGACCCTCCTGCAGTTTGTAGTAAGCAATGTAGCAAGTCATGATGATTTTCAGTCTTGATTACGGTGTTACTGTGGTCACACTATGAACAAAACGCAACTCTTACTCAGTTGTTTGCATTCCTATCCCCGAACTTATGAAAAAGTAACATGTGAACCAGACCGGAAGATGCTAAATGGACCGTTTGTAGCAGGAAAACCGTAAGACTGCCCGAGATGGCTCTTATAACGGGTATTCTGCTGAAATATGATGGCTGGTTCGTCAGACGTTTGAAGGTAAAGAGAAACGAAGGATTGCGGCAATACTTTGCCTCGGTGTGAAAAAAAGAGATAAGAGTAGATGAGGGAGGGGACCTGGCAGTGACCTACTACGAGTATTCCATTCCAGCTCCAGCGTCTTCTAACTCGTGCGTGCTGATTGTCCACATTTCTGTGTTGTTTTGGCATAGTGCATTTCTTTCATACAGGTCTAGTAATCACATTGTGCGATTCAAGTACTTCCCATTTAGGTGGTACGGTTTCAATGTTCTTTTGGTACCAACGTACCTGCAGTGAGCCTGACTTTTAGTGAATACTGAACAGACGATATGTATTTTAATGTGTTGTGTGGATTAATGTATACGGGGAACATGGAAGTTTACCCGAGCATTTATTCATCCGATTGTCAATTGAACTACAGCAGTACTGATGACCGCAATGCAACCACAATGCAACAATTAAATTGCAGTTCATAAAACCTGAAATAGAATGTTACTCAATTGGAAAAGATACATTGCCAAGCATCATCTGTTCATAGCGCATTGGTAAATATTCAAACTGATCGCAATATGCAAATGATTAGGGCACACGTGGCATCAGCATTCTCATTAAGCCCACACTAGATGAATGTTGGGCGGTTGAACGTATGTGAGTGAACAGGCTTTGGGCGAAGGGTGGGGCACAAACGACAGGGAACCCAATGTGTCTGAACGAGAAATCATTATACACATCACATAACGGAAGGCGTGCTGTCTGACAGCTGTGGTGTTTTGCGAATATTTCAACATTAAAAGAAGCGGGGTATTTTGTTAGGTCCAAACTGGGCTACATATAATGTGAACAAGTGGGTTTGGCAAAAAAACATATTGTATGCAAGTAATACCATTTACTTCGAAATTTCGCAAGTGCAATAAACCACTTGATGCTAAAAAAACAACAAATAAAGAATATGAAGCGACGACCTACTGTCAGTAAAAGATACGTCAGAAGGCATCTTTTCAACGAGAGTTTCTTTAACTAAGTTAGAACTACTGAGAAGGTATGAGGAGCTGGAAACATTGGCAGTGAACAGCATCAATGAATAACATTCATAAATGAAGGATGAGTTGTCGAAATATTGGTAAGTTTATCGTTTGCAAGTCAACTGCTAAGCTCAACAGCCACCTGATCAACAACCGAGGATGTGAAATAGAAGCCTCTATCAAATAATTTGTACACCTTAAGGATGGCTGATTTTTGGTGTGTTAATATGTGGATTACGCTAAATATGTTGCGACTCATCCTCAGTAGCATAGGTTCACACCTTGTGACCAGATTTCGACTGTTCTCTGGCTAACACCTTTTATGTCTGCGATGTAAGGAATTCTGAGTTCTAGTTAACGAACCTAATCATTTAAGGTTTAACCCCACTATACTGAAGAGTCAAAGGGCGATTTACAACCACTGAGGGGATCTAACGCAGCTCACACAAGTCAGATTTGAACTCGGGAGGTCTACTTAGGCCGACTGAACTCCACTTTGAGCCACAGGGGTCTGGTTACCGCACAACACACCTATGACTCATCGCACAGTGGTGACTGTCACCTTCCGGCTTACTTCCGCAGTGACAAGGTACGACGAAATTAAGGAAAACCCCGATGAACTTCCTCACCCTCGCTTGTGCTAAAGTTTTCGACTCTTGTGTACTCAGCATCTCAACTTCTCAGTATTAAGCACTTGGTGAAAATCTTGTGTGTTGTTTTCTTCAAGGCTTGTAGCATGAAACAACTGAAATGTAGTCACAGTAAAATGGCATGAACCTTGCTGTTTGCTTATCGGCTCTTCCCGTAACTCACACGACCTCAAAACTGCTCTACAGAATGCCACCTACTAAACGAGTGTCGGTGACACAAGTTCATAGTGAAAATACTCACAAGCAGGTTAAATTTTCTTGAAATTTTGTCAAAATACTTGCCTGGATAACTCAGTCATAGAAAGGAGCAACATTGTGAGCAAAGTCGCGTGGTGATTTACACTCAACGCAGTTAACACTATTGTCAAGTTCAGTGTTTCTTGCCCCTACCCCTAGGTAAATATCCCTACGCTAGAATTTATATAATGTCATTTGGCTGGACATTGAGAGACTGCACGGATATGCCAGGATTCCAAGAGAATCGAATGAACACAATACCTTTCATTTGATTCAAACAGAGCCTTATGTACCTGAAAAGCATCTTAAACCAAAATTAACCTGGAGAAAATGAAAACAAAGAATAAGATGAACGAACTCTTCTATATAGTCGCATTTTCTCTTTTTGGGGAATAGAAAGGTGGGGTCATCGTTCGCTGAGGCTACAGTCCAGGATGCGTGCCGGAGAGTACTTCGTCGCTTAGTTAAACAGACGCCGAATTGCAAGCCATTGTGGAGTTAATGACCGTAAAAGCCCGAAACACGAATATGTAGGGATAATCAATGAAACAAGCGCGTCAACCAGCTGCAAGAATCTTCTCATATCGGATACCATATCGAAAAATGGGAGCATTTCTACGCCTTTTTGATTAACTCGACAACAAACCAAATTATAGCTGTCCTCAGACTAGACAACAGATCAACGTGGTCTTCGGTCTAGTCGATGATTCTGGTGGCTGGAAAAGTTATAAAGTAGAGAAGACAAACGCTCATCTGGAAGGAAGACCTCCTGCGTATAATAGTTATTAATTAGTAAGTAAAACCGACAGAAATCTGAGGACTGCGATGCTCTGACGAGCCACAAAAAAGCGAAACCGATTGTGGACTGTCAGACAGTTTTCATCAAACTCATGCGCGGTGCCGTATTAAGCGCGAGGGAGACAAGAGCCATTAGGCAAATAGCATTTCAGGCAGTGAAACCAAAGATTGAAGAGGACAATTAGTTTACAATGGTTGTCATATCAAAAGACCCAGACACATACTATGCAGTTCCACACAAATCGAGTGTATTCCAGAGCGGTTCTTTGAGACTTTTAAAAGAATTCACCAGAAACCTTCGACTAGATCAAAGTAAAATGTGATCAGGTGGGTGTTCTTGGAAGACCTGTCCTCAAAAGAAGTTGCAACGTGTCACAACTCGACGTTTTGTTATTTCTCGCTTCCATTATATGGATTATCAGTATAGCGAAGTTGGTTGTGGCATCCAGTGCAACATCGAAGCTCAAAGGGTTACACCGGACGTAGCCCATATCACATCCTTGAACGGTTGGCTTGTGAAAATGAGTTTCTTCATAACTATTCGACATACACCTGTTAGTATGTACGTCAGAAATAGTATTCGGGACTGATGCGCATAGAGTCAGCCCTAGAATTTTTAAACCGATTTTCATTTTCTCAGATTTCACATCGAAATACTTGGGAAACCCCATGAAGAAAGCCTCCCGCATGCAAATCGTCACCAATGTATCTGAGTAATCTCAGTTCAGTTTAGTTACTTTATGATAGGTGATGCATTTGTATGAGAATTTTCTACATTTCAACAGTAAATCCAGTAAAACATTACTATGAGTTAGATTATGACTGCTTATCTGGCGCACATTATGATAAGTTGGCGTCGCTTTTGACAATAATGCAACTCATGTTCACCTCCCTGGCAAATACGCACTTTAAAACAAAGGCCTACAACATCATTTTCATACGCTTTTTGAGACCATGTCGCCGTTAAGTCCGTGAATGTCGTCACAGTCGAACGGGATTTGGTTGAATGATGTTAGAGACAAAGAAATTTCGGGGGTCGGGTTGGGAAGGATGAGGCAGAGTTAACGGAAGTAAACGATGCGAAAATTCAAGTATTTTGAACGCAGCTGCCTCAATCCAAATCGCATCTTATCAAAATTGAGAGCGAAAATCGAACAGGGGTGGCTATACAGCTAAAGCAGTCATAACCACAGGGATTTGATGATCCTCACAGTATGCCCATGGACCATCACGAGTATACACACGGCCGCCCATGTGTCGACTCCGAAACTGGACAACTACTACATCCTCCGTTTCGGCTTGACCATCTCTTAAATGAGACCAACCGTCGTTCGTCACCTGAGGTGGCGTGTAAGTCATAAACACCAGTTCAAAGAAAAGAACTAGGATGAGTATACCTATGTTGCTAAGGTGGACTGCTGTCCTCGGTTGATTTGTTGGAGGTCCAGGTAAATCGGTTAAAAAAAACTAGGTTTAAAATATTTGTCTTCATTTTTGGATGTGATGCTGATGGTAGCATGATATTTGGAATAAGTTAACCAGGAGGTTCTTATGTATTACCTCCGGAAAAGAGAGGTCTCTCCAAGGAGGTTTGGTTCATTCGCAAGTTGGATGAAATCGGGCAGAATAATCACTTTCTGACTGTGTACAAGTTTCAAGATGTTAGTTTATCAAGATAAAATAAACAAAGATCCATCATTGGCAGAACAGCCTACAAAGCGATTAGCTTGTAATTTACACCTAATGTGTAGGAGAGACATTAAGCACTGTCTCATTGCAAGACAGTAGTCAATACTGGTTTCCCTGAGACCCTGTGCATAGGCTAATTCAAAGTTTTCTAAGCCATTCTCAAGTGAATTTATTCGCAGTGAACCCTCAGGGAGGACGGGTACTTCTAACTTTCTGCTTGTTCGAAATTCACGAAAATTTTATTTCACTCCCGAAAGATAGAAGCATCAATTACGCCCTTTCTGTTCATGACTGCAAGTCGAAATATTCAGTATCATCATCGGTAGTGGTCCGTATCATGGCTTTGCTTTTTTCTGTCCGTTTGTAGCATTTTGGCAACGCCTTTCTCTAACTGCCGATTCTCAACACTTCGATACATTACCAAGTCTGAGTCAGCGGTGAAGACAGCTAACTGATTAAACTCATTCGCTTTATCAGATTCATTAATAATCCTGGTCTTGTCACCGGGTACACGTGCCCAGTCTTTGCCCGCATTATTCACAAAAGCCGTAGCACCAACTGCCAGAAAGTTACCACCCGCGATAAAACAATGAACCTGATAAGTCCGAATGGGGATTGGGGACGTGCCGAAAACATCTGAAAACATCCATCCAAATCGCAGATGATAAGATAAACACCAGAGAAGAGAGAAAGAGATGTTTGAGAGTTTGTGTGACAGTTATTGCAGTCACTGATGAACTTAAATGGTCCGTACCTGTGGAAACGTCTCACTTTTATCAAACTCACATCAGTTCTACATCAGTTACTTTAAGCTCAATAGGTCGAGGATACAACCTCTCAGACAAATAGAGTTAGGGGCTTACTTTGGGTTAAACCCAATATTGTCTGAACTGGTACTCAAACGCATGAGTCAGTAGTTGTTATGTTATCTGTGTTCGTAAATTCGTTAAAGTTATATAAAGATCTTTTTCAGGATAGAAACCCTAAGGATGGGTGGATAGACGTCCTTTTAATGTATGCGCTATGAAAACAAGTGAGTAAGTCCGTTTGAGATTGTTACGGAGGTCAGAACGATGGAGCATCTCTCTTGTTCCGCGTGTACTTGTCCACCTACATAGTACAGACTGTCGGCCCCCTCAAAATATAACTTCTCTGGTACGACAGCTTTCGGTGGGCTTTCTGGAAGTCGGAGTAGTAGGAGCGTGGATTGTGGTCCACAAATTGATTGGCTGCTCACGTCGTTTCTACATGCAAAACTTGTAAGTGGAGCAATAGGGATTACAGCCGGGCTAGTTGTAGTGTACTGCTTCACGTATTTATGTTCATTCAGTCTCACTACATAAGTGAAGAACTCATCGATTTTTCAAAGGTACTGTTCGTAGATAACTGCACACATTCGGTAACTGACTAGTTCATTCTCAATGAACCACCTTCTGGTGGCTGCCCCTCGGGTAAAAAAGTACGGATTTTGTTGGTTATCTGCGTTTCCGTATTTGAGCAGGTACACATTCGTCACTTCACTTTCTTCCCGCAAAATTCTTCCACAAACTGATAACTCTCAGCTCATTACGCAGTACATGCTTGCGATTGGTCAGCCTATAGATTTTTCGGTGACACATGCAACGCAGTGTTAGTGAGTCACATCGATTCCTGCTCACAAGTCCACTCCAAATCCAGCGACGAAATCACGCAATTACCACGATATTTACATAATTGTCGCCATTTTGACTTCAGGACATCACTACCCTGCAGGTAACTGAGCGAAGCTGAGAAACATTCACCTGCAAAATTTTCAATCCCACGAACACCTCGGAGGCACACAGTGGAGCAAAAGAAACGGAATAGTGAACAAGACCACTGATTTTTGATTTCAGAGGGGTATATGGAGACGGAAGAGAGGACTGAAGTAGAATTCGCATGGTTTAGCAGGTACTTCAAAACGTTTTTGGGATCCGTCTACTAGCAAACAGTCAGAAAATTTTCTCATCCCCTTCTCGATCTTGACGGAGGACCTAGAAAACCATGAAAAAAACTATTATTTGTTGTTATTATCATTTTGGCTTCTGTCTGGCTGCTCCGTTTTTCCGGGCCAATAGCCCCGGAGTTAAACGGAGGAGCGAACTCGTCTCCGCAAAACTTGACTTCTGTTGGTACAAATGATTTGGCTGCTCCACTAGGAGGTTATCCTTAACATAGGTGCAGAGTGTTAGTGGCTTTATGAAGCTTCTGTTTGGACAGCTTGCTTAGGCATGTTTGGAGCCAGAAAGGATCGTAAAAGCCTTCGTAAAAGTGTCAGCCCACACTGACAGTGTCCGCTAATGAAAGGCCCAGCGGATTAAAGCCACATTCATTTTTCGGTAGTTTTGAATACGAAACGAACAGACAACTCTACTCATTTGAAAGGCTGAATAGCGATCAGTCGGCCATGATTACGATGGTGACTTCACTATAGCTGGGCATATATGATGAGCAACCGCATGACGTCGGATGAGCTTTTTGGAAGGTTTACTTGGTACGAAGAAGGTGCTACGGAAAAACTGCAACAGAACTGACAAGGAGAGCATGTGACTTTCAATTTCCTGATTACCGTGTGTGCAAATTCAAAGAGTTCATTGAGAAGGATAATAGAAAATGCTATTTTTTCAGCCAACAGCATCAATGGCGCTCTGTTCTAATTCATGTTTACGTAAAAGCAAACATGACGCCCCGCTGAGGACGGACTGTTTCGCAATTGTATGGAAATAACTTCTTTGGTAAGGATTCATTCCACAAACTAGCAATTACCTTACGGTGTTTCTAGCTTCACGTCAATAGCATCCGAATAATTCCTGAAAGGTATATACTGAAAACAATCAATCTTTCAAAGGTTTCTTCATTTTTCAAGTGGATAGACCAACTTTCCACACGACACTTCTGTTGGGGACAGTTCCGAATGGGGCTAAAAATTGTGAAGGAAAGCTGGACTGAGGCAATTATGTTTCATCATGTTTAATGCATTTTCCACACTTCCTTTTCTTAAAATCCTTTTATGGCAAAAGTTTCCAGCTAATTCAGTCTATGAATGTATTAGGCAGATATTATGCCACATCCCCTTACTCCCATTTTTATGGCTGACAGCTTGAATTGTCAAGCTTAATGATGCGATGCATTTCTTGAGCCAAACAAGCACACAGGTAATGTTTCAATGGGAAGGGTGGAATACATAAATCAGACGAGGGTAATTCTGACAAAATTAAGCCACTTTCGAGAAGACTACAATCCTGATTTTGCGTTTAGATCAATGTTGTCTGAACAGTGCTCCTCATGTTTTGGTGCACTTATTACCGTTATTTCATGCTAAAGGGGAACCACTGAGCTTGAGTTTCAATCTTATTAGAGCTCATCAACACTGCATATCCATGTGCGTGTCGGGGTTTGGACTCCGGACATCCCGGATATTGGGACCAATGCTTTGCCACTACTCCACCTGAACACGCTGAACGCACCTAAATGATCACATCTGATTTGACGATGGTGTTCACACTTGAACGATTTTTTTAGTCTGCCCGACGCCAAGAACAACTACCAGTGACTGCCTTGGTTGTGTCGATCGGGTGACCCGCCTGTCGGGACTTCCCGTTGACGGGTTTTGACACCTGCTGGACATTTTTTTATTAGTTGTAGGTGGATGCGGAATTACTAGAATTCGCGTCCATACATTCTCGAGAAAATTAGGCCAGGACACGGGGAGAACTGTTTAAACAAGAGTGATGTGAAAGGGAGTTCTGCAAATCCAGGAACCATCTAAAACTTGTTCAGATTTTAACAGACCGAAAAGGAAACAAACTGGAAGGGATTTGGTTTTCACGGGAGATTCAAATTGATTTGCAAATGAGTGTAGTTGTCGAAATCGGTCCAATTTGGGTTCAAGTAGAGCATAAGGTTAACGGAAACTCGGGGAGTGCGTCTATCTGATGAGCTCTAAGAAAGAAAAAACCGGTCGTGGGCAGTCGAAGAGTTTTCAGCAATCTTGTGAGTAGTCTCCTTTATAGAAATTGGAAAGAAATTTCACGTTTCTGCTCCACTGTCTCGTTAATAATAGTATTAATCATTCAGCTGTAACACCCTTTCGGTCCCTAGCCACCATGTCACCAGAAGAAAGCACGAGGGCTGAGATACTGCATATTTACTCCAGTCCAGACAGGAGCAGTCGAGAGGTTTGGGTTCGGTTACAACCACAGACCTTCCGATCAGCAAGTTCGTGCCTTAACTGCTAAGCCTTCTCGAGCTTAGTTGGTTTATACAGCCAACTTAATTTTATTGGAACTAAAAACTCATACCCTCATGGGGCACCGAAGACACATGTAGACGCAAATTTTCTGAAAACGATTTCGGACAAGTCGACTTGTGTCTACCACAAAATAGCAGGGTGGTTAGCGGACATTTTAAATCAAATTCATGAATTGCTCGCTCCTCGTTGCGTCTTTTATCTCTCTCTTTTATCGATACATCTCGACCATGTGTCAGTGGGTACTCAAACTATGTATTATCTTGATGCTAACTTTCCACTGACCATTGTCTCATTTCACGAAAACAGCAGACTGCTCGCGTGATTTTACCATGGCTCAGAAAACCTTCATGTATATCCCAGTGGACTGCCTTAAAGGATTGCTATCTTTGATGCACGAAAATATTTGCTTCGATTTTGCAGGGGAGCAGAAAAGTACATTGCGTAGTCCATCTGGACCTGTTCTAAGAGACGTCCTTCTAGGGACTACAAACCTTCACAAACAATACTAGGCAATATTTTAACCATAATGGATTCTACCCATTTTGAGGATTTCTGCAGCCGTATGGACCATGTGCATCTTTTGAGGCTGAGAATGACGACTGTCTCACACTTTTAGACATTTTCGTTAGAAGCGTTTAGAGGGCATACTCAAGTGTCCGGTACCTCGAAGGCTAACCTGAACTGGACGGTACCTCCTGCTGTTCCAATTAGTTTCAGGGGAGTGAGTGTATAGGTCGATATACTCTGATTGTTTTTAGAATACAGCTGGCATGATGAAAACAAAATGCTATAATAGTTCGATGATTCAAGGGGGAGACACTGATGTCTGCTGTAAAACTAGACTGCTTTCAAATGAGCAAGACTTGACTGTTAACCAATGTCAGTGGCATTCATGTAGTCGGTTTCCACGCAGATTGCTCGAATGCCTGATTGGAGGTGTATGCACCTTGAAAGGATAATAGTAGGCTAGCATCAAGTCCGTTTCCCATCCAGTTCTTTTTCACAACAAGACTTCAAAGAAATTGACTGCACAGCGTCGGAGCATCGGTTTTGAAAACCGTTGTTGAAACCGTGCTGTTGAGGATGACAGCGTAAGCAGTTTAATATTTCAATTTCCTAATGATGACGTCCGAGCAATCCTTGTCCTGTCCTGGTGCAATTATACTGATGAGTCCACGTCAAAAGCAACTGGAACATGAGGCGGCCTGGTACAGCACATTTAGTTGCCTGGAAACATCAATCCTGGAAACGGGCAATCCAGCTAGGTTCCAGGTGAGTATCTCGCAAAACCAAATTGATTTGCAAATGAGCGTATTTATCGAAAACTAACAGCTCATTATGGATGGAATATTTCTACATAACAAGAAACGGTCTCAAGGATCGATGTGGCTCAAAAGGTAGACTACAGCTTCTTAGCTTCTATGGCCTGTATGCATTCTCTATTCCGGTGTGGAAGGGTCAAGACCACCATATCCAAAATATTCTCACCAAGAGTATAAATTTCTCGAAATGACTTTGGAGGAGCTATTCAGACCCCCGTTGTGCGTACATGGTGGTTGAATTGAACCTGCCAAAAGTAATAACTTTGCCAACAGAGTAGTCTGTTTTCACAGAACTGGGTGGTGCCAGCTGTTATCGATGACGGAAATCAAAGTGCACTGCAAGTCAACTAACTAGATTTGCGATCGGAACCAGTGTCAGCAGCTGAGTTTCACGAGGAACCGTTTGATTCGATCGTTCTTATGTACGGTGCCGATGATTCCGAAACAGGGATGGAGCAGCTGCGATCAGTCTGGAAATCTCGCTGAGAAAAATGAAATCAACGAAAACAGCCGGATGTTAGTTTAACAGTCGTAATACATTGACAGGATGCCCAACTTTCATAGTGTTTCAGACGTTCGTTCAGAGACAGTTCCATAAATCTTTCATCAGGGAACAGCTCATTGGCAGTATCGTTATCTTCACCGAACACACCTCAGAGTGGTTGCTGCAAATATGGATTTCATGCAGTAAATAAAGTCCACATCGAAAAACCGGGGAAACACTGTTCAGCCCTTTCATATTTATTGGAGAACTAGCTAGGAGAATTCCAAACCGGATGGGATTACTGCCGTCCGGCGTCACCAAATTGACGCACACTCACAAGCACCATCTATTCATCGGGACGAACACCGATAAAACAGTAAGCATTGTTCAGGTGTCTTAACTGCCTAATCTCTATACAACCACGCTTGCAAAGAAAACAACAGGTGTGCGTACATGTAGAGAGACATTTATCCACAGCTACCTACCGGCTATTCATCTATACGGCCAGTTTCAGCATGGTACAGAACCATCTTTATAGCATATGCTCAATAATACGTTACTATTTGAACAGCATAACCAAAGTGTCCATCTATTTATCTTTGAGAATAATGCACGCGCCATTCACTGAACAAATTTTTACCAAAGACGACTAACGTTCATAATTAATCAGTTTACTCGTTATGCCGGGCGTCCTCCATCACTTAGACAATGCTCAACTGAGCGGAAATATTTATCATTTACATGAGTATTGTGTAACCTATTTAAGCACCCTAAAGAGTCGCCGTCCATGTGGTAGGCTATCGTTAAGTAGCAGTGCTTTTATACATAAAGAGGGAGGCAGATCACTGATAGTAGGATTGTGCACATTTAGAACAGTTTAGATTCGAAGTAGGAGTGAACTGAGAACTACTGGGACACCAGCGTCATTGCTCCGTTGACCTTAAACGCGGAGAAGTTTCTATTTCCCAAGAGCGTTCTCTGTAGGGGGAAATAACTGTCCGTTCTGTCGATCTCATCCTAAAAGGTCGGCACTACGACCTTCCCCCACCGCATCCCCATTCAAAATGAACACATGAACTAATCGTAAGAGACAATACATTTAGGTAGCCCAAAAGCACTCAGGTATATCTGGAAACCTATGTACAGTGTAGGATCATACTGATGATAATAATATGTTCAGGGAATTCGTTGATAGGTAAAAAATCAGAGGCTTTACGCAAAGAAATGAGAAAACGAAAGCGTCAGATGAAACATTCAGGAAAATCAGCAACAGAATGAGCTTAGAATTCAATTTCCTCCTGCTTTTATAGCATTGTCGTGATTGGGGATAACGAGATGAAAAAGAATATTGAATAGTAACAAACCTAAAACGTTCTGCGGCGGACCAGAACTAAATGTGACTAGAAAAACAGAGTTTTCGCTCAGATTCGTGGAAGAATAATAGTACCGGTAGTTGTAATAAATATGGCTGGTCGTTATAACAACAGTAGTAATAGTAGTACTCGTAGTAGTATTGACAGTATCGGTCAGGGTAAACAGGACATGGTCGAAAAATGAAAAAAAAACAAGTCCAAACAAGGGACTGAAATGCGAGATCGAATAACAGGTGACTCCTTTGGCAGAAGTCACCGCAGGGAACTGGCCGGCAAAGGGAGGTAGTCGTGTTTGTTGTGTTATCGTGTGTCGACCTTTGTGAACGGCAGCGGAAATTAACCGGGAAAAGAAAGGATATGTGCGGGGCATACTACTCCGCGAGGTGTAGCTGTCCAATAGAAATACCATTTGGTGCCCTTTGAAACCTGAGGATATGCACTTGAGGAGCATCAAATGTTGTGAGTTGAGTGCATGACAAATCATGTACTTGAGGTGACAGGAAAATAGGTCCACCGCCTGAGGTCAATGACCCGGGTCAGATGACAGTAGGGGACCCGTCGACTTTGCCTGCTGAGGAGGCGGTAGGGTGTGGCCGAAGTGTGCTCGAGTCATAGTCTTCGTTCGAACCATTAACAAGAAATCCCCCGTCCGGAGTGTGTTTAGTGAAGGTACTCCAGGGCACTGTTCCTTGCTGAGTGTTTGATTGTTCACAACTCCTTTGGCTATCCGATCCATTCTGAAATGGCTAGCAGGGATGAACAAGTTTATGAGTTACTGTTACGGAATAAGATCGGAAACAGGGTTACGTGAACAGTACGGTTGATGAACTATTCTGTTGAGCAGTATTGCTACGTGATGAGTCTAAAGAAGGGCAAAACCGGTCGTAGGCTGTCGAAAGTTTTCAGCAACCTTATGCGTAGCGTGTTGCGTCTAAGCAGCTCGTTTTTCTCACGCACGAACCTAACTGGAATCTAGATTGTAACAGCCAATAGAGGCTTGAATGTCAAGTCGGTCGGATGTTTGAACTCACGAACACGAACTCACTTGATTTCTGAAGGAACCAACCAAACCTAACCATACTTAGGAAAACCCTTCACATTCCTCTAACTGAGTTTCGAACCAACAAAACTTTTTGGCTCATAAAGTAGAGAAAATAATAAGGTTTACTACTTGTTAAATCGACAACCTAGCAAAATGACGGTTTTCTATTAAGTTATGAGTCTTTCGACACAAACGTGGAGTAAATTAAACAACTTTAGGATAATATTACCGAACAGGACGTACTAGTCTGTTTTCAACAAACTGATGTTTGTCAGATTGAAGATGGTCCAGAGTTTGTTGATCAGATGATCCACTGTTCATATGAGGCTTTGGCAGCGGATGGTGTGGTTGAAAAGCTGAATTATTGTGTCTGGTCGGTGCATCAACTTTGAGTTCAGCCAAAGGGATTTCGTCCGCAAACGGTACTGTGGTGTCGTCCAAAGGTTTCGGTGGACGGTTTACTTTGCACAATGTTGGGGTTGCATCACCACCCGGGTCACCATTCATGTAGGCAGATAGATCTGGAAAGTAGACGCGGGAAGAAATCAGTTGAAAATGTATGGACAGTGATGTGGATAGGATACGACAAAGACAATCAAATGGCAGGCTGAAAGGCGGCTTTTGGGTAGCAGACATAAGAGATAAGCAGCATCTGGTGGGGCGTTAGCGCAAAGCAAAAGCTGGCGACAGGCAGACCACGGCCGGAGAAGCACAAGAACAAACCTGAATCGGAGTGGTCCATACGAGGTCGGTTTTGGGGCGGGAGTAATTTCAAAAGTTGGGCAGACACGGGCCTTGAAGCCAGAGGTGGTAAACCGTTTGTGTGACCACGACAATAACGAGCGCTTCGACGTGCGACAGCTCCAACTGCTCCACGAGGACGTAAACTTGATCGCAATGCATTACGCTGAGAGAATCTGGGAACAAATGCTGACGCACTTGAAATACTTGTTTGTACTTCTGTGGAGTGTGATGCTTCGCTTACAGATTGACTCCTTGGTGTTTCTCTACATTGGTGCATTCCTACACACACTAGAGGACAGGATCGTAAAAGAGCGGAATGTGGATCAGAAGTTTCTCGCTCGGGCTCGTTGACTGTTTGAAGAGTTTGTACGCAAGGATTGATCATCGAACATGGTCTCTGGTGTATAGAGGTGACGGTGTTTGGGTTGAGATTATTCATGGAGTGAGGGTGGAGACACGAGGTGTGATACGGGACCGACCAGACTGGCCAGCCTGAGAAGACAATATTCCAGTGGTTTGCTTCAAAGGATGTTGAACGGGGTCTCATGGAACGATCCGCACGGAGTATGTGGGGCGAGGTATCCGTGACTATATTTGGTGCACGGTCAGTGCCTGTATTCAACAACACGTCATGCATACATGGAAAAGAGAACAGGCAGTAAAAAGCAATCAACCGAACTGACCACAGCAATGGAAATGCATAGGGATTATCATGCAGTAGGATGATTAAAGATACAGAAAAACAAACGCACCTTCAGTGAAGGGTTGATTAGAAACTTGACCGGAAGAGTGTTGTAAGTTGGCCGGCAAAGGACGCGGTTTTTGGTACTCATGGAGCCTTAGCGTGGGCGACGACTCAAAGGAATCGGCAAGATCCGCTGCATACTGTTTTTCACCGTCAGGGATTTTAGGTTTCAGAGTATTGCTGTTTTCCGGTCTGAGTGTCCCGGTTGCCTCGACTGCCATAGGGGCTGCTGTCTGATCCCCAGGATGATACAATTCTGAGGTACTAGCATGCTGTGAAAGTTGGATGCGACTGGGATGCAGTACCTGGGGTGTTAACAACGGATGGTGCGCAAATGCCTGGGATGGATGATATGGTCCCAACTGAGATGGGCCGTTAGAACTTGACTGAATGAGGATCTGACTGCCATGAGCGGAAAACCGATCGCTACCAGAGCCTAACGACAGCCTATCTGAACCCACTACGGAATTGGGTCGTAGACCAATGACTGATGGATGTTGATGGTGGGACTGAGGTTGAGGAAGACAAGTGGCATGCGTGGCAGTTTGATAAAATGCCATCTGCGAAGCAGGATGAAACTGGCGGGGGATGACGCAGGCAGAACCCGGTGGCTCGACATTGTAGCCAACGTAAGACGAGCTGCCCTGGTTGGTTGGCGTCCCAGCTCCTGACAAGCCCGCATGTCCGTAGAACAGCATAGAAGAAGCTGGTGAATGGTGTGGAATGGCAGACGCTCGATTACCGACGGAACATACAGATCCTGCATACGGCATGGTCGGTGACATCATCATTACAACAGGTACGGGTTCGCCACCTGAGGTGGGATAGAGCAGTAATCGTGAGGTACCAGCTGCCGAAGAGTCCTCTCTGTCCACGTAATCGGTCACGGTCGCAGCTGCACTACTTCCACTACCTCGTTTCGAAATTTCAGTATGACCAGAGAGTAACGCCATAGTGCTATCATCTATATTGCATGGAATAGCAAATGTTGATGAAGCCAAAGATGGTCGGCGATGGGCAATACGCGCAGACTGGAAACCATGGCAACTGGAATGTGTGCCAAAATGACTTGAATGAACAGGATGTCTGGGGCTAGGGGCAAGAAAGGGGACCCCTGCCAAACTACTTGCGTCCGAATTGGGGTATCGGTAATGCTGTGGGTCGGGGGATGGTGCCGGTGGTTTGTGTGATGACTGCATGTGCTTATCTCTGGGGGGCCATAAATAAGACCCGCTTGTCTTACTCGTTCTCGCATCGCCCACAATGATACTGCCAAAGAAGCCACGGGCACGACAAGCCAGCAAAACAATGGTAGTCAGGGCAGCAAGGAACAAGAATGCCAGGAGTCCAACGATGACATAAATATGGAGTTGGGTCAACCCCAGTGCATTGGGATCCGGTGTGATTGGGATCAAAGTCTGGAAAAATGCGGTGAAAAAGAGTTCAGTAGCGACCCAGGATAAGCTGTTAAATGAATTAGGTGCAACTCAAATACGAGCCCAGTTGGGATAGTAAAACCGGATATAGAATAAAAAGCAGTATGGCATTCCTTCACTAGTATCACCTGGGAAATTCGTTCCTCTTAAAGAAGGGTCCAAAATCCTAAGAACCAATAGCTTGTATCCTATGGATGGCGTAACTAGTCATGTACGATTACAGAGAAACTTGTTAAGGTAAAGACGCATCGTAGTCACTGGATAAAATGTAGCTAACTGAGTCGACCAAGCGGCTTAGAGATCGACCAACGAGCAAGATAACGGATATAGAAAATGATCCAGCTGTAACACCCTTTCAGTGCCTAGCTGCCATGCCACCCGAAGAAAGCACGAGGACCGAGATACTGCCAAGTTTCCCTAGCCTAGACAAGAGCGGTCGAAATGCAAAGGTCGGGTCGAACCACGGGCCTTCCTGTTAGTAGGTTCGCGTCTTAACCAATGAGCTATCTCGAGCTCGATAAGAAACACAGTTATCGTGGTTTTAGCGGGTCACGTGCCCTCCGCACATCGGACGACTCCACAGCCAAACAATGGACTTTCGCTCTGATTTTCTTCCAAGAGGAACCATCGCATGATACTTGGTCTTTTTCGAGAAAGTAAGCGCGTATTAGGTTGTCACTGACGAAGAATGCTATCTTGGACTGTCCAGGAGGTGCCCCCTTTCGGAAGTGTCCCTTTTGAGAGGATATCTGTAGAACTTTTTGTTCAGTCAGCTACCGGCTCAAGTTACCAAAGCACTGATATCCAATAGAGGCTTCGCAGATGAAGTTTATGCTGACTCAGATTTCATACCACTCAGATAAAACTGGTCAAGTCAGTGCCAGTCAGAAGGGACCGGTTACAGCCAGACGCTAATAACAGTTAGGTAACTAGATTAAAAAAAGAATAAATCAGTGTTGCGGTTTCCTCTATTCCGCACCCACAAGATTACATAGATCGGGCTCTTGATTCGAATGCGCATACTAGACGTTCAATTGACGACAGTTAATTCAGTACGCGTGGCGATTCAGAATAATCATGAATGCTATCGGATTGGTGGATTCAGCGCCTGTTTTGTCAAATTGATGGAAACTAAGATGGTGTTAGCAAAAGGCCCAAATGAGTTTCGTAGACAGATGCGCTGCGCGAAGTTCACTTGATGGTTTAATTGAGCTGATATTGAATATATATATATATATTCTCCTTGGCACGTTCCTAATAGAAGGTTGTTGACTAGTTTTCGTCAACTTTATATCACATCAAAGCAATGGAGGAAAGTCCAAACTACGCTACAAGTAGGGAATTTTGTTGAAGCTCTAGAGAATTAAGAAGCTGAAATAAATCCAGATGTTAGTTACCTTGGTCTGACAATAACGACCACCGAACCCAAGCGAGCAATTGCACTGATACGAGCCTGGGGTGTTGACACACACGCCACGCCCAACTTCGAATGGACTGCATAAACCACCAGCACTGACGCCGTGCGATTCGCTCAATTTGAGCTGTACCGAATCCGTAATAGGAGTGTTGGATGATCGTTGCCGGGAGAAAATCAGATCAGCCAACTGACATTCATTCACATCATGTTCACAACGAGCACCTTGCCAACCAGCCGGGCAGGAGCAATATGGTCCACTTGGCGACTCCAAGCAAACGCCACTGTTGAGGCAAACGGAAGCAGACGAGGAACTTGAAGCATGTGACTGAGCAAGCGGGAATGTTGAGTGCATCCATTGAGCGGCACTTGGTGATACTCGAGGACCGGTTAACCTGGAATATTGTAAAATCAAGCGAGCCGAGTGACAACCAGGACCACCAGGCCAAGAGCCTTTGTGAGCTTCGTTTCCATGAGCTGGTAAAATCTCGTGTAACAATTCACAATGAAGTCCAGACACACCAGCGGGACAAACGCAGCGATAAGCAGCTAGACCGGAGTTCGCCGGGGTTTTTGCCAAACTGGGACCAAGTAGGGCTTGACAACTGAAACATAAATTCGAGTGCAGTTATTAAAAGGTGAGCTTATCCTGTAGACAGTAGCGGGCAATACATCTTCGTTTTGCTAACAGGTAGTATGTAACTCACCTGCCTCCGTTCTGACAAGGTTGGAGCAAACATGCATCGCTGGTGCGTTCACAGTGATGTCCGTGAAATAGAGCAGGGCAGTGGCATGTGTACGCTGACGTGGAACCCGGTTGTGAACCCGGGGTGCATGTGCCCCCATGGAGACATGGTCCGGAAGCGCAGGCTCCGGAAACAGTTGCTCCTGGATCACATCCATAATCGATATTGAGAGCGCGGACCAAGATGGGGGTCGGATAGGAATGGACGGCCGGATTCGAGAGGGGTTCGGTCATGATAGTTGGATAGTTGATTTGATAAGGAAGTTTGATCTGACTGACTTGAATATCGCGAAAACAGCCTACGTGCAACAGAAAATACACGAGATTAGAAGAAAAAGAACAATGAATCCGCCGGCCGAAAAGTCACCTAGACGTCCGCTAAGATATCCAAATCAGTATAACGATGTGTTTGTTGTGAGGTGAAGTCACCTAGACGTCCGCTAAGATATCCAAGTCAGTATAACGATGTGTTTATTGTGAGGTGGAGGTTCAGAAGCAATTGCATGCAGTATGCTGACAGTGTTGAAGTGAGCCAGAACACAAGCATAAAAAGCCCGTGACTCACCCACAATACCCGAACGTAGTACCATCTCTCCGGTAGTTCCATTGGTCACGTGGTTCTGCTCCACTTGTGGCATTCGTCCGATGACGGGGGCATCAGCTAGCGGGAAAGGTGGGACAAGAGGACCAAAACCGTGAACTGGATCAGCACCGATAAGGAGGCCTTGTTGAACCGGGTCGCCTGTGTCCCAGTCGATCGAAGCAGAACGTGGGTGAATACCGTCTATCGTTAATTCTACCCACCACTGTCTATCTCGAATAGATGAAGCAGTTCTCGGCTTTCGGTTGCCTGAAACAATTCAAAAAGCTAAAGGTCAAGCACGCAAACGCTTTAAAAACGGAGGAAAGCAGATGGTGCTAGTAACAAGACTGACCTTCGACGGGGCTGAAGAGAAGAGTTCCAACTTCGTCCATACGACTTGTACTTGTCGATGTGAGCACCAACCGAACACGATGCCAGTGTCCGTCAGACACAGGTTCAGCAGAGACAAGCCAATCCGCTTCCGGCATGCCATTTTTCAAGCCGGTAGCAGAGACAACAAGCCTACCTCCAGTTGCCAGCCTGAATTGAAACGCCCGCAAGGCACTCCAACGCACAGATAACAAAGGTTGGCGGAGGGTGCTCAATTGATGTAAACTTACAGATTGCCGAGTTCGCACGCCAAACGATAATTCCAGATGATGAGGGTTGGGGTTAAGTAACTCCCACTGAATGAGAGAACCGCCACTGAACTGCAGCGGCCCGTGTTCTGCGGAAAAGAGGGGAAAAATCAAGTAGTGGTCATCTCTGAGGGCTTCAGTAGTAAATGAGAGTGCCCGTGACTCAAATAAGCACTGATATTCGTGCGGATCCACTACCCTTATTTAGATACAGCCTGACGTAACCAGTCGAAAGTAACACCTTAAGGGAGATTCAAAATAAGTAAAACAAGTATCCAGGAGTCAAGTAAAAGTGGTATTCGCTACTGGGAGGGGGGGAATAAACACAAATGGACAAGTGAGACAAGAAAACTAATAACTAAACTAACCCCGATCTTTGAAGCACCGTTCGGAATAGCATGGATCCTTTAAACCGACTGCCTGAACAGACTCACAGTTGGGTCCAGTCCGAGGTGGGGGACAAATGCAAACATGACCATTTGCACCATGAGGAACGCAGATCCGCGGACTTGGACAAGCAGCCAACGCACAACCGTTGAGTGGGGTATCACAGCGCAAGCCGGTGAAGTGACGTGGACAACGACAAGTAGGCGAGAGACTAAAGCGAGGAGAGACCTGGCTAACCCGGTGTACTTCGATTCGGTTCATGACCCCGTTCGGATCAATGGTTATTCGGGTGAAACAGCGACCACGGGGGCAGAACTGAAAATGAGAACCGGTGATGACAGGATCAATCAACCTATAAGTAGTGAGGGTATGGAGCTATCGAGGGAGAGACTCAGGGAACCGTACACAAATAGGGTTGTGTGTAACAAGAAATCTGTCAGGTAGCAAATCAAACAAAAATGTGGCAGGTTCTACACAGATTCCGTTGCTAATTACATTAGGAACGATACGAATGGAGCGCTGTCAGTAAATAGACAGACAACGGCACGGTCATTCCGACAGAACGACCGACCCAGATGGGTAGGGCACACCACTACCCGCCGGGTCAGCCAAGAACGACTGGCAACTCGTAGTGGCCAGTGGTTTTGGCATCCTGCTACTACGGTAACAAAGGTGATTAATTGAGATAGCTTTGGTTGGCTGCCATTAGAGAGTTTAGTGGGCAAACGAGGATGTCTGCACACAACAAAACCACTCGCGAAACAAATGCGAAACAAGTGGTCTGGGTGGAAGCCGAACAAAAGATCTAAGATAAACTACTTCCGCTAAATGTCTGAAACAGATTGCGTTCACTGTGGATCATTCAGAGGGAAAGCAAGCAGTAATTAGCAAAGCCCAGAAAATGATACAGTTGAGAGTGCAACTCACCTGGGCGGTACAAACATCATAAATCACTTCAACTTTTCCATTGAATTCGGCAGAAAGTGATCCGGAGATTCGCTGTACTGCCTGTGCAATCACGGGAGGTTTGATGAATTCACGATGCTCCGGATGATAGGCGGCGATGAGCACATCTACCGCTCGATCTAAACTCCGTGGTATCCGGTTATGATATGGAGAGTTCGCCGTAGTGACAAGAACATGGTCCGCCTCCTGGACAGACAGTATGTAGACGTTGTCCTCGAGATAGGCACTCGGCCTACTAGTCAGGGCCATGGCTGTACGCACATCCGACAATAAAGCTGAAGCTAGATGTGCTCGTAGACGACGATCGTAGTTCTCCATGTAGAATAGGTTCGGCAACAGGTTAGATATTCGGATTACGGTTGCAGATTCCAACATTTCATCCGTAATTGATACCACCTGGAGAAACGCCGATCAGAGCAAAAAAAGAGTAAAATAAATAGGTCTAAGTTAAAGTTTCATGAGCACACGACTCCCGTACTATGATACTTGTTTGCAGCAGTAAAAGTGCGTTCCAACCGAGATAATATACTGTCCTACAAGTTTATCGATGTTTGACCCCCCGCTTTGTCTACTCAGTCTGTTGCACACACACGAATTTCAACTAAGGGCAGGAAAAATCACATGATAGGAAATGGCCACAAATTTTCATAACCATTCAGACGTGTGTTGAAGAGGTGGATAGAGTGGATATAGAAGGCACTCAAGATAAAAGTAAGCTGATTTCAGGGACATTGAATCATTGAAAACGTCAGTATTTTTTATCAGGTTCGGGAAGGAGTGTTCTGTCTCATGGTGACCAAAACTGATTCCAAGAGCAGGAAGAATGGCCGATTAATGATATGGTATCACAAATGGTATTACATGCTATCATATGGTATCACAAATGAACTGTAACGCTTATTAATAATGAAGCTTTGGTTGATAAAACAGCAGAAGCTTGTTATGCTAATACTCGATTGTAGGGTTCGACAAACCATGGGTTGGTACCAGTGTCTTAAGACACTTCAGACAGCAGTTCTAGCGACTGTCACCTTCGTTGAGAGGACCACAGTGTTCGCAGAATGAAAACAAAAGTGGATTGAATAGGACTGCCAAGAAGTCTACGTTTTGAGGCACAGAGGAGCACCATGCCAACATCGAATCGTTGATGAAATCAAACGCTGTTGTCCAAGTTGGATATGATACAAACCCTGGTAGTGTTCACGCCTTACGCATTCGCAGACAAATGGTCCGTGTATGTAGTCGAGAAGAAAATTTTGAGACAGCGCGATATTCAAAGGCTATTCAAGAGTTACTGCCTCGCCTTGAACGTGTATCCACAAAAATGATGAACGAACATTATTCAGAGCCAATGAGTATTAGGACGCTCCCAATATAGTCGTTTGCTGTTGGTGTCTCTTCTAGCTGCCTGTACGAGAACTTCACTTGTGAATACCGTGTAAATGTCAGTATCGGTAAAACAACCCATCCGGTTTGTGAGCACGCGGAGAACAGGGAATACCCCGATTTGATGATTGGCAGATTAGGGAGGAATTGAGGTAGGAAAGCTTCGCTAATGCCAACATACACGGGTTGATCAAGTGAACAAAATTGAATCGTAAAAAGTGATGGATCAGTCAAACACCGTGTCACTCAATTTACAGGAACCGCTTGTGGTTTCCGTAACCTGTCAGTGAGTAAACAGTTTAAGCCTGTCACTAATCCTTGGTATCTAGGGGCAAGAGAGCAACGAATGAATAGCTTATTCAGGTAGTACGGAAATGTGAAGTAGCCTAGTGCATCTGTTGGTGGGGTGAATAGAGGGGAAATTGACAATGGTTTGACACGCTATTAAAACATAGCGTCATAGGGTAACACCTGTTCAAGTGAGCGCCGGGTGGGGAACGCAGGTGTCGGTATGCAATCAGACCTGTCTAAGTGCCTGTCATCAATCTGGCCATAAGATACAAAGGAGATGAAATTGCAACAACGATGAAACTGAAGAAGTACAGGTGGGCATTTAGAGTAGGGAGTAGAACGGATTGAATGTGCACCAGAATAGTGCTTCTGATCAAACAACAATAGAGATTATCAAACTTATCCGATCGCGCAACAGTGGAGAAAAGATGTAGGTGTGATGTTTCGATGAAGGGCAACCCATCTAGCGGCAAAACGAGAAATATTCCATTGTTCAAGTAGGAACTACATGCAAACCTGGAGAACGAAATAACCTAACACGCACTAAGAAAAGACATTGTGAATGAAGGTATCAAATTGCCCGAGCTATCCTCACGAATGATCCCACTGAATGCAGCAAGTAATAAATAATGAGCGGCCGTTTCAGCCCTGGAACCCTTTCGTTGCGTAGCTGCCGGGAACACAAGAACTGAGGAATTGCCAAGCTGCTCACGCCTAGAGAGATGCAACCACAAAGCAGGGACTGGGTTCGAACCATGGATATTCCGGCCACAAGCTTCACCTAAAACCGCTGAGCTAGCTGGAAGTTTATTAAGTACAACGACTACTTCATAAACCAAATAGAGGATATCGATCACCGTGACTTCAATCTCGTGACGTCCCAATAGATGACAATGTCGCCACTTGACAGATTATTCTTTCATAATGACCGCTAATTCTTTGTAAGCGATGGCGGAGGTGGCAATTGTGAGTAAGCGATTTGCAAACTTATGATGAAAAATTCGTTGACGAGGAGAGTCAGTACTTCCAGAAGTTGTCAGTGAATCTAAGCGCGGTTGGTTGTTGCGACAAAACTCAGATTAGAGATCGTCTTTAAAGTTCACGCCGAGGTTTGCGTGGTGAAATTGGTCATGACAACCCCTGCGATATGACATAATAATAGGTTCAAGTAATAGTCATTAAAACGTCCTGTTAAACAAATTTTTGCCTGTGTAGATTTCACTGGTCTGTTGGTGGGGAAAACCCCAATCAGGGACACGAAAAAAGGTATGAACATGTCACAGATATCATCCACAGGGCCTTCAATGAATGAACTATTGTCGGATTAAGAGAGACTGATATTTACAGTGTTGGATATACAGCAAAAGCCCCGATCAGTTGTGTTGCAAACTCAAAACACGCTGAAACCTACAGAGAAGGCAAGCCGAAAACATCTGACAGTGAATACCTCGAGACCGCAAAGTAACAAACATATAAACTGGAAGAAGAATGGTGGTAAGAGTCGTTCAAAGGCTACAACCGAAAAAGGCGACTGACGTAGTAATAGGTCTATGAGCTTTCCGGATACCGAGATCTACAAGTGAATTACTGGTATTCGCATAAGAATGCAGGTAATTTCTGGCAGAAAGATAGCCTACAGTAAGACAATCAAATGACACTATTATGACATGGCGATGGAAGATGTGATTTTTATGGTTGATTAAGATGGACCGAAGTGGAATCGGTGGAGAAGAAACATGATTATAATTGTCCTTGGTTATTTCCAATACATGTCATATATTGGAGAAGGGTATTCTTAAAAAATGAAGCAACGTACCTGAATGTAGAGAACCTCCTCGGAGGCTAAAGTTCCATTAGATACACGAATTCGCAGAGGGTAAAGTCCGGAATCTAGGCGGCTTAAGGGAGTGGCCAGAGGCGAGTGCATTGGGTTAGAAACTGGCTTAGCTTCTTGAAACGCACCATCCGTTGGTTTGGGACTACCGACGGACTGCGCGTCTGACTTTCCGGTAGTGAATGCGGAACGAATGGTACCGTCGTATCGATCCACCCGAAACAGACTTGCACTCGGACTGGAAGGAATGAGTTCGAAGGTGAGACGATCGTGTGCAGTACGATCTTTAACAGTGACACGGGCCACGACCAAATTAGAAATAAGGTCGTCTATGGTGCCAACCACTGTCGTTGTGGACCCAAGATGATGTTGCCAAGCAGCTGAACCGCGGTAATAGGTCAGAGTGGCGTTGCCTCGGACAATTTCTGGTGGAAGATTGGCCTGACGCACCACGCGAATTGTGACAGTCACGCTGGCATGCAATGCAGTTAGCCCGTTATCGGTGGCACGCAGAATCAAACTTTGACTGCCAACCTATCCACAGAGAGAACAGTGAGGTCCAATGTGATTTCAATGAATACTAGCATGTCAGGAGCTTTGCAGGGAGTAAAAACTGCCACCTATCCTTGCTAATTTGATCCTGCACCAAAGTGTAGATCGTACCAGTTGGATAAGCACAAAGGAGAAGCCTAGATGCGAAAGAGTAAACGAACTAATATATACCAGTAGATTGTGGCAACAATCCCTTACCGTTTTCAAACCCAAGCAATCGTGTATTACGGATGCATAAAGGCATCTAAATCAGAAATCGTATTCTTCTTAGAGATTTCCTCCTTTGCCTGTTGACCTCTCACACGTAAGAAACATGGGCCTGAGAAGTAATTTCTATTCTATGAGTATCAGATCAACACGTTTCTATTACGAAATAGCGTGCAATGACGCCTACTTGGCTAAAAAATAGCTGACTAAGAAAATTTAAATTTCTGTGTCCCAAGGTTCACATTGTACTACACATCATTGTGGGAGATACCATTGCAAAATAGTATGCCAAAAATTTACATTAAATTGAAAAGCACAATTTGATTTGAGAGTGGGAGTAAGGTACACATTCTGACAGGTCGGATCAGATCTAGCAACGTAGTGAGGATACAAAACGGAACAAATCTGACAATGACGTAGTGTTTTCCTACACATAAGAGGGTGCACTACTAATTAGTAGTAACAATGATTATACTGATAATAAACGTACAGCTGTAACATTCATTCGGTGTATAGCCTTCATGCCACCTGAAAGAAGTACGAGGTCTGAGATACTTTCAGGTTGCCCAAGTCTAAATCATAGCAGTCGAGATGCCGCGGTTTAGTTCAAAGCATGGATCTTCCGGTCAGTCGTGTCGCGCCTTAACTATTGAGCCATCTAGAGCTCAAAGTGGCTGGATTAACTGAGCACCACAACCTACTGGTGTGGCTTGTGAAGGGAGAAAAGCTGAACGCTTTGGAGATAGCAGGGAGTGGAGAGATATGCGTTTGAGAAGCCTAGTACTTCGGATGATAAATATTTGGGACAGCACAGTTGTGATGAGTGTGTGGTAGCAGAAACCTGTGGAAAATAACAACGTCTAACAACTGGTTCCACTTAAGACGTCGCTCAAGATCGCTACACTGAAAGAAGGAAAATGCGGACGTACTTCGATGAGTAACGTAACTACAGGATCCGAATTCGTAAAAAGATGCTGAGAGTGAAGGTCTGAGAAACTTACCGATTCAGCTAGAGTAATTCGCCGTCAAGATGTTAAGCGATTTGCAAAGTGAACGTTGCAGGACCTCATCAACTTACCGGCAGTTGATCGACTGCGTATAAAAGGCATTCGCCCGTTGACATTGTCGCATTGATCTGATCCAACTGAGAAGAATTTCGCACGGAGAAGAGGCCCTCACTGCGGGCACCATCGGATCCAGACTGAACGGAACCTGAATGGGTTAGCTGGCACGTAAAAGGGCCGGCGTTTGGGTCTGCGTCCGCATCAGTAATCCGCAGCCGACCAACCAGAACCTTCCCTACAAACGGTGCCTGGCAAGTGTCCGACTGGATCCGGGGATTAGCGGGCTGACACAGGTTAAGGGGTAAAATGCACTGCAATTTAATATTATTGGCTAGCTTCCATCGAAGCGTACTGTAGGAAATCAATTAAAAGACCCTTCCTGAATACGGAAACAAATGTTCGTTGTAAACATTCCTGGTGCAATGAAAGCAACGCTGATCACTAGCAAGAATGTATACAACAGTCCATTAAAAGTTAGCACGAATGGTCCACTAAGGTAGCCTGTAGCAAAAATTACGTTCATGGCTAGGAATAATACAACTATTATTGTTCAGATTTAGATCAGCACGACATTTAGAGCGAAATGGTCGGTAAAGACAAGACAATACGACAGTGGCTTCCTGCTGCCGTTTTATAACGTCGCCATGTCGCACCAGACATAAAAGAGTCAGACACACTGACAAGAGAACTTTAGCATGATTTTAAACCGGCAAGTAGTGAAAAAAACCGCAAATACCACAGTTGCGACTTCACCAAATAGCACACAACATACCTATTTCCCATATCATCGTTTTAAATTTAGAGAAGCTTAACAGTACGAATAAAAAACAATATTTTTCTCTCGAATTCGTCCCTATTCGGTGAAGTAATGTGCAAACGAACACACGGGGTTCCCCTAATAAAGTAAATCTCTGAAACCCAGTCACAGTAAGTGGATATTTCACAAAATAGCCATTTAGTCGGTAGTTCCACGTAAAAATCGGATGATCTTAAGCCAACGAATAGTTTTTAAGCAAATTGTTCCTGTCTGTTGAAAAACACTTTCTCCCATCGGGAGGAAGGAGCTACATTTTGGCGAATAGAGAGGTTGGCTCGCTCTGGGGAATGGAGCAAATACGGTAGAAGAAACAGCCACATAAACGAGTAGTCGACGAGCGATTCGGCATACCAATAGTTTGAAATATTCCCAGTATTGACAAGAACATCCAAGCTAACCACCACTGAGCTCATGCTCCACAGGGTTTCAAGGTTCGATGTCATAAGCAAAGCACTCTACTGTTCTTTCTAAGTGAGCTGACAGGCCACAATACACTGCAAGAAGCAGTGCACTCTCAAGAGTCACAACCTACATTACGCCGAACCTAAGGCCCTATAGGGAGACGGGAGACCTGGAAAAGGACGTCTAGTTTAGAAGAATCATCCAAAAACCGTCGCGGAAACGCCGTATTTCCACCACGGAGCTCCACCATATTCTGACGCTGAGTAGTAAAATAAATTCATGGGTTGGAAACGGCACTCGCCACAGCACTGAGATCGTGCTTTCGACAGTAAACAGGTTCTACTATGTGTGTAGCAATTATTGAGAAATTGTATGGAAACCAGTGCATGTGCCATCCCGCCGAAGCAGAGATTGCAGACGCTGACCAGTTTTAACCAGGGATAACCGAAAACCAAGCTGCTTGTGTGTGAATGGCTTGGCCACTGACTGATAAACCAACGCCGCGTGCTGTTAACCAAGGCACGTAATGGCGGTGGTATGCGTGATGTTTTTCATGGGGCTATGAAGGAACAAAACGTACTGCTGATCAACAGAGTGACAGATAAATTTCAACAGAAATGCCTGGTACAGGGCCACCAAATGTTCCCCCAAACTAGACGTCAGCTCACTCGGGTGGATAAAAAACATGTGTGTCCAATAACTGAGCAACATCAGAGAATGACAGAAGGCATGTGTGAAAGGCAACCCATATGGTCTTATGCTCTGGGACTTTAGGGAAACCAGATTTCCGAAACCAGTCTGAGACGACCTAACCACACATAGCAAAAAAGGACATGTGGCTAACCAGACAAGAAGCGCGTGTAGTTGGAAAATAATCTTAATTAAGCTTAATGCCACAAATCAGAGCGTGTCGAAGGACCCTATCGAACTGATCGGGTTTGAGTTAAAGTAATACAAATGATGGTTGAAATAGGTCTTCTCAGCTAGGCACCAAATGTGCCGTGTTGTTGTCAATATGAATACAGGAACAAGTAGTACTGCGATTAAGTGCAGAAAAGGATAGTATCCCATTCGTGTGACAAACATATGCGCAAACTGTCTTCGACCTCCAACCAGTAAGCCTTACTTGATTGTTCAGGTACGCATACAGAGAACTAGCAATGGCGCACAGCATGCTGAACAAACCGGTACGTAAACCATCAACCAAATAGTCCCGAGAAGGAACAACGGTTGATAGTTTGTGAAGGAAAAACTCAACAGGAAAACCTTAGTCCTCTGTACACTTACATCTCAACAGAGTCAGGTCACCAAGGTGCAAATTCTCAGCCAGAAAATCTCTAGTTGAAGTCCGGTCAACATGTGAAGGTGTTTACTAACAATATACTGAACATGTTTGGTAAAAAGGTGGGCCACACAAAAGAACGCATTAAATAAAGATATCTACGAACAATAGAGACCAAGAGGGGGCGAACAAAGTTTTAATACACTGGACGAATTCAAAAGTACATCTTCCACCAAGAGGTGGTTTAAATCAAGCCCTAACGGACAGCATCAGTGTTGAGCACTGAGGTCATGCTGCTGCTGATGATGATGACGATCAACGGACCTACGGAGAAGACCTTCCAGCTGAGGAATCGGGGAAGTACTGAGAGGGAGAGTTAACTAGTCGGGTACGTCACCATTTCCCTGCTTTATATCCAATCTGTTTTTGTTGCTACTCGGTAGAAATGTAGAAAATGTATGCATTTTTTGTATCTCGCATTTTTGCTCTTGTTCTAGTTGATGAATTAAACAGCAAACTACTCTACGATAAATCAAAGTCCCAACGAAACCTGACAACCTGTAATCAGACCTGTCGTGTTTGAAGATTGTACACCAAGCAGGATGTTAACTCCCAGCTGCTCACCTGGTAACGCAAAATTATGAAGGAACGAGTAATCCACACGGTATGGAGCACAGTCATCTGTCCACCATATTTCGGAGGAAGACCGACAACCAGTTTTCATTCTCAGTACTAAAATAACATCTCTTGAAATGTGAATCCAAGACTCTATTCAAACTCAACTGTTAATAATGAGGGTAAGACCATTGTTTGCAGCTGTGGCGTGGGTCAGGGAAATGCAGTCCAAGGTAGGAGGGCTTAGTTACAAGGCGAGAAGGAGCTACGGAAGAGGCTCCCGCCAGAAAACTGCAAGTGAGAGATGAGATGCGAAGTTGAGTCACCTAACCGCATTCTTCAAAAATGTGCAGCTACTCAAGACACGATCTGCGCTCGGCATATCAGTCTAGTCCAGAGGGTGTCACAAACTATAAGGGGAAAGAAAATGGAAGTCCTAGTTAGACCGATTATTTCTACAGCTAACATCATTTATAAGCCTGATCTGGTATGCTCATCGAAGCGGATAGTACAGGCGATAGATGTGTTGGTTAGTCACATTGATAGAGTGGAGATGGTGTACGGGGTGATATAACGAATGCGCTAATCGGTGAATCCAGAAGTGCGTGTTGAGTGAGAATGATGCATACGCGGTTGATATGTTCGAACAGAGGCCTGTTCTTAGCCGGCTTAAGAAGGATCCTATGGAAGCTGAATGTTCCACGATCGGTATTGGCTAACTTGTAAGTGAGAGCGCTAAGGAAGCCATTGAAATATTATGATGTGTACATGCTTGGCACCTATGATGGGGATCTGCGTCCGGTTTTCCTGTGGACGTCGGCCAACGACGAGTAACTTTCGAAATCGCAAGGAGAAGAAATTCTGATGTGCGACGTCCGCGCGAGAACTAGCTCAACTGGGCCACATGCCCACAACAGATAGTGCTTGGATGGCTTGACAGCATGGACTTCGGTGTATTCTACACTCAAACTGCATAAATATGCCTTGTTCTGCGGTTCGGTTTATGGTCTCCTCTGGATTATTATAGTCTTTAGTGTATTCTATTGCATATCCCTCATCTACCCCATCTGTGAAGCCTCTCAGAGACAATGACAATAGCCATGGAAAGTTTGGTCCCAGACAAACGTAGCAGATATCTTACTTTACTATATGCGCCATCACCCTGAGATAGGAGGGTTGTGAATGAATTCAAGCAAAAAGTGTAAAAACTGACCTGCGATTCATGACACCCGCTAACGCCGCCGGCACGATCAACCTGTATTGAAAGGACAGGCGTAGAGAAAAAAGCGATAGAATACAAGAAGAGAGCACAATGCTTGATCATGAACGTCGCTGGACAGCACTCAGTAGGGTTTCCGCTCAGAAAGCAATAAGTACTAGTCTTTTAAAGCAAGGCAGAAAAACTTCATCTTCCATTCGACGACCTTGGCTAAGACCAGTCACACCAAACATATAAGGATCCATCCTGAAAGTGCGTGTATGCTTTCCCTCATTTGAGAGACAGGAAACGCCTAAGCGTAATCACGTAAAAATTTTAATAAAAACCCATGAAACATTCTACTTTTCAACAACTATTGGCATATCTGATTTCGAATTATCGCAGTTAGTTTTCTATCCATATTATCTACAGACATCTGATACCCTGTAAAAACTGGCAAGAGATTTCGGATTTCTCTCGAGATGACTGTTCACCAGTGTTTCTGGCGCCCGAAAGATAACCCTCAAAACATCAAGGGGCGAAACCTACTCCGATGAATCTCCAATGAGCATGTTGGAACAGTAAATGTATGCTCGAGAACAGATACACTTTTAGTGGAGCGATATTAACCAGAATTTAACAGTAAATATGAGCTAAATCTTCACGATCCTTCAACTAAACACAATGGTCTGACTACCACGGTGACATATTTGTGTTCTAATCATGTTCACCAAGCACTATAGTGCACCGTGATAACAAAACAAAAGAAAGACACGGTAACTGTTTTCCGAAAAAAAAACTGTCGCGCAATGACTAGCTGCTCACCGGTTACCTGAACCATACCAGCTTCTGCCTCTATAATGTGTCTACATTCACTAAATGGGACTACACAAAAACAGGGAAATTAGCATTTAAAGACAGGCTTCAGTCACTTGCATCCAACTACAACCGATACACTATCATACAGTATAACCTCGAAATAAAGTCACTCGCTACGGAAACTCTAGTCTTTCAGCACCAATAGCCTTGCGATTTTAGCTATGCTTATCGATATGCGTCATCTGTTATCAAAATCGGCTTGCCACCATTACAGCCCCGGTAATTCGATGGACATTATTGAAAGAGTCCTTGTGCTTTACAAATACTCTACCAAGAAACAGAAAATCCTGCAATCTGTACGAGCTTTCCAGTTGAAAGTCGCCGCCCGAGGAACCAGTTAATATTGGAGCAAGTGTTGTGAACTGCACGATTGTCGGATTATTGTGTGCTATGTCCTACGTAAGAGCGAGCTACATACGCTGCCGATCAGTTACTCGTTTCCGAAGTGCATAGCACTAAACTGCTGACAGGGAGTTTGCGAGCCTGAATCTCCCTAGGGGAGACAGGCGCACGGCGCTGCATGATTATTCGGCGTAGTTTGACTTCGCTTTCAGGATGGAGCCTCAGTTGAAATCCCGAAATCATTTCAATACATACAAACTACTGAACTTCACACAACACCAACCCACCATTCCGGTTGGCACTGTATAATATGTGTTGACAAACTAGCGGTGTTTCAGCCAGTTAAGCACACTCGCTTTGTTGTCGAAACATGACTACTAACCATGACCTGTTTAAGAGCACCAACTGATGGGAAAGATGGGATAACTATCTCAGCGAAGTCGTTCAACCTTATGGCAGTAAAACTCACACAGGCCATAATCACGGTTGCATCAGTATGAAAATGGATGTAGCTACGGCACAATCAGTGCTCCGCTGCAGTAAAGTTTACTGTAATTTTCACTTGTTCGAACAAGAATTCATCATCATCTTGGTAAGCACGCCGGTCTAATGTTAAGCAGAGAACTATCCTATACCGAGTAGAAATCCGTTCTGGTAAGGTCGATGCAAACACCGTCACCACATCCTCCTTACTTTATATTGGACCAGAAGAGTTGTCTGCGTGAGTAAACAAAGCTTACCTCCACGATGAACTCGTAATTTGGTTTCTCAAACACCGGAGGGCAATCGTTGATATCTTGCACACGTACACGAACCAACGTCTGACTTGTGAGTGCTTTTGGTGACCCATGGTCAGTAACGGAAGCAGTCAACCAATATTCATCTATCAGTTCTCGGTCTGGTTCGAACAGCAGTGTCAGGCGACCGGTTTTGGGATCAACCTGGAATCGAGTATTCACCTCAGACGGTGAGAGTAATTCCCGGGCCGAATTAGGCGGTTCATATATGAAGGACATCCATTCCGTGGAGTTTAACATAGACAGATGATAACTCAATCGACCGTTTTCTCCACTATCAGCATCCACTGCCTGAAGCTGAAAGGATGAGAAAATGGGAATAAGTGCATCTTAGTAAACAGCCATAGAGACAGACTAATCATAAACAGTACCGCATAGAGCCCAAACTCACTTGCACTACAGGATAAGTACATTAGGGGATTTATGGATAACTGCACAAAGTATGGAATTCAATAACAAGAGATCAAAAGATACCAAGCGATGATGTGGCGACTTTTCTGCCTTATTGGGTGGATTACTTAACCACATATTGTAGATAGCTAACTCCGGCGTGACTGATCATTAATCTAAGTAAGCTGTTAACAAAACCAACTGCATAAACAACACATGAATGTGAACTGAACGAAGGTCGTTAGCGCGGGAAGACCCGGAGCAAGTAAAACCTTTCCACATGATCAGAAAAGAACATTAAGGCAAGCGTACGGGCAGTGTGCTTTGAGTTGCTGAACCATAAATAGCAACGTAAGTGTAGTGAAGTGAAGTGTAGTGTAAGTGTAAGTGTAGTGTAAGTGTAGTGAAAAGGATAACTTTATCCCGTCGATAGACGTAAGTAAAAAAAAGCTGATGGTGCAAGGTAGAAGTCAATGTCAGAGAGAGAGAGAGAGAGTAAAGGTCTCACATAGAAAATTCGTGCACAATGTCCTCCTTCATCAATAGTAGCACTTTAGAGTATCGACCATTTCTCAAAAAAAAAACGTCTTGATCCAGGCAAGTACAAACAATCCGAAGCGAAAAGCTGTCAGGAAATCACGAGAATCTCAAAGATTCATCAAACATGGGATTACAACGTCGATTGTTGACAACCTGTTATTAATTTGGAATCAGTTGAGTCTAAAATTTTCCGGGGAGTTTCACTAGAATTCCGTTAAACAGTTAAATCTGCTGAAAATTCTTCGGTGATTTATTTAGTTTAGCCTAATCGACCCTAATTCAGCCGATTCTCAGTTCAAGTTACCGGATCCCAAACCAGGCTGATGAATACACTTCTCTGTGATCAAGAGATCATCTCAACCAAAGTCGCCAGACTGGTCGTAGACCGAGCAAGCCTTAGTTAATGCCACAAATTACCAAATAACCAGCCATTTTTAGGATTGCAGACATTTGTTCATAGGTTCCATAGGTTCCGCAGATGTACATGCCAAGAGAATTGTTGAAAATATATGTTTGTTGGGCTAAGGATAAGATAGTCTTTAATACCTTCGCAGAATTTATTAGATAACCTGAAATCTGATATGTATACTATGGAAAGTACCGTACAATATCCAAAAATTTATGTCCCCTATGCGTCAACGAGCCTCAGTGCGACTTTGCAGTCGTACCAGCTGCGTCCCGTTCCTATCAGGACTAATTTTCACGGTGGATATGCAATCAGAACTAAGCTAGGTAATGGCGCCACAACCATTTTTTACTCGAAACATTAGTGGGGATTAGAGACAAAAGGTGAAAATTATTCGAATCGGTGTCAGGATTAGCAGCGCCACCGAGGAATGACGGCACCCAGTACAACCGATCGATGAAAAATTGATTGAGGCGATAACATTGCTTTTAGATCATGTCTGACAAAAGAGGAAACGTTTAAAATTCATGACTTACGCGACCAACCAAAGTTCCATTCCGACTGTTCTCAACAACAGTGAATGAGTAAAAGTTGGCGAGTAGATCTTTGAGCTTATCTGGAATGATCTCATTAATCAAGTTGGATTCAGCTAACGGTTGGCGCCCCACAAATTGCGGTCGATTGTCATTCACATCACCGACGGTAACAGTAACAACGGCTGTGGTACTCAGAGGCGGATCACCATGGTCGCGAGCCTCCACGGTGAGGAAGTAGGAGGAGACACGCTCATGATCCAATTCTCCCTCCAAAAGCAAATCACCTGTACAATGAAAATGTAGGTTGGGAGGATAATAGCGCCAAGCTTGTTAATCAGCAAAATCAACCAGACTAATTAGTTATTGGAAGAAATTAGGCCTCTTCAAAACCGACTGAGAATTTCGGGTCGGTTACTACGATCAACTTAGTGGTTATGGCGCGAGTTCCCCACCAGGTGGACAGTCCCTGGCTGTTATATGGATCTGGGAAACCTATGAATGTTTCAGTCATCAAGCCCTTTCTCGGTCGAATGGGAACTATGCACAGAAAGGGCGCCATAGCTGGATGATGATTGGCTTTTATTCTTCTATCGGGATTTCGTCGACGAACACATCACCAAGAACGAGAGACCAAAAGAGGATTAGATGATAACGGGTACCTAAAAAAGTAAATCAGAAATTCAAACTTGGTAATCCGAGTAAGTAGGAACTCATAATCCAGAAATGTAAACCGATGATGAAAATCCTGATTAGCAATCGCGGTCAAGCAAAATAAAAGAGAACCGTTTGGAGTGGAGGCTCAAAAACTTGGTCTTTTCTTTGCAGTGCGTTCATTTAATTTTCTCATGCAAGTGTAATCAAAACTGTTCGAAACTATATTAAGCCAAGTGAACCGAGAATTTTCCAATATTCTGCAGACACATAAGTCCAGTTGAAGCTATTCCGTGCAACATAGGTGTGCAGATATGATAGACACCATTGCATTGAATCTGCATAATGAAAACGTCAAAAAACAGACGTTCCACTACTGTACCCAACGAAATGTGCGTGTGTACGCTCCTATGAGCCGAAGGTCGGTTTTTCGTGACAGCTTAGCAGATAAGTATATGGGAATGGCAGGAACAACAAACAAACAAACTCGACCTAAAAACCGAACTCAGAATGGTGGAGGTGAAACGAATTGTTTGATTGCTAAATATGGGTAGCACACGACAAGCCGTCCTTCTCAACTAAACGAGACATTCGCAATCGTGTGGGTGGAATTAATAGCCCAAGAAAGGAGAGATACGATCACACAAGGCGCTCAGAAGTGGATGATGTAATAGAGGTGTCATTAGTGACAATTTTATTCTCGTTCTGGCCACCGGAGGGTAACAGTTGGATCAGTGCAACGCTATCTTCATTTAACGACCCCCTACATAACAACGGCTGCAAGGAGTTAGATCAATATATTGCCAGTCAGTCTAAGATGTAGCCATCCGCACGATATAGTCTAAATCGTTCGTTTCTTCAGAATGTTGGCGGTATTCTAACGGCAATGGTGAACCAACGAAATCTGCGGAAGTCGGTCGCTCCAAACAGGAGAATGAGGCCGGTGTTCGGATTCGATGTTCGTTCGAATATGCAATCCAGCTCTATATAACATACAAATTCAGTATTAAAGATCAAATCAATCAATCTGCTAAGTAGGGCTGGAGCTCATCGCGTGGATATAACAGGATGAGTCAGGTTATGCTTTGACTAACAGCCGTCATCGTCGTCATCAGAGAAATCAGCACCAGTGTTGATAGTGATGCTTCACTGCCTTCTAGCCACCAAGTTAATTTGATTATACTTAAAGTTCTAAAATTAGAAAAAGAGGAAAGAGTGAGTGAAGTACGAGACCCGGTGCTCGCCTAACATTGGCATTATGAGGTGCTTACACCACCAAGCGATCAATCAAACAATCTGGGAAGAAAATAGCAGCACGAGTACCACTGAAATCGAACAGCCGCCATTTCCTGCAATGTCTGCAGCAAATTGCAGGGAGGGCCACAAGAACCCAATCCTGAAAGGCGGACCACACCAACAACACGCAAACCCTTCTTACTCTCTTTCACACCCTTCTGCCAAGTCATACATTTTCCACCTCACGGTTTGCTCAATTCTGAAGGATACATAGGAAACAGCACTCGTCTCGGCAGGGGTAGCACGTGTCCGGAAGACCGCAAGTGGCGATATTACATGTTCCACGTGATTGAAGTACCTGCTGCACAACCGAATACCCATTTTCTAATTACCTCGATACCAATTCTTTGACGCTATCCGACACCGGCACTGATTCTGAGACATCGTTGGCCAAAAACCTGAAGACGCCTCACACCATCCGTCCGCAAAGGCCACGCCTCGCAACCAAAGAACAGTGCAGCCATTGCTGTAACGTAGTACATGAGAGCCTTGAGATCCATCAATATGTCTTTTGATACCATAAGTGACACGAATTAGCAAAACATGATTCGGCTCTTTGAGATTCGTGAATTAACTTTATTAGACACACTTCCGTCAGAACTAACACAACTCCCGAAGTATTTACTAATAGCTGTCGCCCTCAACCAAAACAAACAAGCCGAAATTTCGCAGTGAAGTTATTTATAGGATTAACTCCATAAACTCAATAAACTGAACTACTTCTAAGCAATAAAACAGTCATCATTCACTCTGACGACCCTGAAGGACGATCAGCTGAGAACCAAAACTCCTATATTTTGATTTAAGGATGTCATCGAAGAGGCAAAATACTGAGTAGGTACAAGTAGGGTGAACTGCACGCTGGGTTGCCACAATCAACAGGTCGTGAATAAGTGACAGTTGAGCCCCCCCCCCATAACGATGTAGTCAGGAAACGTAAAAAGCCATCTATAAGCGCCAATTGTGGAGTGTTTAAAGAATAAAATCACGTCAGAACTTGAAAAAGCTTCAATCGTCACTTACACCAGAATCTCACTGCACCAAAAGAGACAGCTTTGTTCCCTAATATGATATCGGTGAAAGGACAGTTAATCGAGACTAAATCAGTTAGTCCGCTTTGTCAAAGACTCCAGCCTTCTGAGGCCCACTCTGGGGGGAAGGGGATGAGCCCAATACAGCCGCACACGCCTGTGTGACAAACTGTCAAACCAATGACATCATATTGCCAGCTTAAACGACCCACCAGTTCCGATCAAATCATAGGTGAGAAAGTACCTGTTCACACGAAAGTATTTCCAACCCCATAAATGTTACTAATACAAATAACTATCTGAGCCTTCAATGCCATATGTGATAGGACGACTGATCAACTGACTGCATCTTTTGCTTATTTGTTTTGTTTGTTTTCCTCCGATCGTGGGAATTTTTTCACCTCAAAGTTGATACTGAACAGTGAAACAGGAAGGCAAGACAATTCTTACAGAACTGTTTCATGGAACGTTAGTGGAATCTAACGTGGAACTGAAGAAAATAAGTTCTGTGCGCAGCATGGTCAGATCAACTGACAAAAACCAAGTTCAGGGGAGGTGAACTGATAAATAGCCGCGATGAACAGAAGTGAGAGATAATCGGCAACAAACTGAACGTCCGGACGGACCATAAGTAAGCCAGGGTCTAAAACCAGTTGAGGTAATTAGGTTGGTATGGAACATCGGTTCACGTTTAGACTCCCTGCGGAGAGGAAAATTGGTAGTGGTAAACCGTAGACGGTGTGCATGTGCGCACATTCATCTGTGGTAGTGGCAGTAGTAGTAATCGAAACGACAGCAGTAGTGTGATAGAGAGAGAGAGAGAGAGATGAATCAAGTCAGCTCCACAGGTTATGAGAATTGGATTAACAGCTGGCAATCAAGGTTGAAGGACGAGAGGATATGCGACGACAGGTGATGGTGATATGGAAGAGGGTACAACAAGGGAAGGACTGACACAACTGCAAGCGATGATAGACCCCGGTGTACAACAACCATAATTTGCAATGCGAAGAGTGCTCCCCTTAACCCATGCGTGTCATTTTTACGCGGAGATGTGCGTTGGTGAGTAATAATGAAAAGCAGAAAAACATCATCAATTTCAAATCCGAATCGAGAGCCCCATGACACAGTATCAAGTGTCGTAAAGTAGTGAACCGAAAAATGTATCTATAAGGTAATGTTCAGCAGGGAACGCAAAAGGGGATGTAGGGACAGTTTAGAAGAACGATGCAGGGCACCAGTTTCAACCTGCAGTGTGCTGCCGGTAAGGAGATGACAACAAACGTTGGGGGGGGGCGTGACAAAAGCTGAAACGGGAGTATGAAGATTAATTGCAAACAGACACAGATAGGTGGGAATGGGACGTTGGTACCGGTAGAAGCGGAGCTACTCAATTAGGTAATTAAACACACAATTCAGACAGTCGGATAGAAATTTTGCTGGCATCGACCTGGACTACCTAGAGTTGTGTAGTCTTTTTATCTATGGGGTCAAATAACAGTTTATGGAGACGCTAGTACTGTACTTCCATCATACAGTAGATGAAAAGGAGCAGCTAAGTACGATTGCTATCACCATCGCTGATCACCACCAATCAACCTAAGTACAACTGCCTTCGAACAATCGAAAGGCGCAGTTAGCAATTTAATAGTGAAGTTTCGTTCGATCTACTGGAAACCCTGAAGAAAGTCCCGACAGCAGATGGGAATTCAAAACTAATTCGGACGGACCTCTTCAGCTGTCCAATAAACGGTCAACTTTTAGCCTCATATGTTCGACAATTGTGATGTTATGGGGGAGAGAGGGTAACCAAAACACTGGTTATAATGTTTGCTTTTCTCACATAACCTCCATTCCATTTGTATATAAATGTCCAATGAAGAGAAACGTTACACAGTTGCCACTTCGCTAACATAAGACAGAGGTACTTTTTTCGATTATGGACTTCATATCCTTACAGGCAGGCTATAGTATAGGAAACAACAAAGAGGGTTACCGCACAATGATTATTTTTCATCTAAATCTCAGAAGCGATCATCGAGTAGCAACAAATGTCCCGCAAGATTGAGACACGTTCTAGAAGGTGCGAATAATCATGACGGCACTATCAGTTGCTGAAAGCTATTAGTCAAGTATGTTTGCCTCATATTAACGTGGTTACTCAAAGCCCTGGTTGGTTAGCAATGACATGTACAACGTCTTTTTGCACACATTCCAGCATACTGAGATTCAGGAATTTCACACCGCTCCTGTTAGTTCCGGGGCACAAAAACAAAACGAATATGAACGCGATGTCACTCAGAATGGTCAGACCGGGGAGCTCGAAGCGAAACAGCGCTTACAGTCGGATGCGGGTTCAGCGTCACCAGCAAATCCAGATTTACTTGGCTTGGTTATAATGTGTATGTTTCAGCAATTGAGCGAAGGAAGTATAGATGACCACTGACTATGTCAAATGAGTCGACACCTGCATGTAACATACGGGCTCGTTCACACAGCACGCGTACAAGGACACGAAAACAAATGATGCAACGCAACTGAACGCACAACTTAACCCTTATTCTATTCGAACTGTCGAACGCAGGACCGAAAGCCTGTTTCAGACAGTAGAACAGGCGGTTTAATTCCTCGCGAAATAGGCTCAAACCAATTCGGTTTTAAGGGGAAACCCAACTGATACCAGCTAAATCATTCATTTATGATGTAGTTGATGGAAACCCGAAACTTGATGAGCCACAAGAATGGTGAAACAATTCGTAGGCTGCCGGAGTTTTCAGCAACTTTATCAGCAGTATTTCATCAAGGTCATTCTTCTTCTAACGAGCTCTTCCAATTCAGAACAATGTAATTGACAATGAACAGTCTGGCCATCTGTCCACACAACAGGTTTCACCGATTATGTTGTTGACCGTACATACGCCATTTAGTTTAAGAAAAAAGGATAAAAACACCAAACAAGACACAACCTTCCCCATAAAGTTCCATCCAGAGATGAGTGCTGAGGCAGTGGGTGGTAGGCCATTGCTGAGACCTATCAGCACTGTGCGTTGGGACTAACAGAAGTAAGAAAGATACAAAGCTTAACCGGCCAAGTGGTGATGCGGCCAGATGCCGATCCCAATGTTTCGTAAAAAGAAATGGACTAGTAAGCAAGGTAAACTGGAGTAGAACGGTGTCATTTTAAAACACACAAGGGGTAGGAAAATCCCTCACACTATTCCGGATGTTATGGAATTACCGAACTAAATATGCTCCAAAAGAAGTTGAGTAGGTCACCCGACTGCTTTGTCGGCTACAGAGCGTGAACGTGATACACATTTGTTACCCGCAAACAAAGCAAGTATATTTTCACGCTTTTATTGCTGTAATGAGTAAGCAGTTCACTGAGAGGAGAGGCGAACAGCCAAATTGAGGGCGATCATGGAAAAACTAATTCTGATAATAGGAATGCGTGTCTGAGTATTTGTTCGTCCGAGTCAGTTTCGTTCATTGATGGCAACTATCCATTGAATCGATGGCCTGATCAGTTCACTACATGTAGTGCCACATGTATTTCGGAAAGCAGATGCATTTTTGCTGACTAAACAACTGAATCCACGGAAGGAGCATCCCATCAAAGGAGAACATCGGTGACCTAAGGAGGATTGGCTTTCTCCTACGAAATGTCATTTATCGGAGGGATGGGTGATTGCATTAATTATTTTTTGGTTTACCAATGCGCACGGGAGAAAAGGGACGTGCGATAAAATTCAAATTCCTACGAGGATCCGAACGGTAGGTTACTCCATTCAACTAATTCACTGAAGAGCTTCTGTGACCTTATCATACCAGAAGCTTCTTCATCCTAGACCTCAACTGATCGTATGAACTCAGGTCACCGTGCGCTCTCCACTCGCGCCATCTGCTGCATTGTACTATCGCAGCTAGGCAACAGGCTGATTTGGTGTCAAGCGAAGCGTAGACATCTACATTATCCACGATGAAATCCATATTAATCCATCCTTGGTATAAGCGTTCAATTTGTAGTTGAAGTCGGCCGACTGTCCTTGAGTACATTGGTTTGGTGAGCCGATGACTACCTACGCGAATTAGTGTTCAGGAGAGAAATTGAAATTCCACCAGTTTCGTTCTGCGGCGCAGCTAGCGAGGGTAAGCAGATATTCGGACTCGGGTCACACCGTTGTTTGGGAGGATCAATGAGTACAGTTTTCACGCTTGGCAGATTGATTTGTGCTTCAAACCGTATCTGTTATTAATCTTGCTAACTAATGACCTCAAACGCAAATCTGATGCTAAGCACCATCCGGATAAACTGTGCAGTAACTTGGGTTGGAACGTCCGAAAGAAAGTGCACGATGGGCAGGTTTTGGTCTGTTTCGTTGTCCGCAATTTTAAATTAAAAGCCTCGTGGTGCAGTGGCCTTTCGGAAGGCTTTCAATAAGACGGTCGAGTGAAGAGACAGACCAGACATGTGTACGCAGATAGGAGTAAGTACAATCCATTTTCACGCAGATACCAGTTGAGCGGCCTATGATTAATTTTTGGCGAACAGTGGCTGCTTGCTTGGTTGGTTCGGAGTTAACTGAGCTACAAAAATTGATAGGTGGGATCAAAATACTTAACTATTTACTAGCGCCCCATGGGCACTGCAATCACTTCAAAGTTTTCTGAGTGAGGAAAAACGTCTAACCAGACTGAAAAAACGCTCGCAATTTACAGCACCATTGCAAGCTAAGCAAGTTCATTAGCTCAGTACAAAAATAAATCCCAGAAAATCAGAAAACCCGCTCCAACGGAAAATTCTAATCCACATAAGTTTGATTCATATGTTAATGAGACCCGTTTGGACGCAAGAAAAACACTGGATGAAGACAAGAAGCCGATAAGATTACACAACATTAGTCAAGCCGCAAACAAACCTGCTATAAGATCGGTGTACAATAGCTGAGGACGGTCTTTCTTTTTTTGGTAACTCAAGAGGCTCTGGGTGTTGTGCAAAATGAACCGGCTGCCGCAGTTCTGATTGAAAGTACTCCCCAAAATGTGAAGACCAAAGACTTGATGCAACTAATTATTCAGTAAAGTCACCCACCTTCCAAATTTTTATCAATAGCAATCTTATACGCACGTGAGTTTGTTTGCAAATACTTCTGTGTTTTACCGCTAGATCGTTACTGCCAGTCAACCAAAGGGTTCTCTGCAGCAAGCTGACTGAAATGCTGGGGACTAGTACACATGCCAGTTCACTTACCATGGAGACTGTCCACATATTCATTGTCCGTTGAATTTCGGCAGCAATAAGGGTGGTGAAACGCCAGTTAAACGCAAATGTCAATAAACTGACTATCTAACAGGCTGAACAACACTGTTACCGAGAAGAACCTTCACCTGACGACGAACACGTTGGACTACAAACTGATAATCTCTTCGTAAGACATCAACAGACAAATTCAGCGCAATGCGCCTTAGGAACATGAGTGAAGTTAGTAACTTTTGAAGCTTAAAAGAAAGAAACAAGTCGGTCATTGTTGTGCAACCAATGGTCGAAATGGATTCGACGATACATGACTAACTCTAAAAAACAATGTGATGAAGAAACCACTGGAGAACCAAAAGAGCACTCTCCAATGCTTGAAGAAGCCGCATGTGGATGTTGAGTGGAAACGAGTTAAGCGAGCTAGAGGTTAAGAATTAAAAAGGTGCCGTATCAGTAAATCAGATAGGGCGACAATGTGGACCGGGGAGAACGTGCATGGCATTGAGTTGTACAAATCAAAGCGGAAGAAAAAATCGTGATGGTGTGGCACTCACTGTTCTAGAGTAATGCCCCCCCCAGAAGAAAACGTGCGAACCTATTTTTTCACAAGAATTTTTGTCTGTGCTATCCATCCCTGTCCAGTCACCACAAGAAAACCTCCTTTTCGGAGCCAAAAAGGGCTAAAATAATGCGATGAGTTCTCAACAAGAAAACACCGGTATCAGGCTTTCCATGCCACCATCTTTAGACGTTATCCAATACCAAGGAAACTAGCTTTAGCTGAAGCGTCAGGTGGCCTTTCGTGGCATATTCGGTTGAAGACGACTGTAAAGAGGTTCAATTGGGTCTTCCTTCAACACCTTGAACTGCAAATGGGTGTCTGAATCCACAAATCGGATATACTTGTGTGGTTTACCAAACAACCGATGGAGCCCCATGAGGAACTATCACAATGATAATGCTTTTTGTTAGTGGTTCGGATTTCAGGCTAAAAATAAAAATACCGATAGCGCCGTGCAACATCAGCGCTACTTTCCTGATAGCGTATCTTAAGTTTGGGACAGTTCGCCTAGTCGTAATGAGGGTTGGAGTTATGGGCGATAGAAAAAAGACCAAACAAGGCACAATAATTTGATACTGCGTAATTTTCTTGGATTCACTTCGTAATATTAAATCGCATTCGGTATATGAATCTATCGAAATTCATACTTGACTGCGACTAATGGGGAAATGCAATATCCCTCCGCAACGACTTATGGGATAGAAAATGGCGCTCATATTGACGAAATGCACTGATATAAAGCAGGTTTATTTACCATCTCAGGCAACCACTCTCGTCGAAATAAAAATTGCCTTCGAAAGCTGAGAATAATCCACTGAGAATAATCGCGTACAACTAAATGCAAGTGAACCATCTGTCGAAGGTATCGGAGACAGTACATAATGTCTGTCCCTCCGAAGGAGCGCCTTTCCATCTAGCGGATATCTTAGTATTTCTCTAAGTTGATGCCTCGTGAAAGGCAATGGCATTGCCCGAACGATGACACAACCGGTAAGCAAATCCCACATTGCCGTTCGCTTAGTTCAAAGTGTGCGAACCCTGAGGAATGAAATAAACTGCCAGCTTTCAACCAATGAATCAGATGAAACGGGATTTGTGCCGAACAAACAGTGCGGAATTGAGTTGCCAAGCAGGAACAGCCAAATGAACTTGACAACGCTGGATTTCGACGTTCATTAGTGTTCGACAAACGCGCCTGGAAGACAACCGTTGCGTGAATGCATTAAGTGTGCTGCAGATCGCATTTGAGTTTCCGAATATTCCCAAAATAGAAAAAAACGGGATCGCGGATATTGTGGGAACAAGACAGTTCCATTTAGATCACTTATATTATCCACACTGTGCGTGCATCAATCCGGTTAACAATGTCAAATAGAAATGGCGGGAAAGTGGAAACAGAAGTAATCATAAGGCAGTCATAACTTAGAAATGGTTATAGGTTGACTGGATCAGGAAATTAAGTTGACGATGGGGAGTGACAGATGTTAAGCAGCAAATCTAGGGAAGTGCCATGCAGTGGAAATCGGATGATCAACTGGTTAGAGCCGGTTGTTCCGGTGAACTGCAAGCAGTCGGTGCGCATGGAAGTCTGTCCCCGAATAAATGTCCGGTGTATGCAAATGGTTGGAATCTGAAGCAGACTTTCCAGGTGGGCATTGGCCGAGCCACTAGACGTCTGCTCCTAGGCGGTGCATAACAATCGGCTTGCGCGGAGCCCCGTATGCAACCCCCTGACGTTGAAGTAAACATGGGGGGATAAGATCGGCAGGTGCCCCCTCCCCCGCCGTGAATAAAGCTCTCCTCCTACATAAGTTTCATTGTTTTGGATGCTCTGCACCTTTATTTGGTTGGCTGCCTGACTAGTTTTCCTCTTGCTTCTATTACAAAAGAGTTGGTTGACGGAATTCTTTGTTTCTTATCGATCCCCTCTATATTCGTGCATATATATATATATATATATATATTGGAGCCCGTGACTAAACAGTTCAGCAGTAGGGCCTTCAATTGTCTGCGGGTTTTCATTGGAACCTAAACGCGATCTTTCACAGACCTCGTTCCGGCAACGTTTCACGCTGCTTATTGAAAAAACGAAACAACTTACTAATCCTGCAACATAAAGATCAATTTAGGTTGAGCTGAAGTTAAATGAAGACCATAACACAGTCTCTCTCCATCATCTTGTGGATATAAAGTATACGGACAATATATACGTCTAAGAGTTTACTTTCCTTCCTAATAGGTTGACTCAGGATTTAGATTAAATTGCTAAAGGAAGATATTCCTGGTATAAGCTATAAAAGTAAAGTGCTTATGGGCATTTTTAACCACATCCGAAATTTTCGGTTGTTCACAATTCCTGGTTTCCGGGATGTGGCCGATTGCACTGATAAGTATATACATAGGACCACCTCTGTCCGGAGCCGAAGTGAACACACTAAGCCAGGGCACCAGAACATTGAGCTAGATTTCACAGACAAACCGGAGGGATCAGAACACAAGACGGCAAGTGACGGGAATTACCATTGTCACTTTCAGGACCTCCAATAGGAAGCAACGAGGCGATCTCTCCTAGTCGTTTGAGGATTGCATTTCATAAAAACAGTCTTCCAATGTTCGGAAGTGGAAACAACCGGTAAACGACGTTTTCATGATACCTAATACAACCTCACGCAACTTGTTGGTCCAATAGTTAAGTAGATGAGGAAATACGTCGAAGAGCTTGTTATTCGGCCGTAGTTAAGCAGGCGTAGCAGCCACTCTTGAGAGTTCAAGAGCACATTGTTATTTCAGTGAGAAATGCGGCTGAGAAAGCTTGACGGAATCTACACTCATTAATTCGAACACGAAATCAATCTCAATTTTTTCTTCTCCGTCATATCGACACATTTTTCTCCCTAAAGTGGCCTGCTCACTAATGCAAAAGTCTGTCACACATTGAGAATTGGATCAGAAATGTTCCGCATGGAAGATGTAGGCTCAAATAGGGATACAGGTGGGGTCATGTATACTATTATTAGTCAGCTACTATGATCACTTTCAGTAATGCAACACTTGTTGATGTCCATAGACGAATGCGAACGGGGACAACAACAGAATGATAGCGCGGAAAATGTGAACGTCGTAAACAACGAACTAGTTGGAAGACGCAAGAGACGTATAGAGTACGGAACAATATTGATAAAAAAAATTGGTATTTTATCTGTGTTGGATCCCATTTCTGTTTGACGCACGGATCTGGCCGGAAGAAAAGATGAGTCTGACTGAAAAGTTGTCGCTGACGTTGAAGACAAGAGTTGGAAAAAATCTGTCCAGAAGTCTATCGAGCAAACTGGATAAAGCCAGGGAAACGGTGAAGTTTGAGTTCATGCACAAAATCTTTCGAAGCAAAATGATAAAAAATGAGAGTGCATTGTACCCAGTCTGGACAAAATACAAAAGCCCCATTTTTATGTTTCTAGTTCTTAAGCACACGATAAAGATGGAAACGATGGTAAGAAGAAGCAGCAATCGAACAGGTATCACAGTCGCCAACCAAACGTGCAACTGCTGTGTGGAAGTTGTACCCGTAGAACCAATCTTAAAGGTCGCTCAGCCATTAATGGCGTAATAAAAGGAAGAGGCATTTTGGCTAAATCGTTATGTGCTTCACCCAGATTACTTCCATAATGTGCAACAAGGAACGAATTTGATTATTTCAGCTTGAGTGGAAGAGAAGAGAATCTTGTAATTAGACGAGTAATTAGACACGACGACGAAACAACACAGAATCAAACATGAATAAACACTGTGAAAAAAAGAAGGAAATGGTGATGCCAATACGGAGGGTACGCGATATCGGTTGACACTGAGGCTGGCTGATGGAAAGGAATGTGAGGAACACTCATTTGCACACCGATTTGGTTTTAACGGGAGACTCAACTGAATCCCAGCTGATTTCCTAGTTTATCATAATCATCAACTGAATGTGCTGCAGCCTCAGGTTTCAGTTGGTACGATATTCGAGATATCGCAGTATATTTTTTGAAGGTTGCTGAAAACTTTTCGGCAACAAACCTATGAGTAGTTTCTTTAAAAAAGAACTTATTCTCTTTAATTTAGCTGAGGACACTGACAAATAATAAAATGAATGCTTAAGGAGAGGTGACAGGTCTGATTGAGGAAACGTACTGTGAAACAATTAGGTAATTAAGTTTTCAAAGACCAAACGGCAAGTCTTTGACTTACCTGTTGTCTCATTCAAGGAGAATTCCGGTTGTTTGGTAAGCAGCCTATAACGAACCACTGCATTTGTACCCTCGTCCAAACTAACCGCCTTCAAGCGAGTCAAGTGACGTCCGGCGGGCTCCAGTTCGGAAACGTGTATTTTATGCGCTGAGGTATTTACGAACTGCGGTGGTGAGTCATTAACATCCAACAAACGAATGGTGAACGTCGTCGTTGCCGTGAACTGGTTGGTACTTTTGGAATAAACTGAAGACGAAGGTGAACCGTCTGTTACGAAGACGGTCAAGGTATGCACACTCTGAGTCTCACGATCCAATGTTCGGCTGACCTTCAGCAGCCCCGTATGCGGCTCGACAGTGAAACTGGCTTCATGTGCCGAGTCGAGACTGTAGACCAGACGATTTGAGTCAACTGCAAAGCGGATGAATAGCACAGGAGAGTATTAAATGAGGAGAGTGTCGCTCATGTATATGGGGTAACTTGCAGTCATCAGAGTGAAAAGATTTTGGCCGTATACGGACAGCCGAGACCAATTGACAATGAGCCAATCAGACACGCGAAACAGTTATCCAATCACAACTTGGGGTTCGGAATATGTGCACATACGGGCAAGGGTACAAAAAGAGAACCTGGATGAGGTAATCCTGATAACGTATAAACAAGTCCGGTTAAAAATAGAGGGAACCACAGATAAAAAGTAGTGAAGCAAGCAGGTATAAACTTAGTGGTACTTCCCAAACGACTGCTGCGTAAAGAGCGAAACCGCAGAACAAACAAACGACATTAAACCATCACCAGTGCGCTGCGGATCAAAATTAGTGGGGGCTGCGCATGCATGGGTCTACTAACCCAAGCTCATCCCGGCTTATTATTGGTGCTGGAGTGAGCAGCAACCGATATGTTACGATTTAATATTGGCGGTTCTTGTGAAACTTTCCAGTGACTGGTATGGAATTTGAAAACTTCTCGCCAGCCGACGAACTACACAAAATTTCGAAAAGTGCATTGAATCTCCTAATCGGACTAAATAAGAATGTACGTGTGAAAACGTCACCTTGAGTCGACAAACTGATATCATTCAGAATTGTGAACCATCAGTTTTTATTGTTAGACTTCGGTTTTAGTCAAACGTTATATTGCGAACAAGTGGGGGATTACTAGCGGTGAAGATACGGCATGTATACTCGGAACTGTGCCAAACCAATTTGTACGGTCACAAAAATGAAGTTAGTGTGACAGAGTCACGCGATTAATGCCTACAATCGTTCCAAATATACAACTAAAGATTTGAACATGCATTTGGACGCTTAGCAGAAGACAACTAATTCAGGTGCGCGATGACCGAATGGAAGCTCTTGTAGCCGTTAGGCATTCCTAGGAGCTTAAGGACTCCTATTTTCTTTCCCACATACGTTGCTGTCTTAATATTTGCCTAGTAGGCTGTGCCGGACAATCTCAACATTTGACCAGGTAAACGTAGTTTGTGCATTCACTAACTGGAATGATATCTTTGTTCTTTAAAAGCCGTACGAATGCCAGTATCTGTGCCATATATGCAAGGTCTTTGAGTTCAAGTCTTTACGATGTCTTTAGGGACTGCTAGACGATAAGTATCTGACAAATAGGAACAAGACGCAACTTGGACTATCCTTCAAATACCTTAGTCTAACATAGTGACAGATGGAAAAACACAAAGATATGTTCCCATCAGCGGACTATTCATCGCTTTGTCGAGCTACCACATGTAGGCAACCCACGGGGTCTTGAAGAGTCATTAGGGAACTTCAACCTTTAGTGGAAACTTATGTCTAAAAATCTACGGAGCCGACAAACGGTGATCATACAAGGGGAGAAAAATCGGCCGGTAGGCTTCGTACTACCCGACAGATATGCCTGCTTGCCTACTGGGCACTCGAACGCGATGAGTCACGACCACAGATTTATCGGATTTACACCGACCGAAATAAATCAAACAAAAAGCAGCGCAGTTCAGTCTGGGGCAGTGGAAAGAAATGGCAAACTAACTGAAAAATGATCAAAAAGGTAAGGATTTGTTGTACATGTTTGTTATGGGTACGCTGACGTTGACGAACACATTGAGTCGAGAACAGAAGAGCCGATCAAAACATTGAAGTGGGTTTTATGGGGACTGTTTACGTCAACGGCGGACTGCCTAAAAAAGATCTAACTGTGCTCAGCCAATATCGAGTATCCTTACGTTAATGTTGTGGCTACATCACATTGTATCACTTTTACCCCGTTTATACTTCCAACAATTCTCGAGCAGTTGCTAAGTGTAGACTTAACGACTTGTCCAACTGACTATCGAAACCTAAGCATCCAAATTACCGAATGGATCACCATTTCGACGACCTGAGTTCGAATTTCACCGCCAGACTGGCTGCCTGACTTGCTGGAGAGCGAGATGGCTCAAGTGGTTAGAGAGCGAATTTACTGACCGAAAGGTCCGTGGTTCGAACCCGACCTTTGCCTCTCGACTTCTCCTGTCTAGGCTTGGGCAACCTTACAGTATCCCAGCCCTCGGGTGGCATGGTAGCTAGGCACCGAAAGGGTGTTACAGCTGAACAGTTACAGTTTTTTGCTAATCTGTACCAATGCTATTCCAGAAAAAGGCCAAACTGTCAACTTCGACACTGTAGACTCAAATGCCGAATAGTTCAGAGCACGGCCACTAGCTAACGAGGTATGTGGCTGTGAAACTTCTTCTCATGGATGTAGTTCAGTGATAGAAAAGCGCCAAACGCGATTCGAATGTGTCCGCATTTTAGATCAATTTTAGACGGTATGGTTGTTCAGCAAAATAATCTTGAACAGTCCTATTAGCAAAAACCACACTGAGTGAAACAGATATCGCTCTTTAGTGCAATCCAAATCTGGACACCTCTACCAGAGCTGTAACAAAAGCACCGTTGAAATATGCATTGCTAATTGCTGAATTCCATACCTCATCAACAAGGAAAAATGCATTGCTAATTGCTGAATTCCATACCTAATCAACAAGGAAAGATTTACCTGGGCTGAAAAGCTGAACATTTGTTTCATCCTTACGAGGAATCATTAACAGTGTGAGAGAGAGACTCGAACCCATACGCATACCCCCATAAAGGAGTCAACTATATTATATGGCAGTGGTTAGAAGATGGGCGGCAAAAAACCTGAGTATGAGTTAATAGGAAAGCTGGTCAGCCATGCATCTGTTTGGTGGCAGAACTTTAATCTGGAAGTTGTGAATAGGCCTCGAGATTCACGAGACCAGCAGCGTTTCCAGCATTGGCTGTACAATAAAATTCGGAATCGAACACAAAAGTTTACAAGGCGATCGACGAACCAACCAAAGGCTGTGGCTGGTAGTAAGAACATGACTAGAGTACCTGAGAATGAAGCTTACAAAATGTATGAAAACGAACAGCATTGCACACAACAGGTTTGTGAAGGAATATATATATATATATATATATATTTAACCGACACCGACACGAGTAAAGACGGTTTCTGGAGTAATGTGGCAAAAACATCCACAGGCTTTGCACACACTCATAAGGAATAGTATGCCAATGCTGCAGAGTTCCCACGACGGTTGTATTGAAAAAGAATAAAGGTTTCTGCTTGCAAGTTCGCTGAAAAGTCGTAATGCAAATTGAATGAACTAGGAAATTCGAGCAAGGTGTGATTCCCTTTGATAAGTGTGGACCAATTTGATGTTCTCGACTAGAAGTCCTGTCACATTTGATCTCATAAAATTTAGAAAACTAGAAGGTCAACACTGTCCATAAATCGAGTAAATTATAGCCCAAAACACACACCAAGGCCCTATACAATGTGCGTGGGTTGGAAGCGTGAGAAAACCGAGTCCCTTATTTTCGGAAGCGTAAAGGACGTATGCACCCTGACAGAAAGGAACCAAAACGGGTGGACAGTCATTGACAAGTACTAAGACGCAAACTGTAAGCGAAGTAGACAGGCGAACGGTCGCAGAGTGACAACTTAGTTAGTAACTCGATTATGGTGCCCAAACGTGCCCAAATTCACTTATGTCAAGCCAAAAAAATCTGACATTTGTAGTGATAACAGGGGAAAAAATGAACTGTAGTAAGGGTGAAAGGAATACAGGGAAGCATAGAATAGTTTAACTGGGAGAAAGAAAATCTAAATTGGACAGAACCCTCACCATCCGTAGGTGCACGAGCAGCAGATGCAGTGTGCGAGAGGATGGTGTGACCACCGGTTAGACTGGATGGAATCCGACAGATGTCGACAGTGCTGTTGGAAAAGTTATTAGTGATGGCTTGTAGACGCCCCGGATGAAGCGCTTAAGCACGTTTATCTGTACATGCAAGCATCAGTCTAACTTCAATATGTGTTCGTCGAGGGTGGAAAACAGGGAAGGAATAGTCATCGTCCTCGGGAAGTACCATAGAAAATAGAAACAACAACAGCAGCAGCAGCAGCAGTGTCCTAGAGATACCTCACGCTTGAGGCAATGATAGGTCATAAAAGCAGATGTCGGCTGCACAGGTTGTGAGGCAGAGAGTTAAAGGTAAGAAAGAAAGGGGTGGATAGCGTAAGTAATGACAACTACACATAGCTGCGATGACGAAGCTTACTGGAATGAAGCAAAAGAACTTATGTGTAATTCAGACTGAGAATGAACGTTGATGGAACCAATTTTAATGAAATACATATCTGGAAAACATTTGGTACGATACATACTGGTTTGAGTGAACAAACCTTGAACACCTCTGACGTCATGTGGCGCAAAACAACCATTTGGTGCAAGCAGACGATGTAGAAAAAACAGTGCTGTTCCAAGTTTAACGAAGCAAACAAGCGACTATCGTACAATTGGAAACACTTCGTTGCCGGGAGTAAAAGGCATCAGGAAGCGAATTATTATTCCATAGAGTCGATAATTCGTTCGTAATAGATCATCGGTGCAGAATCTTGTCAGCTAATGTACACTAGAATCGAATGCTAGAGCTAACATGAGACACCTGCATCAACTCATTGCTTTTCGAACTCTTAAAAAACACTGGACAGACGAGAACAATGAGACCTATTGACCACTCGTCATCGTCTGGTACGTTAGTTCCAGCGATTCGTTCACTTGCAGTTGTCTGTTCACGTGGGGTTCAGCATATGTATAAAGTGCTTTTCAATAGAAGGTCTGGGCTTCTGCATGTGTGCACCAACGGCTTCAGTAGTAGGTAATATTTTGACCACCAACCGCTCAGTAGCTGTTGTGAGCACATTTATCCAGGAACTGTTCCGAAAAATGAGAGATTTAAATGATTCTTGATGAGATCCACTGTTTCAGATGCAAAGGTAATCTGAACAGCAAATTCGAAAGAGGTCAAACAGACTTCAACTAAGCAGCAAGATATTGGAGATGAAAAGAGGAAGATGGAGACTGACCAAGCTGAGCGAAGAGAACAATCGCTTTGCCACCAAATGATTGGCGGATCGATTCAGTAAAAGAATACTGTGTTTTATAAAACGGATAGCGTCCAGTAACTCACCCCAAGTCACAGTGATGCGCGTGTTTGGCGTCTGATTCGCAAAGATTTTGGTAGATGGATACAATGATCTGGACACAGGCCCAATACCTCACCCATAACGCCATCAGCGTCCTAGTGTCAATCGAGTGCCGAAGTACGAGGGTTTCAGCTAACGCCTTTTATTCTCGAAAGACCGAGGACAGTAACAGAGAGATAGCTAACAAGAGTGCACCGACTTAATACATCCCCAGCTCATAAATTAATGCCAATTAACGGATGAGTGTCTGGAAGATGTGGGGTATGCGACGAGGCAGTGTAGTTTGTGTTCCATCCAGTGGTTTTCCTAGGTAGCTTCCGACAATTTACTGCACAGCAAAGCAGTACACCAAAACTATCCGCATTCCGCAACACTACTACGTGGCGAGGTTGGAAAAGTTTACTACGAGAACAAATTCTCGGAGCTGCTAAAAATTCGGGGGCGCAGCGAATCACGCATGGCAGTGCACGTATAAATTAATCAACTCTTTATTCCGGGTATCTGAAGCGTGAGGATAAAATAGGGGGCTTAATTGGGACGAAAATAAAACAGTAAATCACAGCCAATGAATAACTGGGCGTCCATCGAGACGATCTAAACGAATTAGAGTGCACAAAAAAATAGTAGGACTCAAGCTACGGCGTTAGAAATAGGGAAGAACGTTCAGACCGACGACAGCCCACAAGGACTAGGACCAACAAATAGGGTTCTCCAGTCTCACATCAATCTGGGGCAGTCAAACCACTATAGAATAAGGAGCGACTCGCGGATGCATAACCAGGCGAAAGCGCTCAGGTATTTGTGGCTTCTCAGAAAGATGACTGAAAGAACAGAAAACGAAAATGAACAGCACCAATCGTGGGACCATACGCCCCACACAATGACCCGACATGTCGGTGACTAATACAACACAGAAAAGTGTTAGGACACCATAATACAATCTAATTAATCACAGTGTCAGAAATAATATCGATAGCTACGGGAAGCATAAACACTAATCCAGAATAGTACCGGAAGAAAATGTATACAAAGAAAGGGCTTGGCGGAAGTTTGTGTGTCACTGCATCCATCATTACACTATCAAATAAATGTGAGTGCAAATGTGGCCACATATGTTGTCAAACACTATCTAACACATAATCATTAGGGTGCCGGTTTAGCAGTAGTACTGCTCTGACGAATACTAGATTGTTCCAGCCTAGACAAAACGGATTTCTCATTGCGCCTACTACACCCGGTTCAGATAGAATCTGACGGTTGAAAGGCCAGCACCGATTGCATCGGCTCCAAGAAGAACGATTCTGAATTCAGCAAGAGGATTAACAAACGAAACGAATTCCCATTAGATACCAACTTGTTTGTTAGCCACAGACTGTCACTAGTTGACAGTTTGAACAATGTTGGGCAAGAGAGTTAAGAATCACGATTTTCTGTCCGTCTATCCAGAAGACAATGGAAGGCATAAAATGAACAGTACAGAAGGTTTAGTTCAATCCACTGAGATGGAGATAGGAGACTCAAAGATGAACCAGTCGCGTGACAGCGTCTCAAACAACGGATTGGTCTTATCTCTTTGCATAATAATAGGGCAAACACTAATAAGAGTGAACAGAAACCAGTGCATGCTGCGGCAATATGTTAGAACTTAGAATAATTCTAGTAAGTCGAGTTTGTTGCCTTAATGTAAAGTAACTTCACGTCAGAGAATCGCCGGAAAATGTGCGACATGGAGCAGTCCATGTGGAATGAGGAGCGATTGATAATCAGCTGTCAAGCAGTTCTTTAAAAGTTCTCTAACAGGAAATGTATTAAGAGTTTGATCCATGAACGAAGATGAAAACAATAGGCTTCTCACTCAATTGGAGCAATGCCATCGGGGCAATGGTGTCGAATCTAGCTCGATTCCTGATGAAATCTAACGGAAACTTTTTTGCATACGTGAATGTCAGCACCCCCAATACAATCCCACTCCACGATGCATCATCACACAGTAAGCGAGCGGAGTCTGTAGTGAAATGTTCGGGAACGCTTGAAGGTTTTAACAGCTAAGGAACACTCCGCACATTGTAAGAGCTCCTCTCATCCAAGCAGAAGCCAAAGGAAAGAAACTTCGAGATACATGACAAGTAAGGCAGGTGACTATGAGGCAGGTTCACATACCCAAATCTCGATCTCTGGCAGTCACCTTCCCCACCAGGCTACCAAGAGGAGCGTCTTCAGGGATCGGACTGATCGCAACAGGTTCAAATTCGGGAGGATTGTCGTTCACATCGAGAACGTGTACAACAACATGAAACAGACAGCTCAAACCACCAGGGTCACTAGCAATGACACTGAGTTCGTGGGTTTGTTTCGTTTCAAAGTCCAGGTCTCCTCCAAGTTGAACAAGGCCCAAAGTGTTATTGATATCAAAAAGACTGGGATCACCGGAGCTGAGGCGGTAGGAAATTTCGGAATTCAGAAGATCAGCATCTGCATCAGTAGCCACAAGCTGAGTAAGCACTGTCCCACGCTTGGTATCTTCAGCAACCGACAAAATGCGTTCAGGCTGGAATGGACGAAAAACTGGTGACTTAAAAAGTATGAAAAGACCGTAAGTTATTGCTTTGGATGCAAACAAATCCTTCAAAGGAAGAAACCTCATGTTTGCTAAGACAAGGTCAAATTTTGGACGCAAATCAATGCTGGAAGTTGACGATATTATTTAGGACTATGGCGTATCGCAGTTAGGTATGAAAAGCCTAATCAGACAACGGATCCGCGCTGTTAGTTTTGTTTCCTATTTTAGATGGGGATAACTGGAAATGTCAACCTACTAAAGACGGCGATAGGCAAAATGATAAAGTGCTGAATGCCGCGCCGGTGTCATGGAGTGAGTAACCATCCAGCTAAGCTATGGACTACCTTACCTTTGATTAACACTCTAGCGCAGCAGTCGAATTAACTCATCTGTTGTACGACTGCCCGCCGACCGCCGACATATCATACCGGAAAAAGTGGCGGTGAAGACTTCCATACATTTCGCACGTGGTTCACAACCGATAAACGACTGTCCACATTGTGACAATTAATTAAGGGTTTCATCTACTGCCATCGCGCATCAGGTGGAAACAAGTTAGTTACAAAGCCCTGAAACGGTACCTCCATAAAACGAGTGTGACTAACCTCCAAGCCGGTGACAGTGATTGCAACGAAACAATACTGTGATCGTTTTTAACTGTGGGCTAGAATCTGTTTCCGGGCTGGTAAGACACACCGAACGAAGCCGGTAAACATCCTTGCACAGTGAGTAAGGCCACACGTGGCTTGCGCTGAGGCGCATGTACATCTCACTAATGATCCGTACCCGGTATCAACCCGATGGAATAGGACCGCATGCGAATATGGGGGGGGGGCAATTCCAGGGCCACCCGCATATCCAGTGGCCATAATTGCAAACAACTGAACTGTTCAGACACACCATCATGGCTAGCTGGTACCGGCCACAATCCAACTTGATCGCTATGACAACAGTCAAATATGGTCACCTTTATAACCGTTAACACCGTTAACACACTGGAATATCAAGAGTGTTAAGGCGGGTAGTAGATGCAATCACATATGAAGCGTGTAAAAATAAAATCAATTAAATGAAGTAAAACACCACACAATACTACACAACAACATAGGATGAAACGAAATGCAGCAACATTCGATGAAGTATCATCGACTAAATAGGATGAATATGGGCTGGTGGTGATAACGAACGGAGAAACCAACAACTCAAACCAGAGGCATGCGGTGGCTTAGGTGGTGGTACCCAACCAGGCGACAGCGAGGACTGCCTACCACCCATGATCCTTCCTATACTGTTCACCACTTACTTACTTACTGTTCGCCACTTACTATAGCCATTGAAAACTGACACACTGGCAAACACAGACGTCACCAGAAAGACCATCACAGACTCGCATTCTACCCGCGACTACAAATATATGGCCAAGTATCCTCCGCCACAAGTGCCCCATTACTGTGGGTTATAAAATCGATTGGGATTTCTCTTCGGCTCATACGGGTGGATCCGTCGGATTCCCAATAGGATATATAAACGAAGAATTCCCGCCTCCCCGATTGCAACAGCTAAAGCAAACCTCCCGCCGTTTAAAGAGCAACGAGTATCACTACTGCGTTCAGTAAATGTTTTTTATGTATGACCCCGCCATAGATCGAGTGTACTGTGCTGCTGCAGCACTGCCACCATCACAGCGTCCCGTTACGATGGTTTGAAGAGTACACAATTTGTCTCTAGCACAGACAGTTCTACACAAACACGGACCAACAACAATGTGACAGCCCTTTCGTGTGTGTATTCTTGGGGTTGCCGCGTTAAAACCACTATTCACTGATGTGAAGCAAACGACTCAACTCGTGTCATTAAAGTCGGGATCATCATCAGCGCCCCTGAAAAAAAATACTCTTATACGTTCACTAAAGGTCATCCATGTATGATGGGTTATGACATCTGGGAGTGAAGCAATCGGTCATTATAGCATGCTTAGGGCAATTATCAACCTTAGGGTGAACCAGTCGGGTTCCATCGAAGTATGGATAATGGAATAAGCACTTTTCGAGTCATTCCTCGGAATTATTTGCACAGTCGCCTGAGCACCATCAATGTGAATTCAAAAATATAAGCCTCTGAAGAGTACTCTAAAGAAATTATTGAATTTGATGACGTTATGTCGTTCATAAACTCCTTTACGTCCTCAAAAAAATCGTCCCTTGAAAGAAATCACATTTGATTGGTCCCTCAATGGGATGCAATTTTCGTTCGATACTTCAGTGCTCTACATGGAGGACAGTTAAAATAGAGGTTCTTCAGATATATGCAAAATACTGTATCGAAGCCTCCAGCCGTTTCTGCCACACACTAGACCATTCGATACCAACAGCTCAAGACTCGTAGATGAATGCTAGTTTGTTCATTCAGCCCGTGCGTGCAACCGTGTCATTAAGTGATGTGCAGTGATCCTCACGAAAAATGTGCCGACATTTACATCTCATATGTTCATATTGGATTTCTCATAGAATGAACGACCGCAGCTGTCTCTAATGGAGTGAGTACTTGGCATCTGAGCACAAAAAAACCGTGAGCGCACGGTTTACCTCCTGACTATCTTGGGAGGGCAGTGGATGTCTGGCTTGTTTTGAAACCTGGGATGGCCCCTCGAAAGGTGTACGTTCCAAGCGGAATTTCAAAAACCGCGGTGGTGTGGTTCATCCAGGGAATTACTATTGATGTGTTAGATATACTCATCGCTTAAACTAAAAAAAGGTTAGCTGATTCTCTATCACCACGCGTAAAAGGTGGAAACTGACTAGGCAGTTCAATAGCATGCCTAAGAAACGTATGATAACCTGCGTCATTCGTTTTCTGGTGTTCATCAGGTCAAACATAGAATGCGGTTGCCCACCTACACTCCGCCGAAATCCCCGCGTAATAAAACAAACTTTCTTATGGAAAATCAGCTTGTTTTGCGGGACCATAGCACAAATAGCATCAAAGTAGTCAAACCGGCGAGTCGTTAAACAGGCGGATACGAATAGGAAAAGCGTACTACTAAGACACACTTGTCCAGACTGTCTGAGCGAGCTGACAAGACAACGCATTCGCGAGTGCTGTCTGTCTATTCCAAAACAATGGACAGACAATTTCTTCTGACTAAAGTGTGTTCTTATCAGGAAGATCGGTTCAAAACCACCACTGCAATCCGCTTCTACGTTCAGCTAAAAGAAGAGGATCAGGTAAATAGTTTTTTTTCTCGGAAGATCAATAATACAACACATTGTTGTTCGCTTATAGCAAACCCTCTGGTGAACCGAAAACAGATGAGTCACTTAGTAGGATCTGGAAAAGTCTAATAAAGCAATAGATGTTGCTGATAAGCTAAAACAAGTACGGTTTGCCCTGGGTATGGGCCATTCAATTAGGTTGTGAAGTAGTACAGACTACAAAGCCCGCAAAATTATGTGACAGTACCTCACAATTAGTATTCATCAATAAGAAGGAACTCGATACAGGTAATTTTGAAATTTGTCCAGACAACTATGGGAAACCAAATTCCACAGTCAGTGCACTATAGCTTTTCCCTGTCAGAATTTCGAGGCCCGATTGGGAACGGAAAGCGTATAGTTGAAAAATGTATATCTCTTTCAGTACTGTCACCAAAACTTTAGCTCTAAGCGGAGAAGGTCCTCGAATCACGTGGAATATAGTGCGATAGTCCATGACGCAAGCCACTACTACGGTAACACAATCTAAAATCATAGCCAGAAATTATGGGTGCTTCGTATTGTTTCGTACGTACGCATTGTAAGCTGTCTGTAGTAGTCAGTCAGTGGCGCATGCTGTCGTAATTTTAGATGCTCGTTTCACCATATAAAACCAAACGACAGGTTTATTAAAAATGGAGTAGACCAACAAAAGCCACTAATATCTCTCTATGATGCGAATAGGTAGAAGTTTCCGCTTTTGTATTTTGAGGATCTTCATTTGCATGGTCGATTTTTTGCACTATAAGAAACGAAATTTATGTATGATGATGTGAGAGGGGAACGCCAACATTCAGTAAAATTACCTCACGCAGATAATCTATCTCTGTAAGCTGTACGAATCCCAAATCCAGGTACCCAGGTGCATCAAGTACACAGGATGGAACAAAGATGCCTGACTTCGAGCGCGCTCACAGGTTGTACATGAAGGAACGGTGCCTTATTTCCTTTGAGGAGCTGTCCGTGAATAAGCCTTTCGTGCAAAATAAACAGCAGCGAACAAACAGCAGGGTACGGGGATTCAGAACGGGTCAGAAAATTCCTTGCTAAAGGTCAAATCCGCTCGGTAGCAACGTGTGCTCCAGATAGGAAATAGTCGCTAATTCTGAAGTTTAACTTATGGAGAAGATAGGAACAGTCCCATTGTGTCGGTTCCACCGAAGGGTCGGCAACCGCCGTTCCACGAATGGCATCGTCATTATAAGCATCCTCGGTAGCGCAACACCAGAGTCCAAAACTAATGGCGTATGAAGTTTCGTCCGTCTAGCGACCGAAATCATCTCTGAACCGTACCACAACGCAGTAGACGCCTCCATAAAACATTAGTTTACGGAGACATGGTGATTGGACCGAGCCTTCAATATAGAAGCAGCTAGTTTCTCCAGAAACTTCCAGGACTTATTCAGGCACACATACAACCACTGAATCAGATGGTCGATTGATCCCGCGAAAATGCCTGTCATGAATTGAAGTGCCTCGTGGTTATTAAAGTCAGTAGAAATTGAGCTCTCCCTCTCTCTCCTTCCCGTTCACTGTGACACGGTTATCCTAACTCCCCACACCTTTTTAACCATTTGGAAGAGAATATCCTCCGTTATCTTATGGAATAAAAAAACCACAGGAGGCAGTGAAATTCCTCCTGGTTTAATGTTTGCCGGTGACATCTTTTTGTCAGGTACCACAACTCAAAACGTACGTCTTGTTTTCGACCAGCTGCTGATTGAGGTCGACGATACGTCACGTGCCTTGCTCTTTCTAAATGCAAGGTTCTGCCTCAGTATCGGTAACGATATGCACTTGTGTTGACCCTAGGTGAAGACATATTGGATAGCCAAAATTCTTGTCCATCTTTCGGCGGACGCTTTTACAGAGGAAACCCCACAGCAAACTGGCAAAGCCAGAGCGGTGTCTGCTGTTATGAGACATTTTTCGAGACGCACGAGTAGTGTCACTTAGTAAGATGTGTCCATTCTGCTCTAAGGATGTTAAACCTAGTTCTCGCTTGTTGACTGGCTGATGGCATTTGGAAATCGGTCTGGAAAACACATGCCCAGCGGTGACAACGCGTCGGTGACGACTTGGCCGGAACCGCACCTAAAAAGAGATCGTATCACTTCAGTAACTGAGGAAATTGAGTCATATATTACACATCCCCGCGCAGCATCAACCACATCGAGTCGTATTTGCACCCACCGGATGTGGTCGGAAGAATGCCATCCGATGGATGAGAATGAAGGTAAGGATTAACGCAGACATTGTTGGACGAACTCCACTTTGAGGATAATGCGTCCGAAACAATCTGATTGCCTCTGATGGAGGACACACAGTGATATGGCCCTAAATCGATGACAAAGGAGGAACATTTAAATCACTGCCGGTTGATTTACAGAACAATGCAAACAATAGAGAAGACCGCATATGGGCAAAAAGAACAAAAAAATCCGACGTGTCTTCCGCTCCCCGATTTCTTGTGCACGCAATTTACTCGCATCTGTTGTTGGTTATTTGACAACAAACAGTCCAGAAACCAATAAGCATAAATCATTTTACAGCTACAGACGTGAATGCTTATTTTATAAATCATGAGGGAAATTGGCTTCTGAGGTATGTCGTCAGGAAAATGTTGACGGAAAACATTATCCTTATAGCAATCCCTGATCCCACGGCCAGTGGGATCGAAACATGACCAACTGAGACGAAGGGACCGAAACTCACTTGCAAACAAATTGGTGCATTGTCATTTGCGTCCTCTACTTCTACTCTAAGAATGAACGAGTCCTTTGTCACAAATACACCATCGGAACCATGAAACTTGAGAATGTACTCCGCTGCCTGTTCCCGATCGAGAGGCCGTCTTAACTGGACGGCACCTGACGAGGACACGGAGAAAAAGGAGTTGGCTTTTAACTCATTGACTGATTCGGTGTATGTTTCGGGCAAAAGAAAGAAACTTGGCGTAAATGCCACTTGTGTGTCAGGATCCACCAGCTTCAGTTGATAGACCAAAAAACTTGAGTCTGGTAACCAGTTTTCTGGAACGGTCACATCTGCTTGCAATACTTGATGCCGTAGGACGTCAGCATAAATAATACGATCCAAGGAGTTATTTTCTATTTCCTTAAGTGGCCAGTGAGGTGCGTTATCATTCACATCTATAATGGAGATGACGACCATGCTTGAGTTCCAGTGCCCAACAGCATCCATCGCAGCGACCTGAAAATATGCATAGGAAACATATTACTTGACAAGGAACAGTAGCACAAATACCTGTTTGGTAATGCACTGCAGTGATCACAAAAATGGGAGCTAGAAGAGGTGCGAACGAACTCACCTTCAATTTGTGCTCTCGCGTCGATTCGAAATCTAGCGAACTCTTTAAAATCACCCAACCTTCAGAATCCACTGTAAACTGCTGGCGTACAAGGTTCACCTCTGGGTTAGTGCGTGCGAGCGTATCAAGACGGAGTCGGCGTTGCTGAACGGTCTCATCACCTTGACTCAATAATTCGGATTCCAGCAAAGTAGAGGGCCAGATAGAATAAGTGATTGGATCTTTCAAATCTGCATCTCTGTCACGAGCTAGTACTCGCGTGATCCGCGTACCAACCACAGTGTTCTCCATCAGTTCGACCAGATAGCTGAAATTCGGGACCGAGAAGATCGAAGAACAGCTAGTTACAGTATAGAGACGTGGAAAATGCGACCATCCTGCATCAACCCATACACGACTGCAGTTTAATTGAACAAAACAGTGAGCATCGTTGCATGAGTTGTTAGCGGTTGCATACGCAAGCACAAATTATCCAAAAAAACAAATATAATGACGCAAAAGCAATGGGCCAGACCAATGCGGTGGTTCTCAAACCATTTCGCACTGGTCCATTCCAGTATACAGAGAAACGTCATTCTCTCTTCCACGTTTTACAGAACCGAAGCAAAATGTTCCAAAAAAACGATAACCATCCAGAGGTAGTAAACAGAAGTAACTTACGTCACGAATATCACTTCATTGATTTTCCGGATTCAATTCAGGTCAATAAACCCTCAAAAAAATCCTCACGCATTTTGAGACACGTCATTCAATGGGGAAAGTGTAGCAGTTGTTACTAAGTATTCTTAGAAAACGCGGTAGAGCACTGTAAACTGTTTAATGCATGTCGGTCTCGTCTTGTGCTATATGTTGCCGACAAGAAGACTCACCATGAAAAGTTTCAATCGTTCGATGTGAAATTACATACCCTGACAAAATCTTTTGCAGATGATGAAAGTGGGACATAAGCTCAAACACTATTAATAAAAGCGGTGCATTATGCACATCATTCCACTGTGTTTTTTTTTCAACGAGCAAATGCGTACTGCGGTCCACCAAAACCAATTATGCACTCAAAAATTGTATTTCGACAGAGGACATCATATTGCGATTTCGAATACTCTTTACCAATTTGACTATCAAAATAAAATAAAGAGATCGGTCCTTGTTCAAACAGATATTCTCCAACCGGCCTAACTCATTATGGGAACGTCAAACCACCTTTGTGTGCGTTATGCGATCAGCTGAGTCACCCTGAGGTGGCGTGAGCGCAGGCTGCTAGGGTTTTGTTCTCCAGAAATAAAAGTGGATGGCGGGAGTATTATCAAGCAGGGCACAACGACTTTACATTCGAGACTCAGAATGTAAGAATCGGAGCAACTACGTACTGAAGACGACAGCTTTAATGCATGCATGCCTACTGGATCTGTGATTAGCTCATGTTTAGCAGCGTCACTAACCGATGGTGTGCCTTGTTTAGAGGTCCAAAAACAGGTAAGGTGGCGAGGTGATCAGAACCGAGTCATTGACTGACTCCCTTTAGCTTGTCTCTATTCTGCATACGGCTGGACCAAGGACTGAGGTGGACGCCGTTCGATACGCGAAGAATAAGACCGAATCAGCCTAAACGTGGCATGAGTGCCCCAGGTGAGTCGACTCTCCCAAGCGACGTATTCCAGCATTACTGATCCCAGATCTGGGCCATACTTTGGAGACACTGATGGTTGTCACGTGTCTGCACGCAGTGGCCTCGTTTCTGACTAACGACACAGCACGGATCGTACGGCGTCGTTATAAACTATACCCTTCACAGGTAGAGTGGTGTGAAGACGGAGGTTGGAAAGTCTATTCGTAGAGTGATTTCATTCTCGACCGGAACTATTCGGGCTGCTAAGGTAGCCGAATTGATGTCCATCTTACGTGTGCCAGAAGGAAGAACAATCTTGGGTGGTGGATCTTCACATGGCCCAACTGGGACCACAGCTTACTTGTCAATGCTGTTAATTTCACAACGCAAAAGCGATAGGGCCCTAGTCCATTTGCTAAGGGAGGTGCACAGGGATAAAGAAGTTGGGAACCATCGGAGTACAACTGAGCTTTACGAAGCCGGTCTAATTCCTAGATTTTTCGACGACCTCATAATTGTTGTTATGCTAAGTATTATTAGGAGAAAACTACCGTGAAACATCAATTCAGGTGTTGAGTGAGCTTATCACACAAAATAATGCGAAATATCATTCACAACCAAGTATGTGTACATTTTAGGTGAGATCCGCTTGGTGACAACAAGTTAGGCGGAAGAATTAAATGAAACCAAAGGGGAAATTATTTAAACTTAGTTAGATCAATTCTTGCATCCCTTGTTCATCCTTGCGTGGCTAATTAGCATGTGGAAAGAAGGTGTTCAATCATCTGAACTTCAGGTTAACGGTCATGAGAAAGGAGAGGGTGACTATAAGATGACAGGCAGAGAACATACAGATGCCAATTCACCGCATATGTGGACACACGTCCAAATTGATCGATGGCTTGAATGCATGCCAGCCAAGACGAACAACTGAATGAGTCATTCTGGCTGGGTCCTCGAAATGCCACTCAAGCAGAATGTTAGGTTGTGGCGACCACAACGCAATCGAGCGAATTAGTCTAACGCGAGAAGGAGGGAGCAACAACCTTCCGTTATCGAACTGACTGTCCACACAAGAGGAAGGAGCCTTTCTATGGAAGCGACATTTCAGTTGATTGAATTCATCAAAATGCTGGATAGGGACGTGGAGCCAATAAAACTGCTGAGCTGTTAACAACAAAAATATTGGATGAACGGTCTTTTGGTAGACAGTGAACAAAAGAAAAGTGTTACACTTTCGGATTTCGACTGGTAAAAAAGGTGGGACACTAACACCAGAATTTCAAACGGTTGCTGTGTGCGGAACGGTTGAAAGCTGGGCAGCAGAATGAGGATTTGTTCTGACGAGAGACGAGTGGAAACTCTGCAGTAGGGTGGGGTCAGCTCAGAAGAGTATAGATATGCACATACTTGATGCCATTGTATCAGAGAAAACGGGATTCCGTGAACATTTGCATCCATCCTGAAGGTGTTTCGTGCACACATATTTGGGCAAGTTATAGTGTACGGTCAACTATCCTTATAAGTCACCAAAATCATCAGAGATAGCGACATCGATGCTGATACTGATGCTTTATTGCGTAAAACCACAAAGTTCATTTAATTATATTTAAAGCTTTAAAGTGAAGAAAGGGTTAAGAGTGGATGAGAGATGATTTTATCGCACACACTTCCGACGGAGCTCATATAACCACCGAAGTTTGCAACCATCAGTGCTTCTCCTTCGACTGCAAGGGGCATGCTCATAGAATGTGCTTTCTGAAACATGACTTTGCACTTTCAAGGCGCATGCAGAAAGATGGTATGACGGTGGTCTGTTTATTCAATAGAACGTATGCTTCGCATTCGTTTTCAAAGATGAAAACGATATTGTCTGCATACTCCCACCAGCAATAATTTGAACACCAGGGTTTTGAATACTCTGCAGCGGCTGGGTGGCACGGCAGCTAAGCACAGGAAGGATGTTACAGGTGAGCAATAATTTATTATTACTTTATATATATATATATATGAACACTTCTTAAGCTGAGGGGCGCGTGTATTCACAATTCACACTTCCATCAAAGACAGGAAGCTCGGATTAGAAGTAGCAGGTGGCCAACTAAATTGCCGTCCGAAATATTCTGTCCAACAATCGAAAAGTTATTCTTTGCTGCATACCAGAGGAAACGAGAGAGGGAGAAACCTTAAATGGCTTTATTGAAAAAAGGCTCTGATAACCTGCCGAACGAATCAAGTGGAACGATCTGTGAACATATCCAGCAATTTTCGCTTATTCTGTTCATTCGAACTTCCGGATCTATGTAATCACCCAGACTGTGCGGACACCAAGTTTTACCTGATGTCGGATGATACGTCACGTTGGGTTGTGGTTGTGATCAGAATGGACCTGACGTCAGGATTCCAGCAAAGCCACAGTTCTATCAGAGATCCAATGGTAATATTAACTAATAGGCGTTCAGCTGTAACACCCTTTCGGTGCCCAGCTGCTATGCCACCTGAAGGAAGTACGAGGGTTGGGATACAGCCAGGTTGCCCAGGAGCAGTCAAGGTGCTGGGTTTGGGTTCGAAACACGGACCTTCCCGTACTTAATTTCTCACCCCACCCTAACCACTAAGCTATCTCGAGCTCTCAGAGATCCAGTGCTTGCACAAAGTTGTCTGAGTTGTGCAGCAGGTAGAAATTCCAGTAATGAGTAAAGTTTTGGAAATGTCTCCAGTGGTCATCAATATCCGACATCGGATGCCCTGCTGTATGCAGCAAATATGGCGAGCTGGTTGATGGCACCATGCGACGGCCGATGTGGCATGACAGTATCTTTACTTATGCTGTTCATGGTTTTACGCGGGCTGGTATACTGTCAGGGCACCCACACCTGGAAAGGAGGACGACTAGGGCCCTCAAACACAACGAAGCGGGTGGGTGTCGGCATACTACTACTACTACAGTAGTACACGGTCTTTGGGAAACCAGTCGCCGTCTTTTCCAACTCCCAACCTGGAGGATAAGACGACTGTTAGCCAGGCCCGTATCTACTGAAGAACCTGGTGTGAGAAACCCTGCTGGTGTCGAAGTGACCCCCCCCTCCGTATTGCCAAATGGGTCATGGAGGCAAAAAACAATTTGTGGCTGAAGGGGTGCTTCTGTGTACGCTGTGACTCTGCAAAACGTCGGCTCTGGGAGTCGCAGATAACAACAGAGGAGAACTCTTGATCACGGAGACCTGAAAACACATTGGGCACATGTGATCAGCGGACAGGTTAGTTATACAATATTACTTACAGGATGAATCCGTTGTTTGTAGGTACAATTCTTATAAGGCATCACCTACATGTGACATCTATTAAAGACTGCTACACATCAGCTACCTGTACGCGTTTCGCTCAAGGATACAGGATCATACTAGAAACGACAATCGAGACAAGGGGTAGACTTATGGAAGTATTGTCAATCGAATCAGCGTTTGCTTGCTCACAAGGGTCTGGATGAGAAACCAACTAAGATGATTATGGACGAAGCTCGTTAACGAAGAAAAAGAGGTTAAGAGTGCTAACTGATTGTTTAGTACAATTCGATTTGTTCAGATCAACTGACCTCAAAGTAATAATGCTAGCCGTTAGGTGCTACATTCGAATGAATACACAGTACGCCGGTACGCGTTAGCAGTCTGCTTTATTGATAATGTAACGAAACTGGCAGTACATCACTGCTAGCTTAGTGATTTTCGAAGCTATAGATCTAAGAGATCGGGCAACGGATGAATGCTAGACAGAACCTATACGCAATTGTCCTTGAATCCTAATGGTGTATATTACAAACTTTCCAACTTCACGCGGCGCAATCGCATTCGCCTAGCAATTGCCCAAAAGTTGAACAATTACATTTGTCGTTTGTTTTTCAAAAAAAAAAACTTTAGAAAATCAGGACTGTTTAGAGTTCGGATTGTCTACCCCGTCGCAGAAACCAGTGGTTATGAACTGTAACTGGCTGTAGGTATTTAACCGAAAAGCAGCACATAACACCAAACCGGTTTTTCAGTGCAACGAGAGAGAAAAATCAAAATTAATGCACCGTTACGAACGTAGTAACCTCGATTGTTCAAACCCCTTTTCTCACGATAGCACGAAAGAACAAGAAACAGAGTGTAGAGACCAGCGCAACACTATGCGGTAGCGAAGGTCAGAGGTCAAAAGACCTGATTGACTGTTGCGGTGTTCGTTCAGGCGAAACAACAAGACGACGGACCAGCAAATAGATAAAACAGATCAATGTAGAAAACAATCGTCCAAGGCGTTGGCATGCCTGTTGGTGAACTTACACAGGTGTGTCTAGCTCGGGTGCACAATCATTGACATCGACGACTGAGAGTGTGAATTCCGTGCGCGCGCCAATCGTCGGTTTGACGTTGTCCAAATGAAACTCGACAGCTAGTTGATAAAATCGACCACGCTCGTAATCCAGCGGCTGCGTAGTATACACATGGCCAGACCGCGGGTCTATCCGAAATGATCCAACGCTTAACCCGAACTCGCTGCTTGCACTTTTAAGTATCCAAGTACCTGATAAATTGTCCGGTCGAACCTGACAAAATGCAACATCTCGGTCCAAGAGATGATCATCCTGGAGACAGAAGCGAATGGGAAAATGAATTGTCGCAGTTTACAAAAAAATGCACGCAGAACCGAGGACATCCCCACAGAATCAACCTCATTCAGGAGCTGAGCAGACAAAAAAGGATCCCGCCATGTCTAGCCCCCGGCTATGGAGTGGGCTGAGATGTGTTCTGAGCAATCATTGAGCTCGCAAAGTCAAGCACGCAAAAAGCAGAACTTTGGGCCATATGATCGAATTGCTTACTGATTTCGCGATTACAGCAATCTGTCCCGCTAGCCAACAAGTAGTCGAGAAATAAATATAAGATAGAGGGAATGCCTCCATTCGGTTCAGGCGCAGCCCTCCGTGACAAACCACGTATATTGCGTTTTATAGGATATTATTAAATTCCACGTCTTTACGGAAACAAAGAATTGGGCACTTGGTACGAATGCGCACTCATACAATTCACGTAATCAAAGACAGTTGTAATCGGACTACCAGACCTAATTTGCGACCTTTCATTTTTTAGACGACAGGTCACTCCATATTGGCCCAATTCCAAGACGGAATGCATCCGTCACTGCTGCCGAAGATTTAGACACATTACCCATATTTGTAGGTTGTCATACCTTAGAGGTACGATTCTGTAATTCGTTTGTTTCGTCTTGCGGTTAGTTACTGGTAATCGCCACTTCCCAAGTAACTCATCTATCGATTTCCAAAATTGTGATGAATGTTTCCAAAGCACGGTGAATCCTTGAATGGCAAAGACAAACAAATTACGGATACTGCCAGTAGTTAATCAAAAAGAAACTTGTCCGCAGGTTGTTGACAGCAAACTGTGAAGGATAACTAGGTGAAAATTAATCACGCTTTCGATCCACTTTGTATCAGGCCAGTGTGGTCGGGTTGACAAATAAGAGCTTGTTTCAATGACCGACCATCAACGAAGACAAAGTAAAGTATCCAAGTCTGCGTATGCGTGTCTGCAAATCGGAACTAACGTGCGAGGTTTTGATCTCAAAGGTTTTTATCTTTATAGGCAGATACACCTGATTGCTAGTCGGGACTTCCTGAGTATTATTTATTCGCCCGGCCATCCGCTACACAGTACAACTAGTCGGTGCTCAAAAGTCGCTTGAGGTAGCGAACAGCAACTGAAAGATAGGGACAAGCAATACTTAGCACGTACAACGAGGAGGGTTGGGCAAAAGAGGAAAAAAGATTTATATTTGTCCTTCCCTAGATTACAAGATATGCGAGCGAAAAACTGCGATTCGCCAGTATGTGACATTGCTAACCAGCCGGCTAAGGAGGATGAAATCAAACCTCCCTAGAAAAGTGAAGTTCACTAGAATACAAGGATGGGTGCGAAAGCAGACCAAAAACCTCAGTATAACAGCTCTGGGCCTATGTTAGAAGTGGCACACTTCTACAAAGGAGGTGCAGAATTAAGGTGCGAAACAGTAAACACGGATATCAGGTCCATCAGCTGCTGGCGGGATTCAAATTTGATTACGTATACGGCTAACTTCCGTGCGGTGAAGCAAAAGAACTGTGGGCGGACTCAGTAAGTTACCGGAATGGGCGACCGCAACGGAACTGGTTTGATTTCTTGTCAGGCGATTGATACACTATGCATGAGGCCAATCTACTTTAAACTACAACAGACATATGTGTTGAAAAGCATGGAAAAAGTGACAGAACATCCTCTCCAATATTTACTAGAGCTACCAGGTTTTCCGTTGTATGACATGGACTGGTCAAACAGATATCGATCGTTCAAAAATGTTTAAAGTGCAAACGTCGCTGTATGGTTAAGTGAAGAGTGAAAAAATTATTTAGTATTTTCTTGCCTTACCACGTCGTGCGGACTTAAAAAAAATAGTGCCTGAGAAGTCGGACGTATATCCACAAACGCCTGAAGAAGGGGCATCCCACATTTATGGATATTTCAGTTCTCTCTATGAGCTCCTTTGATTGAGAGGGCGTTACTGTAACACAGGTAGCCAAACAGCTAGCCCAAAATATTCACCAACTGTGTAGTGAACCATGCGCGTATTAATCCATAAAGTGGACTATTTTTCGTTCTCCCAAATGATTCATTATTCTGTAAATTGTTGTGTCCAAACACCTGATATCCAAATTTCTCCTGACATGATGCATATACGACCTAATACTGAGCCTTTTGTTTCAGAAGCACCGGAGATTCGACGTTGACGGGGACAACATAAAACAAAAACACTCTCAGTAGCATTTTTGGACCATCTTTGCCACTCGATCAGCTGTCTCCCTAGGGGTTGACCAAAATAAACGCGTCTGTGAAACAAAACCAGTTACCATTGGTAACGAATAGTTTGCGTAACATTTGGAGCAAAAAATTATGACCTCATCCCATTTAAGCGTATCCATAAGGTGCGCTGTTCTGCTACGGCAACAAACAGGCGAACTTAGTCGAAAACGAAAAGACGCAGTCAAACAACCGAGATCTGACCGTCCAAGACGGGGAACGGCTGACTGAATGTTAATGTAGTCAAAAACTATGCTGTCAATAGCGGTAGACGGTACTAGGCAACATGAAAAGCCACTTGGGAATCGGGTACTGGGTGGAACAGTTGGTCGGCCACAGGGGACGTCGCGCATGTCGAACATGCGCCGGTGGTCCTCACCTGATCGATCTGTCTGGTCATTTGTGGCCAACAGTTGGTTGTCGGGACGGAGAGTCGAGTAAATTTTTGCTAGCGGTGGTTTGGGCAACAGTCCAGCTGACAGCCACAAAGCAATACCGATTCAAACCCATGAGGCAAATGGTTAACTATTCCATCATTTAAAGGAGACAGACTATCCCCTAATTAAGTCTATCTATTTCAATTACCTGCAAAAACTGGTCTACTAATAAGATTGGATTTGGAAAGGAAACACAGAAACATCCATCCACTGCATCCATGAATATATAGAAACAAGCCGCTTCAAGTGAACGTACCCGTGTGCGTGTGTGTGTGTGTGCTTAAAATGAGAAATAAGCCACCTGGATTGTATGCAGAACAGGTTTCCGTGGCAGTTTGCTACCCATACACCATCAACACTACCATATGGAACACGGCAAAAACTTACGAAAGAAACAGTTTCAAAACACGAGAAAAGTTTACCCCAAAACAAAACGCATTGTAGTTCTGTGAGAGGTGGGTGAAGGGTGGGCAATATTAAATAACGTTTTTTTTTGGTTTATGGTGGGAGGGTGAACTACACACCAGCCAACCGACGGGGAGAGAGTGAAATGCGCTGTGCATACGGTGACGCCTTGCCGCCGACCGAATGACTGTACGATCGGGTAAAACCGCCGGTAATAACTCGAAATGGCAAATATATGTGGTTGGGAGATGAATAAGACAAGACAGGCAATCGAGCCCCAGTGGATTTGGAATGGGAGGGGGAGAAACTGAGCGTAACGATTTAGAGTAGCTAGACCACTAACCGTGCAGGAAGTGGGCAACTCGACGATGGGGAAACGATGAACTACGGATGACGAGTTGAATCACTCACAAGCTAGTTCGCGGCACACCTGCATCTACAGGCAACACTTATGTGCGAAGTATCGGGTGAGAATACAACACACCACAAGTATTCTGGAAAGTCATCACAATTGTGTGGGAGTGAGTCACCCATACTGTTGTTGGTCATGATATATATCACGCAAAATTAGTCCAGGTAATCAGCCATGACAGCAGCAAAAGTAGACTTGGAAGGCGCGTAAAAGGTATCGCCCAATATGCGAATACCTACGCGCTGGTAAAACTATACACTGAGATGGGAGATAAGCACTGGTACAAATACCAATTGTGATTGAAGCTACTTGGACTGACATAGCAATTAAAGAGTATACACACGTTTTGCGGTTTGCAAATGAAACGTCACTCAGTATGTAGTGAGCAACAATTTACCTCCAAAACAGATGACGAGGTACAAGCAATTTGCGGGACAACATCGGGTGGACGTTTGGCGAGACGGATAACAATCCTGGCTGGAGACGAGCAGAGTTGATTGGGAACGCCTGTGGCTGCGGACGAATCGCAGGCTTCGACGAGAACTTGTGATTCACCTCCAATTTCATCGTCCAGGGCACGACTGATGATCAGCTGACCTGATTGTGGATCAACTTCAAACGGAGTCATGCTACGGTCAAATCCAGGTTGGAACTCCAGGGGATGAGGAGGGCGGAAAATGCGATAGGAAACTCGCGCATTGACACCAAGGTCGGCATCGATCGCGCGCACGTAGAGTTGGATACGAAGAGGAAAGTGGGGCATCGGTGGACTGTATTCCTCGGGCAATAAAGTAATCTGAAGTATATGGCAAAAGGATTGTTCAAATGTGTTTGCAGCAATTAGGTCGTGTTCCCCAAGTCATACGAGGCGTATAAATATATTCTTCTCCGTTATCTTTATTAGTTTATTAATGAGGTTTGCCGTAAATAAACTAGCGTGGTTATAAATTAACAAATAACAGTGGTTTCACTGCAAGGGGTGATGCAAATACCCATCTAACACTGATTTTTAAATACCAGGTAGTCACAGAGGACGAAGCAGGAGAATCAGAAAGATAACGGACACTGCAACAACCTATAGCCGTGATAAAAGCTGGGTGTTGGACAAATATCTATGCAGGTGGGAGCTTGTCATAGTGTAAACCTGTAAACCCTGTAAACCTACCCTATTTCTTAGCTACTTTAGTGATTGGGTAGCCGAGATTTGGGGGGGAGGGGTGTTTAGGAGTGAAGAAAAATTGTTGTGATAAGATGCCGGGAAGGTTCGAATTTTTGTAAAGCCAGTCTAGACAGATACCGGAAGGTACGTACTTTTCGGGATAAGACCGCTTCGCTAAACATATTCATTTTTACTGCACGAAATCCGGCGTTCCAACCACACGACGTCAAGATTCAGTAAGCCCTGAAGTATGATCATCAGAAGCTTGTCAACGGTATTTTCAATGGGATCAAGACCTGAGTGTATCAAATCGATGTTCAGATAGTCCATTATACGGAACAGGTGCATGGATAAAATATCGTGGCAGACGGAAAAGTTAGCAGCTCAGTCATCCCGCAACGAAGGTAATGGAGGGATCTCCAAATAATTCAGTCCTATCAAAATTGATACGCTCTGGAATCCTTTTAAAAATAACCATCTAACTCTTCGTACCACCAAAGGTTACAGCCGAAACTACTGCAGAACACAGAGATCCCCTTCTCTGAAAACTCGATGCTCTTTCCAACTGTTGTACAAGTGTATAATAAGCATTCCTTGATTGTCCGTAATCGACTGCTCCGAATTCCCTCACTCATTACTTCGTAGTTAACCTGACCTGTCAGTTTTTTTTTCAAGGTCCAGCTACATTTATTAGAGGTTTCAATACGAATGAATTCGTTGTGCACCATCACAACGTCCAGGCTTTTCAGCTAATTAAAGTGCCCAGCTGCCATGCCACTTGAAGGAAGCACGATGGTTGAGATGTTGTCAGGTTTTCCCAGCCTAGACAAGAAGGGTCGAGATGCAGAGATCGGGTTCGAACCACAGGCGGTCAGCAAATTCGCGTCTAAACCACTGGGCCTTCTCCAAAACTATAGTACTTTGTGAGCCCCTATACATCAGGTCGGTTTCACTATACCCATCCCGTAATCGAAGTGGTTAAGTTCTCAGAAAGATCACACTTACTACACATATTCAGAAAAATCAAACGAACAAAATTAGCTCAATATTGTGTGAAGGAGAGCAGCAAAGACAAGATCTTCGGAGTGAATAACCAGTTAAACAGAATAGGGGCAAGAGTCCAAGTGAACATTCAGTTGCGAATTCCAAAAATAAGAAAACGAAATAAAAGTTACCCAAGCAAAAGCGAACCGAGCACAGTTACGCCTCCAGGTAATATGTGGAACAATCCAGTGAGAAATCATTTTCAAAAGAGGAACAAAGCAAGAAAACTTCTTTTGATTGACTGCTAAATAATGAACTTAGCCGTAAGATCAAAACTGCATGGGTTTCAGTCACTTCTATATGGGAATGATTCCTCAAAGTTACCGGTTCTGAAATGCTGGAAAGGATACTGAATCACTTTCAGACCACCGAGGCAGACGAGATAAACTAGGATTTATGCCTCGGTTCGCTGATCGGGTTTGTCGATAGTCCAAGTAACCGAGTGGTTGCGAGTGCTTTCAATTTTTTGTGGGCGGTTGCGCGATTTGTCAGAATTAGGGCTGACATTTACCCCATCACGTAACCTCATGTCAACGGAACGGCCGAACGCAATTGTCGGGAGTCTTGGCCGTTTGATGCCGCTTTCAAAAGCACATTCCGGTGTTTCAGAAGTGCTTGGTAAACAATCAGTAGTTTTTTTTATTTGGGCAACGTTTCGCTTTTGACACAAAAGCTTCATCAGGCCAAGTGAGCAGGTCAAGTTGTCCAGGTTTTAAGGCAGACGGCGAACCAATCACTAAGACGTCTTCTGATTAGCGCACTAGATCAGTGTTGAGTGTCAATTAACGGCTCTTGTCGGTTAGTGTGTTTGCCAAAATCTTGGATTGATGGGTTGGGGGAGTTTCAAATTAGTTCCGACCGGGTTTGGTTCCTTAATCTTCCACTTCAGGGTGCTTCAATTGATGGTTCACCGCGGGCGCCACTGGTAGATTTCGTTGGCCTTTGTGGGGTTGATTGTTGCGACAATTTAGGTGGGGGGAGGGGAGGTGGGTGAGGTTAAGTGGAATTCAGATGAAACCTACTCCTACTTCTGATAACCGCACACTAACACGTGTCAGATCGACTGATCCAAAACCACAGGCTTGCCACTTCCACGCCGTCCATTCTGTTAACACTGGGATGCCTGGCGATTTCTAATGCCTCGGCCATCCGTCTCTGTGGCGTGGACCGTGGTCATCACTTCAAAGCCTCAACACTTTCTAAATCTATTTTGTATTCCATATCTGTTATTCCCGAGTCTTTGGTAACCCCTCACATTCGTCTGCGTTCCCCGGCGGTCTGTTTATTTTCCTACTATGTTCTCCGATTCTGGTGTGAAGTTCCCTGGCCGTCTGTCCTATATAGACCTTAGTGCAGTCGTTACACTTAATTTTGTAGACACAGTCCCGGGTTCTGTTCACCTTCAGCTGCACCAGTGCAGAGTGTTTCCCATCTGGAAAGCTACTCTTATGTTGTTCGTGTTTAGAATCCTCCGAATGATCTCCGATGTCCCTGGTGTATATGGAATAACAGCCGTCCCAAGCCATTCTCGTTTGGGTTTCGCCACCGGTACCAGCACTCTTCGTAATCGACGCCTAAGCAAACTAGTTGGTTATCCACTACCCCGAAGTTTGTTCTTCAATTTTGGCCGCTGTCCGATCAGCTTCTTCTGTGCACAGGGCCATTACGCGCTTGTCTCGTTTCCTCACGATGAAAGTGCCGTCTACATAACGCCAGAATACCTTGGGTGTGTACGGGAATACGGCTAAACATTCCTATTCAAAATCTTTCACATATTCCGTTGTGCCTGAAAACGAAACATTTTGAGACCCAAGTCCCTAGGCCGCACAGCAGACGGGGTAATGCTACAATTTTTGTGCACCGGTTGAAGTACCACTTTGCTACAGAAGACGTTTTGTGCGTCTCAACAGTGCGCGGCGTAGAAGGACATTAGCTCCCACAATCACGGTCACAAAACAACACAGTTTGAAACGAACTCAGAGGGCCGAACCGTTTCAGTTTTCCAGGGTTTTCTGGGTCCAGTCATATCTCTTCTACTCATAATAACCTAAGGTAAGGAAAGCCACACACGTAACAGTACTCACCTCGTAAGTGGACTGAGTGAACTGGGGACGATTGTCGTTGACATCCAGGATATTCAGATCAAGAGTCATGTAGTCGAACAGCTTTCCGCCATCCATGGCTCGAATAAGTAAGCGATAGTGGTTCACAGTTTCCCGGTCCAACAGTTCCAATGCGAACAAGTCACCTGTATATCGAGGATTCAGAAAGAAGGATGGGAAAGAAGACAACAGGAAGACGTGAGAGGATGTTCCACAGGCAAGCGCTAGTGCTGAAGGGAGTCGATCTGTCTAAATCGGTTGTAATCACATCCATGTAACGTCAAGTTAGAAGAGGAGCGATATACTAGAAAACCCAGAGTGAGGCCGAAGGAAGGAACGTGTCTCAAAGAATGTGTAATATATTCACTGAGAAAGGCTGGAAATCCTCTCCAGGTGTGGCGTCCGTACAGTGGATGTGAGGTGACTTCAAGCGACAACGTCGGACTTATATGCATTAGACGAGTTTGTGTCAGGTTACCGCGCCTAAACTTTCGCAATCCGACGTCATTAAGACCCGCTCAACCTCGGGGCGGATACAGCCACCATAACGTGAGCAAGTTGTCCTTTTGCCTAAAGCAGCTAAAAATGGTCAAGGATAGAGTGTGGAAAACGTAGTGTGCACGGCAATTAGTACAATAACTAACGACCGAGCAGTAGCCGGCGAGGGGATAATGAGAGTTTTAGAGGTTGGTAGCTGGACTCATGTCCATGTCCATGAGCGAAGTTCACATCAGTAGACCAGATGGTGATCTAACGCGACTGGATAGAAAATTGAGGCATAATATACTAATAATATACGAATAAACATTGGCAATTTCAATAACACTATGTACAACGGTGAGTGTAATACTTCAACCGCGCACCGATTATCTCCCATCAACCGGGGACGAAAGTTTTGCAACTGAATTTCCAAAAGCAACGAATAAACCAACGACCAAGCACCGCGCCCGAAAAAAACATATTTCACAAGTTCTACATCAGAAAGATGGACCGATTTAGCGTCTATCCGAATGTACAATATGCGAAATATGCGTTTTCTCTATGTTGCAACCCTTAAACAAAACCCACCGGTTGTTGACTCGATGCGAAAATGTTCTCGTCCGTGGCCACCCACAAGGGCATAAGTAATTTTACCGAAATTCGATCGATCTGGGTCAGTAGCGAGTCGAATGCGTCCCAAATGAGTTGCGCCTTCTGAAACATTCCACACTTCATGTTTGGGCAGCGGAAAACTGGGAGGAGCATAGTTGACAGCGTCCATTTCGACATGTACCAAACAATACGCCGTGTGGAGTTGATCGGACACCTCAACCTTGACAATGATAGATAGGCAATATAAACAGCGTTATCGGGACATCATCCACTCATTCTAGAAGGATCGACGAATGAAGTTAGTCTAAGCTAACATGTTCGGCTGACAAGCTAGCAGAGAATTCATTCAGCCCGGTAAGATGGTGATGCATTAACAAACGTGTTCCCGTCATTCATAACAGATTTTGTGACATCAAGCTGAACTGTCGACAAGTTGCGCCATTTACGAGTAGAACAGCTGAGGGTGTAAACGAAAGATACCACAAGCGAACAATAAGTAACTTCGAATAGTCGCGAATTGCGAATTCTTCCTTGAGTAGGTAGTGGATACGTTGTGTTACCGTATAGGCTTCCGCGTATGGTTTAATCCCACGCAATCTTAAGCAAGCAACACGGTTATAACGCACGCAAACCACTACATTTACGTAGGGCAAAAAAGCCCATATACCATAATAATCACTAATGGCAACATGAAATGGATACATTTTTATGAGGCATATTCACTGGTTAAGGCAACCAAACCTGAAAAAATCACTTTGAACGTAAAGAAAATGAGAGTATTCTGTGCTCACCCATCAAAAATCCGTCTCGCGAAAGGTTCGTAGAGGGCTTGAAAACAATCACAGGATTAGAGTGTGTCAGGCTCCATTGTTGAGTTGTAAACTAATCCGTATTCTACCTGGGGGACCTGTGGAATAACGTTCGATTTGGTGCGGAAAAGCTGGTTAAATCCTAAGGTAACCAATCTGAATACTCAAGGCCTGTCAACGGGCGTGTGGACGAATGACACAATCAAAACTCCTACCGACTGACATACAATTTATGAACACGTTGATACAAGTGTTCCCCGCTGCTCAAACCTATCTAACAGTAGAACCTGCCTCCTCAATTGTACGCTCCAGATATTTATCAAGAGGGAATCGACATTTTCAACGATCGATGAGGAAAAATAATAGAGCCCATATGCAGATTAGACAAACGGTGATTTCGCAACTATGGCAACTGTATGCAAAAATATAATTTCCCCCTTGTGCTGGAGTAGCAATCAATGGTATCATGAGGCACTGAATCAAACTGGATGAACACACTTCATCCAATGTTTCCCAAAACACTGGTTTTCCTATTTTACCGATAACTAATGCAGTTGTCACAATCAAATATATCATCATCATATTATTAATAACAGAGAGGAAATGAGGCGAGGAGACCAGTGGAAAGAGCATCAGCAAACAACCAAAAAACCGTAAAAAAAACTACAGCACGAGCTAAATTCTCAGTGATCCTAATCAACATGCGGCTAAACGTGATTGATGAGAAGCAGCACTGTGTGGACAAAAGTCTGGTCCTCTCTCACGATAGCGAAAACCCACAAACACGAACATACATCCGAAAGCCGTCCCAACTGTTGTCTAAAACGTGGAATGGTGACCGAAAACAGCCACATCATGTAACACCCCATTTACACCGCAAGCGCTACAACAGTGATGTACTGGCCGCACAGAACCTCGTTCAAGTACGTTCAAAAACACGGGCCGGACCGAATAGCACAATATGTGCACACGCACAAACCGTCAAGAACGAAAAAGACAAAGTTTCCAAAGCAATAGAATGAGTTTTGGGACGGTATTGTTGGCGCTGAGCCAGGAAACCTATTGCGGTTTGTTAAACGAATGATTTGCCACAAAGAGGAAATGAAGAAAAACCGTTGGAAACTGAACTTGGTTCACCAAAAGTTATATGATCTGCGTTCAAACCGGTATGACTGGAGGGATACAACTTCTTTTAAGCCGAATTGAGTGGGTTGCGTGAAGTTGACGTTAGTGCGTAAAGAACATGCAACTCGAACTACGTGTCCGACCGAGTGTCTTCATGGTACAACAATCTCCCCTCGGAAGAGATCAACTCTCAGTACAGACCATTTTTGTCTGGCCTCTTGAAGATTCTGTTGAACTTTAGGACTGTGGATCACCCATCGGCTCGGATAGTGGACCAGTTTCCAAAGCAAATTTTTTCGAGACCGAAAATGCACTAGCAACTAAGTGTTGTATCGTTCAAACAAAGAACACAGGAAAACCTCGGATAAAAGCACGACCACAGCAGATCTCACATCTGCATAGCAGATCTCCCAATGAACTGTGACGAAACGAGATGGTTGAACATCAACTATGGGCTCACGGCAGACCCCAAGGGGGGGGGGTAAACACCATCCACCAGAAACCATCGACAACACTTTCTGGCTCCCCTAGAAAAAGATAATCCTTTAAACTGACATAGATTTTCAATTTGTCTGTCAGGCCAAACAGTTGACGTCATAGGCCGTGCAACTTGATATAGCCCGATTCACCCATTCTTGAATTGGTACGATCGATCGATAGCTTGCCATCGGGTACACACCACAGTTACAATGGGCGTCGAATGTTCGAAGCTGAGTCACAGTCATCATCATCATCACCATCATCATCAAAGACAGCAACATCAATTTTGACACTGGTGCTTCACTGTCATACAACCATAAGGTTCGTTTAATTATATTTAAAGCTCTAGAGTGGAAAAAGATAAAAGCTTGGAACCGATTTCACAGTTACTCAATACTGACCGCTTTCAGTTCCGCGTGTAGATCTGTCGCTTTGTGGGCTTTCTGCTATAATTCGCCGATCTAGGTCTAACAAGAACACACCTAGCGAACTAAAATTGCGTGTCAGTAGGTCTCCAACAGACTGCTCCCTGAAGAACTCGGTCAACAGCATGCTCTGCTTTCGATAAACACTCCACAGCTTCAAACTCTCAGAGTTTTTCACTCCTTTGGAGTATTGCTCTAGTTATCATTAACCTATGAAATTCCTTCCAATAATCGATGGCTTAGGTGTTACAGTGCTTTGCAGAAACTCTGGATAGTTATTTGTTAACCATAAAATTCCACCTTGATTGAAGTACCTGCCGCACAACCAAATACTCGTTTCGCTGACGCCATCCAAAACCAGCCACGCTTCTGAAGCATTGGTGGTCAAAAACCTGAAGACGCCTCACATCATCTGTCCGCAGAGGCCATGTCTCGCACCCATACAGCAGCCAACAATAACTAGGCATTTATTGAGCTGCAAACTAATAATACCCGGTCGTTCAGCAATAGCATATTTCCGACGTACAGCTGCCGTGCAACTTACGAGGGCTGAGATACTGCCAGGTTGCCCAAGCCTAGACAGGAGCAAGAATCCAACGTTGGGCTCGAACGACAGACGCTCCGGTTACCATCCTATGGTATTTCGATCCCCGGCGTTTCAAAGAATCAAAGTTGTCTCGATTTCGAGGAAACTGACCTTTTTCAAACTAACTTCAAGTCCAGTCGGGGAGAAGTAAATCACTGGTATAACAAACTACCCAGATAAGTCCACCATGCTGGATAGGCTCCAGTCACGGCACGGGGAGGCAAGATGAATCTTACTACTGTCAAACTGAGAGCTATTGGACCCTGGCACCTACCGAGTCGGAGTTTGTATGATTCGCCTTGCATACGGCTATAAATTCTGTCATCGGCGAGCATCCTGATACTTCTTCCCAGTTGAATTCTGCATGTCAATGTGGGCTGCGCTTTGCGAATTGAAATTTGTAATGGTACTGAATAAATCACGTTATTGATATCCTAATCTGATGGGATACTCAGATAGGCTTGTTCTAGTGGTGTTCAAAGCGAGTTCGGTAGGAATGAGGTGGAACATTTAGTCTAGTTGGACTGTGACGAAACAACACCGCATTAATCTATCGACATTTACTAATCGATGTTTCGGACACCACGGGAGACTGTCTTCAGGAGTGGAATAATAAGTATAAATAAAAAAAGAAAAAGAAACTAGGCTGATAGCCACTGTTAAGTGGACGTCATTCGATTGATCGGGAGGACATGCCCATGTTCGCGATTTGAGGCTGAACCGCACACACAAAACGCGCCTGTTTGGTAGGCATCTTGACCTAGATAATCTTCCCTAAGAGGAAAGGTTTTGCGCTCAGTCGACAAACCGGTCTCTTTCTGCGATTTACTACAGAGGCTTCTCTCATGCTGGCATGGTGCTGCCAGTTACTGCTGCTTCATTGCGCCTCAAAAAAACGTGCAAGTTTTGGTAATTCAAGGCACTCGCTCCAGTCGTGGCATGAAACTACCGCGTTCGCTCATTCAAATTAGTTTAACGCTCAAAAATATCTCACTTTTACTACCTTAAATAGAAATGGTGGATTACAGTCCGATCGGGAAACATAACTAAAGGGTGTCCGCAAAAGCCGCTTCTGTCTCAGAGTGAGCTGCAGCTACTGTTAGCACAAAGAGACAGATATGACTGACAATCTTAGAATCTTCTTTATTAAACCCGCTCGATTGGAAAAAATCGGATCAGCTAGCGAACATTACCGTGAAAATAGGTTACACCTCAAATGCGCCGGTTTGTAAAACGGAAGCAACTTAGGAGAACCAGTGCGACAAACCATGAAAAATGCGACGGTTTCGACATTCCAAATGGATAAAGATTCATCCATAAAGTTACCTTTAGCCGAAATGCATCCAATGGGATGTCGATTATTTCAGAGGGAGAGCTTCCGAATTCAGCTTTAGAACGCAAATGTGGTACGGAGATTCTACCGTCCTGCTTTCGAAATGGAGCCCAGTATAGGATGCCGTCATTATGTCCAAGTCGGAAATACTCCGAGTGTTTTGTCTTATCAGCCACCAATCGGTACCGAAGAGTGTCGTTTAAGTCCAGATCCGTGGCTAGCAGGCGAGTGACGAATGTTCCCGGTGGAGCACGTTCGTTCAACTTTACCCGATAGGAGCATTGCTCACCATCAGCAACAGTGGGTTGATAATTCGACAGATCGAATTGGGGAGCGTTGTCATTGTAGTCTAGCACATGTATCTGGATTAGAAGGGATCAAAAAGAGACGCAAACGCGTTTATGAGGATGTTTCAAACAGTTCTATGACGCGCATGCATGTGGAGTCTGGTGTCAGTGTTCACAATCTTTAGCAAGACGGACAGAACTACGCGCCCGGCTAGCCGAATGGGCCTGGCAAGCTTATGCCGAGTTTTCCTTATTATGTAATTGGAACGAATTTTGACGAGCCGAATAACAAAATGGGAACTCAGGTGTGATTAAGAATCACCTAATATAAAAATTGTATACTCAGCTGAACTAATTGCTGTTGACATACCTACGGGTTGAAGAAGGTGGTCCCACCGAACTGCCCACTCTGAAAAGTCTAGACGCGATTTACAGCTGTTTGGAAGCCGTTATAAACAAACGACTGGTAAAAGCTTCGCAACCCGATCACACTGCTGATCAACCATTCTTAGCCACATGGAATGGTATTCAACAACTAAACGGGAGGGTGTGCGTTGAAATCGTTTTAGAAATTCGTAAGATGCGTATTAATGATGATTTCCGATAAGGATGAAACAGCCGTACAGGCCTTCCGAGCATTCTTTCAACGGATATTCGTGCGGGCAGCAACAATGGGCATTTACACAAAATCACTGAGGCCTATGTAGTTATACCTGTTATTACATTCCCGGTGGGTATGGATTATAAACCAAGCAGTGTGCAGTGTAGGAAAGGTCTAAAAAAAGATCGACATTGGCTGCAGGTGTCCGCAGGAGAGATGTGAAGTTTGGAATATAATGGTTTAGATGGGAAAAGAAGCTTTGAGGCGAACGAGGAACGGGGTGAAAGCAGTTTTGGAATATGGAGTTAAGTGTGGTAAAATCACGTGAACTGCAGGAATTCCCCAAAATGTTGCTTGTCATTGACGTCCGGTTCAGAATGATCAATCGGGACTGCCGTTTTACACCTTGCATAAAAGTTAACATTGTCTTCCAGGATTGAACCCTGAAAGAAAAGACCACCACTGATAAAAAAATTAGAGGAAAAAACATCAAACCGTGCATCTTTCACGCGTGGTTGAGTGCAGCTTGCAAACGGGTTCCCGAAAACATCAAAAAATTACCAAACACAGACGGTTTCTAACTTGGTGACATTTCCGAACAGCCATAGACCAAAGTAAACTAGCGTACATTCGATACGCACTCCAATAACTGAAGCGTAGAAACATATGTTAGCCATATGCGCCGGGACAAATTACCTGTGCAAAGCGACACAAGCCGAATAAACCTGACTGACCTATCAAGTTGCCGCTTATCAATGAAGAACGGAAGCCAACAACAGTGAGTTCAGATGCCGATTGCGCTGTATGATCTTCAACAATTCACCGTCCGCACGTCAAATACAAACCACGACTGACTGACAAATAAAACAACACAACAACACCGCAATTTCAACAAGGCAGGGAAACAGGCAACAGTGATTCCAGCCTTGGTGTGCGGTCGTGACCGGAGCGATGACGGGCCTTGGTGAATCATACTCTAATACAATCATGCGGGGCAGAAATTCACTGGTCATATGAAAGGTGTTCGGCGTGTGTTGTTGAAATCACGGTTAGTATTGTAGTTCAATCGACGCATGCCGATTTGATTGTGCGATAAAGGGGTGTAGAGTTCGGGAAAATTCTACACAGGGCTCAGGGTGAATGTCAGATTAATTAACAAAATGAAACGCACCATGCCACTTCCGATAAACCGCTGAGACAGACGCAATCTGTCAAGTCAAAAGTAACCTGAGAAACTCGGAACATCGGACATCGGACACCGGATTACAGATAAACAGTTGAAAATAAGTGAGGAGATTACTGAGGGAAGCCGATAGCTCTCCATTCAAAAAGGCGAAAAGCGCGAAGCCGATATGGACCTCGGGAATTAAAAAAATGCTCATAGGCTCGGGCGGATGAACGATACAGACAATCTGATAGCAAATCCGAGAAAATGAAGTAAATTGTCCCCAGATCAGGAGGCCTCTTCTCACACATCATTGCACTGTGATTCCACCAAGGTGCCACATCCACACCGGCTGTTCGTTCGTGTTCAAACGGTGAAAGCTAATTCGTATTGTGGTTAAGTCTGATTCGGAAAATTACAATTGCACCAGGGTCTAGATAGAAAGGTTATTGGGGGCTTTGAACCAAAGTCTTTAGCTTAAGGACTGGCCAAAAATCAATGGTGGTTGCATAAAAATTTTAAAAAAGGTCATCAAGCAATTTCCAGCTCAAATCCGATGAGCCAGAACATCAGTTCAGTAGAACATTTACCCGTTGGTCAGCTACTGGCAAGCTCCAGACTAAGGTGCAGTCTCCTGGCAACGAAGCCGTGTCCTGCAGTGGTTGTCGAAGTGAAGGACTGAAGCCTGACAGTGTAGTGTTTGGACAATGCAGCATAGAACAGAATCAGGGATGTTGTTAGTACTAAAAAAGAGTTATGTTGGGGTAAGCAATGCGACCATTATAACAAGTCCAAGTAATGTATCAGGCGAAAGGGGGAGCGAAAGCGGTGGGTACGTTTTATCTCGCTCTACCCAAAGGCAAACAAAAAGAAAGCTTTGAGAATACGGCGAAGGTATAAGCACGAGCCACTCGACCTACCGTAATCGGGATACGAGAGCTCAAAGGCATGGCCCCTTGATCTGTAGCAATGGCCCAAAATTGATGAACTGCAGATTTCTGATAATTTAAATTTCGCGCCAGCGTTATTTGTCCAGTATGCTCATCACACTCGAAATAGGAGAGGGACTCCCGCGATGTATCCGATATATGTCTGGTGAGCTGTGTGGGAGAGGTGTCTCCAGAATGATGCGACTCCAAACTGTATGTGATCTGTTGGAAAATTTTAGATGCGATGTAACAATCAAAACTCATGATACTGATTGGTAAAAAAAAGGCACAAAACATGGGGAAAATGCAGTAGAACTAATGCAAGTATCGACAACAGCAAAAGCCCTGGATTAGAGGAGGAAGCTGGATCAGTTTACTAACGTATCCCACCGAAGCGTATTCGTAAGTTCGGATAGAATTAGTTGGGCACGCGAAACATTCGTGAATATCACGACTGAAGGGCATATCATGCGAATAGCTGCACGGTCAGCTGGACAATGGTATACGGATTCAGAAAGGAAAGAAACAGAGAATGCGTACCGAGATGAGGCTGTACAAAACAGGAAAACTAGTCAATTTCGGGGAGTGAAAGTGGACATTTCTTGGCTGCAAGCCTGAAGAACAAGCTAATTTCAGTAAAGAGAAATTTAAAAAACACGACACCATTTTGCTTGACTTGCTAGTAACTTGCAAAACGAGTCGTTGGATGATTGAATGTTACCGCGAAAGTACCGATTCACATTAGCGTTATTTGGTCAAACTAGGTCACAAATTGCCCACGAATGCAGACCCATACGCGGAGATCCTTAAGAATACATGATAGCTTGAAGAACAATGTGTTCGGTATCAGTAAGTCTGATAGAAAGAGGAAATTTCGTTACGCTGGTTTTTTAAATGCTGGGAATAAGAATAGCGCGATCAAAATAGTACTGATAACTCCTGGCATCACAGACAAGTAAGAAATAAAATGCAAACGACCATTATTTCACTCACCAAACAAACATGGAAGTGCAGACTATAAGGATACCTAGTTCCGCCTTCTCACGTGATATCAAAGACCCACTGTGTAAAAGCCATGGATTGAAATACGAAATTAAATTGGTCCGACGCCTCTCACTGTTTTGCTTCTCCCTGAGATTTAAACCTTTGAAACTGGTGATCTCCTCTACCTACGAACAACGAACTATAGAGGTTCCACTTCGGTTTTGAGAGTACGACTAAACATATTTTTCCTCATCTGCTTCTCATCCATCTGTCCTGGACTGTTGTACCAACTAATACCCGATGCGAACAATATTTTTATTGCATTCATCGATCCATGAGTGGTGATGACGCGTCCTCGCTTTTCTCGTTGTTGAACGTAACTTGTGAACGACTACTTCAGTCCGACCCCACATGTGAAAGTTCACATTCTCGGCGAATTCAACTAGCGCAGGCTTCTTTCCACACAGATCCTACAGGCCGTGTGGCTTGAGTTCTTTTCCGCCATTACTGACCTTACCCAGCTTGTCTGTTTTGCAACCCTTGATAACGACCCATTTACCGGACGGTGTTGTGTCCCCTTCTGCCCGGTTGATTCTTCTGATCACAGCCTTTCCAGTTTTCCCGTTCGCCTTCTTTCTCTCATAACCCTCCCCCCATCGCATACTCTACTCTTCCCCTGACTATGATGGTATCCAATTATTCTTGAAAGGATCTTTTTTCTGGGATCTCTCAATTTTTTCGGGAAAACCAATAACTCCCTGTATGACGGTATGAGCCAATTTATTCCCCATTCTATTCAAACCGGAGAAGCAGTCATTCTCCAATCGTTTATCTATGCACGTTGCAGGTAAATTGTGGTAATCTATAATCGATAGAGTCAAAGATAAATGCGTTCATCACCACGAGGAGTGTTCGTCATTTCCTATCAGAACTCAACACATTCAAACCACCTGGTTCGGATGGTATCTCTCCCAACTTGTTCCGTAACTATGCTCCTGAACGTCCTTGAAAGCCCGTTCTCTTATCCTTATCCATCGATATTCTTTCTTCGGGATGGAAAGTTCATTTATCCTCATTATTCACAAATGCAATAAGTTGGCATATGTGTTACACCTTGGTCTTCCTCTCTGAACTCCTGGTGCGCCCAACGGGCTTTAGATGCGGACGTTCTTGCTAAGCTTGTCATGTGCTGGCTGCATCCAGATTTGGTTACCTGGACTGGAAATGAATGGCTGTTTTGTCAAAATGAGAGGCATTCCGAAAGACAAAAAATAACCCTTAGGGGTTAGTGAAATCTGATATATATATATGCAAGGAAACATGTACTGATGCGTGAAAGCTAGTTACAGAATGAAAATGTACGCCCAGCTAGATGATATCCTGTCCCAAGTTAGCATGCTGCTAATAAAAGCCTAATTCTAATATCCAGGAGTGACCAGTTGTATAAAGTCCCATGTTCTTGGACGCCTGAATCACATCCGAGTATGACTATATAAGGAGCTTGTATATGTCTGTATAAGAGGTCTCACGACAACGAGGGACTTCGCAATGGTGCGAACTTTCCATGTTGGAAAACGTAGGAAATAAGCGTTAAGATTTTGCATAACGCAATATCACTCATGTGTACAGACACTCGCAACAAGCACAATCTCCGACACTTTAACACACCTGTCCACCATAGCCCGAGTCCGGATCGGTAGCACGCAGCTGGAGCACAAGGAAGCCGACTGGCTCACGTTCGGACACAAATAGGGTGTAACTGGGGTCCGGAAATCGAGGCGCCACGTCATTCACATCCTATCAAGAGAGCAGGTAGGAAAAACGACAGTGGGAGAATGAGTAAGTCATGGCCAACGCATAAAACGTCATAGCATCGTTAACAGGAACCCCAAAAGGCCACACCCTGAAGTGTCAGTCAATGCGACAGACAAACCCCAGCCTCTTCCATGTCTATCAGCCTTGTGTATTTTGAAAACAATGTTTTCGACATGTCACGAAGTTTACCTAGCTGTCTGCACTTCAAGGATCATGTAGAAGCTTGAGGAATGACGTGTCCCTCTCATTATCAGAAGTAGAACCACGATGGCTAGTGACAAGTAAAGCGCGACCGTTTGATAGAATTTAAAAAAATATGGACACCATGGTGATATGGAAGATCTATAAATCCAGGACAGGAAAAACGCAAGGACACAGTACGCAAGGCACGGCTGAGTATCTACTATCATTGGAGCATATAAGCTGTGAATGGATACCATCGCGTTCATATATTTATAAACAATGTTGGATAAGTGTGAAGTATGGCATTACTTTCACCAAAAAACAAACCTAAACTAAACATAGACGAGTGACTGCTTGCGTTATCAAACACGAATCGGAGTACTGAAAATGTAAACAATTCACGTCCGTAAACAAGCCTCGTTTCTCCCCATCGTCACGCCAACTTCACCACCTCTGAGTCACCTGTAGACGAGAAATCCATTCTCTCGTCAACCCTCTCCTTTCCATGATCTCACACACAAATCTGACAATGAATCCACCACAAAAAGCAATTAATTTCGTGCACCTATCGCCACATCACCTCGCCGTTCGTGTAGGCCGTGATGGGAACACTGAGCTGTGTGTGTGTTCATAGTGAATTTTATCCGGGTTGTTTGCTGTAATCCCACATGCCTGATGGGAGTACATAATTGCGGACTTGTTTACTCCGTGATTTTTTGCCGTATCTGAAGTCGAGTCGGTAATGTGCTAACGTACTCTGGCCTGTATCCAGTCATGGTATTCTGCGATCGGCGGGCGCAGGACGCACGCAATCTACCAGGTAATCTTCTTGTGCCAATCGGGAACAAAGCACCTGTTGTGTGCTGCACGGTATAACTTTACCAAGCGTCAAGCTGCAGCTAAATCAACTAACTGTGACGCCTATAAGATGATGGGAACAAATTAAAAAGCATCCAGACTTCGTTCGTCAGCGCTCCACCTTGTGCCAAACGTATCTCCATCTGGTGACATGATCAGCATTCAAACCAGCCGTGCTTCCGATAACTCAAAGAGCTTGTCGCTCACCTTTTAGCACAATAATTGACAGCTACGTTATCAGAACAAATCAACACGTCACCAACTATACACAACATGCCACTGGCTGCTTCCGTAGGATGCCGTAAAATATTTGACGATATGGATAACAACTTTACGATGCGTGACAGAAAGTTATTTCATCTTTTTTTATGGGACACTACACATAAGGTTGCTGAAAACTCTTCGAGAGCCCGCCAACAATTTTATCCGCCTTAAAGCTAATCGAGTAGGCGTAGTCCCCGAGATTTCGTCAACCTTACGTCTTACTTGAACACACTTGACAAAATGTCCTCATTTGCCAACTACTCTGGTTTTAACGGGAGACTCATCTGAATTGCAGCTAAATCTTTCGTTCACGATATACTTCAACCGAATGTGCTAGACAGACACCCCCTAATATTTCAGTGGGCACGATGTACGAGAAATCGCAGCATATTTTCCCGGGATAGAACACTATTTATGAGCTCACTAATGATTTCGTCCTTACTGGGATTAGTAAGGTCGTCGGGAATTCCCGCGAGTTCTTCGTTTAGCCCACCGCACTTAACACAATTCTCCAAGAAAGCGAATTTTCCTCCTGTTATCATCGACTGGTGTGCGCTGATGATGTATTGATCCTACTCAGCACTGTACACCTCACATGCATGACCGAAACACGCGGTCGAATTACTCAGCCTATTTGAAATGATCCATATTTCTGAGGCATCTGATTCAGGAAATGTAACATCAGCAACGTCCGCTGGGGAAGCCCAATGAGCATTTTAACCCATTTGCTCTCAGAGCCAGGCAAAGGAGAATCAAGTGGCCGTTTAATAATGAAGTTGGATAGGAAAGGCGATACACGATGATCGATGGATTCGGTCAACTTAGCGAGCATCTCTTATGCTCTTGTGCGTACAAGTTTATGGAGGCCAACCGAGGAGAAATGAGACGTTAGACAGACCAAGTTTAAGAGACAGACAGTCAGACAGTGGCTCGAATCGATAGGATGAAAGGATCATATAAAACAAGACGACCGTTGAAAGTAGTATTCGACTTCAAGAATCTATCAGGATGAGGATGTGACCAGCGTCTACAACCGTATCCCAGGGTGAGTGTGGCTTCATTTACAAGACTCACTCTGCAGTTAGTCAGCTGGAGTAAGATTTTTTAAGTTAAGCAGGGGAATGATTCGGATGAGTTGAAGCACTCGAAACTGACATGAAGTACAGCACATGATGAGAAATTGTTTTTTAAACGCATTAATATCCGTAGATGATGCACAGGGCCAACGGTTCAGTGGGCCCCAGGTAAACGATGTGAACCCGACAAACAACCAGCTATAAGCCGACATCGCTGTGCCCATCTGATTAGTCCCAATGGTGAAGAGGAAGAGAGAAGAGTCTGGGCTTTTTGGACGGTTACTACACTTTTGATCAACTTCCAGCTGAATTCACGGCAAGGCTTGGTAATTACCACATCTTGCGTAAGTTTGTCAGCGGAACCCAATTGCCAGTCAGCCCCATAAGCCAGCAACCTATTTAAGAAACAGCTAAACTACGGAGGAAAACATGGGAAACCAATGTACACCAAGGCAGTTTGTTAAATGAATACCTTCTGCAAACGAGAGTAACAAATGGTCGACAGTTGAAAGCGAGAAAGAACAGTACAACATCCCTGTAAAATGTTGATTTAGAAGCATGAAAGAAAAGAACAAGAAAATGTGGTGTAAAATGACAGGAGGCAAAACTGGAGGAATCGCACGTAGGGATATGATGGATTAACTTAGAAAATCACTATTCAAAAAAAACGTCTAACCACTAGGACATGAAACAACCAGATGCACAGCCGACAACATCGTGTGTGGTACGTGGGGAGCAAAGCAATAGCGAGAAGGATAATCGAGCGGCTAACCAAATAGAGGTTCAAATACTCTGTCAATCGTTTTTTCCACACTGACCACACTTGACTGATCTCGTGGCACATAGGCATAGAACAGTGGGAGATAACCCATCCAAAGTAAGTGTGGTTTCTATCGCTCACATCTCGGTTGTACAGAGAATACAGACATTGAAGAATAAATGTTGCTTGTGATCTGGATTCGACACTGGTGGAATCGCAACACAAAAGGAGAAATGACGGCTAAAGAAAAGTGGACGGATTCTGAAGACAATAACACAATGCCGCGAAACATGATTGTCATTTCTGACATGACAAACTTCGTCTAACCATTGTTAAACCATAGGTTGAAGATGATCAGCTCAACGGCTAAGTTTGCTATGCATGGAAGACACGCAGTTGACAGCAGTCCTACGGACGGCTGTTTCCACCCTACTCAGTCCGAAAGCCACTGTCAATTCGTCAAAATGTCCATACCGTCATGTCTGCTTTAGGTATAGCTTTCAGACTTGGTAAAGGCAGCGTTTTCATCTGGCAGTCCGAAAGTGGTGGCACAGTGCCAGTCGACGTCTTGTGTGAAGTGATCTTAATAGCGAAGCGACTATTGACAGTTTAGTCTAAGTTAATTCTCAACAGTGTCCGTATAGAAACAAGGCGTGTCGCCGGCGCTCCTGGAAGAACAAAGCATTCAGGGAAGGGCTACCCAGTCCTACTGCACGACCTCTCAGTACTTCAACATTTTTGTGCAGGTGGTTCCAAAATGCTGCCAACGAAAATCTGTTTGAGCAAGAGATAAACTATGCAGCACACTCAACGGAGAGCGCGACAAGTGAATGGTTCTAAAAAATAGTGAGTAACTAAATCTTCAGTTAAATCCAGGCATCACTGTCACACACAAGAGGATAAGAGATGAGATAAATAATCAAGACAGTTCTTTGTAAATGATATATAACCTGAGCCTCATCATCCTATTGATTCCAACAGAATCCCTTAAAGTAAACACTTCACAGAAGTTGATATCAACCCCCTTGAAGAGTACAGTGACATGTGCGCCCCACGAAGTCGACAAAAACCCTATTGCCGAGCCATCTAAAAAAACACCGACCAAATCAGGCGCAAAAAGGAACAAGTGCATTGGAAAAAAATGTTTCCTGGCACTCGCCAGCCGCTAAGTTGACAACGTTCCCAAGTGTGTATCTAATATGCCCACTAGAAGATGCTGCTTATCGCACTCTATTGATTAAAACGGTGCGAGTGAGTGCCACATTCAACGCACTCCCATTTCCTGTTGTCAGGTGGACTGATCGTACACTTAGATTTGGATGCCAACAAACCAGTACGGTGTTTTGACGGAAGGGAACGGATTTCAAAACAGCAGGAGACATCCGTAGGTGGGGCTGTACTAAGCCTATGTTTGACCCAATAGACCAATCCGCTCTTTCGGCTTTTAGAGACTGAGTGACAGTGAAACCGAACATAGAAACGTAGAGCCGATAAAAACGCCCATACACATTGCTCATTTAAATCCGCATATTTCAACCTGAAAGTTTAGCCGACGAAAGATGGTGCATTTTGAAAAGCCCCATATATACCCCATGACCGTTAATCGTATCAAGAATGATGCACACATGGACTCTTCCGCGCCAACAACTTCGAAAAGCCCTGGACCAGTTTGCTAAACAGTTGACCAGCATAGGGAAGACCGAGTTAAACTAACCGTGTCGAAGTATGCCGAAGGGCAAGTTTTGAGAATTGGTGGAAGACCATTAATTATGTTCGAGAGACTCACATTGGATGAAAAGTGGGCAACAGCAAAAAGCTTCAATGAACAAAAACAAACACAATAGAACGCGTTTTGCCGTGTACCTCTACGAATAGATTGTGCTCAGAAACCTAACGTGCATACAGATCAGGTAGAAAATACTGAGGACATGCAGGCTAAGGAACGGCCGGTAAGGTGTAGGCACAAAGGGTTTCAAGCCACTCAATCAGGGAAGGAAAATAGTTCCAGAGACCTGCGATCGTTAGGATAATCTTATCCTCTCAGTTTATTTGCCATTGCTTCAGGTGGTTTCCAAGCGCGAAAGAGTGAAGGACCTCTTAAGGAGGATTGTTTATCATGGATCCGATTTCACCCAAAGAAACCTCACAGAAGGAAGAAAAACATACGCCTCCGGTAGCAAACAGATTTTTGATTTGTGCTCATTTAGAAAGCTAAAATCTCGCCTTTTTCAACTTTGAATCGTGAAGAATTAGTTGTGTGTGCAGAGAGTGCCTCGGAATTTCGGAATGCCATTAGGACGTTCCGGGCTGTGAAGAAGCAACATCCAGATATTTTTAGATACTATAGCACTCTCTTCTTGAAGCAGAAGGTAAGGATCATAGTGTACAGGTACCACAATACTCCGTGCCTCGAATGGGTTTCCCCTCATAGGGGAATGATCAGTATAAGTTACATTATGCGCCTTACGTACCGGTGTAATGCCATTCTAACGATACCTGGATTTTCACCAGCTTATGAGAGCGCATCATGAAATGTGTAGTTATGTCTGAAACGACTGTGTCCTATACTCACTACCTTAATTTCTGTGACCGACGTTCAACACCTGTTAAACCTGGTTATCAAGGTCATTGCGAACGAGTATCTTAGGCGACACTTAGATAGACTCTAGTAAAAAACCCAAAACAAGATTACTTATCACAGAGTTATGTTCTAACATAGAAAAGAAACTAGTAGTAATTGGGAAATCGACGAATATCGACTCACTAGGCTTGGCTACCTTCAGTTTGTACTGCAGCCGTGATATGCTCTGGGACATGGCACTGTGCGCCCGTCCTGGGATGACTTATCAAAGTAGTGAGGCATATTCAATGCACATGACAGGGAGTGAATTCATAAGTAATATCAGCATCCCGCGCTGCTAAACACTGAAGTAGCTGTTGCGCCATATCCGGTTGAAGGGAATCACAGCCCAAAGTTTCTGAACAATTTAGACATCAAATTTTTATTTTATTCAGCACACGTATAAGTTGGTGCCAGAGTAAAAAAGTCCAAGTAAAATTCGAACAGGATGAAGCCGGTAGTGGACTGTCGGTAAATTCTGATCGACTGTCCCATAATAACTATAAGAAACCGTACGCATAAGAGTGATGGTTGCCAGACGGAAGAATTAGGCAAGGATAGGCAACGACTCCGGAAGCGTTACGCATACTGATGAGATTGGTGTAGGTGGCCGAAGTAGATGCAGCTTTCCAGGCTTAATAAAAGCAACTGCAGGTTAAAAAAGAGACAACGAATGTCAATCCGGTAAACCGGATCTCTGAGAAGTGACTATTCATTGTACATGATTAATTATATTTGTGTCTAGAATTGAAGTTCAAATGTAATGTAATGCAGCTTAAAATTATGAGTGTATCAAAGAGCTTTCACAGCCTAAGGTTAGTTACTTCATGGGCGGTTTGAACCGCCAAATGGGGAGACAGATGCATGAATAAGTTGAATGCCTCTTCCGTTCAAATACCTCCCACAGACGTACGCACGTACGTGAACTTAAAGCCGAACTCCAACCACTGATAAAATATACGCCGTGAAAACTATTACCAGGGAAGTATCACTTTCAAACGCGGAGACCACACCTGATAAAACCAGACCAGTCATGGTGTAAACGGAATCTATCTTTATCGGTCTTCTTTTCAAGGGAGACCTGGTTACGGAATGTCTGATGCAGCGTCTGCAGCAGATACTGTGTCAAACCTCTCCACTCACTACAATAGACTCCTCAGCTGAAGCCCCTACACCTCAAAGACGAGTTCGCGGTAAGCGCTCAGAGCATGGTAGTTTACCTTCTCATCTGCCCTATACACGAGACTACACAGAGTGTACGACACGGCAGTTGTGCAAGCAATTAAGAGTCACAATCCGATCCGGCTGGTAAGTGAATTGAAGTGCAGTGATCACTCAGGCTACTGTAGAGGCGCCTAAGACGAATGACAAAAACTTATCTATTCGTCCCAGCTCCCTGATTAGTGTTTACTCGCCTCCGATATAGGCGTGATGTCAGGAAAATACCACTCGGCAAGGAAAGTGAGAAAGAACTGGGAGTTACCATGCCTTACCATAAATAGTAGCTCTCTCTAGCACAATAAGTTGTTTCAAGAGTAGATAGAATAAATTATTGGCACAGTAGTTTAGAAAGTATCAAGCCAGACACTCTGTACCTTCATCGCCTACGCACACGTCATGTCGCGGCGTGCAGTTCAACAGCTTGGAAAACCACTAAGGTTCGTTACTGTTTTAGCCTTAAAGCTTTGTAACTTTTGTAAGCTTCGCACCCGAATATCATATAACTCAAATAATTCCGAAAAAAACTCCGTCAAACATATCGTCATCGGTATCATGAACAATGACTTTAGCTGCCACAGTCTCGTTTGCCGAGACGTATCGACAAACCGCCGTAAACCTGTTGACATTTTTAGTTAGTGAGCGGCGATCACAATTGTCATACTACCTGGATATACGCATCAGAATCAAACATACCGTTCAGTGTTGCTGATTCTTTCATCACACAAGATATGTAAAATTGATCTCGACCGGATTGAGGATCAATAGACTGGTTCAATTGTTTACTCCACTATTACAACAGGTAAAATATCACAGAGCCGATCGTGGCGGTGCCCAACGGTGATCCCTTGATTCAACCGCGCCTGTTTATCAAATTTTGTCGTCAGCCCTGTAAGTTATATTCATGTAATTTCGCTGTCCCATTTCCGATATTATACATCGGGCGCTGACCAACAAAATGCTTCGGTGAAGACGTTAAAAACCTGGGTGATTCTGTAATTTTTGTCACGGAGTTTAGCATAAGTCACTCATCGCCCCTTTTCACGGTATTCTGAACTGAGCACAGGGAAACGTACTCTTCGTCGTGAATCTTGGCTGCGTACCACCGTGACATCCCAGGTTAAACTGTTAAAATGACTGGACTGGAGAGCCTGTTGTGTCGATTTCTATTCGCCAAGCTCTGGGTTAGTTCAGTTGAGGTCCCATACTCATACAAGCCATATCACTAAGCCTGATTTTATGTGACCCCTTAAACCGACTGACAACCGAGAGATATTTCTCGTCAGAATGAGTAGTGTAGTCAGGAAAACCGAGGCCACTTTGAGTTCATTTTCTATTCAGTTTGCTGCTGATAATTCCAATCGAAGCTCATTTGAATTTTGTCCAACCATTATATTTTTTCGCCTACTAGTTCCGGGAACATTATACTCCCCACTCAAAGGTACACTCGCACTGAATAAAATCTCAAGGGCATAAATTGTTTTCATTACAATGTCCTTTTTCGGAAACACTCCGTCTTCTCTGATCCGAAGAGGAGGTACTTTCCGGTTCGGCGAATGGCAGATTTGCTCCGTCTTCTCTGATCCGAAGAGGAGGTACCTTCCGGTTCGGCGAATGGCAGATTTGTTGCCAAAGAAGAAATATCACGAACAAAATGCCTTGTGACATTGACAAAATTCATTAGTGGACTACCGCTGTCAACAGTTTGTCACGAGCACATCTGATATGGCCTTCCGTCCCATCGGCGAACTGTGGAACTGACTGGCCTCAGCTGATTATTTATCTTTGTATATGCATAAGGCATCATTCATTGGGAGATTCCACGCTTGCAACATTGATTAAAGGTAGTGAAATGTCGGTTAAAATGACCTAGGAAAACTCAACAACTAGTTAATAATTGCCATTGTTTCCCTTGTCACATAAAAATACACCACGGTGATAAATTACCTCGTTTGTTGGTTCTTAGTCGACTTTAGATGGATGGAGAAAATAGTTCGTAATAATCCAGATTCCGGGTATTGAAGACCACCAAAAAAATCTATCAAGTTGCTGGTAGAGGTCAGTCACAGAATGACTAAAAATTCACTTCAGGCGAAGTGAAAAGTTCTATTCCGCTGTCAGACACGTTGATAAAAAAACTAAACACCAGTGGAACTTCACTAATTCAGTGGGCTGAGCGGGTGATTTGGTTCCTACCGGTCAATTTCTTAAGATGATACTTTGGGATCTCCTGGGTGTTTCTTCAAAAAATACTGTTCCAAAATCACGAATGGTGTAGTTGAATCCAGTCATGTGCTAGAGACTCGCCTGGACCAATCCAGTCCATGTTCGGAGACATTCTAGAAGTTTCACGAAGAGTGCGGTGCGCCTTCACGGTATGCGCTCAGTTACAATCGAGCCCGCAACGGGCAACTAACTAATGAGGTACACATAAACATATGTGGAGAACGGATATTAGGGGACGGTGTCTAGTAAGCTGGAATTTTTGGAAAGTTAGTGTCGTTTTTACACCCAAAATACCCATAAGCAACCTACATTAATCAAGTGAGGAGTAAATAATCACGTGGGAGTGATAAACTAGACGAGGTTGGATGCATCCAGACAGACTGTTACTTCGAATTCGTTAGTTGGGAAACCCTGATGAATAAGCGAGGTGAATTAGATATGCAAGCTCCATTAACCAGCTATCAATGTTAATACAGGACCGGTTGAATGCATAATGAGAGTAGGAAACTGTGTACGTCAATTTTGAGTGACTGGTCACAGGTGGTAGGAAACTCGAAAGCTAATAGCAAATTATCCAAGCTCTCACGGTGAGATCCGAAAATTCGCCTTTAGAGAGAATCCTGAGGGTATTGGGGAAAATCATTCCTTTGGGTGGGGAATTCTGACCAGAGGTGATTCTATTTTCTTGACTATGGACTTGTATAAACCATGATCACCCTATCACATTTGAACTTTGGGTGGTCTTGCATGGATTGGTTTTCCCGAACGGATAAGGCGCGGACAATAGTGTGCAATAAACGAAATAGCTGTTGTAGTGGTAAAGTTTCGGTTGTTTCGGTCCATACCCTATTCACTGCTATTCCCTTGGGACCCGAAACAGTCACCTGCAGGTGAAATGGGTGTATTTACATAAACGTACATGGTATGACACATCAGGGGGCCCCTGCCTGCCAGTGTGATAGCACTAACATTGAACCGGACGAATGCCTTTTCATGATTGACTCAGATAAAATGAATTTTGTACGTAAACAGAGCTTAGTGAAACGAAACAAGGTGCTCCGAATGATGTGAAATCGAAATTCTTTGCCAGTTTGTCTAATTCTCCCGAGAACAAGACGGGTTATCCACGGCGCAGCCTAGTTCTGCAAGAACTTCAAGGTTGATTGGTACTTCGCTGAGGTCGCCGGTAACACTAGACCAGAATGTCCTCCCCATTCAATGTATGTTGTTTAGTGAACCTCATCTCAGGCCCTAAAGTTGTCGTTGAAAACTAAGGGTGTTACGGTCTACTCAATGATATTAATTACGCGTGGACAATCCGGGAAACCAAGGTAGACATTAGTTGCAAAAGCTGGATTCTGGCGGTGTTCTGCATAAAGAAGACCTATTAGGGGGAGGTGGTCGAAGGAAACCATTATGAGATATGAGGAATTCTCCCCACAAAAAGGCTCCCACTAAAAAGATATCAATGTTCATTGTCCGAAACAGCGTACCAAGGAGGAAAATCCCATACAGAATGCGGTCACTACACAATCGACACTGTGTTTCAGGGACAGTTCGACGTCCATCGCTGGAAGCACGTCAGAAAAACATAGGATTTCAAGTTCTGTGTGCTAAGTTACCGGCAAGTTTCAGGAACTGTTGATCGTTATTTGCGAACCGTACATTACCTCGTCACTGAAGCAGCACCGGTAATTTTAACAACAAAACACAATAAAACAGAGAAAAAACTACAGGGTGCATAGATGCAGTTCAGCCAAGCCAGGAATTACAACAGGCAGCTCAGGGACAGAATGGAAATAGCTCTGGTCTACTCAAAGACCGGTGAAATTCACACTGCTTCCAAGCTTGAATCAGGACAAAATACGTCCCTGTGGTCATATGAAGCGTACTTACCCATAAAATTTAGAATAAAACCGGAACAGTGGGCCACATAACACTCCGAGGGAAAGTATACCACCTTGGATTAAGGGGGACCTAAGTCTCCAAATGAGCAGTCAGTGAAACCGCAATCCATAAGGTTTCCTGAGCACATGGCATGTTGCTTCTCGATTTTTAGCACAGTTTGTATCACACACACACTACTTACTGGTGGTGGAAAAAATCGCCAAGTCTATCTCCCATAGAAGGAGAATGTCTGAGAAAAGATCCAGAATACGTCCTACGGAAGTGGTTTCAAACAGCAGCCTGTCGGTCAGATGATTGAAAAAGAACAGGCATCATGCACTTCAGAATATTTTTTCTTGAAAAGAACGGTTGCCGAAATCAGAAGAAAAACAGCAAGCAATGACAAATCTGTTCCTGTCGCCTTGTGCGCCACGTGCGTTATCATATCAGTGTGATTTGTGAGCAGCTGATTATTTTTAAGGCTAAATGAACCACTGTTGTGCGCCGGTGCCACTTTTCTTTAAAAACGAGAGAAACAAAGTTCAAGGTTCCACCTGAACCACTGTTGTGCGCCGGTGCCACTTTTCCTTAAAAACGAGAGAAACAAAGTTCAACAAAGTTCCACCTACCACCAACATCCTCCATTCGAGTTTCTCTTTGTTCATCACTGCATTGACGAGGTAAAATTCACTTAACATCGTGCAATAGACAGAAACTTTTACGTGGGAGTATTGAAACTGCGTGGGATTGACACTACAAAACGGTAGACATGTGCGTGCAAATGGTAGTCTAGTATTGGCGAAATATAAGGGCTTTTGAAAGGCTAGTATTCTTCGTTACCACGGCGATCGCCAGTAAGACCATTCGGTAAAGGCCACACAAAAACGCGGATTTGGGGGTAATTCCCTATTGCCCTCATGTCTCCTCCGAGCATAGCGTTCGGAAAACATACAGCCTTATACCGTTTTCTAACGGCATTAGACCCTACAACAAGATCATTCTTGTGTAGGTAGCGGCACATAGTACAGAACTGTGGATAGTCAAAAAATCATGGGGATAGCCTGACCGGAAAGTTCAAAATAATAAAAACACCACATATACAGCAGCTGCAGAAATCAATATAATTTGCTCATTTGAAGCTGTTTTTGTGGGATATTGCTGGAATAAATACATAACTACCAGAGAGGGAGCCCTCAATGTCGGATGGTCCTCCGAGGATGATCTGATGTACCCAACAAGGCAGAACAAAGCAACTCCATATCGCGCCCCTGTCACACGACAGCGACATGTACAGGTGGCCGATCAGCATCCACATGATATTCGATTCTCAAATGTACGAATTCAATTTTCGTGCCTTGTACTCAAACTTATACAGACGCGGAGTCGCAGAGAAATGCTGATTTAGTATACAGCTCAGGTGTTTCATGCCTGGAAGTCATTTGGTTGGTGAGTGAACCCGACAGCTAACGCTAAATTGGCCCACTATTTGCCGCACAGAACCAAAAGGAATCGCTAATCTCGCGTCCGATTGAAGTTTGTACAAGTCTCTGCTTCACATAAAACTATCGGGAATACAAACAGTGTCAGCTCTCAGATGCTGCTGACCATGAGGAAAAAAGATGCCTCACGAAACTGAAATAGTTGGGCGACATGTCAGCCATTTGCACTGAGATTTTAATTAATCAGCCATCCGGTGCATCCGTGCCCATGCTAGAAGCTATCCGCGCATACAACAAACGGCCTCAATTACACGTGTGCTATTTATCATGCGCGGATAGGCATACACCTACACTTTGCGTGCGTGAGACAAATTGTGTTGTCTACCGACGCAAAATCTATAAACCACGACACGGATATCGCCCTGACGAACCGGCGGCTTACGTAGCAACGCGTAAAAAGGCGGACAAATGAAGAGTTGAAAATTAGAAACAATGACTGTGAACTGCATTCTGTACAGTGAGTTTGGTAGCTTTGAAAACTGGGATGTATGGATTTGCAGCAGTTTGTAGTCCGTAGCGTTATGAAATTATTTGCCAGTCGGGAGTAACAATATAAAGATGACCCCAGCAGAATGGTAACGGGGTGCTTATAAAGAGTTGCGAATCGCGCAACCCGGGTCCCAAAGTACACCTGGCACCCTTACCAGTAGTGTTTGATCATTGAGAACGGCGATATACTTCGCACCCAGTAAAGAGTAGCGTAAAAAGGTGGACAAAAAGGTAACAGCACGGACGACAGACGTTCGGGTACTGTTGGGTCTTTGAACATGGATCTATGCCAGATACCCTACATTCGATTAGAAGAGGAGGAAAAAACTGCCGATGACGTCATTGATAGCTGCCTGTTGGTTGCTACGCCAAACAGCAGCATCGGTCCGTTTACCGTTCGCTCTTGTTCATGAATGGATTTGCTAAAGTTAACCATCACGCCTAAATGTCATTCGAATCCCACCGTGGAATTTTGGCGTACGAAATGCCGCATCAATGTCAGAAAAATTTAGGCTTGACAGGTGTTGACCTCCAATTGCCAAAGTTTAAGTTTCTCAAGATTACGTGAATAATAGGTGCATGAAAGAATAGTCTCCCCCGATTTGTAGCCCCACAAGTTGATACAGGCGCGTGTATGCATCTTGTGTAAACTAAAGAACCTGTTCGCGAATGCTCTCCGGATTTTTTTTAAAACATTCCCTCGTCCATGTTTCGCACAGTAACCATCCAGTTCACATAACCACTGCGGCCCACTATACCAAATCCCGATCATAGAGAAGGTACTAAAAACTGCAGTTGTTTCGCATGTCAATAGGTTGCGTACGACCTAGGGTAAATCTGGCAAGGGCTCTTCGTTTTACCTTTGGTATGAGGCCAGTACAGCAGAGATTAATTAGGATAGAGAATAAAACGGGATATGCTAAATCTTGGTATATGTACAACTGAAAGTGAAATCACTGGGTTAGGACAAGTAAGAAGCGTTTAGTTACTTGTGACTAAATGGCAAACAAGAAACGTTTCATTAACCGTCGTGCAGTCACTAATCCGAGTTCAACAGTAGCTCAGTGGTTAAGGCGCCAACTTACGGACCGGAAGGACCGTGGTTCACACCCAACATCAGCATCTCGACTGCACCTACCTAGGCTCGGGCAACTTAATAGTATCCCAGCCCTCGCGCCGCAAGCTCCACAAGCCCCAAACAACCCCAGCTGAAGATCGATAACAGAAATGAAAGACTCATCTCCCAATTAGTGGATCATCCGTTTGTCTTAAAAAGCTGAGAATGCAAGAATTGAAGAGAAAAACTGAAAAATAAATGGAACTACTAATAAGACCTTGATGTAGCAGTTTGACCCTCTAATAAAAACAACATTGTAGAATCCGTGTTACCGGAAAACTGCTTCAATCGAAAGTGCGTATCCCGTTAATTAGACAAGTAATCAAACTGAATCAATGCAGGCAAACATCTGTGATTAGCTAAAGTAGACCTCAACAAAGAATAGTCATCAAAACTATGAACATCGAAGTCCGACGACATAACTGCCAGCGCGGAAGGGTCTTTTTATCGGTTGAATTGAAACACTTCTTTGACCACAAGGTTAATGGGCCACAGAACTGAAAGCTGACAGCTGCATATTAAAGCCCGACGGATTGAGCAGGCGCGCAACGGGCCCACCAAAACGCAATAGCAGCTCAAATTAGCATCTAGTTGACGATTGAATTGTTCGCAACGAAATTACCGGGTTCATCGATTAATTCGGCCAACTCAGAGAGCGCTTGCATATCGGATGGCGCATCAATCAGCTAAGAATAGTCAGTCAGAATATGAGGTGACACAGCAGCGTATAAATCAAACAGAAGTGCTAATTTTCACGGCCTCATGTTAGTATTGCCGAAAACTCCATCCTAGTTTCGACCTGACGCTCATTCCATTCACCGACTTCTCAAAAGCCAGTCAAGTATTTAGGTGAAATAAAACTCACCGTAACATTTATAGACAGTTGTACTCGAGCAGATAACGAGGTAGACGTGTCCAGTGCTTCCAGAAGCAACTGATACCCAGTGACAGTTTCGTAGTCCAATGGGGCGATCAGACGAACGATAGCTGCAAAATGGGAGTAAGTTGTTGTGATTAGCCCGATGGGGTGGTGCGATTGTACGGGTTTACATGGATGGAAAATAGAGCAGCTTTGATTGCAGCTACGAGAAGCAAAGGTGTACTGCTTGCGGGGGAGGGAGAGGGAGCACAGTGACCGATGGGAAAGCAAAGATGAAACGAGGAAAAATCCATTGGAAAAGTTTGCTTAGTAGGTAAATCTGCAAACAATCAATCAAAATGGGGTAGTGTATTTGCTTTTTTGTGAACTTTACAAGGTTGGATAAGTAAATTAGCGTGGACCGGGGCACACAACGTCTGCCAACAACGAGGGGAGAGGATACACACAAGAAATGAGTGAAGGTTATCGTCACGCGGGTGCAAACTGCGCCACCTACAATTGTGATGGTGGGCTAGTGAATCGACCAGATGACAAGCCCATTAGGCGCGTTCACTATAGAGTGGGACAACACCAACGGATTTGTAAACAAACACACTATGTTAATGTGTGTTTGGCTAAGATATTGAGACAGGACACAACATTAAACAGACTTCACATTTCCAAACGGACAACGTCTTTCACTGATGACGCACAAAATGAAGTGGAATCAGTGCGCGACCCCCACAAACGCACACGCACATACACTGAGGAAAAACGAGATGCGACGAAAACCACACGCCACACATACGTCAACAATCGGGGTCCAACTTACAGGGTCCTTTATTGCGATAGACTGAGAGTGAGCAAGATAAGCTGGTTGATGAATGATATGGACTAGTATGGATGTTTGGGAATACGAGACAGCGGAGCAGATACGGGTGACTGATTTGTGCGATCTTATGATCATGCTTATCGAAAAACATACCAGTTTGAAACACACTGGAAGTAGGGGATTATCTGAGAAAAAGTGACATTGTACAGGTGTTCAGGTTGTATAAGAGTAGTTCAGCAACTTATAAAGGCCCACAGTGACACCTGCAATTGAGTTCAGTGACCGGACAAGGATTTTAGTGGAGTAGAACAACAAAGGTTCTAATGAACAAACGAGTTCAATTCAGGAATCAGTGTACGATTTTACACCCTAATTTCAACGCTGCGTGCGAGTTGGTAATTTCTCCGAATAACTCCGTGTCTGGAAACACTTATTGGATTAGGTAAGGTAAAAGATAAAAACAGGTAGTTAGAAAAAAGCCAAAAAGTTGTCCGGACAATTCCTATGCCGATATTCATACGAAGTTTGAACTCCATCGGTCTCCCGTACATTCAGAGGTAGCATTCAAACATCCAATCCAAGTTCTCAAGCGTTGTGATTTGCCCGGGATGAAAAAACACAGAGGTTGTGGAACATAATTTAGTGTGGAATTGCCAAAACCGAGTCGAAACCGGTTCATTCATAAAAGGTTCAATCCCAGAAGTCAGGTAATTGAGTTGGTCATATTTTGGAGGTATATTGTCCAGACCACACTGTTAAATTTCGGACTGTGTCAATTCCTGAGTCACAGGAACGTTGATGAATATACAAGACATTTTCGATGGCTGAAGTTTAACACACAATATTTATCGTCTGCCGGAGGTAGCAGTAGTCTTGAGCTATGTCACACAGCATTGCATAACACAAAAGAAAGACGTAACGGAAAGCAGCGCCAAGTCTGAACGGAATGACGCCCTATCAATACGAGCAGGGCACACTAGAAACATCATTAGAGGTATGTGGTTTTGTTCGGTTTTGTCTCTGACACCTCAATGACTGTACGCTTGACGAATGAAATAAGCTTAAATTGCTAAGGGCTTTCTTCAAATCTCATTCAGTCCCCGAATCATTCAGTGGGCTCCAGGTTGAGTACTTTCGAGCATATGTTCGACCGTCATGATTTTATTTAATAGAATTCGAGCCGTCCCAAGGAGTCTGCTGTCCAAGTCCCGTTCCACCCGTGGAAAGCATACAAGTCAACAGTCCACCAGGTAGTTCAGCCTATTCCACGCAAAATAATTGCAAGACACGGGAAAGTTCGTGTAAGATGAGCCAATCGGTGACATGGTACTTACCGTAAAGTGAAGATACTGGATACCCATTAGTCTAAGAAAACGCTATGAATTTGACTCTAAAGAGAATGTGAGGTCTTTGCCCTACGTGTCCGATTCTCCCAATACAGCCCGTAAGCCTCTCTTGGTTTGTTCAATGGATTAATTCGGCAAATCTGTTTTGGCTTTAAGCAGCTTGTGTCTGACCACTTTGTACGTCTGCTTTGTGTACACTTCTGCGAGGATAAAGCGTGAGAAAACAAGTCCTGGTCTGAGTGGACACAGGTAAACTGGTCACACTAAACAACCATTTTACTGTACAGCAAACAGAGAACAAGATACGTGTTTACAACGAATGTTGAGACGGATTACAGGATACTAGACAACGTAGCAAACTATAAGAAAACCATTCAATTGTTAACTTATACACAAATGGAAAATAAACACCTATGTATGACTAAAACGTTTGTTTCCTCAGTGCTGATAGCAATGGTTACAGAATACAGCATAATTCCTCAAGAGACACGCAAACATGAAAGTAATAGTGAAATAATAACCGGTCAGTTGCATCACCTTTCCAGTGCCTAGCTACCATGCCACCCGAAAGATGCAAGAGATCTGAGCTACTGCCAGATCGCCCAAGTCTAGACAGGGGCTATCAAGATGCAGAGGTTGGGTTCGAACCAAGGAACATTCCGGACAGTAAATTTGCGTTTTAATCACTGAGCCATCTCGATCAAAAAGCGTATCACTAGCAAACACGAGGAATTCAACGCGCGGACGTGTATCGTATGGTCGACTAAACAGTCCGATATGTCGTATGAGCGTTAACTGGAAAAATAGGATGCCTGCGACTAACGGGAGAAAGTGCGGCTGGGTTTCTGTAGCTTGAAGAGCACTTAAAAAGTGAATCAACTATGGTTTCGATGTTGTATCAACACTTTCGATACTCTTTTTAACCGAAGTGAAGTCCCATAGGACGATATGGGTCTACAGTGCCCGTGTTATTTCGCCCCCTTCTGACGTTGGCGATTTGCTTGTGATTCTACCTAGAATGAGGGTCGTGTACATCTGATGCAGCAGTTCCGAATTTGACGGACAGAACTGGTTCACCAATCACGGTGCAATGGAATACCCCCTCCCTGCTGTTGAACAATTCCAGGTTCTATACCATGCTCTAGATTTCGTTATAGGATCCTTAACCCTAAGGGCGATTCCGCTTATCCGTTTTGAGCCCAGAGAGGCTCGTTCGAAAAGGGCAAAAACCGATTCGTTCACGTCTAGTTTGTTTCCAAACGTACGCTGGTGAAATGTGGAATACTTCGTCGACATAAAGTATCTTGAGAGTTGACGAACTAGCGATGCCATTGAAAGCAAAACGAGGAGCGATGATCATCGTCCTAAATTAATTAGATCGATGTAGAATTAGGTTTGGGATAACCGGGAACTTGTTATGATGTCTCAGTAGAACAGAAGAACTAGAGCCTGGACAATGCACCCTACAAGTACACTTGCTTTGAAACTGGAAAGAATCACTTAGTCGGGTCTCATTGCACTATAGGCATTCACCGAATGCACATTCGAACTGAAGCCAAAACTAGGCAGATAGGAACTACATTCTGTATGCAGTAGATGAAGCAGTAAAAAGTAGGCCTTTTTTCCGTTATCTTCAAAAATCTACGTCATTTTCGGGGAGAAAACTTCCGCAACTTCCTCATTTATAGTTAAATACGAAAACTTTTCTTAACATTCAGAAATTCACGGGAAACACCTACTTTTTTATTCGAGGTACGTCGAACTTAAAAGGGGGTTGGCAACAACTATTAATTAGGCCATTGGGGTAATATACTCGTTCGGTGTTCAAGCAGAACATAAGGATAATGGGGAATCGGAGGCGACGGTTCAAGAAAGACGAAGCCTGTGGTGGGCTGTCGAATTTTTGGGCAACCTTATAATTAGTATGTTATTCCAAGATAGGCTCCTTCAAGTGCAGTTCACCCTTACATTCTACCACTTTTGATCCAGAAAATAGTAAGCCTGCAGTTACAAGACTACTTTGATGAGAAGAAACTGGTAAATTTTCCGGTGTCCTTGGTGTCAAAGATGCTCATAAACAACGCACCTAAGCACCTGATATCCATAAGCCCAGAAACGATCATCAATGCAGAAACACTCTATATTTAAGCACAATTCAAACCAAGGGAGTTTTTGCTACATTCTGCCTTGTGTTCTGTGCAGTGAAAATCCTACAAGGATGAAATCCCCACCCACAGATGAGAGACAACAGTGTTAAAATTCACAAAGCAGGGGAAAAAGGGAAAACTGATAAGCAAGGGAAGAGGGTGGTAGGACAGTAGGAGTTGAGTGAGATAACCTGTACATATCAATGACAAAGATGGTGCAAACAGACAAATGGACGTACTTGTAACCAGCGGACGGTAGGCTTAGCTTACGACAGAACATCCGATGGCGGGCTAATGGTGAACTCACAGTACACCTGTACACGAAAAAACCAGTGTACTGGGCTCGACTGTTGCTTGTTAATTTGCGAGAGATTAGTTGCGAAAAAACTCCCGCATACGCTGAAGGCGATGTCACTGGCAGATTTTAATCCACGAAGCTGGTGTCTGGTCGACATAAGAATTAAAAGATGACACGTGATTCTTAACAAACTAGGCCAGGTGTGTATGCACACCAGCTCCAGCAGAGCAAAATAAACAAAATATTAAACGTTCGGCCGTAACAACCTTTCGGTATCCAGCTGCCATGCCACGTGAAAGAAGCACGGAGGCTTAGATACTGCCAGGTTGCCTTGAGATTAGCAGATGAGATGCCGAGGTTGAGTTCGAATCACAGACCTTCCGATTAGTAGGTTCGTGCCCTAACCACTGAGTTATCTCGAGTAAAGTGACTGAATGTTTAGAAAGACGTAAAAAAATACAGGTGATAAAGGTGGTATGGATAATTGGACGTTTACTTGAGGATTGGACAACACACTAGAAACAAACTGAATGGGAAAGAGCACATGGGACTCAGACAGAAAGCCTACTAGTCTGAGAAGCCGGTAAAGATCAAGCGCCTGGGAAAATTATGAACACAATAAGAGGGTTCTATGAATTGATTACAATGCAATACAAGGGCTGAACAATTGAGATGCACAACGGTTTCCGAAGATACACGAATGTAGGGGATATCACGGAAGGGATGGCAAACCTAAGGCATTTGTAGTACCGCCCTGGAGTTGTTTCTCTGTATTGGATGGTCGTTACGCTGCTAGAAACTTTGAACCTAAGCAACCGTCGCCATGCAACACGGTCGACAGCCTCTCATACTGCTTAATGATGGCTTAATGGTTAAGCTGCTGGCCGGAGGTTCCGTGATTCGAACCCAACCCTATGCGACCCCACGACATCTAGAGCCATGCTTCGGATTGCACGGCAGGTATACAATGTAGGGTGCCACAGCTGAACGCATCTTTTCATGTTTATTTACACCGTCCTGATGGGCGAGCCAAAGTATATATCAGTGACTGAACGCCTGATGGGCTGACCGGTGAGTGTGCGGAGACAGACCTGTGACCTCACAAGGTTTCAACGGTCTGCAATGAAGACGGCTCCGTTCAAAAGCTTCGAAAATTTTGTCTGCTGCTTCATTGGCCACACATGGTTTTACGAATGCCAGATATTCACGCTTCAGCAGGGGCTCTTAGGCACTAAAAACGTTGATCATACAAGGAAATTCCCATTATCCATCAGTGTGTGGATATGGAAGGGTTCTCAAAGAACGCTTTTGGTTCAACGGTATTTGGACACTAAGATTTTGCAAGTCCCAAACGTTTGTTTCTCATGTAGTTCAAGACAACGCTATCACTTTACAGAATTACTTTACAGCTGTTTCATGCTAATCGGGAACTTTCAGTGGCGTGAATTTCTTTGGCCTCCAAAAAGGACCAAGCCTGAAACAGTTGGGGTGGGAATTGAACATTTTGCCATTCAGCCACGGATGGCTGAGCAGTGCAGTGCAGTCAAGTAGTTCACATCAGATGATATAAGGGCGACTACAAACTAGATCCCGACTATCCATTATAGATCAACTCTCCCTGATGGATGAGGTCTGTGTGAAATTTCACTGGCAGGACAGACCATTGCAGTGGCCCTGAACCAGTGTCATAGTGTAGCAACGGCTCAGTGAATCGATACTAAGGCGTTGCTCCATCTGACTATTCGAAATCATATACCTCAAGGCATTTGGCCAGTTGGACAAAGCACCGTTAACTTATGAGGCAGGAACTGGGCCGATGGAGCTCACTAGGGAAGGCCAGAAAAACCGCGTATGCATGCATTTGTCCACAATAAGAACTGAAAATAGTGTGTGAATCACGACTGTCCTAGCCAGATACGGCTTAAATCGTTCAGCTAACATGCGAGATGAATATCAAGAAGAAAGTCGAATGGCAATGAAAAATAGAGTGAAGTGGTGGGCCCGACGCCAGTGATTTCCCGAGACAAGAGGTATGATTAAATGCACTGTTTAGGCGTCTGGACATCAGGGCCACTAACTTCTGGTAATTGAACGTATCTGAACCAGGTTGACATTTGGCGTAAACCCTGGGTTTTATTGTGCTGAACTCCGATGAGAATATGATGTTCCCCATTATTCGATGGACAAAACACATGAATCGTTATTTTGTGGACTCATAAAATCGGGGCGGTAAATTGGTATCGAAGATATAAAGCGGCGCCAAATGACAATGACTAGGAGTGAGGAAACGGAAACAAGTTAGCATGGGGACGGGTCAAAGGCTGCGGCTGACTTAATGCAACTTTAATTCATAACCTGGATGGATTGGGAAAAACAATCAAATAAAGGCTCGGAACGGAGAAAACAGACAGCCAGACAGCTCGCATGATGTGTGCCTACGGCTTAGTCACCGGAAGAGCTGTGTGTGCGCATTGTTTGACTGAATGTCCAGACACAGGAGAGTGAGGTAGTCAAAACAGGTGTGCGTATACTTTCATACACACCACTATACTGATTTGTATGGGGAGAAGGGTAGCTGTGAGAATGGGGGAGTGGTCAGTGCCTGCATGAGGAATGTTAAGCGAAATGGTTCATCCTCAATGGGATTCATCAATTGCAAATCACTGACTGAAGAAAAATACGACTGATATTGTCTAAAACGTGAACAAATCCTCGATCTCCGAAACCAACGACTGGTGACTGAAAGCACAAAATATAAATCTGGGAATTGGAACAATTGCCTAAGGCTGCTAGGTCCCAATGAACACCAGTTGGGTTGGCGAGCATATCGAGAGGAACTATGGTCACGCAAAAAAAGTGAAAAGATCATTTAAAGTATCTGTTCCTGACATTCAAGAGATATACAGGTGGATACAACGATAATATGGCTCAGCAAAGACTCAAGGACGGTTCCCAGAGCTGCATAGAAACAAAAACATTCATCCAACGTGCAAAAAGTCAGAGGCTTGAGTGAAATAGATTGATTGGCCATAAACTATGGGGTGGTCCTACTAACGTTGAATAACAATTTGTATAAGTGCAGTAGAACTGGCAATCGGGCTTTGAATTAAACATCCAGCTTGCTGTTACAGTGCACAATAAGCTTTGATCGACACTAACTGTAATGCAGCTAGACAAGGGAAGTAATGTGAGCGACAGCTTCAACAATTCCATGTATTCCAATGGTAAGGGATGTGGCCTCGAGTGAGAAAGCTCAGAGGCTTACGAGCAAGTGGGCTTGGATTTGAGGGATGTTGGTTACTGCAGAAACAAGACCCACCTAACTTACGAACAGCTGTTTGGTGCCGCATGTTCCGATTTCGTCCGAAAATTCCATTTTAAACTTGGTGCCGCATGTTCCGATTTCGTCCGAAAAGTCCATTTTAAACTCCTGATCAGCTTTAGAAAGTGGTCATCAAAAGAGACAGCAACACTCGATCCATAAGAGCCTTAACTACTTTCTCAAACCCAGCCCCCTGATTCGGTTGGCGGACTTTAACAAGCAGCGTAGTGGTTGTTGTATTTTCACGCTAACCTGATTTTTCTGCGCGAGCTAGTCATCACAGTGTCTATAGGTTTCCGGAGTTGTTTCAGACCAGTTCTCAAAACAAAACACTAAACTATCGCGCAGCTCGGTCAAACGGAGTAAGAAGTATGGTTATCAGCGGTCACAAAGTGGCTCATATTCGTTCCAAGACGAGCACTCAAAATAACCAGACCGTTCTGTTGGGATCACCAGATGGAACTGAATGCGCGTAGCCGGAGGCACACAGACAGATGGGTGTATCGTCTGTTGATTGACGAAAAAATGAGACAGCAAATCGCAAACATCAGGACAAACAAACAGGTGAAGAGCAGATGGTCGAAAGTGGAGTAAGGGAGAATACAATCACTGGGCTGAATAACTGGGACAGAAGAGTTGCACGGGTTTGTCCAGGGATTCATGTGCTTGACACCCGACTGGATATGCATGCAACAACCAAAATGTGGAGTTGGTTTATCCAGTCCATTATATATATATATATATATGTATATATATATATAGTCATCATACAGTAACTGTGTTAACAAGTGAAGGCGAAGAATGTAGAGGAGTCGAGAGGTTATTCAGAGGCAATTAAAGAGAGACGCTAGCATTGAGTCATTTATTCAGTGACCTAAATCGAGGACCAGACGAGCATCTACCCGGTAGAATGCCTATGCCTAATACGAGTAAATCTGGGGGAACTAACACATGTGCACGCGTCTGCAGGCGAAGCGGAGAAAGTTGCACACAATTAAGAAAATAAGTCTAGCGGTGATAAATACAGTTGGAAAACCTAACCAACTGCCGTTGTTGTTGTCGTCGTCTTCGGCTGCTAGGCGTGTTCGGACAAACACGAAGAAAACTTGCCGGCGAGTGACAACGGTAGAAGAGTTCGAAAGCTGCATTTGGAAGCAATGTGGTAAACAACTAAAAGCGCACATGCAAACATGTGCACAAATGAGGCAGCTGGTGCGTGAAGTTTCAGGCATATGTTGCGATAAAACTGAAACAAATGAATGGTAAGTTGCCGTCGAGTAGGTAATTCCTCAACAAGGCACACGCAAGTGTCCAGTCAGTTCGCGAGAAACAAATGTAAATAAGGTAGATAAGCTCACCTGTATTGAACTCTAACATGAATGGGCTATCGGAAACTTCAATGGCCTGGAGATTGTTGTGACTGTCATGCGTGGAAACCAAGGTATGGTTGGTCGCTCTGACTGAGACAACCCGATAGATAAGGCTGACAGATGGACTAGGACTCGTAGCGTCTACGGTTGTGATTGCTTCTCCGATAGATGCGGATTCGGGAACTGTAGCCGTGTAGTGCGGTGCAGAAAATCGGGGGCCATCGCCAGAGACCAATTGGATAACGACCGTGGCAGATGAAGAGAGTCCGCCGCCGTCTACAGCCAGCACAACTGCCTCCAGCTGACGCCCAGTCCAATCGGGTGGGATAAGTCGGACGAGGGACAGCTCGCCGTTTTCCGTGTTTATGGATAACAGAGGCGGCTCTGCTCTGGGTCTGATGCTCGCCAGACTGAAAGTAACGGATCCGTTGGAACCTTCATCGCGATCCACAGCAGTTACCTGATGAGTAGTGGCCACCAGCGAGCAACACGTTATATAGGACAACAGCAAATGCACTTAAAATGCACTCTCACCTGAGCAATTGGATGTCAGTAAGTTAGATGTTAGAAAGTTCAACAAGATAGAAATCTTTTTTCAATTAATCAAACATGACGCTTCATTCCCTGCAAGCATAAGCATCTTCCTGGAGGAGCATTTGCTAAGGTCGGGACTATTAATCTACCATAATTAAGTGAGTAGAAGCTTTCTGAAAGCCAAAAATGTTTTTCAGGATAAAAGTTGGACAAATATCCAGCTCATCAAGGGTTGACAATCGAGATTCGGACACCGCACACGTAATGTGCGAGTTGAGCGAGGTTTCACTCTGGAAACATCCGAATTGGCAAGTCTGAACACAATTTGAGCACGCCTGAAAGATTGCGATTGGTTGGCTCAACGGCTAGAACATCGGCCTGGCAACTGTCCTGATTGTGGCGACCTCTCTGTCATAACTTTCCAGTCACATGTCGCCACGGACGCTTGAAATCTACTGGATAGTCTTCCGATTAGTTGTAGGTGGCTGCCGTATTTGCAGAATTTACATTCACATCACTCTCGTTTGAACAGCTGAGCAAACCAATCAAACCGCTCAAGCGTAAACAAACTCGCGTATTCAAAAGTGCCAGTTCGGATGGGTGCGGCGTACTCTGGTGTAGTGGTAATATGCTCAGTTCTCATGTCAGATGTTTGGAGTTCAAATCTCGCCATGGCAAAGGTCATGCATTTGTTTATGAGTTCTAATAAGCGCGAAGCTCGAGTGTGTACTCACCAGAATAATTCCGCCAGGACAAGATGTGGACCCTTCAAACAAGTGATGTGAATGCAAATTCGATCATCCATTCCCTACCTACGACTACTCAACGCATGGGTGGTTGACGGTATCATCCGTAGCCTTGACCTTATTCCGCTTGCTACATAAGGCGAAGAGAACACAGTACTATTTATTCAGATGAAAGGAACTCGGTCCATTTAGCCAACCAGCAAGTCGAAGCAGGGAAAAACGACAATCCGAGGCTGAGCTCACCTCGTCATTCGTATAAATGAACTCAAAGTGATTTGGTTGGCCTCACGCTGAAAAGGCTAGGCCTGTGCGTCTTAGCAAAGTAGGACAGAGCAATCGACAGAATGCGAACAGATAAGCTGTTGGTCGTAGACAAATATGACGCATAGGCCAAAACGGAGAAAGTATTAGGAAATAAAAGCGCATTTGCATGGGGAGAAGGTGGTTCACCTAAGAAAATGCCCCGTTCTGAGCTTGTTAGACTCTGGCTCCATCTTGAACAGAACCACTAAATGAGAAATGCCTCATAGTCGGAAACCGTTTAGATGCTCCCAAGTTGTGCACCTTAAAACGATAAATGGACTACGCAATAAGGCCCATTGGAAATGGGTTTGGACGAACTCGGCAGCTTGGAGTGACTTATCAATACCACCCGCGTACCAAGCAAAAGGTAAACTAGGCATCTGCAGGCTTAAAAGTTCCGCCTAATCCCATTGAAAACTTCGGGGCCCATAAAGGCTGATGGTGTGTTATGGTCATCTTTATGCGTCAAAACCTAATGGGCAAAAAGCTGGTCAGATGTCGTTAGTGGATTTTGAGCGGTTATTCCAATACTACTCGCACTTCCAGACGTCAAAAAGATCAAAGATAACCGTTTAGTTGTTTCCACTCGACGAGATTAAATGAGCCCTTATTTTTGCACGATATTTTTTTGCGAACTATCACTTATTGTTCGTCCTTCTGACTTACTCCCTCGGATTTGGACCGGGTTACAAGTGCTCGGATCGTTACGGATACAACGTAGAAGAAACTGCAATTCACGTGAACTATCGTGCGTGGGCATCTAATGCTAGGCGGATGTGACACACAAATAGGGAAACCAATTTCTACGTGCATGGATAGTTTTCCTAACACAAACTACTTGGAATGGTATAACCACTGTACAATATGCAGCTACGTGCATGGATAGTTTTCCTAACACAAGCTACTTGGAATGGTATAATCACTGTGCAATATACAGTTTTTTTTTGAAAAAATAATGGGAGCTTGGCCCAAGTGAAGTCTCATTGCGACTGCACAATAAACTGTTACACGGAAATGCGTTCCAAATAAACGAGTGTAGGAACAAGGCTTAAAGTCAGTTTTCCCTTTGGATACACTCACAGAATAAAAGCTCTGATAGCAATGAAAGACAAGATGAAGATATACTTCAAGCCAGTTTTAAAGTGCGGTTTGAGTTAAAGCGGAATGATCGATTGTCGAAATGAAAAAAAAAGCGGGCGCGATTGTTGGGTAAAATGAGGTGGGGCAACTTCAAAATTGTTGCTTCTTTATGAAAGACAACAACGCACCCAAGCACAGTGCAACCAGAGCAGAGCTGATAAACTGATTACAGATTTCATTATCTGTAATATAGTTTGATAGGAGATATTCACATATCGAAGATAGTTATGCCCGATAGAGGCCCTGATCGTACAACTTAGCGATCCTGAGTGTTGCGTGTTCAGCCTATAGGCTCGTCTAAAAGTAGACATTAACACAACTGGGTTCGAAAGATAAGATCTTTGCAACTCACTGACGAGTAAAACGCTCATATGAATGGTGAACTCGGAGAAAGTGATATCGATGTTTGCCACGGACTAACGAAACGAAGCAAGTCAGTAAATTTACCACTCTATCTCTCACCAGTAAAATGTGTGGAATTCCATAAACATGTGTCACACCATAAGGGTGAAATTGTTCAATAAAGGTCAGGCACGAAGGAATACCACCGAGTAACCAACTATATGCAGATTGAGTTTCGATGGTGACGGGACTAAAAAATTCAAAAGTGCAAAAGGTTTCGTGCACCTTATATGAAAACGGGTGCTTAAGCTTCACGGAAGTGTTTTGGGATCAAGTCAACAGTATTGAATTAGTTCAGTTAACTTCAACTACATGACGAAATGATGGATTCCTGGATACCTCAAGATGCAGTAAGGGGCGAGGTGTTAAAACAATGGTAAAACACTGTGGAATCTCCTGTGAGAAGCAATAAGACAATGATACTGATAACAAGGAAGAAGACAGAGTACCTTGTATTTGTTCTGTCGGCATGCGGCTTCCCTGTCTGTTGGTTTCGGTCGACTTGTCGTGGCCACTGAGTTCAGACAGAACATGGTATGGTACGGGAGGCCGACAAACATTGGTGCATGGTCATTTACATCCAACAATCGTATACGCACAACCCCACGACCCATTTGATTGTGCATATCACGCACAAGAATATGCATGACTAGTTTTGGAGTAACTTCACGATCTAGTTCATCGGGTGCTTGATTGCCGGTGGCCAGTACGGTTCCAGTAAGACTGTCCACATCCAGGCCGGAGATTGGCGTGAGAACGACAAATCTGAAAGCCGAAAGTACAAGACAAAGGAATGAAATTACAAGAAACATGATCAATGAACTGCTTTCCCAAAGTGTGTTGGCTAACTCACCTGTAAATTGCGCCAACCGGTGCATTGCGGACAAACAGCTGACCCAGGCGAAGCGGTTTGGGCTTAGAGTAATGTTCCACCAAATCGACATCAAGCCCACCTTCAGGCTCGATGATTAAGGATGTTTGGTGATAATCGGTGTCGCTGGATGACGCAGGAAGTTGTGCAAATATGGTGACATTGGTATATGTGGAGTGAGGTACTGGACGGTGCTGATCAAATGCTTCAACCTCGACTAGGAAATTATATTCACGCTGCAACGTAGGAGAGTTCAGCAGAGTAGAATTCGGAGCAACAAAAAGTTTTCCGCTCTTTGAGTCGATCGCGAACAGGTCAGCATCACTACTTGGAATAATGCGGTAAGAGACCTGAAACAGAGTATGATTCAAGAAATTGAAGCGTTGAGTGACCCTAGATTTTATCACTGCAGTGAACGAATCTGTTAAAAAGAATGAGGAACTTACAATAAATGTAGCTAAGACCGAAATCTCTTATCAGTATCGGAATTAACCCCATACCTATGCTAAAGACAAAGCGATCGGGCGGAAAACATTTTCTATGGCTTGGAAGAAGGTGCTCCTTACAACACCTCTAAATTATGCTGCATTCATTGGTTGTTGATCAGGTGGCTGTTGATCTGTTCGCCGAGCTTGGCAATTGGCTTGCAAACGTTTCGTCACCATACGAGGAGACATCATCAGTGCGCAGTTGGGTGGGTCTGCATTCCTCGAGTGATTTTCGACTTTTCGCCACAATGCCGATAACTTACGTGTCTTTTCGGTTTAGTGCCCTAATAAATGGTAAGCCTTAGAAGTGAATTGTCCAAGGTAGCCGAACGGAACTGAAATGAAAAAAAATCGAACACATCCTAGGTAGGATTTGTCATATGCGTCATCTGATTCGGAAACACTCCACATATCCCTCTAGATGAGCACTTAACATCATGACGGGAAATATAGGTAAGGAGGTGAAGCAATAAAAGTCAGGGTCAAATTAACTTCAATCGCGAGGTAGATGACATCTGACAAGTAACAAAATAGCTAGGTGAACAAAACGAAAGATTTTACCGAATCGTTGAGGTCTGGATCGGTGGCAATCAGCTGAACGATTTGTGCCGAGGGATAGGTGGGCAAAAGCAGAGTGCGCATATAGAACGGCTCGCTAAAGACCGGTGGACTATCGTTCACATCCAGTACTTCCACTTCTATTCGGACGAGATTTTCCGCCGTACGCACCGGGGATCCGGAATCTGAGACTTGAATTACCAACAGATGGTGCGATGCAGACTCACGATCGAGTACAGCGCCTTCAGCTAGACGGAATAGTCCATTAGCCGGATCAATGGTGAACAGTTGACCGGATTCTTGTGCCTGTGGGCCAACGAACTGAAATGTGATGTGTCCGTTCAAACCAAGATCCGGATCTGTGGCAACAAGCTGAATCGGAATAGACTCGGACTCGACACAGGGTTTGTCAGTACAACGAAGCATGATCAGAGCTCCCGGTCGGGCATCCTCCGATATTTGTCCATGTAGAAATCGGGAACTTGAGATGCGTGGGGCATTGTCATTCTGATCAAGGATTTGGACCTGTCGTAGAAAAGAAATGGGAGGAAGGATATCACTGAGAGAAAGGAGGAATGCTAATAAAATTGAATCATTCAGAAATGGGAACCGTTACAGCAATCTAGTCACAGTTACCTCGAGAAGAATAGACCTCTAAAAACCATGTAAACCAACGTTTCCCCACAAAGGAGGCTTCCGGCTACAGGAAAGTTAGCCGAAATTGAACAGCTTGGGCGTACTTCATCATTCTGGGAAATGCGCTCACCTCCAGAGTTAAATAATCGTCGATTTCAGCCCGAATTCCATGGGAACCACGTACTCGGACCTGAAGGCGGTACAAGTCACCATGGCGCTCACGGTCCAATGAAACCAGAGTGACCAGCAATCCAGAATCCGGGGTAACGTGAAATAATTCAACCGCGGGCGATCGACCAGAAGAAATTAAATGGCTCGAGGTCGAGTTCTCCACACCCATTCTTTCCGAAAAGACCAACTCAAAATGAACGAATCCAAACAAGGCGGATTCCGGAGTAAGAAAGCGAAATATTGTTGCAATGATATGACCGGGTGAACAGTTTTCTACTACGGAAAGGTGTACAGGACCGGAAGGCCGGAACTTTGGTGCAACTGCATCTATCCCACCAGGTCCAGGTACAACGCGGATCCACACGTCGGTATGGTTACTTCGAGAAACGGGCTTTCCATTGTCTTTGGCAGATACAATGAGGTGGTGCGCACGCATCCATGGTTCTGATGAACGTTCAGATCTGAGTGTAACACCTGAAAACTGGCTCCTAGGCAATAAGGGTTTGACTAGCTTCACGTCACCCGTCAGCGAATCAATCTCGAAATAGTTTGCAGTATTGCCTGAAAAAAGCATAAGAAGAGTTGGTAAGCAGTGTCATCAGAGGCGCACATTTTGATTAAAAACGTGCGGTTCAAGGCAAGCAGCTTACCACCAATGATACTGTAGGAAATTTTGCCATTTTCACCGGGATCAGGATCGACAGCAGTGACTCGGCCAACAATCGTACCAGCAGGGCTTGTACCAATCGCAAAGAACATAAAATGTCCCTGAGAATCATATTCCTCTGACGTCTCATTCGATGCCGGGTGAGAAACGAATTGGGGCGCATGCTCGTTGACATCATGAACGTTCACAAACACATTGATGAATGAAGATGCGTGAGCAGCAGAATCCCGCACACCGATCAGCATGTAGTGCCTGGTTATTGATTCATGATCAAGAGGATGGATAACACGAAGATCTCCTAGGTATAAAGTGAAAGTCAGCATAGATGATTGATGCAAAATTATTGCTGACCAAACTAACTCAATTAGAAAAACGTCTGGTGATGTCGGACTTGACAAGAAGTAGGTTGGGGAGCAAGGTTACAAAATAACAGATAAGAGAAAAACAGACAGCTACCCTCCGGTTGTTCGAAGCCATCTAAAGAAAACAGGTTCACCTGAGGTATGGAAATTCATGTGGGTACTGTAGATAGTGAGACGGCGGAGTAGACAAGCTGTCAAGTAACCAGTTGTCTGGGAGCATTAGTCTAGAGCGAAATTGAACTACATCTATCATGTATAGCGGATTATACCCTGAAGTTGTGGTGAATCACACTCATCCAAACATCCACAATTAAGACTTGCATGGTAGAATAGTGAGGCGCGCAAAATGTCGAAGGCAATAATTAAAGAACTAGGTCAGATTAGGATTCAGCTATTGGGAAGGAGTGGATTGCAAAACACGCATACGAAACAACTAACAACACGTCTGTCATCGGTAACATGGTGTTGCGTTAGTGGTGTTGGTGTCAAGGCGTACAACCAAAGCGAAAATGAGGCTGCAGTAATCATCGTCATACCAGTGGCCTAACGTAGAACAATACACCCCTATTGCGTTCTCACGAGAATGAAAAGGTTACCACTAATCTTTTCGTTCCAGTCCGCTTCATGACAGGACCGGCCTGAACTTTCACAAGTATGTGTGGCTACAGAGCGAAACCGTCGAAAAACGGAACGACGAGCAATAGGAATGTACCCACACATGCGCGCACACGCACATTAACACACAGCACCCTTCACCAACAGGTTCGAACGAGATATGCACGAATCGGAATTTCGGTAAAATGCGGTCGCATCCGGGTGAAGAGGAGGGAATGAACATTTCCTTTAAAATCGAGTATTAACACACGTTGTTTATGTAACACAATGTAATCGTAAAACTTAATCTTAACACCTGAGGGCGAGATGGCTCAGTGGTTAGAGCGCGATGGTCTGTGGTTCGAACCTGACCTCAGTATCTCGACTTCTGTGCAGGCTTGATGGTCTGTGGTTCGAACCTGACCTCAGTATTTCGACTTCTGTGCAGGCTTGAGAAGCCTGGCAGTATTCCAGCCTTCGTGCTTCCTTCGGGTGGCATGCCAGCTGGGTACCAAAAGGGTGTCACAGCTGAACGATTTTTTAAACACTTATCAAGCCAGCGGAGTCAACCGAAACGGGACGATTTATAGACCTGATGTCATTTCCAGTGAGTAGGTCCGAAGCAAGATATTGCTGCACTGATCTTGAAATAGTCTGTTGAGAACTCACGAGGGGTGGAGACAGGCACCTTAGATCGACATCTTTATTGTACAGATCTGGTGACAGACTAAGTTAAACAATGATTTTGAGAAAAGAATTTGATGGCCGGTGGGAAGCCACAGCTGCTAATACACCACACATCACCTGGTTACATTATTATTACCGTTATGTCATTACTATTATTATTATTATTAGTAGTAGACTATGTCTAGCAAGCTTGAACAAGGTTTACTTGAGCACAGCTGAGTGCGATAAATTATAATACACAACCCATTTACAACTCCCGAACAGCCTTGAACCATAGTCAACAGGGCGTGGGAAGTGTATCTGCACCCTTGGACTACTGTGAGCGATAAGGATGTGGAAGCTACGGATGAAACCAGATCAGTATGGAAAATAAAGCAACATAAACTAAGAAAAAGGCAGCTTTGGACTTGGTAATCCAGGGGATGATGTACGGAGAACGGTAAGGTCTTTGAATAATGTTTTAAGATTACAAATTATATTGACACACTTCTGCCATCAAAACAGGTATTTCCTACCGGTTCGACAATTCATCGGCCTTAGGTCGGTTTCACTACCTACTTAGCTGGTATTTACACTCCGATCAACTAAGTCAGCTATCTGATGATTTCAAGTGGATAAGGTCTACGTAGCTAACCCTAGATAGGAAGTAAATTGCCGCCCAACATGCGCTTATCGATCACCTGATCCCGACTGAGATAAGAAGTTGTGAGGAAAAATCAACGATTTCCTGAATCACTGAACAATCGTTTATGTATTAGTTGTCTCAAGGGGTCTAGCCCACATCTGGAGAATGGTATCTCCGGAAGAAACACTTACAATACCATTAGCACTAATAATGAATGACAAAGACATAGCTAGCTTAAAAGTGTGCTCCATCATGACACAGCTTTCGGAACCTTGGCACAAAGGTGGTTCATCAGCACCAAATTGAGTGTCCAATAGGCAATGCGAAGTGGATCTAGACAGTTTGACGAAAAATTTGAAGGAAACTATGCCCTCGCTCCCACAAAATGACGGGTGACCTTTACATGCGCACATGTTCACTAGCAAACCAGGAAACACAAAAGGACACAACGACAGTCTGGAAGACCATCATTCTATGTTAGTTCCAATGTCATAATGACGCTCTCAGGCATGTGCCTAGTTCAGTTAAACCAATTAAATAAATCCCCTCGACTCTATAAAGACCACCCTTGTGGGACGTCGAAAGTGACCTTTCTATGCGTTCCTATAGGTGATAGGCTATCTTAACAAATTAGAAATGCTTCACTATTGTGTGGTATTGTGGACATGACGGTTCATGTGCCTATTTCACCACAACTAGATAAATACAGCTGCGCTTCTAGGCACTTTTCCTATTATACTGGGCCCTACCAGTATCCTATAAAGAGCGTTTTTAGGCTCTGTGTAGAAAAACTGCTGGATAATAATGTTACAAATATTTCATTTGTACATGCAATACATCCCTCAGCCAAAAACAGACGATAACCCTTGTGTGGAAGCCAGCTTTAGTGGACCTAGTAGAACTCGACTAGAAGAGTGAAAAACTAACCAACAGAGCAACAGTCTTAACAGTTCCCCTGCTTCAACCGTAGTTTCATTGGGCTCCGATAAAATCTGTCACATTAATGGTGTGAAAGACTCGCGCTCAATAATGGTTTATCTGTTGCATGTCTCAATGAACTCCGCCCCGATTTGCATTGGAATTCCAATTGATTGAGAACGTTTATATTGCAGGTAGTGAGATGAACCAATCCTTCAACACACCGTCAATTCAATCCTCATTTACAAGTGACATTGCACACCGTACAGCGAAGTAACCGAGTGCTCGAGCTTGGGTGAGTAAGTGTCACACTAGCAGAATGTGCAAACTCTTCCATTCGTCAGATATTAAATTTGTTCCCGAAGTCATCAAGGCCGGCAGACCCAACTAGTGTAATGTGAAGGTCAGATGAACTTGGCTTTCATACCATTAAAGCTGTTTGACAGGTGGTGCCGTTTTGATGGACAGTGAATGCCTAATACGGGAGTTTCGAATGCTGAAAGCAGCCGTTTATTCTTGAGAACTGAGCATGTATGTCTGTGATTGCCGCAAATTTTGCAGGCTGTTTATGGGCACACTGCGGGGAGTGTCAAATCGTTAAATTACAACTGTTTCCGTAGTTTATATCGCTCAGCCGTAACACCATCTCGGTGCCTTGCTGCCATGCTAGCCAAAAAAGGTACAAGGGCTGGGGTACTCCCAAGCTGAACAAACCTAGACAGCAGCAGTCGAAGTGCAGAGGCTGGGCTCGAATCACAGACCTTCTGGTCCATAGGTTGGCGCCTTAATCGCCGAGCTATCTCGAGCTCGAGTAGCTTATATAGAAGTCGTACATTGGGAAATACAAAGTTTTGCTGAGGTACGACTTAGTCAACAGCTAAAGCAGTTCCAGTCCGACTACCTATTTCACTCTATCACTACCAATTACAAACTACCGAACTCCCGCCAATCTAAAATTATTCGACCAAGGCCAGTGCAACTGCGATTGGTCGTGCGGAATTTCCGGTGTCACAGCCTTAACAAAACGTTTGACATCGGTGACGCATATATGAATTTGCTATGGAGAAAACATTAACTGATTCCGCTTCCGATATATCAAGGAAAACCGGTACAAACTGTCCCACAAAAATGATGTACTGCAGAAAAGTGGAAAACTTATAGGCTGTTTTGCTAGAACAAGGGTGTTTACCATATGGTTGGGCGGTTCCTGTTTGGATGTGGTTCCTATAAGGAAATGCATCCATTTCAATGGAAAAAATCGAAAGAGGCAAAGAAAAAATCTCATGAGATGGTCTTATATGGGTGCATCCATTTCAATGGAAAAAATCGAAAGGGGCAAAGAAAAAATCTCAAGAGATGGTCTTATATGGAAAGGACTTTATGGGGAGATGGTAGTAATTGTTTAGAATAATTGAATTTATGATGGTCGAACCCAAGCAGTCTGCTAACCTCATTATCATCTGCTGCACACCTGCACCAAACTTCATTTTTAAACCCGCCAAATGTTCCGACTGTCATTAGATCAGGAATCGTAGCGATGTATGCCGAAATGGGTGTCGTACAGCCAAATCACACGCTTCATACTATGGGTTTCAGTAGTCTCATTAGTCGGAACAACGACGAACGCAACCCAGCTTGCAATTATTCAGGTTAGACAGAGTGGTAATATGATAAGAATTCACAAATAAAAGCAACGGGTGCAGGACAAAGCAGTCAACACTATGAAATATGATTACTTCGATTAAACCATGGTTGACACATGGGTTTCACCTATAAGCAAAAAAAGAAACATAGATCTTCCCATCCAATAATTCCGGGGTATACATTGTATTCAGACCAGATCGATTAACCCCGTAACAGCTAAACTCTAAATAAATCGGCCAGGCCAACTGCATGTGATGTCAGAATAGGGTATGAATAGAACGATTAAAATGTAAAACGCACGGTGCTCGAAGATACGGGGCAAGAGGAGTTCTCGGTGGGAAAACCTTGTGGCATTTCTTACATGAAGAGTCCATTTTTATTTTTTTATGCGGTGCACTCTTCATATCAATTGATTTACGTCAACTCGTGAGTTAACACACCGATATCAAGTAATCCTGATGTTTCCTTGTAATCCCAAGCAACCATAACTCCGTTACTAAGTTCATGTGCCGAATTGGGGATATCTTTTTACATATAATCCACAATGAAAGAGCCTCTTCAATAGTTGAATTTTAGAGTCAACAACTACGGGATTATAAGGATAAGGCACCCGTATGGTTTTCGATGGAGGTAGGACGATGATAACGTTTATTAATTCGTGGACGCAGCAAAACACACTGAACAAAGATGCCTGAACAAGTAGAAACAGCCTGTGAGCTATCGTCCATAGTCGCCTAATTCCGGTCTAGCAACACTTGGCTATAAGCAAATTTTACAGCTCAAAAGTCGGAATAATCGGTCAGTTGTAACATCCTTTCGGTGCATAGCTGCCATCCCACCCTAGGGAAGCACGAGAGCTGAGATAATGCTAGTTTGCTTAAGCCTAGACAGCAGGAGTCGAGATGGTGAGGTTGGGTTCGAACCACCAACCTTCCGCGTAGTAGGTCCGCGCCTTAACCACTGAGCTATCTCAAGCTCGAAATGTGAAATACCAGGCGATCGTGGACATACAAGACCAACCGATGGTCATTTCATTGTTTCTAAAAAGTATTCTATATTTTGGCAAACGACAGCAACGGTATGCCTGTCAAGCTCACACTATAAAGGTCATAAATTATTTCAACTAAAAGTTTGACTTTTCATATCACTAAAAACGCAAACGACCAAATAGAAAAATTTCCGAGATGAGCATCAATCTGCATACATTGCCATAAAGATGAAACTACACCACGCTCACGATGTGAAAAGACCAGACTGACACAATTCCACAAATGAACAACGCCGAATAGCTGCCGGGAGGGGGGTGACACAACTATTCAAGGAAAACTAGGTAGCACGTAGCAGAAAGTCGTGGATAAAATGCAACCTGCCCTACATAGACAAGACAGTAAGAACCACTTAAAAGAATCGCGTAGCCAAGTTAACATTCGCAAGTTACAAGAAGAGAACATGTGCAATAAACACGCAACAAAGTGGAGGCGAATCGGTCGAGGAACAGGCTGTCGGAACAAGAAGCAATTCAAGTAAAAGCCACCAAAACCACGAACAAACGACAGGATGAAGCAAAGTATTGAAAGGAAAGCGTTCAACCTCACAAAGCTTGTCACAACACCATAGCACGGAGATAAGCAAAAACAAACAAACAAACCTGTTTGTTGATTTAAACTGAAGAGCTGGTGCGTTGCGGATTGTCCAACAGAAACGATGCTATACTCCAATGTCCGCTGCATAAATGCCTCCGCATAACTCGGCTCTGTCTGCAAGCGGCACAACAGGCTACCGACCAAAACCGATTCACTGACATTGATTTGAATCTGAAGTCCACTACCTCCCTGTCCGTAGGATCCATCTTTCACGTCAGTCACCTCCAACTGGACCACAGAACCCTGAGGGGGCTCATGCACAACAAATTGCGGACGAACTATCTGGAAAGGTTCAACAGTAACTTGGACCTACGAAAAAAAGGCAAAGTGTACGAAATTGTACAAACGAAAATATGGATAATGGGTGATAACATTGGACTGGTGATTAGCAAGAGCCGTGCAGATAATGTGCCGGATAAGCACACTCCACGGAGGGGGGGATTTTTCAATTTCATGTGAACAGACGAAATACGAGGTCGCCGCTGACAGATAAATTCAATAAAAAAAACCGGGTGCATTTGATAGCATTTCCCGCACCACAAAATACCCCCAGGAAGCAGTGAGTTGACTGGATAGTTGACGCAGCTGCATTCTCAGAAATTATTCTCCAAACCCAATCAGAAGAACAAGCACATCACAACAATCGGAATCGTTACCTATAGTGGCTTTGCGCGCTTTGTGTGTGTGGACAGCACAGTTAAAGGACTATAGACAAGTATCCATTAGCTTTTTTTCAGACTTACGATAAATGCACTCAGATTTCTATTTTATGGAATCGTTTCACGCGCTGAAAAGGAGAAGCCGACATCAAAGTGTGGGAGAGTTGATTCTCATCACCATAGACACTATCGAAAACTATGGAGCCCGAAACGGCAGAAGAAGTCTCAGTCGATTTCTCGTAGTACTCAAAGGTCTTCCCGGTATACCATTTCTGAAAGTACGGTTGACACAAGGACAACTAAGTTCTATACGAATCTGCTTCATTGAAGTTTCCACCAATACGATGGTTTCTCCAAAAAGAAGCTGTTCAAGTACAAGATGACATACTGAACGACGAATACTTTTACCAACGGATAGTAAGGGGGAAGAGTCGTACTTATAAATGCAGAATAAAATATACAAACAGGTTGACTTCACTAAAGGCTAGATCTTACCCATTTCACAGCTAAGGATTAGGGAGATATGGAGCAAACAAGAATTGTTTGTATGTGTAGACTATGTGCCACCGGCCAAGGGTAGACAACACACCGAATACCGTCAAGCGTGTGGTATCCAACACCGTCATGACTGGAAATTGTTGCCAATTCTAGTCCTTCCGTGACTTGGTGCAGTTAACAAACATCAAACAAAGGGAATGTCGAACCAAACAAACTGGTGAACAATGAAATCTACTGGAAGTTGGACGACAGCTGTAAATAAAACAGAAAGCGACGTATGTGAGTGTACGACTTGTCCGGATGCTACAAGCTTGTGTCTTGGATTAAAAAAATAACATTGTTTGGATACCAATAACATATATATATATATATAAAGGGAGAGAGAGAGAGAAAGTAGTTGCCATAGGGAATTACTGTTCACGGAGAGAGGCCAAACCAGTCCTGGATGGGGGAAGGACTTTTTTGGGGAAGACACCTATCGACCACGCGAGCAACTAATCCTGTTAGTACAGTAATACAGTAATAAAGCGGAGCTATCGCACTAACATGGTAGTTGCTTTCATACCGCCTGTAATATGACAAACACCCTTTTATGAAGACGACCTTTGTCCTACACGAAAACTGTCACAAATACAAAAGTTACGAAAACTCAGTTGGGGAGCCACTAATTCACAAAAGTCAATCAACTTAAATTCAACCAGACCCTCCTTTAGGTTCGAGCTTTTTCGCGATTATTATCATCACTATTATTATTAATATTACCATTCCTCTGTGGACCTTCCGTCCAATGAAGGATAACTCTTGTACAGAGGCTGTCTAAACCCACGTTAGATCCACGCGATTAAATGCTTGAGAGACGATGAGACTGATGTGTTTAAGTGGTAAACTCCAGAGGCTGGAGTCATAATTTTGTAATCCCCAGGAAAGAACACCCGTTGTTTGACCAACAAAGCGCATGTTAGTAGTAAACTCCCTCCTGAAAGATACCAACTGGTGACAGAGGCTAGCTTCAATCAGGTCCTTTGAAATGGTCTCCCAAGAGGGGAGGAATGTACAACTGTATCCTTTTAAACAGCCCAACTTTTGAGAAGTCGCTTCTGACCGACATTTCCAAAAGATCCCCCTGAAGCCTGAAAGAGCTATAAGGTTGTTCCACCTTTAAGTACTGCCCTCCTTTATATAAATAGTCGCTTCTAAGAGTGATCTAACCATTCGAGGAACTAAAAAAACCGACCACAAACGATCTCATCTGATGGATAATCTCGAGGGGGATGCGAAATTATGGTAGTTCAGCGCCATACTTGTGAAAATCTTGTTATGAGACTCCCAATCACTTAGGGCATACACCCGACTGGTGAAGAATACATCAAACAATAACGCATGGATTTCGCATCCTGGTATCGGTTACGATGGTATTGTGTCACGGGGACGGTGTGTGATCTTCCCTGGGAGCTGGTCTCTCAAAAGGTGTCGACTTTCAGGTTAATCCCACGAGACCAGCGTAAAGTGGTCTTAATTCGGCGGAACGGAGGGAGGTCTCTTTTGGAATAATTACCGTATGTTCAGTATTGTCCACTTTTTTAATCAAGGCTCTGATATAACCTGTTACGATCACAACGTTGAGATAAGTATCGTTGCATCATCGGAGTTACCATGCCTCCTCGTTCACCCAGTGGATCTACGGATCGCGGTGTATAAACAAATCACTTATTGCTAGCGGGCATGTGCTGTTATCAAAACACTTATCTATCAATAGGCCTATTGCGTATACAGCCATGCTCCGCATGGCTAATGCTAGTCTACTTACCGAGAGTAGGCTATGACAAAACCCCTAGAATTGCACGGTATCCCCACATGGCGGAAACTGGTGAACAGTGGCTGACCGAATTCGTGGTGTGGTGATGGCAACTTATCCGCCGTGTCTGCTACTGAAGCATGTCCGCGTGATTTCTACAGTACCGCAATGGATGTGCAATCAGACCCTCGCCTGAAATAGTGCCGAACCCTTACGGAAAAATTTTCCATTTGTTTATTTTTTACATTGACCATTTTATTGAGTAGTAAACCCATTTCACGTAAAGAGGACTGATGACTCATTCCCTGACAGTTAGAAATGCCTAAACTTCCAAATCCCTATTTCAAAATAATCGAAATGAATACTACGTCACGAATGGTGTGTGTGTGTATGTGAATGGTCAAATCATGCATGGAAACCCTAGCCATGCCAGACTTGTGTGTATTGTGATTAATCATGTGTCTTAGAAACTGTTTTACTATAGTCAAACCTGCATCCTAGTCTTTGTTGAAAGGGAAAATAGAACAATCTTTGCTGGTAGTTAGGGGCGATCTCTCAAAGAGTATCATTCCCAAGCCAGAATAATAACCGCTTTTATTGTCATTATGAGGGTGTTGTTTGTTGATGGATTTTGCGGTATATATATATATATATATATATATATATCGCGGAACGTGAGTGGAAGGGGAAAAACAACTATAAGGTTAAATCGAAAACTGACACGAAGTGCGCCAAGGATTGCAAGGATGAGCTCTATCAGTCAGCGCTGAAAACCAAACGCTATCGTCATCTCATAGATAGTACGAGGAAATGGTGTTAGTTTTAGTGAATCTAGCGTTTTCAGTACTCGACAGTGTGACAATTTCTAGCCTCTTAGCAGGCTTTCCATTCTATTTCTGGTCTGGTATATAACACACGTCGAGGCGCATGACAGAATGGTGGTTATGCCATTCACAGTGTATTTGTGACCCTTTGTTAAAAACCCATCATTGGTCACACGGTGTTCCCACCAAGAAAGCACGATGCCAGTGGTCGAAGATGGTGAGGCGTTGGCGGGGTAAACCGTCTCGCTGCTGTACGGCAAACCTGAGTGCACAGCACCAATGTATACGCATCTTTTCAGCCTTACATTGATGTCGTGGCGATACTGAAGATGTCTCAGCGCTAAAATGCACTACAGGCCTTTGGGCAGTCGTGACGATTTTGAGTGGGGTGAACAGTCAAGCAGATGTGGAATCACTTTCAGAACGGCTGAATGAGCGTAAGGCAAAGAGAGATGGCGGACTGGGACTATGCACGGGAGTAGGATGCGTGTCAGATGAAGCGTCTCGTGAGGTAGTTACGTCACTTGATAATACCCATATCGCCAGTGTTATAGCCGCAATAACGTGCACGGTGAGACATTGTATAATATATACAGACATGTTGTATGTTTGTGGGGGCAGGATACTTCTAGACCGAGGAAGATCTTCATTTTAGGAAATTTTCCAGCGACGGCTGGATGAGTTTGACTTAACCTGCAAGGCAGAAAGGGGAATGGAAAGTACAAAGTCTACTGAGCCGGTGGGTGTTTTTGGGTTGTACATACTTCCGATGGGTCAATCATACAGGATAGCCACTGCTCCTTGGGTTCAAACTCACCGTAAGTCCAAAAGTAGTCCACGTTTTCATTTGCCTCACAGGACGCATTTTGATGACTTAAAATGTAAGTTTAACAAACCTCCCGAGACAGACAACTAGTGGTCTACCAACCCGGTGTCCCTGAGGGTTCCAGTAACTTCTTAAGCTTCTCAAACCTTTGACAGCTTACCACCAGCTAACCACCTGGTTGAATAGCGTATAAACACATTTGTTGATGACTCCTTGTCTGGACAAAGAGGGTTTTCTACGGTAAAATTTGAGTCACACGCGACTGAGCTAGGGTCATTCGGGTAGTTGTGATGAATTATCGATCGGGTGCTAGATAGGGGTCTCTGATGGAACGTTAATCCCCGAAACAAAATGCTCATAACACTCTATCAATCTAGGATTTCTGGAAATAAGAGGGGCTGGAGTAAAGTACACAATACAAGCAATACCTCGAGCGCACATGTCAAGCGATGACAATACAGAGTATACAAGTTTGGTTATGAAGATGAAATATCGTTTGATATTGATAGTGAAACTGGGTGGCTGTAGAGACGGAGCGCAAAATCCGCAAGATCGCTCAAAAACTGCGCTGGCAACATAAAAAACGCAAGTGGGATGGAAGCAGGATAGCTTACCTTGGAAACCAGTCGTTGATATCCGTTCGACACAGTGATGACCAGGTGATGAGTATAGAGTTGGCTACGATCCAATCGCTCGGCCAGAAAAACAAATACCTCGACGGGAGAGATGTGACCTAATCCGAATGGTGGATGTCGCGTTCCGTTTGCTGCTGTAGAGATGGAGAATGGGAGGGAGAGATGAAAACAAGACGAATGACGGAAGGGCTTTTTCCTCAGGCAACCAACAAGCCCACCGACCTCGTTACTCGAAACCGAACGAAAACACAAGACGCAGGAAACAACACAAAAAACAAAACAGTAATTTCCGTTCGACAGAACAGGAGAGTGGTGATTCAGCAAGCAGCATTTAACGACCCGAGTGAGTGATTGATTTGAGGATGAGGATGGGGTGGAATTTAAAGGTGATACTTGTACACACGTTAGGTAGTTGTGGGGTCACGAACAGTTTGCTAAATTTAGGCAGTCGGATAAAATGGAAAGCCTCGGACTTATAACACTATGCCCTAAAATGTTGTTTTGATATCTAAACCCACTACTCAGGGATAGTTCAGTGACCGAAATAAGCACTTAAAACAACTATGTTGCGATAGGAACACTGTCCAACCACTTGAGGAATGCGCAAACAAATATAATGGTGGAAGAAAAAACAAAAAAGTAGTAAGTGCGGAAAAAATGGAATACGGGGAGGAAGATAGTCTACAAAATACTTTCTCCCATCAAACCACTCTGAAGAAAATTGTTCAAAAGGAAACACATTCATCGAAGAGTTTTGAGGGCGCGAAATTTGTTTCCACTGCAAAGGTCTCTGAGGAAACAAACCCAATAGAATCGAAAAGGATACAATTTTGGGTCTTCAAATGACCGGTTTCCTAACCAGGAAGAGATGCCACATGCTATTGGCCCGTATTTACCAGCTGCCTATCGCTTCGAAGAGTTTAAACCATAGGCACAGCGGATGCGCTAATACACGAAATTCGTTGGGCTTTTTTATTGGACTTGACGGAAATTAACCGATAACTCAGCCGTAAATACTCACATCGCGCCATTCGTTTGAACACTTGGTGCCTGAAGAATCGACTGAAGGTAGTAAGGGATGAAAGGCACAATGAGCTAACACACAAGGACACAATAGTCCCAATGGTTCGCAATAATAATATTTTCGCTTTTTTACATAAAAACCCGTGTCTATGGTAATTTATCGTCTTCATTGGTTCTCATTCAAGTTTGGTTAGGTGAACAAACACTAATACTTAATGGCCTAGGCGAAGATGACTGACTATTGTGACAGTTGGTCACTCAACAACGAAGAACTTCCCTCCCCAGCATGGGAAAATAAGTGTGTAGCCGACCCACTGCGAATATGTTTCCTTGAGGGCAATAGTACTGCAACAAAGTAAGCAAAGCTCGTATATACGTAAGGCACTACTCATAAGGTTGCTGAAAATTCGTCGACAGCCCACGACCGGTTTCGCCCTTCTTGGGGCTCATCAGGTAGGCGCAGTCCCCGAGTTTCCGTCAACCTTATGTTCTACTTGAACCCAAATTGGACTGAGTCTCTCGCAAAAACCAAACTGATTTGCAGATGAGTGTATTTCTCGAAAAGTCCAATTTGGGTTCAATTAGAACATAAGGTTGACGAAAACTCGGGGACTGCGCCTACCTGATGAGCCCCAAGAAGGGCGAAACCGGTCGTGGGCTGTCGACAAATTTTCAGCAACCTTATGAGTAGTACATTACGTATATACATGTATCGCGATAAGCAAAGCTCGCTTTGTGGATCAAGCGGAAAAAATGTGGGAATAGGGCTCCAGTTGTTCACCTGACACCTGTCACAACAGTGGCTCAGTTCGCACACAATCACAGGTACGACAAATAGAAACAATCAGATGAAGTGTGCTGTGGTATCCATCAGAGCAAACAGATCCAGGTGACAATGCGACGATTGACAGCGTAGCACCTGACAATGTGAACACTGTCATCCCATAGCTCTGTGGATGGAAAGTTATCATGGTTGTTCACGCACATCCTGTCCGGAAAGGACAAACGTGGTGGTTGCTGTCGATCAGGTTAGATGTCCCAATCCGATAGACACACCGCCAGGTTAATAGAGACAAAACGGTACAAGTGAATGATCGGGTAATGTAATGATTTTCCCAACTTATCAAACAAAAGAAGTGGTTGGCCGATAAAGGGTAAATCGTTTATATGAAGTGGATTAGTGACTCTGACTTAGATAAGGAAATAAAAAGAGGAATTATTGACGGGGAATTATGGATCAGACAAGAAACGTGTACAAAAGAGATGGTACAAAACACAGGTGCCCAGCAACAATGCACACCAATAGTAAACTGCGTAGAAAAAGTAGAGTAGCAACGTAAACATGAGAAACTGGGAACTAGTCCGAATGGGGCAGCCGGCGCAGAACTATACCGCGGAAAAAGATAGCCGCAGGTCGATAAGATAGCAATAAGTAACAACGGTTGGAAAACAGATAGATGGGTTGAAACGGACATACGCATGATCGGGTGATCAAAAAGGGAAAACGCACCCTAATACCCTCAGGTTACCTTTGTGGGTCGCCCCCGAACCAAAGGCACGAGACCTCTATGCTTTAGTCAACAGAAGAAATCATTTGCCGAAAATTGGGTGATCTTGCTCATTTCTGTACTAGGCGCCACATATCGATGCTGGGAAAGGGACGCCATGTGGCTCGAACGTAAGACTAATTAGAACTTCAGCCGGGAGCAGCTCAAGTGGTCGTAAGAGGTGAAAGCCTATTATTATTTTCTTTGGACAAGGTTTCAATCGCATTGTCCCCGCGCCAACAAGGACAGGAGCATATCCCCACAAAACTCGTGTTTGAGTCATTTGAATGAGAAGTAAACTGGTAGATATACTAGTGGTGCACAGCGGTCACACATACTTGAGCTAAACGAATGCACAAAGCCACATATGTGACCCAACCCGGATTGTTTCTACAAGAATGAACGCTTCACTGCGCCTAAAAGGGCTCAGTTATACTTTTCGCAACACGTAAAAGGAGCACAAAAGTGCCGTGTGACCTACTAACAAACCGATGACCGAAGTGTAGACAAAACATGCTGCCATTCACGCGGCCCGTCATGCGGGTCTTTATAGGAACCAGGCCTATTGCAAGGTGACACAGTACAGTGGAACGGTCAATCACTTTATTATTTTCGTTGTCCCCTTATGGATAAAAAGCAGGGGGGAGACAGAAAACACATCGAGATGAGAGGATAAGCCCAAGGAAATAAGGTGATAGCGCCATACAAAGTAGCATATGGTTTGAGAGTTGAGAAAACCACGAGGACAATCGAGACCGTGTGATATGATGCCGTAATTCGGGTTGTGTAAGATACTTCTTTAAGACCGGCATCCCGTCTCAACATGGCAGAGAGTCAAGGAGCATGGCTGTACGACCCATCCTCTGCTCAAACCATTCAAATAGGGTAGATCATTAGACTGATATGGATGAATCCAAACAGAAGTTTCTTGTTAAACATACCACTGGTCTCTTATTATTCTGAGGGCATTCTACGACTGAGGGTTGAAGAAATGCAACCTACCTAAAACGATAAGCGTGGTCAAACGGAACTGGTGTGGAAACAAGTGGTTCAAGTTTTTACGATGCGGTATGGAGTTGATATAACCAGTTGCAGAAAACAAGGTCTGGTATGAATACTGTGACGACTTAACAAATGACCCCTCATCCACAGTTCCACCCAAATTAATTATGGGTACGGAATGCACACATTCCTCCTGTATAACACCTACTCTTAACATCAGGCGAAATCACAATGATTTGAAGTGCATTTATCGTCATCTGATAAAAGTGATACTACCATTTTAATTTCTAGCGCAGCAGGAACACTTAACCGCAGCTACCGCTAAGGTTACACGACACCGAATCAAGCCAGTGTGACGTACATTTAGTGTGTAATTGTTACGCACCCCGTAGGTGGGTCCGAGGCTGAAACTAGGCAACGATGCCCAAATGTAAACGGCAGCAACCGAGATGGCAACGGTGGACCTGGCAGTGAAACATCCAATCCTCATCCGATTACTCCGGAGCCAGGAACATAAAAAACTAAGTTCATCAGCTGCACAGCCTGAAATTGTCAACCAAAAGGTAATGTGCACGATTCATCTAGACCCACTTTTGCTGTGAACAACGACCGTCTTAGATAAAGCCCAGTGGTCTTTTGCTTTCTCGGGCTTTGTAACAGATCAAGTGGCTTTAAAAAAGCAGTCTGCAACATCCGCTCCAAAAGCTAAGGACAAAGAATGATACAGCAAAACACCAGACAGAACTTACAGTTATGGTGACTGTCCATACAGTAAAAATTGGGAATCGCAAAAAGCTGCACGTTTCGATTGTCACGCACGAACAGTAAAATGTGAGAGCTATTGCAATAGCCAATATTACACCGAGAGTAGATAGTGGCGCTAAAATGCCATATAGAAACACAGTAGACTATCCTCATCGCGAACACCAGTGGAGGAAAGATGATATAGTAATGCAAACCTCGTTAAGTTGTCCAACAGATGGACACATTCGGTTATTGCTTGGTCAGCTGCCCTGTAATCTAGTCAGAAGCTGTCAATCAAACCGCTGGTTCAGACGGAAGACGTCTCTTATATCCAACCACACGTAAACAAATTGTGAACAGCCTCAGTGTAAGTATCGCCACAGCAGCTGCTGCAGCGTATTTTTCTCCAACTAGCTTACAGCACCCAATGTTTCAGTTGACCCAACAATCGACGATAGGGGGCGGAAAGCTGATAACGACACCCAACGAACGGAGACGAGCTACGTTACAGACAGGTAAAGATAGGGTTGAAGAAAAATTTAGCGCCTAGCAGTGATCTCTGGGAAGCAGTAACAGGCTACGTCTGTCGGCATTCTCATTAGAGTATAAACTATGTTGGGCAGTCAATAAAACATGATTATCAATGGGAAGAAGACGATTAAAATGAGCGGGACAGAACAAATTCCGTAGTCGCGATGACGATTCTGGAAACGAAGTGATGATGCAAAGTTTCCCCCCTTATGAGTGGTACAATAAGTTTGATCGGCGTACTACCGATTCCGCCTTGTTTGAGCTTCAAAGTCATTGACATGGACTTAACATAAACGAAATCTAATATAGAACTCGTTTTGATTTCCCGTCAGTTTGGTGCAAAACAATTACGGTCTTTGTCACTCCCCGGGCTGAACAAGAACTATTTGACGCCGAACAGAACCATCGGGGGAAACTGAAGATGCGTTGTTTCATGTCATTGGTACAATGGACAAGGGAAGACATCAATGTAACCGATGTTACCTAATGGTGGTGACATACTGGATGGTCAAAATGCAAGGGAAGCGGAAAATGAAATTTTGCCTCTCATCTTCTTCCAGCACGCACGCACAAGGTAAATACAGTCGCAGGTATGACCTCACACAGTTTCCTTTATGACAATCGTGACTGTTGCTCACCCATCCACCACCAAAGCCATGTCTGCAAACGAACTGTGTAAACAACCCTTGGTCAGCTGCTAGGAAATCCGGACCCAAACCGACTGTCCCGTTTTCAAGGCACGGTATTTTTTCGAGTATAGTTTGCCAGACCAAGCGAACCACAAACAAAAACCAGGCATAGATTGCTGCAGCATCTGGCAGGCTATTTTTTTTTAAAGTAAAATGGTCCTCAGCGAATGCTTCGCGATGAGGGAAGCATACTAGGACATTAGAAATTCGGCCTCAAGACGACGGTTAAAATATAACATGTACGATTGGGACTGCAGACAGATCCGGGAGAATGACATTGCCCCGATAAAATAAAATTCGAGGACAGTTGGGGGGAGTTGGTGGTGATGGCAAGTAGAAATTGTTTTGCCGACCAGCATGTTAATGTTAGGTTTATGTGAACGTTGTACAGCGCTTGTTCTTTACGGGGATCTTATGAAAATTGGGAAAATACGGTCGCGTAAGAGCTGGTAGTAACAGGGAACAGACCCAGTTTCGACGAGGATACTGCTCGCGAACGGCAAACACCACAACCATGTGGATGCGGCTCCTGTAAAAAAAAACTGTACAATCCACACAGGAATCCAACACTAAGAAAGGGAGAGCTGTCTTGTTTGAGTGAAGTTTCATACCTATGAGGGATAAACTAATTTGCCAAACATCTAAACACGTTCGTGCAAATAACCACCCGTAAACACGAAAGAACTCTCTTGATTGCTTCACAGGTGCCGGCTGTTGTCTGATACCATGCGTCCCTGCCACTATATATCCAAGGTCAGTTAGCCACAGCCTGAGAAAAAAACGCCCTGAATGCCATTCGAACTACAGAAAGCAGAAAACGTACTGGTTGATCGTGGATCAGATCAAAGAAAGGTATTAGAGAATAGTAAAACAAATCGGAACGAAGACGCCAATTGTCGCATAGAGAGCTATAAGACGGAAGGTGTGTTGTATATTGTCTCTTTTTTTTATGTCCCACACCCATTTCCTATTGATCTAAAGGGTTTCTGTTCACTCAGCAATAACAAAGACGTGTAAATGTGTTTAACATGTGGGAGGAATGCTACGGTAGGTTGCAGTCGTTGCAAAAATTGTCTTTAATTTCACCAGAATCCGAGAAAACTTGATAAGACCGGAATGCAAGGAGTGATTTTCACCAAATAAAAAGAAAGTAACAAATTGAATAAGAAAAATGAAGGGGAAATTGTCACAAGATGCGGGATGATAGTTGACGGGAGAATCGGAAAATGTGGAAAGCGAAAGTTCGGAGGCGAACAGGCTAGCAGACAAAGTCCGGAAACTTAGACACAGGGTTAATATAACCCAACGTGACGGATAGAGTAAAAACTTCCTGACACTTTCACCGGAACCACAGAAAATCTTTAGATGCCCATAATAAAATGAAATGCGTTTAATTTGGGTTGCGCATTGGTGGAAAAACACGTTAAGAACAGAGCTTTATCAGTGATCGCTCCGACTAACGTCCGTGATCCGCGTCAGGAGCAAAATAATTCTCAGAACGCTTGAATAAACGACAACCTCGCAGAGGACAGCCTTCTTACGAACGCCACTCCCTTTCAGTCCCGGGAGACGGTCTCAAATTTGATTTATTTTTGAACATTAGAAAGATCGAATGATTACGAAACATCAGTTCACTCAAACCAGAGAAAAACAAATTTTTAGAGAATCAGTCAAACCTTTGGCGATTGCAAAATCACGTTCAACGGTGCGTCTGCTTGTTCTGCTTATATCATAGTTACCATGTATTCACTCCTATAAACATTGGGGAAAGTTTTGGGATTATTTTGCGATTCACGAAACATGCGCATTAGCCTCGCTGAGACTAGATTCATTAGAACTAACGAATTATTGCTGAGACAGGGTGTCAAGTCTGGGATGTGCATTGCAATGTAGGACCGTGAAACACGCTAGATCAAACGAAATCTTAATGTTTAAAAAAACGCTCCGAGGCGTGTTGTGCCTCTAATTCGAAGATCCCAAGAAATAGCTGAGGTGGTTTTTTTATGGGTAACCGTTTCACCACTCCGTAATATCACGGCCGATGAAATCAACCGTAATTTATCGGGTCGAAATCATTGGCGGTAAGATTACAACAAACACCAACTGTATTCAGGATTCTCACAAACATATTAACGGGTGTTTTGCGACCCGAATGATATACACACGTTCGATAAAGACAGTAAACAGAAGAAAATAAAACGGTTACTTTTGATTAAAAAAATTTCACGCCAGTCCGCTTATACTTGAGTTCACATTTCCTTCGGTTTGATTGACTTCACATTGGATGCAATACTCCGGTGCCTTGCAGTTTCATTCAGTCGCCCGAAAATTGATGAGATTATGGGCAGGCCCTAGTGCTCAACCGCTTCTTATGGCCACAAGTTCAATAGCTTACAAGTTGTAAACCGTCTACCAGAGATGAGCAATTCCAGGAGTTCCCATTTGGATAGATGAATAAGTAGATAGTCAAGAACTGCAGGTGGCAAGCACTCAAGAACGCAGACAAAGCTGTATAACGGGGCTCCAGTGTGTTCCGTCTCAGAAGTCCCATTGAGGGAGACGGCAGCAGTCAAAGTAGCCAATGCGTTGTTGTTGTGTTGAGGTCGAAACGTCATCGAACCACTGCCATCAGATATATAACTGTATGAAAAAAGGTCTGTGGCACCCCAACATTGGAGGTTTGTTGTGTCCATCGAATTCAAACGACGCCTTTCACTTATTTTGAAGCGATCTTCTCGGACAAGTCGACCACCTACACAATACTTTTACCCATCGTAACCTCGAAAAAAAAACAGTCGAATTCTATCGTATTAAAGTTAACCATGTTATGGAGTGAATGACAGCCTATCACCGTGATAGACATGCGCAACCACAAGGTAGTACTGGAGAGGAAGGCGTTACGAGGAAAGTCTTGAGATAGAGGGAGTACTGTATACAGACAGTTAGATGAGTAGAATGTGTATATACTCTCCGTAGAGACAGGGCTTCTGATCTAACAACAACGGTAAACGGACCACGGCGTCTCATATTACTGCTCAGGCAGACAAGTTGATTGCATGTCAATACAGACGTCAGTGATGTGTGAAAGCCACCAATATTTCGTCATTTGGTGTGAATCCTGAGGTCTAATAATCTCAGCAGCATAAAACGCAACGAACAAAATCGTAGGTAGTGCAGACTAATGTGATGGTTTAACGGTAATCCGAAAACCAGGATTGTCACAGTAGGGCATGTACGGACTTTCCAATACGTGGAAGATACGTTCCAATTAGTAGAACAGGTTACATATGATCATAAAGGAAACTACTCAAAAAGTTGCTGAAACTCTTCGACAGCCCATAACCATCACTTCCTTCTTGGGGCTCTTCAGCTAGGCGCAGTACCCGAGTTTCCATCAACCTTATGTTCCACTTGAACCAATGATTTTTAGGGACATGGATAACATGGACTGGTGAACAGTTGGACGTGACAGACATGAGAAATTTACACAAAGACGTATTGGATGACCAACTAAGCTTTTGGATGGTTCACTTGCTTCACACAATTTACCGTACTACAGAACACATCGATCTTCTCATGGCTGAGCTTACAACTGCGATCATGATCGGAATTTGACATGCTGAGTATTCACACTTGAATTAACCCGAAACATCATTGTAGGGCACATGAACACTTCTGTAATTCAATGGCGTGATAATGAGCAGCCAACTGGTGTCTTGCTTGCACCAACCAACTGAGCTGAACTCATACAGCACCGTGGACTATGGTCACTAAGACGCACCAGTGTCCGCAAGGTCGACTCAAAAGGGCAGCCCAAACTAAACAGGATATGACCATAAAATGGGTAGAAAACAAAACAAAACGAACATGGGAGACGTATGTTTTGGTTTAGACGAAACCAGATAAATTTATACATCCATAATTAGTGTGTGAGTAGACTTGACTGTCCAATCGCACAATCGCATATCACCATAGCTCGGTTCGGTTTATGTGGACCCAACCAAGAGATATGAACAAGCTAACAATAATGCAAAGAGGTGAGCAGTGTTTTCGTATCATAGAGGTTGAATGCTGAGTATAAGTTCTGAATTGACCGAGGGAAACGCAGTTCGTTGACGACAACAAATGACCTCAGTGAAAGAAACCACTACAGAGAATAACCAATCACAAAAAAATCGATCAAGGACAATTCAATCGTGGCAAAATGCCAACAGATCATACTAAGGATCTGGGAAAACTCACTGGAGAGGGAAAATGTGAGAGTGTGACCCGATGGGTCTAGCGAATCCGCCACAGCAAATGTGAAGAGCCTGTGACCGACGGCATGGTAGCCACGTAGTGAGAAATTTCGGGGCGGTGAGACAGTGAACTGCAATTCGCTTCGACCAGAAGAACCCAAGGGGCTCGGAAGAACGGAGATGTGAACACCGACCGGTCGATTGTCATTGGCTATTCGGGCTGGTTGGCCGAGATCCTTGGCGTACACCTTGGTATAGGAAAAGCCACGGAAAATATTAGGGAGATAAATTCAAAACACATAATCGGTTATCCACGAACTAAAATCCGCTAGTAGCACGTAGGTTTGCTAAATATATCTGCAAAATCTTTCAGTAAACGGAAGACGTTCATAGTAGTGCACAAGCGAAAAGAAACTCACTCGGATTCTATATTCACCAGACTGAAGCGGAACATTGTCAGAACATATCAGGCCGCTGTCCTGTTTCACATCGAAACCACCATCTGGATAGGGTGCGGACAAATGATCAGCCACAGTGTCCCGCCAGTAAAAGACTGTACCATTAACAGAGTCATCCAGATCCAATGCGAGCACCCGATTCACACAACCAGTCAAATGGTCTGGGAGTAAGGATGAGAGAAGATAGTAGTTATTTATGCCTAGAAAAATGTCGACGAAACCGCACTTTTATATACTCCAAATAATGTCAGCTGCTTAGAAAATTCAAGAGGTATGAGATCAAAGGACAGAACACGAACCAGAGATGAAGTGTCTTCAGGGGACACGAACATCGTTCATCTTCTAGGAAGTGAGGACCATGGTAAACGCCTGAGAGCAACAAAGAAATAGCGAATGCGAGAAATTTCAACAGGGAAATCTGGTAAAGAAGTGAACGGTACCATTTGCGAACTAGTTAACCTAGTGCTACGCCACCTGACAATTACAGAATTAAATCATATTGGGCGCCCACAAGTCAGTGAAGAGGACAAGTTTAGGCGGATACCCCGGTGGCAGATAGTACCCTGGTAGAGTGTCGGAATATTGGTAGCTCCGGTGCATTCATTGGTGCTTGCTCAGGTGGCTGTTGATCTGTTCGCCAAGCTCGGCGAACAGGTCAAATGCCAATTGATCAATTACCAGACAATATGTTGTCAATGAAAGTAAGAGTTACCAGCTGTTTATTCCCGTCTCTATTCGGCAATTCACATACTCATGCGTGATACGTGAGAGGGACTAGGTGACCGTGGAAATCGTTGAAAGTAAACACCTTCCAAAAAAGAGAGTAGCTAAACATCGTCGGACTGGACAGAGAGAGAGAGAGTATAACTAACTTCTCCATCATTTTCGAATCAGCAGTGCAGATGGGTGGAAAAGGTATTTATGAAATGGTAAACCATTGGTTTATTTCGGCAGATATTAACTTCAGGGTTCAACAAATATCGCATCTTAGGGGAATAGAAGTAGTCTCAGTTTAAATAACAGATGTTAAACGTAATGCGCTACTCATAAGGTTGTTAAAAACTCTTCGACAGCCCACGACCGGTTTCGCCCTTCTTGGGGCTCATCAGTTGGGCGCGATGTCCAAGTTCCCGCCAACCTTACATTCTACTTGATGAGTGCATTTGTCGAATTTCGTGCAATTTGGGTTCAAGCAGAATATAAGGTCGACGGAAACTCGGGGACTGCGCCTACCTGATGAGCCCCAGGATAGATGAAACCGGCCGTGGACAGTCGAAGAGTTTTCAGCAACCTTGTGAGTAGTACATTACGTCTATACAATGCATCGCAACATCTCGAATATCGTAGCAACTGAAACATGAGGCGGCCTGGCGCAGCACATTCAGTTGCCTGGAAACATCACAAACGAGAGATTCACCTGGGTTCCAGGTGAGTCTCCCATCAAAACCAAATTGGTATGTACATGAGTGTATTTCGCTAACAGACGTTAAAATTCGCCCGGGTCCATAATCATCATCATGGATAGCAATACACCAGTGTCATACAGCCATGGAGGAAGGTCCTGGGAAAAGGTAAAAATAAATGGAAAGGCAGGTACCTATCACAAAAACCCTATAGCTTTAGAGAAAATGAAGTAAATACACTTTCTAAAAACAATTGAACTAAACAAATCTGAGAATCATTTTGGAGAGAGACACCATCAGCAGGGGTGACCCAACGTTCTTTGCAAACTACACCCAACACAAGCCTAGCACATACCGATAGAAAAGCGTTAGCTGAACTTCCCGAGTTAGGAAGTGAAAGCGGGCTCGTCACCGTGATCAGCTGCATGTCATGTCCCGTGGGGTTTCCAACCACGTGCAAAGATAACCACGTGAACCCCACCCAGAAAGGTCCACAGCCTACAACTCGGCAGTAGCCGCTTTCATTCAACGTCGCCATATTATGGCCTGCCTTCCGCGAGCGTTCGGCCAACAAGGAAGTTGGGCGGAAACACGGTTTTACTTGGTAGATGTGAACTAAGTATGTGTAATGCATGCACCAACCACAACCCGATAGGCACTATCAGCTACTCGAGAGAATCCGACCCATTACTTAGCACTCGCTTCCAGACTGTTTCATTTGGTACCTGCCGCGGTCAGTTAACTCCTGCCATGTGCGGAGACACCGACGATCAAATAACCAAGAAACTTCGAAGTCCTCAGATCAAGCGGACCAAGCTTCACAGCTCCAAGGGTCGTTTTGCATGCGTCAGCCAGAAGGGCCCCGAGTTGACATATATCACCCATGTATTGATGATGTGTGGAATGACTTTATGCCACAGTGAATTCGCGGCTTACGCAGCTGAAAGGATGACTGCACCTATTTAGCCGATTAAAACAATTGTAGCGTTCTGTCTTGTACAAGCACATGACCAGCTTCCAAGACCCTGGTTGCAAAAGTTGTTAATAAAAGACCACGATGCGACAAAGCAGTTTCAGTTGTGATGGTAGAAACTGGCATACACGTTATGTTGTCCCTGGGCTGGAAAGTTGGATGGGGCCAGACATTTAACCGAAAGAGCTAAAAGCCCTCCACACATAACCAAGCTGAGATTGGGGAGTCAAACAGTTAGTGTGCTGTGATCGCCAAACAGCGTTCAGCCGTAGCACCCTTTCGGTGCCTAACTGCCATGCCACCCGATTGCACGAGGGCTGGGATACTGCCAGGTTGTCCAAGCCACAGTGGTCAGGGAGGCTACGCACATGTAAACAACACATGAGTAAGACCGAAGATAGGCTGAAACAAGCGAAGCGGAAAAAGTGTTTCAGATGCGCATCCTTTAGAAGACGAAGTAGCTTTGTGAGACAGGGGATGGATGAGTCGGTCACTCACCTTGTTCACTCTCATACACGCGGAAGTGATAGACAGGCGAATCAACGTCCGTTACCGAAATGGAGTCCACCGAACCCAGTTGTATAAACTTTGGTGTCTGGTCATTCACATCCAACAACGTGATCAGGACGCGAACTTCGCATGCTTTTGGTGGAGTTCCTTGGTCTGATATAGACACCTAAAATAAGATAGAGAGAGAATGAAGAAGGAAAGTCCAAAATGATACCTTTCTAAGTACACCGTTCTCCAAAAAGTGCACACGTCGCTCATCATTGGCGTGCACATGAAAACGGATAGCACGTCTCCGCGACGATGACAATACATTTGACTGTTTATTTTTCACTATTTCACTGAGGGTCTTTTGCGACTTCATCACAACTTACTCACACCCTACAGCTTGTACTAAAAAGTACGGAACGCGAAACATAGCAGAGCATGCGCGCTACCCGTTTCGACAGGTTTTTCCAACCCAGGTTGTTATAATGTGTCGTCTAGTTAGAGGTAATGTCTTATGAGGAGAGCGAATAGATACCGCACAAATCAACATATATCCATTCACGTTGCTGAGTAGGAAAACCATATCCACCATTCCCTTGAGCAGTGCTATGAGCTGAGTTCGACATCTGAATAAATTGAACGGCCTCGATACTGAATTGAGTCGATAAAGCTTCAGTACCCTAGTCAGACAATTCGCTTCCCGAATTCCAATGCTGGCAATTTGCCTTTTGTAGACACCTACCCACAGAACTATGCGCAGTCATCGACTTACCATGATGGACATATATTTAGCGCACTAAATTATCAGTAGCGGTTAGAATCCATACTCGCTACAGTTTGCTTGACACATTATTGGTTTAGTGTCTAGCCACAACATGCCTTTTACTAGTAACATGCAGTCAAGTGGCCCGAGAAAGGGCGTAGTAATCTGGATCGCAAGATGCATGGGAGCGTATGGAGAGTATACTGCGCCGCGTTACAAGACCCGAAACTTAAAAGTACGAGCTGTGTGGCTTGATTCCACTGGTATAGTCGAGTAAAGTAAATCAGTAGACATGTTCAATTTCCAGAGTGAGCGCACAACCAAGGCTAAACGGCCTGTGTGCATCTTTTTGGCGAGCTCTGTGGTTTCGCTCCGAGTAGCATGTGACATTGGCGAGAAACTGGGGTTTTGGTGACGTGAGTGGAGATCTCATTCTAGACAGTGTAAACAGTAAGGACAGATCGAATGTTTTGTACACGAGGGAGGATGTTGTCTATCAGTTCGTGGCATCGAATTCACTCAATACTGTGGCATGCAACAAAGGAATCGGATTACGAAAACGATAGAGCGAGGAAAATAACCGTTACTTAATCTTGCACTTCTAGCGACATGAACTAAGAGAGAAGCAGCAACTGGTTGCATGAACCTCAACAAAATTGCAGCCAACAGCGAGATTTTGAACCACAGTGGATGAAGAGACATGGGGTTAGGTGGTGGACAGTCAAATGTCTACGCATGAGAAAAACGGTAGGAATCTTGGAAGTGGTGCACATTTCATAAGCCCTAGAAAGTACGAGTATGAGACAACAAGGACCAGCTGTTTACAGATACAGTGGAACGATGAACCTGAAGGCTGCAAGCCGACATTCGTGGAAACTGTGAACCAGACAAGAGTAAACTCATCTACGGAAGTCGTGTGCATCCTGGGCATGACATTACCATCAAACAAGAACATCGTGTGAACAAACACGAAATTAGCACAGGGACCAAGGTAGTCAGAAGTTCGATTGGCCGGGGCAAGAGACAAAGAGACAAGGAAGGATCTCGTTACCTGCGCGCAAAACACAAACAGGGTGATACATGTGCATGTGAACGTGTGGCTGTGTCAGCAAGCGCAGCAGCCACGTTTCGGCGCGGTGTAGACGACCAAAACAGAGGCAATGAGCGGGAACACGAGTGCTGTCGACCACAGTGAAAGAATGCAGTGATACAAAAACCAAATGAAAAAGGAAGTCAGAATCTAATGAGTCACGCTGACAGAGTACATAGTGGAGTAAATAAATTTGGCAGAAAGTATGGGGTTAGTGTCAGTGGTCGTAGTGCAATTAACGAGCAAGAAAAGCATGTCCACGTGCCTGTTTCTGGCTACAAAGTGTTAAAACATGACAACAGAGCAATAAGCTGACACCAAAAGCCTTTTCCTGGGAAAGCGTTGGCAGTTGTAAGCTGTCTCCGTAAAATATGACAAGGGATGTGAGGAAATGAACGGTAGACCTTGGGGTCTGAATTACCAAGCAAACACGTACCAGAAGACTCAGCTGGTTTGTTCCAGTTTCCTTTAGGACGGCTTCTCTGTCCAGTGGACGGGCTGTAGTACGAATTGTCCCTGAAAAGAGTATTGGAAACAGATTTGTTACAAATAACCGTGACGGCACAGTTGATACCAAAAGTAGGACAGTTAATAAATTGGTCAACAAGGGTGAGATAATCAGCAGGGTGTATTAACGAGTAACTGAATTCTACGGAAGCTACCTGAGGGTGGCGCATATTTGCCTGAGGGCTGCTTCGGGGATTGAATTTAACGGAGTACCCTTTTTCTGGACGACTTGGAGGCTACCTCAGAAATGGAAGTTAACAAAGTGCTCTTTTACAAAACATTCCTAAGCTGGAGGAGTATGGCGGCTATGATCAATGTATCGAGCAAAATCCTGAGCTGACTACTTACCAATGCCGAGAGTGATTTCCCCGTTATCTGTGATTATCAGATTTGCCTATCAGATGTGCCCAACTGCAGCGAAAATTGTGAGGTGAAATCGTCTACCTACTACGATAACAGCGGCTACAAACAGATTTCGGACTGGTGAACACACGTAGGCTGGAAACAGGCAAATGTCGTCACAAGACGAGTTCCTAATCGACAGACTCTAAAGGATGGCAGTTCCGCTGGTGTATGAATTGAGTTTGTGTTGTGGTATTTTCTAACAGACGAGCTGTAGTGTAGCTGCAGCTGAGGAACAAACGAAAAGAAAAAAGCTAGTACTACATTTTGACTTACGCTTGAACCGATCTCATAAAAAACGCAATCCATTCAACGAGGCAGACAAGCATGCACAACTTGAAAAGGTTACCTCACTGATGCCCCATTAGTCTGCGTCAACATACTTTTGTCTGGTTCGTACGGCTAAAAGAGGCCGACTGATGAAAGATGTCTCGAACATCGGACGAGATGAGGAATAACACTGGATACGTTGCATGTAACTTGGTGGGTAGAGGGAACGTTGCAATGTGTCTGTCTGCTTAATCAAACACAATGGTTGGAAAAGACTATGAAATCAAACAGCCAGTCTTACCAGATTTACTGTCAATTGTAAAGTGACCTTGAGGATCTCCGGCCGATATGTGATAACGCAGAGGTAGGCTATTCTTGTCAGCGTCAGTGGCCAAAACTGTAGCGACCAGCAAACCAGACGGTGAGTTTTCCGGAATCTCACAGGCAAATTCTGGTGCGATTGGGATAGGATAGTTATCATTCTCATCCAACACCTAAGAATGCGGGGGGAACAGAAAGGTCGGTCAGAAACACCACATTCGTTTTAAATTTATTCAAATCAGCTGATCTCACTGATTAAGTTAACGAAGAGCTAAAAACGTTAGCGAAGTACACTCATTTGCATGCCGATGTGGTTATCACGGAAGACCCAACTGGATATCACCTTTATGACGAGCCCAAGAAGGGCGAAACCGGGCGTGGGCTGTCGAAGAGTTTTCACATGGGATACCTGCCTTTGACTTGTCCAACAAGCTCACACAACATCTGATTAATACGAAAATTTTCGGACCAATTACCGTGCTATACGCTATTGTACCAGTTCGTCCACTCACGTCGTTCTTCTGCGCTGTGTTTAGCCGGCCAAAGAAGCACTGAAAACGAAGTTGCTTGTCATCCAGTCTTGTCATGTGTCTCTCGGAAGCATTCAACACCTAACTCTGATATCGCCATATTTCTTAGGGGGAACAGGCTGACTCAGGTGAACCCGAAAATACCATGTTCACAGAAGAGAACAGCGACGTCTGGGTGGGAAAAAAGTGTACTAACGAAGTTGAAGTACTCTGTTGACGAAAGGAGCCCAGTGCGATCCTACCCAAAGTACTGATTTATCCACATTTTTAAACCCTCCTAAAAATGGGAGTGGAAACTGCTAGTAACGGCCACTGACATGCGTTTGCAGCTAAGTCCTATTAGTGTGAAACTGGTCGAGCACACCTCAAGCTGGAGGGCAAACTACCCCAACAGCATTCAGACAATTCACAAGCTTCTCACGACTTATGTTTTGCACATTTCTTGGTTGGCACCACTGAGAAATTTACAAGGAACTCGCCCTCGTCAAACAATAACCTGATATGCACAGCAAGTGATCAAGCCATTGCAGTCTGTAATGCAGCTGGATGCATCGTCAAACACCCACAGTCTAGACACTGACGCTACCCTGCCTGCACATACGATATAGGTGATCAAAGATTTTAATATGCCACAATTCCTATGTTTGTAGGACTGAACCACACCACTGATCAGCTATTCTTAGCCAAGGTGGGAAGCGGACATGCCAAAAGTTGAGCCATAATTGAGGTTAACCTAGCAAGCGACTTCAAACACTGAGTATGCCTCTAAAATGTTTCCTTAGTCAAGCTGGTTTCGATAAATGGTGCGGTTTGTAATAACTAGCACCAACCTTCCAGATTTCCATACTATTGGAATTTGAATAATCAACCGGAGATCCCACAAAATTCCCAGTTGTTTCGGTGGTGAACGGTTGAATTTTCCCCGTATGAGAACCAAAACCTGTATAGGAGATACTTATGGTTGCGTAGTGTAACTTTGCTATTTCTTAATAAGTTTCATGTGTACTCACTGTGGTTCACTGTCTTTCGCGTGCACAGGTGAAGTTAATCATGTTAGGCTACATATCAGTTGAGCCTCGACAACTTTCGACCTCACTTCTATGCCGATCGAGGGGTCAGTTGTATCAAATAGCTATTGCGCCCTTTCGGTGCCTAACTGCCAGGTTGCCCAAGCCTAGACAGGGCAAGTCGAGAGACAGACATCGGGTTCGAACCACAGACCTTCCGGTCAGTAAATTCGCACTCTAACTACCGAGCCATCTCCAAAGGTGGAAAACGAGCTTACCTCGATAAAGATCTCTGCCAAGCTACTCATGGGGCCAGCGTGTTCCGTTGAGATCACTTTAGGTTGAGCGGATCCACTCAGAGTAACGGAAAATTCGGAGGGCCGTTCAACCGCGTACACGGTCAACCAGTAACCGCCTTCTTCAGGCTGTGACTCGGCATCCAGGATACGCTTATTTCGAACAATACCTGATGGAGATGGAAGGATGAATAGAAAGTCAACGGAAAACCGATGTGTGCGTCCACAATGAATAGGATTTGCAATCCAGAGGTTATGAGGGCAGAGTTAATGCACGTTGCCTAAATTTGCCTAAAATCCATGGGATAAGTGATGGGTGCAAAATAAGAATAGGTTAAAGAAACTACCTGAAGGCCATTAATTTATCAAGTCAAATGGCCTAGCTGGACACAAGATGCCTAACCGCATTAGAGTCACGAAGACAGTATGTTAGTAACCTAGCAGGGATGTGATGAACTTGAACAATAAAATAGATTTAACTTATAGAGATTCCGCAATCGCCCGACGTACACAGAGTGGGCTGTCAACAAACCTGAGGTAATGCAAGCTGTTGACATCAAAGCATTAGCACCACAGATTGATCAGCGCAGGAACGAAGTTAACGAATAGAAAGCTAGTCCTGGTCTCTCTAACGACACCATCAGTTTACTAGAAAGTGCAAAAGGACTTCATGAATAGGTAAACCAAAATTAACTTAAAATTGATTGACTCCTCAGCGCCTGCCTACACGGTGCACACCTTGCACAGGCGCATGATATAAAAAAAAATTAATTTAGTGGTGCCTACAGTGTCAGTGTTAGGCTTTCGAGAGCAACTATTAAGGTAATCTCTAAAGTAAAAATGCGCGACGCAACGCAGCAGCAAGAGGAATTGATCAACCAACACTTTCGTCCACAGAAAAGATTATAGGAAAGTCAAACGCCAAACAAATATTTGGGCCTAAAAACAGCAAGCGATTGGGTTGATCGCCTCGGTGTGAAACTTCGTAGACAACAAAATCGAAAAGTGAAGAGGGATTATTAATGTCTGATTTTTCAACTTGTCGCTTTCATGAATTTCGGTCGAGTGAATGGTACAGTGGCGGCTACGTTCCGGTTTTGTCACGCAACCTGGAAATGCGTTATCTGAGTTACACGAAGACGGCAGGAAAACCAGGGTGTTATCGTACATAAAAATGCACAGACGAAAAGTTTCTATGGTCGCCAGCCTAGACAGAGACAAGGTTTATCTTGAGTGCAACAAACAGGAAGATCGCCTATGGAAACTATTGTCACGTATGAGAAATTCAGTCGCGGATACGAATACTAACGCTGACACGTAAAACAAATGGCCGAATGAATTTAAATGACTGGTTTCACCAGCTTGGCACAGACGGATAGAAAACAATGTGTTCATTATGGCTCTATGGCATTACTGTGTGCTGATAAAGCGAGCTAAACAGCACCAGAAAACTGTTTTTGTATTGCTGAAGCTGAATTAACCAGGTTATCAGGGAGTGCAGCGGGAGATCCTTCGTTTCGTTTAATCAGTCCACAGTTTTCGATACGGTTGATGTAATTTAGGTAACAGCATTCACGTAGTATATGAGAGATGTCTAGTGGTTGTAGCGTATTTCTAGCTGCTGCAGACGAGGTTTTCAAAAAATCAAAATCTTCTGTACCCAGAAAACTATACTCTATTTCGAATGAGTGAGAACGTTCGCCAGTACTAGGTGCCAATATCTGTTGTGTTACTACTGGTGGGAAAAGTAAGGTACAACAGTTACGATGCTTTGAGCTAATTCGTCCCAGAGATAACGCATTGAATGTGTTTTGGTGATGCGAAGCATGATGAGTTAAAGTGTAGCGACCAAAACAAGTAACACTACGTACCTTAAGAAGTTATATCCCCGGCAACATTGACAACAACAGTAATGTTAAAAACCCGTACCCAAAACTCATTTGATCGGAGTGACCTTATAAAAACCGAACATTATGAGAAAGAGCTGTGCGATGGCCTAGTACAAACTTCGGTCTATCTTACACCGACGATCTGTAGATCCTGACAGCAACCTGGAATGAGTTGGGGACGTGTATTGTAACGTACGCACTCCGGTTCACGCAGATAAGTCCCTGAAACACGAGTCACAAAAGCGGTATCTAGAACGTTTGTCGTTGTTTCCATGCCAGGATACCGATTGTTCACCTTCTTGTGCCACTTTACATTTGACACGTACTGGCCGCGAGAATCCCATCATATCCCATTGGTGGCTTTTACAAGAGATGTTCTCCCGAGCCAGTGCCGTTGGGAAAGATTAAAAAACCATACATTTATATTGTCTTGAAGACTGAAACCTGAAAAAATGTTATTTCGCCCCAGCTACAACAAACGGACCGCTGTAACGTGAAAACGGATGACGTGTTATTACATCACTTCAAAACAACCAAAAAATTTTCCAGCGCTGAAGGTCGCACTGCCGAGAGGATATGGTACGTGGATTACATCTATTACGACCTCGAGAAAACTGGTAAATTTAGGCGTATTTCGGAAGTCCGAATCGCTTATCTCGCTCGATCGGCGTGCTCATTCGCCTAACCATAGTCAGAGGGTCGTTAGATTGAGCAGAATTTTATACTGAGTAACAGCTGGCTTGACGTATGTTGCTCGTTCTTCAACGTGTTATAACAATTCTTTGTAAACAGATTCGCGATGGAAACACGGATCAAAACAAACATATTCAGTAGCGCGAAACAAAATGAACGAGCAGTGGGAATTCAGCCAAAGGCTGCATTAATCCAGCCCCATCAATCCCGTCATCAGTCCATACCGACACAACGCAGCTTCGGTGAACACCTGGCCATTCATCTACTCCTTAAAAGAACATGCGGCAGCCGGAGCTGATGCCCCTAGACTCACTACACGACCTGCAACTCCAAATTTGAGATTATGGACTGAGAGAATTAAGATGAAAATTCACCTGAAGCAGGACGAAGTAAGTTGTGCGAACGCAACAACGACAGCAATTGTTTCGTGAATGCCTCAAGAATGACGGAAAATCACATGTACATTTACCAACATTTACAGCCTACTGATTAGGAAATTTAGCAACATTTCATGCTTATCGATGCGTCCACCATGATGAGCCTTTAGACTAATCTTCAATGCCTGGCACTTTTCTAGGACAAGATATGTTCTGGGTGGCGTGGCTTTTCCGAGCACTTTCCTGTATTCCAGTAAGATTTACAGCTAGTAGATTTACAGCTAGGCCACACCGAACAGATTACAGTCTAAACCGAAAGTGGATCTAGATGCGGAAATTTCCATCTGCAACAGAAATAGCACTTTCGTTCGAAAGGATAAACTCCGTTTGCACAGGTGTGTGTTCCAAGAGGACAAACTCAGTCAATAGATTACAGTTAGCAGTATAAACACTGAGAAACAGACGTACCATGGTCATCAATGTAGAAATATCCCAAGCCTGATCCTCCAGCCAAGAAAAAGGTGACATCACTTCCCTCGGGGTCCGCTGCCTCAAGCCTGAGTGGGGACATATCCTTCGCTCTGTTGAGAACAGCAGTCCCGCTCGGAACATTCTCAGTTATCACACAGGAGAAAAGAGCTGGTTGTACGCGAAACATGGGGGGAAAGACATTGATACGCACCGGAACAACGTGGATGATGAAGGAGCTATTAGAGGTCAGCTGGGGTGTGCCACGATCAAACGCCCAGGCAGTCAAATGAATTGAACGACCGCGATGTTTCACAAGTTCACAACTTGCAGCTACACGTACAACTCCCGTAAATTGATCAACACTGAAGCAGTCTGCGTCTTGAGGGTTGCCGAAAAGGCTGTACCCAACGAGACCGTTCAGTCCATCGTCTGCGTCTGTAGCGAGCAAAGTAGTAAGGTAAGCGCCCTCAGGTAAGTCTTCAGGAATAAAAAGCTGGTAACCTTCCGTACCAAAAGTGACGTCAAGCTGAGCATCAGGTATTTCGTTTTGACCAGGTACACCGGGCGAAGTAAAAACTGGCGAATTATCATTAATATCTGTGACAGTGACCCGAACTCGGGTGACAGCAACTTGATGAACTATAGAATGATTTCTTCGTTCCGCCAGTTTGTAGAGGTGCGTGTAGTGCGGTGACAACAGTCTCCTCTGTTGGTCCTTTCGGCGGGAATGACTAGTAGCTTCAATGACCAGGTCGTAAGAGGACTGCGTTTCTCGATCCAATGAGCTAAGCAGACGGATGCGTCCTGTTCGAGGGTGAATCTGTCGGGTGTGACGGTGAAATATCAAAATGGTTGACAAAAGGAATTATCCAATAAAGCCATGCAATAAAGTAAATGATGCAAAATGTGGGTGAGTCGTTCAGCTGTAACACCCTTTCGGTGCCTAACTGCCATGCAACCTGAAGGAAGCACGAGGGCTGGGCTACTGTCAGGTTGCCCAAGCCTAGACAGGGGAAGTCGACAGGCAGAAGTCGGGTTCGAACCACGGACCTTCCGGTCAGTAAATTCGCGCTCCAACCACTTGCGCTATCTCGCCCAAATGTGGGTGAACATCAAAATGGAGCTAGGTTATAGTAAAAATGAATTTCCACATCGTTAAAATTGGTAGGCAACAGGATGAAAAAAGACTGCGAAGTCTTGGTAAGCCTATATGAATAGGAGCTACTCAATAATGCAGACCGCTCAGCTCTCAAGATATTTCTTCCGTCTATTTTCTTGTAAATATAAACGACATTGAGTGAAACTTGAATTAAAAATTGGAGGACTCGCTTATAATCTATGCACTCCACAAGCTACACAAACAAATTCAGCACGGAGAACAGCGCTACTGACGGTAGATGATAGTCGGACTGGGAAGGGACTTAGTACTAGCTTATTACAAACATTCCGAGATGCCTACACCTCCAAACACTCATTCAGGCAATCTGGATACCAAGTGACAACAAGATCGTCACTGACATCGGTTGGCAGACCCATCGTGCAGCGCCTTCAACCAGGCGCAGTGAGGATCACGAAGTCCCCATCCTGGAAGGTGAGTAGCACCGACAGCACCCAAACGCTTTGTGATTTCTTTCATACCCCCTACCAGGTCAAGAGTTGGCCACCTGTCTGCTTCCGCACTCTGAATTGGGCATGGAAAACAGTAATCTCTTCGGCAAACGATGGTTAAACATAAGCAACACGTCCCAACCAACGCAGCTTCTGGTGCTGGACACATTCTTCAATGGAAGTACCCGTTACACAACCGAAAACTCGCTTACACACGTCCCTTGAGATCCAGGGATACATCAATTTGACGCCACAGGTGTCTCAAATTAGGAAACGCGACTCCTGCCTTGCATATTCGTGCACTGACCTCATTCGTCACACTACAGATGTAGCGCTGTTACGGTACCTAATCGCCACGCCACCCGAAGGAAGCATCAGAGCTGGGATACTGCCATGTTGTCCAGGGGAAGTCGAAAGGCAGAGGTCGGGGTCGAACCACGCACCTTCCTGTCAGTAAATTCGCTCTCGTTCCTGTCACACTACAATCAGAACTAATACAACTTTCAGGATACGTAAAACTCTCCACAACTTCCAGTGCCTCTCCCGGGATTGTAAGTGGCATGTTCAGTGTCCAGGAGCATGCCATTAGACTTTGTGGGTGCAAAGTGCATACCAAAGGACGGGATGACTTTGGTCAGTTCATCCAAAAACACCTGCACCTTCTCCTCTCCGAAGATGAGAACGATGCCGTCTGCTAATTCCAGATCGACAATATTTTCGTCACAGGCTATTTGAACACCGGGGTTTTGGAGACCTTCCAGCGTTCGTCTCATTATTTCATCGATCACGAAGTTAAACAGGAATGGGGAGAGTGGACGTCCTTGGTGGACACCGCTTTGTGTACGGAAGCAGCGTACACGAGTGGCGTAGCAGCTAGGCACTGAAAGGGTGCTACAATTCAATTTATCAGCTATAGACCGTGTACCATAGGCACATTGGTTCCAGCTGCCACAGGTTCGATCACCGGACAGTGGGAGAGTGTGGGAGATACGGCCAAGTCTGGGAGGATATGGTGCCACAACTGAACAACTGGAATGGATTGGTGGTAAGGGCACTAGCCTGATAGATTCGGCATCGAGAGAACTCTATGATCTCATCCTCCAAAGATTGAATAAACACAGAGGGAGGTGGAACCCGACGCACGGATCACATATTCACTCGAAGGTGTCCCCAAAAAATTCTTGACCCTCCTTAAGGCGCTGTACTTCAACTCCTTCGGACGCATGAATGTCTCTGCGAAGCCCTCGTTTGAGCTCAATACATCAAGTGGTGTCAGCCAGGGCTTTTCTCTTTTACCTTTCTTCTTCAACTTCGTCATTGATGTGTGGGGTCGAGGTGCTCCCAAAGCATTCGCTCATGGATATTTAGTACGCAGACGACATAGCTCTTCTTGAATCTGACGGCGTGCAAATGCAAACAATATTAAATAAGCTAAATAATTCTGCTTCATGGTTTAGCATGTGTTTCACATCTGCAAAATGCTGCTGCAAGACTGGGTGGACTCGAACTCTCACCTCATACTCTCGGATGAGCAGATTGAGGCAGTGGACAAATTCGTCTACCCGGGCGGCTGTATCACAGCCGGTGGTCTATACAAAGACGATATTTCCACCCGAATTAGGAAAGCCAGAGCAGTTCGTGCCGACCACATCACCTGTGGTGTAAGCATGACAACCGTCTATCCGTCAAGAGTAGAACTTACGATCCTGCGGTATGCTCCATATTGTTATATGGATGAGAACCCCAACAACTGCAAGCTGAGGACGAAAGGACTTTCAGTGTTTGATCATCTGTCTTTGGAACATTTTCCAAGTCCGGTGGAAACATCTGACTAGCGGCGCTGAAGTCCGTTGAATGGTTCTCGGAAGAAATAAATCGTCTGCGACAGATGAACTGTTCACACTTCATTGCTTTAACCGGCTTGGTCACGTGTTCCGCGTACCAGTCGACCGAATCCCTCAGAGAGTCCTTTTCGCTCAATCACGTGGAGAATAGAAACGGGTCAGAGGGGGTCAACTAATGGCTTGGCAATGAAGTATGGAGAACATTACCAGCAGACTCAGCTGTTCTGGCTATTGATATCCCCATGGATGGGGATCACGAGACAGGACACGTCAGTGGTGACAGGTATTGGCAGAGAAGACCGTGACGCGCGTGCATCCAAGCCGCTACCTTTAGGGCATAGCTTTCCCGAGTTCACCGTCAAAGGGCCCAGTGTTACTCCTGTATTCACGCGTCGATTATACCAGCTACTCTTTCAAAGGTGTACCAAGGATCTCGACGGAACACGACACACAGGAATGTTGAAAATTCTTCGATAGTCCGGTTTCACCCTTTTTGAGACCTATCAGGTAGGCGCATTCCGCGACTTTCCGAAAATCTTATGTCCTCCTTGGAAGCCATAGTGTACGCTATAAACTAAGTACACCTGTTCGCAAATTACGCTGATGGTAACGGGAGAAAACTGAATCCCCGTAGGATCTCTTGTTTGGGATATTCTGCGACATCTCGATTATTTCATCAAATGAAATATCAGGTAGGCTTTGATTAGCATAGTCAGCTGAGGAACATCATAAACGAGATTTAGTTGTTTCTCATTACCACCAGCTCAATTTCCAAATTAACGTATTTTGTTAGCGGTGTAGTGGGGATTTTGGCGCCTCTTTCGTCGTTGTGATTCACATTACAAACACGAGGGTAGCTCAGTGGTTGAGGTGCGAATCGACTGACCGACTGAACCAAACCCTGGCTTTCCAAATGCTTCTGGCTAGACTTTTGAAACCTGGAATTATATCAGTATTCGCGCTTTTTTAATTGAACGAGAGCCACGCACCAAAAGTGCGGCACAGGTGAGCGAATAGTAGTAGTCACAATACCGTTTTTCAGCATTCATCAAGAAGGTAATTCATGCAAGCTTCCGAGTGTAAACTTAATTGTCCAACTGCGTGACAGGGTTTTTGTAACAAAACCTTCCTAATCCGGACTTTTCCCACAAGGCCTTATCGCCCAGAATACGTACGACATCATCGTCACCACGATCATTATCGACAGCACATCACTGTTCAACAAAAATATTTCGCCGCCATGTATTGATACCGATAGGGCAAAACCTGGTCCACACTCCAACACAGAAAAAATTACCTGAGTACTACTGAAACGTGGGGGCGAGATGGCTCAGTGGTTAGACCGCGAATTTACTGGTTCGAACCCAACCTCTGCATCTCGACTTCCCCTATCTAGGCTTGGGCACCCTGGCAGTATCCCCAGCCCTCGTGCCTCCTACGGGTGGCATGGCAGTTAGGCACAGAAATGGTGCTACATCTGAACGGTTTTTTATTGCATCGTGATCCGGGACAGGTACTTTCAAAGTGTCGAAGTAGAGCTACAGTTGGGAACAACAATCAGGACGCTAGAATTGGTCGACAAACATCACTAGATTGAAAACCTGATGCCAACTAAAAACCATTATTTTTCGTCAATAAAGATATCGCACTGAAATGGTACGATGAATTAGTCTCCTTAAAAACCATGCTATTCAAATAGAAATAGCAAAGACCAGCAACTCACCTTGAATACATCGCTGTGTGATATCAAACGGTAGCGAACCTCATCTGTAACGTCGTGATCAACAGCTAAAACTTGTCCGATTCGTGCATCAATCTGGATGTCTTCTGGTACTTGAAAGACTCCAGGAATATTAGCTTTGTGCTGGAGGACCGGGATAAATCCATCGAAAGAATCAGGCATTTCGCTTTGGTCAGCTGCGGATGGAGTCAAGAATTCTGGTGGGTTGTCGTCTAAGTCGTCCAGAAATATATGCAACGGAGATGAGGCGCACAGTCTGGGAGTGCCCAGATCACATGCATGTATCACAAGACTGAAGCTGGATATGCGTTCACGGTCCAACGGAGCAGCAACAACCAAAGCAACGCCATTTTTCGGATAAAGAAGACCAACCGGCGAGAAGTCACCCGGATAAACGACAGACTTCAAAAGAAAGGCTTGCTGGAAGTCCTCCTGTGAGTTCGTTGTGCCAGAGCTTGAGACAAAGTTTTCTGCATCAACTGCACCAAGAGCTTCAAGACCATAAACAATCTGACCGGCAGCTGAGTATTCCCCACTGTCTTCATCTACCGCTGATAGTTGCAGAACAACCGCCTCCAGTGGCAAATTTTCAGGCACGTGAATCCGTGTTGGTAGATCAGGTGGGAATTTCGGACGATGTCTGTTGACGGAGAGCAGCCTGGGCTGCAGATAGGAATTGATCAACAGTTCATACTCCTTACGTCGCAACTTCAACCGCTCTAGTTCGGTGTACACTCCCGAAGATTGACAACGCTGGGTGAAGTTTTTGTTCGACTTTTGATGCACAAGATGGATAGTGAGCTCTACGGGAACGTCAGAAAACTTATCACCGTCGGATGCCAGCAGAGTTAGAATTATATTCGAACCCGGTGGACCCATATATGAACAGGTTACACTCAACTCGCCAGTTGTTGCATCAACCTTGAAGCAAGGTCTGTTTAAGGTAGACGTTGCGAGACGTATGCTTACGGCACCATGGCCGTCACGATCAATATCTTCGGCGGAATACCTGCCCAGAATCGTATTCAGCGGCGTAATGGGATGTGATGGAATGGTCCCCGCCTCAGTGACGGACAACCAGGTCTCGCAGCCTAACTCAACAAATCTAGGAGCATATTCATTGACGTCTAATATATGAACAGTGAATACGGCCAAAACGCTTCTAGGGAGAGGACGACCGGAATCCGTTACCTTCAGGTATAAAGTGAACTCCGTTGGCATGACTTCAGCATCCAGAGGCTTTCCAACTAGCAGGTTACCTTCGTCACTTACAATGAAAGGAAGATTGTACGAGTTATAGAGTGAGAACAGTAGCCTGGTTCCAGATAAGTCAGTGTCTACGGCATCAATATGGAAAACAACAGTTCCTAAAGGAGCGTCTTCACGGATTTCGTATACTGTTGCGTTGTTCCGCACGATAGGGTCGTTGTCGTTTACGTCCTGGACAAGAACAATTAGTCGGGATTTTGGGGCACTACTAAGCAACAAGTTATTCCTGTCAACAACTGTGAACGGAAGAGTTATTTTGGTGTGGTTCTCGGTCCGTCCAGGTGATGGTGGATGGTCAACATCGACAGGTGCAGAGAGGACCACAGATCCAGAGGAGGTGATGCGGATAGGTGCGGTGAAGGAATCATTCCCTCTATCAACTCTCAGCAGTGTGAAAACGAAGCTGGAATTTGACATCCTGTAAGGTAAACTCGGTGTTAATATTGCTATTGTACAGTTGACTAGCGCCGCCTCTGTAATGGTCACAGTCACTTCGCTGGGGAAGTGAAGACGGTAAGTGGATTTGGACACGACAGGAATGTCCACTGTGTAGCGAGAGATACGTGAATCTGATAAAGGTATGTGATGAGGAGCTAAAGTGAGTGGCGCATTCCTGTCAGCCGCTTCAAGTGTTAACACGATGCGCGCTGCCAAAGATATTGGTGTCAAGTTACGCCGTACTTGCAAAAGCCATTCAGACGGTTTAGCGGTGGGGATGAGCTCAAACTTTTCTTGCATATCAGGCTCCAGAATGCGAAGTGTATGTTCCGTTCCCCGGGATGAGTCCTTATCAATTACGGTAACGCGAGCATATGGAACACCCACAGCACCCGGGATAGAAATGTCGTTGAAAGGATCAACAATTATGGTTGGTGGGTGAGAGTTTGTAGTCTCGATACTAAGTTGAACAGTTGTCACACTAACTATATTACAACGAACTTGAGATGGGTCACCACGATGCGTGGCATACACCTTAAACGTGATTTGCTTCCGATCATCTGGTGTATCGACGAAGTTACGTGTGTGTGGTGTTTCTGGCCAGAAGCCTTTTTGAAAAGATCTCGATGCATACATCTTCCCGGTGAATGGGTGTATCCTAATCGGTAATCCATCCTCAGCAGGGTCAAGGTAGAAAAACGCTTGAGCGTTGAAACCTGAGTCGGCATCTGTCGTCACCAGCTGTCCGAAAGAGCTATGTATCGAAGTGTTGTCTAATATAGTAAACGCATAACTTGGTGCCGAAAAGAATGGGCAATTTTCGTTTCTGTCTAGCGTACTCAGTCGAAGTTTTGTCGTATTTTTGAGTCGAATGGGACTTGAACCAACAGGTGATTCGGATGTGAACGTAGCATCCACGTCTACCTCGTAAACTTGGCGCTTCTGGCTGACGTCGAAATTGGACAAGGAAAGCTGAAGAAAGAAAAACTTTCCTATTTTAAATGCACTAGCTGTGAGAGAAGCAAGCTCATCTGGTCTATCCCGTAATTTGTACTCAACGACACCAGAAGGATTTCCACTGAAGGGTTCATACACGCCCATATGAGGTGCCAGCGGTAGAACATGACGCCAAGAGTGACCGGATCCTACGACGAGTGCGTCATAAACCCCTGCTGTGAAACCAAACGGGATAATTCTGTCATCAGAAAGCACGGGAGAAAAGGTAGCAGTATCTGCGGAAATTGCGACGTTGCACAAATATATCACAGTCAGAAACAACATAATCCTCGTAATTAAATCCTCTACAGCACAGCGGAATGAAGTGTGCAATCTGAGAATACTGACACTTATGAAAGCCTCATCATTAACAGCTGTGAGACGAACACCCACGGATTCGATCAAACTCCCGCCATGCACCCCTTTTGAAGGTTATCATGTGCTGCAACAGCAAACTGGTGTGATTAAAGTGGGTCAGGAAAAAAGAATACTTGGTCATGGGATCGCTATACCAGCAGGGTTAGAAGGCGTTCAGAGCGTTGCGAAAGGTTGCCGAAGCTCTGCCAGATACTTCACAAGGGAGGCAGGTGGAATAGACAATCAAAGGTTTAAAAATATCTCTGGATTGGTCTCATACGATTATTTCAATTTTTTTCCCTTTTTTAACTTCCAAGTTTTTGTTCCTTTCCATATTATTGTGCTCACTTCTTTCTCCTTGGCTCGATCTTACATCCTTTTCTTTCCTCTTTTTTCCATCATTGGTGTACCTGAGGAAAACAACTAGCATTTTACTTCAGGCTTACTCATAGTTTGTGAAACCCCTGCTCGAAACAGACGCCTATCTCTGTCACCACAAAACTCGCCACAATCTTTAAGGACTACTGGCGTCAAGATTCATCAAGCGATCATGGACCGCCTGACTAGACGTCTGAACATTTGGTGCCTCAGCACCTGTCAGGTGTTCACTAACATGAGAGGGGATTCTCAGTCGGTGCCGTTCGCGCGTTTCCTCAAAACGGTTTGTTGGTGCCCCTCAGAGCACACTACTCTAAGAACCAAAATGGTGCCGGGTGGTAGATGCTTCAGGACAGTGCTGTGCACTGCCATACTTAGGTTGCTGGATAACCCCGTGACAGACGTTATGTTTGAGGTGATTGAGCTGGGAGGTACAATTCTATGAGCACCGGGATTTTTTGGTTTGGCCGAAAGAATGCGCAATGAGAAAACAAAACCAGTGTAAGGTCGCGAAGTTTTTTCGTCCAGATAGAGATCCCTTTTGGTGTGAAGCATAGATCACTTGGAGTGAACAACGGCCGAACAGGGTGTCCCAATCAGGTCTTCCCGAAGATCAAAGCCTGTGCACTACATACGTCAGCAGTGGATTCTTCATCCTCGGCGTATTCATATAACTAGTACAGCTGGTTTTTTCTCAGTAGGTATTTGGCGGTAAAGGGATGATTCAATCGATTATACACGAATACAGAACAGGCAAACTTCTCTGCCATATCAACAGACATTTTGATTGATCTGTTTGCTCCGAAGGATGCACCGATGACCCTGTTGGTAGCAACAAGATTTAGGGTGGTCAGTCACAGAAAAAACATTTATTAACACGGGTTCCCTCAACGAATGAGGCCAAATCGAATGTTGCAAGGCCTTGGAATTGTGAATTCTGGTTGCCGACCTACCCAAGTACCCACTTGGTTTCAGTCACCCAACGGATGGTTTGCACACCATTTACGGACAGAGACCGAAACCGGTTCAAACCATAGTACTAAAGGCCAACTTTGAGTTACTCAGAAAACACACTTTAGTATTTTCATTATTATCACCAGCCATTTGTCGCACACTGAAATTTGCGAACAAGATGAATGGCGACAGATCGAAAACGAACTATGCTACACTGCTGTAGATGAGAAATTCACTGCAGCAACCACCAATAAATAAGATCTCAATGTAGATTTTCGTCATATACCACCCCAGATCAGAAAAGAAATGCCGTCGCAAGAAACGCGATCCCAACTTAATCTACTGCACTGCAGGTTTAAATTTGGATGTGCGCTAATCATAAGGGAGATTAGTTAAAACAAATTATGATGAAAGTAGGGCAGCGTATGGCGCTTCTGATTTAAACATGCTTACAGCAAAAGGCAACATTTTCACGCGAAATATTTTCATTCAGCACAAATATTTTGAAGGAAAGAGCACCCACCAGCTTCTGAAAAGCACGGTGGTAACGCGGTATCATAAATCACTTCAAACATGACGTCCATCGAGGAGCTGTACAGAAACCGAAACATGTTGGCGTACTGATGGCATGGCATAGCCGTACCCCGTTTGATAGCATACACGTAACTATTTACTCCATAATTTTGACGACGTCCTCTCGCTCCCTTACCTGCAACTACGAACAAACTATTCGCCTGGCTGCAGCCGCGTTATAATCTCCTAAACCTTCCGTTCGGATGTAAACACCTTGTTGGCTTCCGTTCTATACTCCTTAGAAAGTCAGTCATTTTTTGCGTAGTTCGGGTTCCATCTTGTGAGTTAGCAATAACCCCCGCCCCGAGAAATTTTTAAACTCGACTCCATTCCAGCACTGGCACTGGTGAGTCTTCACAGTTTCAATGTACACCATGACTATAGTTTGCCTGCTATCACTTATACGTCGTGCTGTGTCCTGTACTTCATCATCGTCATTTACGCTTTTTGTGACCCTGTCCATATGCTTAACAGCCAGGGCCAAACAGGCCTCATCGGTCGTTCTAGACTTTAGTTCAAATTGGCCATCCAGATCATGGCAATCCTGCTACCGCACCAGATTTGTTGTTCCGGTTATTCATTTTTCGCAGTTTGAAGTCTTCTTATTATATAATAGGCAATATTCCTCCTTTTTGCTCTCCCTTGTTCCGTTTTGCCCAACACCTTCAAATCTTAACGACCTGATCTTGTCTCAGCTCGATATGTTGCCCCAGAAGTAGGCTAAACTCAGCTTTGGGCGTAACCAGGTCTACATTCGATATTGCCTGCTGCTAACGACACTGTCCTTTTTTCGCGGGATCCCCAATACCCGCAGACCCCTCACTCGTGCTTTGTTCTGACCGTAACCGTACGATCATGCCTGACGGTATGCCTCCAATTTGTTAGGACTAAACACTATTATTATTAATATTATTCACATGCAAACTTTGATGTAATCAATTAGCCTAAAGTTATCAATGAACTTACCTAATACAATCCAATTCACAGCGAAATTTTGAACACCTCCTGAACGCTGCTGACGGGACGAATCAAACCTTCAAATACTCACATTATGACGTTATGTAGATGACACCTTCGTTGTGATGACATGAGACAAATTCAATAGGATTTACGATTATCTTAATCACCTGGATCCATATATTAAATCCAGTAAGGAGATAGAGTCACTTTTGTGTTAGCTGCCCTTCCTAAACCGTATGACGAAAGGTCGGGTGAGAAGCCAGTTGACACGAAACATTTTGAGCTACTCGTCTTCCGATTCAAAGTCCTTATTTTCTAGCGTTGTCTTATCAAATTTTAAGCGTGTAAGGGCTCTGTGCACAGATGATTGGACAGCTGCCCAAATTGAAGTAAAGAACAGACCTCGGGGTAGTGGATACTGAACTAGTTTGATTAGGCGCCAATTATTCGGTGCCGGATGTTAGTACCAGTAGCAAAACCCTAAAGGGAATCGATTGGGACTGCTGTTGCTCCATATTAACCAGGGGAATTTGAGGTCATTCGAGGGATTCTAAACGCGATCGACACAGAGATAGCTTTCTAGAAGGGGTGTACTCTGCTCTCTGTATCAATGGAATTGAAAGTCACTTCCCCACAGCAAGAACCGGAGCACTCCCTAGAAATAAGGTGAAACAACTTCATTTAGATCTATGTAGTACAGAAGGTCAGGGAAATTCACATAAGAATCTGAGAACACAGGAGGAAAATAAAAAGGCCCCTGAGAATCGCAGGTGAATGTCAAGCATAACTGAAGGACTCTTTGGTAGCAGAATATAAACTAAACACGAATAAAAAAACAGGCGTATAAAATTTTGAAGTTTTGAGCGTGGAACTATGAGCCACGCCACTGTGACTGAAGTGTGACGCTGCACTTAATGCCACGCACCTCAGTTTAAATCGACTGGAAAGCTTCGAGCTTGAAAAGGTTTGGAGAACTGTTTTAGACCAGACGAGCTGACACACAGTGACGTGCGGTTACCAGGACAAGGAATCCCCAAGGTAAGTAGCTTGGAACTGAACTGCACTGGTTCTCATCCACCGTTACCTCATAAACGCTCAAAAGTCCACGCAGGCCAGTTAAGTCTGCCAATGGCACTCAAGTTGAATCGTCAGTTAAGGCACATTTTATTGAATGAATGAGGAAATAAACCCATATAACGACTAAAATTCCCCAAACGCCTCGATTGTAAGGTTTAGGCGGACAAATTAGTGGACAGAACATTTTCATAGACATTCAACATCGATCTAAAAGGTTTATATAAAGACGTCCTACCGACTGTTCCACTGTCTTAAATTTGGCCAACTCGGTGACCTGCTCACTTGGCCCGATGAAGCTTTGCATCAAAAAAGGAAATGTCGCCCAGTTTAAAACTATCAAATGGCCTGAGATGTTAAATTCATTTCTGCCAACCTCACAATGAACGATTACACCCACAAACTACTCCTAGTCGTTTCTGTGACTTCAGTGGTTAGAAAGGTGGAAAGTTTGCATGGCCTGCTTTTGACGTATGCCGTCATCCATTTTGGTCAGTAATATCGGAATTAGACAAACCGATAGTGATTGGTTATAGTAAGCTTGCTAATGAGACGTAAAGATCTCGAATAACCCAAGGTTTACGGTTATTGCCTTGATTTCAACCGGCTCCAGTCACCATTGTTAAATGGTTTGTAAACCGCACGTTGGATAGCATACACCAAGTGGATACGCGGAAGTAGATTGGTGTTGATTCTTTTCCTCCATCCTTATCTTGTACAACGGTATTCCTCGTTTTCGTTATTTTGATTTAGCGCCTATACCACCTTTCTTGTTTTTGTCCTGAACATAAACCGTTCTTTGCCCTTGCCGTCGCACGTGTCGTTTAAGTCAACACGTGGTTTCGCTATCTTGTAAACACGTGGCTTCGAGGCGGGGTTGCGTTAGGAATTAGCAGTCCTTAAAACGGTGTATAGAAGCCGGCGTAGCTCCACGATTTGAGGCTCGTAAAGTTGTATAATTCTACTATTGCACTTTTGTAGATGCGTTTGTAGATGAACCTCCATTTGATCGATTTGGCTTTTAGGGTTTTGTGCTTAACTCAAAGTGGTCCAACAGATTGCTGGAAACAGTCGTTAACTGGCGACCCAAAAACGCACACTTACAAGGTGGGCTTAACGTGTGCCAGTTTTCCGCTAAGCCAGTTGCAGTCTTGACGAAATTCCTTGAAGGATCGACGCTCGTGCCCGAGGAAGTACACGTGCACTTGATTTGCTGCACTACATTCGTACACCGATGCCACCTGTGTGCCTGGAAGACGTTAAATGACAATAAGGGCTTGCTTTACAATACTCTCGAGTGCGATACCATCGGTGAAGACGCTATTCTCGTCCTGGATGATGGATCACCAGACGCGTTCGAAGTTATGCTGTAGAGGTTAGGACAGCACAATAAACGCCAGGTGAATGAATAATTGTTGCCCCTCACTGGTTTTCATACACCGCAAAGAAGGCCGTGAAATACTTGCAGAACGGTCCCGACTGTGTCGACTTGAGGCCTTCGTACCGATTGTATAAGATTTTTTGAGAAGTTGGTTTTTTATATGTTTTCTGCCGCATTAAATTTGGAAATATTTTGTAAGAGTAGGTGAACAATCATTACGTCGTCTTTTTCCGTGACTTTTGAGGTAAAATGTTCCTTATCTTTGCAGCAGGCTTTGCGCATGACAAAGTTAAAGAATTTCTTGCAGCTTGTTCCACTACAAAAGCCAGCACACAATGTATCGGATCCAGGGCAGTTTTGTACTCAACGGTATGCCGACCACTTGATACTCCCGTGGAAAAAACTAGTTGATTTGCCAGTTCTTTGGAGATTTGGCTTAAATTCAGCTTCTTCAGGCAGTCTTGGGACTCCTGCAACACGCTGGGTCTAGGGAAACCGGAGATTGTGAACTGCGAGAAGCCATCAGACTGGACGTGGCGGTCGCGCTAATGTCATCGCGACGTCATACTTGATTTCATGGACAGGCACCTACACGAGCGTCTTATGCGAGGGCTTTCAGGATAGCTACGATTCTCTGGAGCATCGTGACAAAATGAACCAGTATGGAGCAATGATATTCCTGAGTCCATCGCAGAATGTTTTCTGACACAATCCAGATGAGACGGTAGTACAGCTGTATCTAGGTTTGGCAGGCCAACTGAGCAAAGGGTCGTAAAGACATTAGGATATGAGTTATGCCGCGGCCATAAGTGGAGGCATCAGACAGCAGTCACAATTTCTAACTGCTGCATTTATGCGACAGTACCCGACTTCAAAAACGGTCAGCGACATTCGGACCCAGGCATTTGCAACTGTAACATGTGAACTACGTGAACGGGTATAGTCATATTAGCTAAATGATGCGCCGCTGACTTTATAGCTAGCTGTGTATCCATCCATGAAGTTTGGTGGTGGGAGAGAATGTGAACATGCGGTACAAAAGTTCGCGGCTGAAGGGCACGTGGCTTCTTAAATAGCGCGCATAAAATGGAGAGGTTAGCTGGCAAGCATTTGAGGAGTTAAAACTGTAATGTGTTCGAACACGCAAGGGCAAAAGGAGATTAGAAGTCCACCACAGACCGCTTCTGAAACGGTCTGGTAGCGCTCATTCAGAGAATGGATGTGTAACCTGCGGAGAAAGACAAGATAATAGTTAGGGACCACCGTGATCATTGGCGTACTCCTGGGGATCTGCGTGATTTCTGGTATTACGTGCGGCGTAGAAGTGTCAGCTAATCGTGAAAGTCGGTGAGTTTAACTTTTTAAAGCATTAAGAGGAACAAGCGTGGTGTGAGTGGTCGTGCTACATCTTTGCGAAGTGCGTTAATTTCATTTGTGCGGTTAGAGCCTATGTAAGAGATTGGTGGCTTTGCAAAACGAATTTCGTCAGGGGCACCAATTAGTGGGTCTGTGTTGATTTAAACATGAGACAGCATTTTTACTTGGGCATAATCAATGGATTGGGTTTAGAAGAGGATTTCGTGGGATATGTGCTGTAACCATGGCAAGCCCAGGGCAGTAGCACAGGCTTTCCACAAAAGCTGCTTCTCAATGTCCTGTGCACATTGATGACATAATCGATAACTTGAATTGCAAGCCAATCATCCAATAACGGAAGTTGGAAACATCGCCTACGGTGCGGTCTGGCACTGAGGGAACTGGGAGGAAGCAGATTTAACCGAGCGTATTCATAATAGATCGAGAAGCTTAACGTTTAGAATAAAGGAGTGAATAAGAAGGGGAAATTAGGTCTGAACCCATAACAACAGGTGAGATATGAGGCTCGGCACGCTGTGTGGAATGTCACTGGGAGGAAACACGCATTCAAAGTAGAAGAACTTAGCCATGCGATCTTGCGAGTTTTGAAGCGATAGGGTTCGGAATACGAGCAAAATAGGTGGTGTATCATTGGAGTTAGATAGCGGTCAAAAGGCCAACCGGGTGAGACAAACCTAGATAAACAGGCAGTACACATTAAGAGGATGGATGCTAGGGAGTCAGAGTCCATCAACAGCTTGGAGGACGAAGACCGGAGTAGTGCGGCTCCAACTTATACGATGGACATGAAAAAGAGCCCCATTCAGCTTGGAACAGTGAACGGCTTCCAACGTGTTGTGTACGTTTGAGATCTGGAAGCTTCTTTCAGGTATAAGGAGATAGTGATGATCACAGCACAGTCGGTTTACAAATGCGAACGTAGGAGCTGAAAGTATGTGCCCAAGAAATGAGCCCCTAAATGATGAGAGTGCCGCTGTAGTTGATCACGATATGATTTTAAGCCACGGGGAGGATAACGGAGCTGTTGCTTTTATCAAGCTATAGGATAAGAGTGATGAGAAGCAGTAGAGGAATGCAGCTAAGATTTAGCACTTCAAATGTGCAGAATGGACCAAAAACACCCGCCCATTCACCAGATCGCCGTTACGGCAGCATCTGTTGGCACACAACCAAGGACGCACGAGGTCCTTAGATCCGGGAGATAACGTATATACCACTTATTCTCATAACCACATTGTATGATCCCTTTCTAAATTTAGCTTCGCTGCGTCGAATAGTGCTTATAGTCACTGATTCTCAGCACCGCGCCACCAATGCACACATGGCGCTTTTACCAATGACGATGGGAATAACTGAGCCAGTACCAAGCTTGTCTTTATGAAAGTAAGATGTCTGAACACTTACCGAAGTTGTAAAGGAGGTTAAATTTGCTTTATTCCGATCTAGCTTCAAGTAAAGGTGTTTTGAGGAAAACTAAGTGGAGTTAATATGCATTACGATTTTGTTGGTGCATTAAGTAAACAAAATACACCTCTCCAATGGGGGGTTATGATTTTTGGATGCTGGCATGGCGGAAAACAAACCATACAGTTATGATGAGGAGTGATTATTTTGACTATCGCAACTAGCTTTCATGCATAGTTATTGCCTCATAACCGGTGGAGCGCCTATGTATGGGCCTTGCAGTTACGAGAAATAGCCTAAGTAAGCGATGACTCATACAGTAGTGAGTATTGGGAACGACTTTTGCCGTTATATCGGGTTAAGATGCATAGTTGGGACCACAGTCATCGTTGCACACAGATACCTACATTGCAGTCACGATAATCGGCCACTATGGGACAATACGTTCGCCTGTCACTATAGAAGCCTCTTCATTCTTGGGATCTGCAAGGCATTTACAGCAGGCACGGTGGAATTCCAACACAAAATATAACCTTATGTCGGTTTATGTGCGCTGAAACACTTTCCTCAAGTGTTTGTGCCCGTTACGTCCTTATTTACCAGTGGCTACTGGTTTTCATAAAGGACACAATTCACGAAATTGCTGAAAACGTTTTGGCAGCACACGACCAGTTATGCTCTTCGTGGTGCTCATCAGGTAGGTAAAGCATCCCAGTTTCTGTGGATATTATGCCCTACTGAGCCTAAGTGAAACAAGATGCGGCCTGTTTGCAGCACATTTAGTTGAAGAATATCATAAAAGAGATATTCATTTAGGCCTTCCGTGAAAACCCAATTGCTGTACTGATGAGTATTCTGGTCGAATGTAGCCCAACATGGGTTCAAGTGAAGCAGAAGGTTGATGGAAACGTTGGGACTGCGCCTACCTGATAAGTCCCAAGAATGACAAAACCGGTTGCGGGATGTCGAAGCGTTCCAGCGGTCTTTCTGCAAAACATGTTAAGGTTATCTGCCTTTTGAGCTTGAATGGCCGTGCTAATTCGCGAAAAAAAGACCACGAAATCCGTAGAAGTTATAAAAATAGTTCATTAAAACAAAGGGATTTCAGTTCATTGGGTCAAGAGGAATAATTATGGGGATCGGCTGTAACATATTGTGGGGAACAGAAGGACATTTTCAGTACGTTGTCTTCTACGCTGCCTTCAAAATCCTAGTTGATTTTCTTCCTTTAAGCTAGAATTATTCTTGGCTTCATTGTTTTACTTACCCCAAGTTCTGACTGGGCTTACAACAGCATGCCCAAAGGAACTTGCTCGCATGCCAATCTGCAACCGTCTTTCTCAAGGTAAACTTTGCGCAAAATGGTGAGGATATAACGCCAAACGGATGGGGTGTCATCTGGAATTTCTTGGATTTGACAGTCAAATCTTCCGAGTCCCGCCAGAGCACGCGTGATGCATCTCTGTCGGCTTCGGGAATCCTCACTGTCTTGAGAGATGCCAGCCTGACTGGATCCAGTCGATGGGTAGCGGCGCCATAACTTGTCGTGAAGCCGAGAGGGGTTACGGTTATCTGCCTTTTGAACTTAAGTGGCGCGTGCCAATTCACAAAAAAATGCCAAGAAAACCGTAAAAGTTATAAAGAAGTAGTTCATTATTAAAAAGAGGGTTTCGATTCATCGGGTCAGGCTCCTAGTTGATTTTCTTCCTTTAAGCTAGAATTATTCTTGGCTTCATTGTTTTACTTACCCCAAGTTCTGACTGGGCTTACAACAGCATGCCCAAAGGAACTTGCTCGCATGCCAATCTGCAACCGTCTTTCTCAAGGTAAACTTTGCGCAAAATGGTGAGGATATAACGCCAAACGGATGGGGTGTCATCTGGAATTTCTTGGATTTGACAGTCAAATCTTCCGAGTCCCGCCAGAGCACGCGTGATGCATCTCTGTCGGCTTCGGGAATCCTCACTGTCTTGAGAGATGCCAGCCTGACTGGATCCAGTCGATGGGTAGCGGCGCCATAACTTGTCGTGAAGCCGAGAGGGGTTACGGTTATCTGCCTTTTGAACTTAAGTGGCGCGTGCCAATTCACAAAAAAATGCCAAGAAAACCGTAAAAGTTATAAAGAAGTAGTTCATTATTAAAAAGAGGGTTTCGATTCATCGGGTCAGGCGGAATAATTATGGGGATTGGCTGTCACATACGGCGGAGAACGGGAGCGTATTTCTGGTACGTTGCCGTCTACAACACATTCAGCTGACGGATATCATAAAACTGGTGATTTGCTGGAGCCCCCTGGGTAAACCAATCATGCCTCAACTGGCATGTACCCTACAAGCTTTGAGATAAACCTATTATTATATGCAAATGCGCGGATTTGTCGGGCTAGCATGTCTTAGTGTGTAATCCCCAGCGAATTATCCGGCGTCTACATGTATGCAACGCGAATGTTTTTGACGCAAATCAGTGTTTTCTAATGCGCCATTCGGCGACAGTGTACAACTATACCGTCCTAAATGAGGATGTTATTTTGCGGAAACATTTGGTATGAAAGGAAGCATTTGAAACTGGTGATCACTGGAAGAAAATCCCCAGTTAATTTCGCCAAAACTACGGGGTATTTGAAGCTGCGAATTTTGCGGGGATTTGGTCTAATCCGTTTGCATACACCAGTGGCATGTTGCTCAAAGCACTATGTTTAAGTGAGGAAAATTTGAAGGTCATCCACTAATACCGATTTGCACTTCAATAGCAGTTTACGAGATAAAGCACGCAGGCAGTTTTTAACATATTTAGCTTTCTGCGATGTTATTTACAAGTGAGATTATATCCACAAAATCTCCACTGCGAACTCCACGCAGAAAAATAGTGGAATAACGATAGCGTGCGCAACAAATCGGGTGGATTTGTTCTGCAGGCCTCTGGAAGCTCACCTGCCATTCAGTATGACGATGAAAGAAAATTTGATGCACTGTGTAGTACTGATGCTGATATGCACCTGCGCAGATGATCTCCATTTTCCTATACGCACGACTAATCAGTTGATAATGCAAGGTTTTGTTATAACTGTACGTGAATTACCAACACAACGATATCTTTTTCTCTACAACTAATCGCGCTCCTTAGATAGAATACGTCATCAAGCCCAACTACACTGATGGAATATTAAGCCAACCATTGTGGGTCATCATGATAACAGCACTCTCTGTCACTTATTTCGGTTACCTTTGATAACTGCTAGGCCCGTGATCCTGATTAGGAGACCTGATGTAATGGCCAACGACGGCCCCTCATACTCATATCTTTGCTGCTTATAGTAAACACCAGGCCAGCATCCATGCTATCCGATGAATATGAATCCACAACTATGCACGATAGCCTAATCTAACAGCCAACAGCGGCCTGTCACACTCGTAACCATATTCGATGTCGCTCACCTTGGCCACTAATAGTAACTGCTAGGCCCTTGTCTATGTGCGACGCTGATTATAATAAAGGCATCAGCCGTGCACAGTAACCTTATCCAATGGCCAACGACGGCCCGTCATACTCATAACTTTTGTTGTCCAAGCCTGAAAATTATAACAACAAAGTTGGCGCGTTGCGTTTTTACTCGCTGGATGTGCCGGTAAAAAAGTAGTGTGGAGGCGCTCCCGTTTTCCTTCTCCGCAGACCACCTCCACTAGACAGTAATGCTGGAAAGAAATTGTATAATTAATTAGATATCGTGGCTATCTTCGGCAACGGCATTGAAAAATGACAATATAATAGAGTTTAACATGCCAACTTAACAAGTGCTTCATAATTCTCATTGTCACGAATGAGTTCGGAGTCTTCTCAGTGGGTATGTCCGGATTCGGTTATTCAGTGAGCGAAGTTGAAGCCAATAAATGGTATATACAGAGCTGTTGGCTTTGCGGCCTTATCTTTTGGACAAGACTTGGGCCACATAACGCTGGATAAAACCTCGGAATAATTACGGTTAGTTGTCTGAGTGTGGCTCTGAATGGGGCCTTCGAGGCAGTCACTTCGCGAGAAATCAGAAAACTGTCATCCCGGGACTTAGCAGCATAGTGTACAACACGTTGGGCCACAGCTTATCCGTCTCCATCTGCTCTGAAGTTGGGCAGATTCGTTTTATCGCAACATCCCCACGGAACACGCTCGTTCGGGCTTGAATGGACCGATCAGGGTCGACGTCATAGCATGTTCTCTTGGCTGATCGCCTGATGGACTGAAAGCTGCGTCTGCGGGAAGGACCGAATACCACAGAGAAAGCTTGACTGTTACGTGCATACTCACCTGATGGACGTTCCTGAAGATATTCTCCAGGCATTGGGCACTGTAACGACCGTTTCGATTTCTTGAGCAACGAGCACCAAGGTTAGCAACCAAACCGGCAAAACTCCGAACGAATGGTTACGCAAATGTGCTGTACTATAAAAATGAAAGCAGTTACACGGAATACAAAATTACAAACCTCAACGGTTTTCGACAAACGGTGAGGTACTCCAAAAGCAAGCAAAGCCGATATGGATCGACAGTCAACGCGTGATCGAAACCGGGTCGCAAACTCATGCATTCAAACAAATTTATCGCCGACCAGGGTTTTGGTACAAAAATAGCACAACAGAAGCGGTAAAAACGAGTTGCGCGGCAAGGAAAACGGTAAATATAAATGTCTTGTCAAACTGAAATAGGGTTCAATTACACCAAACCAAAAAAGGCGGTCCATTCAAATTGTTAATCGGGAAGGTAGTCATTAAAGATGGGAGGCAATTTTAAAAGATATACGAAGTTGCAACACTCTACTTCAACAGAGCGCTGCACACCCTAATTGGTGGCATATGAAGAGTTAAATGACGGGGTGGCGGCTAACAGAATTTGCCAATTGAATGTTTGTGTTCCAGGTAGTGAGACGTTACTAGCAAAGATTCTTTTTGCCACAAACATGGACCATTGAAGGGAAGCTGGTACAGCGTGCGTTGTCTGTCATAAAAATCCCCCAAACTCACTGGCTGTTGTGAGTTCCGCGGCCCCGGCATTATCTGGTGGAACCCCTGCTGAAAACCTCGATAAGTGTTTTGTAGATAATTTGCGAATTTATGTTTATTTACGAGTTTCGCAGATAAAACGACGTCATTGTTGCCCGTGCGCTCATTCAAAACATGCTAGATGCAATAAAAAGTGGAGAAACAACCTCCAAAACTCTTCCCCCATCACCACGGACCAATCACGCTGAGACATCGCAGTCACTAATAACATGAATTCAGTGCCCGAATTGAGCCCAACTATATTTAAACAAATTTTAGAAAAAACTTCGACTATCTTGGAGATTTATAGGTTTCGAATAACTATCGTCAAATGCTAAAGCTTTACGCAATATTTTCCCGTTTTTGAACTGCGGTTTCAGAGGAAGTTCGGGTGAGCTTCTAAGGATCGGGTTCAGTGAGAGTGGTATACGCTTGAACTCTCGGGGGGACCACAAGGCTCCAATAATGTGAATGTTGAAAGTATGGCAGCGAGGCCCGAGAGGACGTCATTTCCAATGTTAATAGGTTCAATGGTGCAGAACCGATTACTATGGTAAATATATATTATATCAATTTTCCTAGAACTTTTAGGCGGGTTCAACAATAAAATGATGTCTGAGCGTGAGGATTCTCTGACACTTCGGGGAGAAGGAGGAACGCATTACGAGCGATATGGACACTAGAAGGATCGCATGGAAGCAAGGTGGCATTATCGGATGGTGTTTTGGGTCTACATGATGGGCGGGACGTTGAGGATCACTACCTGTTGAAAAGATTCACGTCATTCATGGGTGTTGAAGGCAGGGGTAGATGCAGCCGTATCTTTTTCCATGCTGCGACCACGCTTTACCAAAAACGGTCCAAAATAATCAACACCCACAGCCTCGAAACATTTCCTACCTCTTTCAGATCGCACCGATGGTAACGGAGCCATCATCTGCTGACATATGTTCCGTGACCGTTTTCTGCACTGGATACACTTATGGAGGACACGCTTCACTGCCTGACTCCCATGAACTATCCAAACACTTTGCCTGATAACTCCAAGGACATGAGAAGCGCCGGAATGACCTTCTGCCTCATGATAATGTCGAATGAGTAGATCAGTAACTGGGTGTTTATTGGGCAAAATAGGAGGGTGCTTCAGGGCCAACGTATAACTGGAATACTGCAGTCGTCCACCAACGCAAAGAACACCGTCGAGAAGGACGGGACAAAGCTTACGTAGTGCTGAGACCCTAGTCGGATTCGATTGAGTACCTGTTTTTAAACGGCTTAACTCATCATGGTATACTTCTGCTTGGACCTGGCGGATAACGACCATTTGAGCTTCTCTCAATTCATTTACTCGTAGATGACCAGCAATCGGCATGACGATAGACCTTGCAGATTTGTGCATAAGGTAGCGTATGAAGCGCCTCAACCACGCAACTGATTTCAGCAGCCTAAACCAGCTAGACCACCGGACAAACAAACGGTCCGAAACACTTCGATTAGAAATAACGTTTACAGTTGCTCGAGTCGTTTTTAGCTCCACGCCATCGGGTATCCGATCAGGGGTCAAAGGCGACACAGGGATTTTCAGGGATTTTTGTGATCTCACTGCCGCCATTCGTTCTGCAAGGAATATTCCTGGATAATGGCTAGCCGATTGGCCACAAGGTATTAAATCTCGCGGACTGATTATTGATGTAATAAAGCACTATTTGTGAATCTGTCCAGAGTGGCCGCGGAGAAGAAGTTAGGTAAACTGTCGATAAGTAGCTTGTAGACCCTGGCGGCTAATGCGGCGGGCAAGTTCTAACCTTGGAACGGTAACGGTCTTCAATGGAGCAACTCTCGATTTTCCGAAAATCAAACGGCATACCACCCGACCATCGTTTGACACAAAACGTGCGTATGCAGCGCCATAACCTGTTTCTGACGCGTCCGAGAATACATGAAGCTCAGGGTTACAGACACCCACAAAATCGTCAGGGGACAAGCATCTCGGGTACCGCACAGCTCCAATCGACTTGACCAAGTTCAACCATGAATGCCATCGAATTGAATGATCTTCACTGATAGGAGAGTCCCAACCAAGACCGGCCTTACATAGTTCTTGTAGCAGCTGCTTCGCTGTTAAGCATACAGGGGCTACCAATCCCAGTGGATCGAAAAGCGAACAAACAGCTGCTAGGATTCCTCTTCGTGTTAGTGGTTTTTCGGGAATATGAAACCGAAAGCAAAGGATGTCAGAAGATGGATCCCATTCAATGCCCAACGCTCGCTGTGTATTCATCGTCTTCGGAGACATCTCCACTACAGCCTCCATTCGTTCAGATGGCGGGAGCCCTTGCAGTACATCGGAATATTGCTCACCCACTTATGAAGGTGAAACCCCCTTTTGACAGTAGCTCCGTTATCCCTTGTAACTCTTTGCGTCAGTGACGGAAGGTACTGACACCAAGCAATCATCTACGTAGAAGTTGTTTATCACGGATGATTTAACTCTATGGTCGTAATCCCCGCCGAAAGCAGATACTGTTTCTCTCAAAGCGAAATTTGCACAGAATGGCGAAGAAACGGCACCAAAACATGAGAAGTCATTTGAAATTCAATAGGCTCACTATTAAGGTCATTCTGGGAGAACCACAGAAATCTCAGAGCCCCTTGATCAAGCTGTGGCACATGAACTTGCATGAACATTTCTTCGACATCTGCTGACATAGCAACCCGGTCTCTTCGAAATTTCAAAAGAACACCTACCAAGTCAGCAGTTGTATCTGGTCCCTGGAGCAGCATGTCGTTCAGCGATATTCCGTGGTGCTTAGCCGCACAGTCAAATACAACCCGCATTTTCCCAGGCTTTCTTGGATTCAATACTGCATGATGAGGCAGGTACCATCTTACGGCTGATTGTAAACCTACCAGCTCAGAGGGAACCGGTACTGCATAGCCCTTCTCGAGATTCCGCGACATAACAGCTGCATATGTTTCGAAGTACTCTGGGTCATGCAGAAAGCGTCTTCGCAAGTGCAGTCGCGATAAGGCTGCCGAAAAGTTCGAAGAACCAGTGGGTCGGTCTGCTTGGGAGTGGTACAACAAAATGCCCTGTAAAATGTTCCATCCGTGCGGTTACCAATTCCACCGCTCGTCTATCCTCCACCGATGGGGTTTTCGAAGCGAATCAATGTCCGCAAAGTCGGCATTGTATAAAGCACGGAGTTGACCCTCCAATGATGGCTCCACTGACGACAGACAGCTGGCGGCGACTCTTACACGGCTACCTGGACCCAGAGGCCCAAGAATAACCCAACCCAGCGGTGTCTTTACGGCAAACGGTTCTTTTCGACCTCCCAACCGCTGATCTAGTACCCAGTGAGCTTCGGGAACATCACAGCCAATTAATATACCAACCGATTTAGACGGAATATCCTCAAAGGACAATCCTTTCAGGTGAGGCCAGCGACTTGCAATTTCCGAACGTGAATCCACGACCAATGATGGGAGGATTTCAGATACTACTGAAGCACCTTTCACCAAAACAACCTCGTCATCATGAAGTGGGCACACCTCGAAACTTCCGGATTCTCCTACTGCTAAACAAGATCCACTGATTGTCTGTATTTCACGCGGCGTTCGGTGATTCTCTACCCCGAGTTGGTACAGCAAGTTACGGCATACGATGGTGGTATCGGACCCACTGTCTAAGAAGGCATACGTAATCAATTCCGCCGAAGGTCCTCTTAGACGAACTGGGAGCAGTCCCAAGGAAACAGCTGTCTTGCAGTCAGTCATCGCATTGCTTTTGACAACAGGAATTAACTCTGGCTTTTTATGCAGTGATCTCGAATGCAGCAGAGCGTGATGTTTAGCTCGGCATCCATCTACCCCACATCGATACTGTGATTGGCAATCCTTCGCTTTGTGGGCCCCTTCGAGACACTGGAAACAGGCAGTAAGAGACCTCAAGGTGGACCATCGTTTCTCTGGCTCGAAAGACAGAAAGCGCTCGCAGTTGTTGATACGGTGTTTACCACCACAAACCTTACAACTGGTCTCACTCAACAGTGGGGCCTGCTCTGAGCGAACGATCGCATGACTCCAAGCGGTTCTGTTCTTGCCTGCATCTGTAACAGATTGGCCACGTACACCTGGGTCCCTTTGCGTAACGGATTCTGCCAGGAGGCCGTAACGACTGCTTAGCACTCGCCCTTTGAGTGACGAACTGTGTGAGGTCGGCGAATGTCTCCCCCGATCATGGGTGGCTTGGTAAACGAATTCCGCCCACTTGTGTTGTAAAGTATTGGGCAAACACTTCACCAACCTATCCAAATTCTCTAGAGAACTCAGTTCTGCACTGTAGTTCATCTGAGTCAGAGCTATTTGCAACTCCGCATCTTGAAGGCCAACTGAGTCAGATCTCTTGCCACACGCTGTAGAACGAAAACACTTTATGAGATCATCGATCAGGGCTCTAGCAACCAAATGAGACCTTCCAAAAGACTCGTGCAGAATTCGGCGGGCACGTTCGTATCCTTCCGCAGGCTGGAGCATGAGGCAATCTTCGATAGCCTCCCGGGCTACACCGGGCACGCGTTTACTAGCTGTACGAGCCTCTTCCCATCGTCTTGGGTCTTCCTTTCAACGTAAAGCTCGAATTCACGCATAAACCTCCAATAGCTCCTAGGGTGACCATCAAACTGCGTAAGGCCGATTTTGGTAACTCCAGGCCCTCTATAATGGATTCCAGATGATCACCCAACCCATTATGCTGTCGTTCGCCTACCCCAAGAGTATGTAGATTTTCAGAATTCATGGGCGATACGATCTTTCTGCAATCTTCAACATAGCCTTCAATGCGCCTCTTTGAGGACTCTGACAAACCTGACCGGTTACTCTGTTCTAACCCGTCTTCACCTCCAGTCAACGACGCTTCGAGCTCAGCCAACTCCACCTCGGCTTTGGCCTTCAGGAGTTGTTTTTATGATTAGTTTTCATCGCCTCTGACTCAAGCTCGAGTTCCTTTGAGTTGTCTCTCTTTAAGCTGTGCTAACAACAGAGCAGCTTTGGACCCCGAATTTCCCAAACTAATCCTAGAGGCTATACTAGACCTAGAGCTCATCGCTGAAAACGAACCGTGTTCGACTTGCCTGATTTTATTCTCAGATTCTTCGTCCCGTTTTGAATTGACCGACATTGACCTGGTGATTGGCATCCAAACCCACGCTTGTCAACGTTGAGTACTGTAACGACCGTTTCGATTTCTTGAGCAACGAGCACCAAGGTTAGCAACCAAACCGGCAAAACTCCGAACGAATGGTTACGCAAATGTGCTGTATAAAAATGAAAGCAGTTACACGGAATACAAAATTACAAACCTCAACGGTTTTCGACAAACGGTGAGGTACTCCAAAGCAAGCAAAGCCGATATGGATCGACAGTCAACGCGTGATCGAAACCGGGTCGCAAACTCATGCATTCAAACAAATTTATCGCCGACCAGGGTTTTGGTACAAAAATAGCACAACAGAAGCGGTAAAAACGAGTTGCGCGGCAAGGAAAACGGTAAATATAAATGTCTTGTCAAACTGAAATAGGGTTCAATTACGCCAAACCAAAAAAGGCGGTCCATTCAAATTGTTAATCGGGAAGGTAGTCATTAAAGATGGGAGGCAATTTTTAAAGATATACGAAGTTGCAACAGGCACAGCTGTTCATCACAGCGATAGCCGTGATATGGCAATCGGTCTCACGGAGACAAGCGATTGGCAATGTTGGCCAACTGTCTTCGGAGACCATAGGGGACATTACCTGTGAGCCTAGAATGCCAGCTATGTTGAGGAGATTGCCCTCTAACTCCATGGGCTGACTGTCCAGTGCAGTGGACCAATGTTCTCGTAACATCAGCTGCATCCATACAATCAGAAGCTTAGCGCGGCCCGTCTTACATGGCTCCATAAACTTCAATTTGCGGACCAAGCGTTCAATCTACCTGTGTAAACCTTTCGTTTGGGATGACTATGGCCCGCGAACCAGCGATTGAGGCATACATACCCCTGGTAGGTTTTATTCAGTTAGTTACGAATGGGCGATCGACCTAAGCAGTGCATTTTTGCGTACATAACTTACTCCAGGGGAACGAGATGCCTCCGAACACCGAAAACAGGTGTTTGCAAGGCAGCCGCATAAATTGAAAAAAAGGGCACGCAATTGAACCAGAGCAGGTGGTAACCGTTTGAGAAAATTTCAGGGTTTTCACCGGAAACTAACTGTCACCTACAACGGGTTTCTCACATTGAAGCGATCTGTCTGATAGTACGGCAGATTTGGCGCGCATACGCCAGCGTCATACGTCGTCATCCGGGAAGGTAGCTGTCGCCCACGCAAATTTCTTGGCGGCTGCAGTGACAAGTAGTATACATGCCATAATCGCGCACGAGCCACTCGCTGTACTGAAACCTTCTAGATTGCATGCTCCAGGGTATCGGCGTGGTGCGCGAGCTTCTTTAATTGGCAGTTTTGCGTTCTGCAGACGGCTGTTGTTCACATTCCGCAAATGTACCAACCCACGCTGCGCAAGTGGGTACTTAAACAGGGAAAAACCGGAGCCGCAAAATTTGTTACTCCCGGTGAAACCTACGTGACTATTGTCCGGTACAAAATGAATTACCCGAACACGTTAACAAAGCGGTCCAGGCGGTGAAATATGTGAGGGCTGCGGTCGGAAATTGTCTGAAACAGTTACAACTACTTAAAGGGACGTACGTGCTTCCGGATGGCTTGTCGTGGGTTAAAATAGCACAACGTCATATCGCAAACAAACACGGTTTGGCGGACTGCACATGAGTCATCATCGTATCAATGACGAACGTGTTGGCGGAGTGCTGTCCGCTCATCGTGTACTGGAGCAGGCCGAACAGATTGCGCGAATGCGCAAAATGCTCATTTTCGAAGAAGGCCTACGTGACAAGTTGCCTGATGCCCATACCGTCCGTATGGTATGACACGTGTATAGCTTGTACCTACAAATTTTACGTCCGTTTCTCAACTATGATCTACCTAAAATGGTTCGTAACATGCGTAGATTTAAAGTTTACGACGTCCTGGAAACGACGATTAAATGCGGTTTTCCGCGTGCGGGGATAACATAGATGGTTAAAACTATCACCATCGTATTCGGCCACCAGTACACGAACATTCTCAAAGGTTGGATAGAACCGAGGACATGACGTATAGGAAACCAAAAACGGCCATCATTCACGCACCTAAAATGCGGGTTGTCACGTGGTGCGATAGCTGTAAGCATCCGTAATTGATGCACTAATTATCGGCGAACCTCCTCCAGGTGGTAAGAAGTAACGATCATAGAATTGGTGAACTGGTAAACATCCGATCTGGCCGGGTATCCGACACAGTGTGCCATCGATCATAGACAGGTAAATATACACTTACTAGCTGCGTCGAATTCCGTGGCCTTGGCTTGATCTACGGTAGAAAGCTGTTTCATGAAGCAGCGGTGAATTACTGCTTCTTTTTGAGTTTGTGCGGACGAAAACCACGAATTAATTTGTCATGTAGTGTCTTAAATCATTTTCAAATGCACTGAATGAGAAAAAACATAAACGAGCCAAATTTTATGCAAAATCGTCCACCACCTTCACAGGCAAATCCGCCGCCCTTAGTATGCCTTGAGTTGGTTTAAACAACTTCCAACGAAGCTGCGGCCGCATGGGGGAGATTCTGATAGTTGGAATTAATACCATCGAATGCTGTAACATTATGTTCAAGTTTTCCCCTTAAACTATGGCTTGAGAGGAATTTTGGGTGTGCATCTAAGGGTCGCGTTTCACTTACGTTTCGGTCAACACTGCCTGAGTAACTAGGTTTAGTGTAGCTACCTCGCCAACTGTGAGAAGGGGCAGAACCATGGCATCTAACACTGAGAGAGGAAGAATGAGGTTTAGGAGATTTTTTCATTTGACATACCGGCTGCATCTGCGCGGTGTCAAGCTGCGCACAAAGAGAGGTTAGCGGCATTTCAGGGATTGGATGCTAAGATGATTCCTGCCAGTAACTGTGCTGAGGTTGATGGAAGCTTTCTCTGAGTTCATCTCCAGATAAGATTTATCGACTGAAGTCCATAAGTTTCCTCTCGACCGAAGAAAGCCCAAACCACATGCCAACCATGATAATGTGCTCAATGTGATGATACATTGTCATTACAACTGTATCTTTGTGTGTTATAACCACTTACCCGTCCCACCTTGGCTAGCACCGCTTGCACTGTGACCCCCCGGGGCTGAACCTCCTTTCATTCAGTATGCTTATCTTGATTTACACAAGACTCCTGACTGCCTGAATCTATCAGCCTTTTGGTTCTCCTTTATAGCGTGATCATTGTACCTGCCATGCTATTGATTCGTCAGGACAGACGTAGTGTCCTCAACCGATTTGAATTTCCCAGACGAAACTGGTCGTCCATTAATTCACAACATAAACAGACAAGCGTGTAGGAGGCGGAACGTCAGGTGACTGGCCACCGAGGACAAACTTCATTCGAAAGGAGTCGGGAAATCCTTCGATCTGAGCTTGTATCTATATAACCTGGACTTTGTTTCTCCGCATTCGTCACATATCGCGGGCAGCACGCTTTCCTCGTTAGGATGGTGCAAGCTGGAGGAAAGACTCGTAGGACCACGCGTAAGGGCGTTGCGACACGTGAATATACTATCCATATACACAAAAGAATACACGGGGTTGGATTTAAACGACGTGCCCCAAGAGCCATAAAAGAAATCAAGAAGTTTGCCAAGAAAATGATGGGTACTGAAGACGTTCGAATCGGGGTGCGTCTGAATGAGTAGGTTTACTTTTGAGTAATACAATGAAAATGTAGGTTCATTTGGTCAAAAGGTGTCCGAAACGTTCCTTACCGTGTTCGAGTGCGGCTAGCCCGAAAAGCGAACGAGGATGAGGATAGTGCTCATAAATTTTATACACTTGTAACGTATGTGCCCTGTGCGGACTTTAAGGGGAAGCAGATCTCGAATGTAGAATCCGCCGAGTAAAATATATGTGGGCAATATGGATTGTTTTTTTCTGACTCAGCACCAAATGGGCTTGCAACTAAGCATGTTTTGCGGTTTGGCTATTATTTGAATCACTATGCTTATGCAATCAGTTGCGTAATACGGAGTCATATTCCGTAAGTGATATCTGAGCATGTTTTTGTGAGTACTGGTTGGGATGTGAAGGCCAAATAGGTACCACTTTACCATAGTGTAACATTCGTGGCAGTTGATAGAACCTGGAAAGCCGTCTGAATGCGTGATGGTTTGTTGTTTCAGAACAGAGACTGATGAAAATGGTCTCGGGTGGTTTTCAAGACGCCTTAGGAGACTATCAGGGATCATCGCGACACCAATAATTTTCCGCATTATGTCACTTGTTTAAAATTAAGTTAGGTTTCCTTCGCAGTGATACTTCGTTCGGATCGCTATATATTTCGCTATGGCCTATGTGGTAAAAAAATGTATCATGGTTTCTGTGAACTGGGTGTTGATGTACGTGGAGGGCGCCTCCGATGGCACTCAGAACGTTGTCCACACGGACCACTTAAGTACTGTCAATGAATGGGAACGTGTCTCGAAGCTTTTATAGACGACTACACTGAATTGGCTCTGGGATCCCGCTACCCATTTATCCGTGGTATTATATGGGAATCTAAACGGTAAGAGGATTAGTCATCTACAGCTGTGAAAACCACGCACTTGCCATGCAGTAATAGCCTCGCTCGTCGAAGACCTGGGAAGTTTGGGTTAGGTAGATACGCATTGGAGGCAGTGGTCTTTGATTAGGTGAGTGTCTTGACTTTTCGTTGGGAGATGGGGGGATCTGTGCATTTGAGGCAAAAGCTTGAATGCATGTACGCCTTTGATCGCGAGACTGGGAGGATTAGTGAAGGCGGAGTTTCAGAACCACTCGCAACCACCCGATTGAAACTAGTTGGAAGCGCCCAACCCCTTAACGTAAGCTTTAGGCAACCACAACATTCAACACTGATCTAGTGCGCTAATCAGAATACGTCTTACTAAATGATTCTTCGTTTGCCTTAAGTCCTGGCCAACTTGGTGACCTGCTCACGGCCTGTTGAAGCTTTTGTGTCAAGCGAAACGTTGTCCAATTAAAAACTACCGATTGACTTCTCAGGCGGTTCCGAACTTTTTTCCTACTGATTGGAAATAACAAACTTCCGGGACATTCCTTGAGCAGGCGTGTCAAGCATAGCCAACCGATCAACCGAGTCGAATGCGCCCTGGAAATCCAGGAATACTAAAATTGTGAGTAGCAACTGACGGAGTCTGAATATTTGGTCAACGCAAACCTTACCAGGCCGGAATCCCGCTTGCTGCTCTCGAGTCCTTGTTTCACGAGCCACCAGGAAGCGACAAAGCACAAGTGGCACCAGCACTCTCGTTGCAACCTGGGTTGAGGTGATCCTCCGGTGATTACGACACTCACTACGAGCCCTTTTGAAAATGGGTACTGTCACCGACTCTCCCCAGTTGTCTGGGATATTCTCTTCCCAGATACAGGCAAACATCAAAAAAGCATTGACTGAGGATGTCACCCCAATCTCTGAACAATGCGGGTGGGAGATCATCCGGACCAGAAGCTCGGTGGCGCATGAGAGAACATCTACAGTCATAAACCTCCGAGGCCGTAGGCGGTTCGACGTTCACCGTCCAGGGTTCTGCGTCAACTGTGGGCTCCAAATGAGTAGCAGCTGTTGACTACCATAGCTGGTGTTCGAAGTATTCAACCCAGTTGTCGAGGCGTTCTTTATTCAAGATGGTCACTCCTTTCCGATCCCTGATGGTTTTACTCACACTTGGTTTCCGGAGGTTGGTAGCACGGATCAAATGGAATTATCTTCCCAGCATTCCAGGATTTCTAGGCTTCTTGCGTCTCCTTGGTCATCCTTGTCCACCAAGCGTCACGGTCCGCGCATACGCTCACTTTCACTTGTCGTCAGCCAATTCGTCGGGCCAAGTTATGTTCGGGACCGGAGGGGATATTTCTCTGACATTCAAGCAGTTCCGCTGTTTGATCTCATCTAGTGCTTGAGTAGGCTTGGTAGCCCCGTGCCACAGCCCAAACTCCCACCACTGTACAAAGAGATGGCGATCTCGTCCCAGTACGAATTCAAAACTGATGGTGGGGCATTTGGAAGAGATTCTGGTAAGTTCGTCTAACATCCGGATCTTCCATTCTCTCAGTTGCCAGGCCGCTTTCTCGCGTATTACGCGGGCCTGGAAAACAAAGGGAGAAGCGACTCCGGACAAGCGCGTGGTCGGAATCCACAAACGTGTTTCAAGACGAGCGGCAATCCGTTATTGATGCGCGCCATCGGTACTTCATGGCAATGTGGTAAATTTCAGTTCGTATTCTTCACGCCGATGAGACACTATGTGGCCAGACGATTTCGGCTATTTCGGAAGTTAGTATCTCTTAAAAAGACGGCAGCGAAGCATCGGTGTTGAACACTGGTGATATGCTGTCGATGATGATGATCTCTTAAAAACAGCTTACGGTCAGCACGCAGCTGAAGCAATCGTTCACCTTGTCCGTACGTACCGAGTCCAATCCATGTCCACCACCTAAACGAGTCTCAGATGAGCTAAGCCTGTACACTTGTACATTCAGATCTCCGCCAACCACACCGATGTATGAACTTTTAGGTCGCCGCAACATTCATGGGCGTCGTGAAACCTCTCTTTGACGGCGTCAGAGCTACAGTCAGTTGGGACGTATCCAAACACGACAAACATCGATCAACTTCCCGCTTGTGAAACTCCTTCACAGACGTTGCCAGACGACCCGCGCAGAAGCGACTATCAACAGGTATCCAGCCAAGCAAGCATCCTTCCTACCTGTAACTTAGGACAATACAAACCCCTGCACATCCTTTCGCAACAGCCTCTAGATCGCCAGAAGTGCGTTGCCGGAAACGAGTGGAGACTGATGGGACGGTAAGCTCAATCACTGTGCTTGCATATTGAATTATTGTTTCTGAGACACAGAAGCATCAATGCCAGGCGAGTCTGTTGTGAGAGCAAGAACAGCTTGTTGACCTGCTTACTCCAGAGTGCAGACATTGATGGCGACCAGGTAGACTGGGCGTCGAGGCTTGAAGATTACTTTCGAGATGCCTGAGGATGTCGGCAGCATGTGACAAGCAGATCCTGTACGCAAAACCGATGCAAGACGAACGGAGTTATCAGTCCTGAGTGCTGGGCTTACAAGGAGAGTGTTATCAATGGGGTGAAGAGAGGAAAATTGTGTGAAAGAGACAGAACGGAGTCGTCAGCAGTAGCCTGTTTCCACCCACCCTCCCTGCTGTATGCAGCAAGTAAGGCGACCCGGCTGATGGCACCACACGACGGCCGATGTGGCATGGGTTTATTTGTGTGTGTGCAGTTCATGGTTGTACGTGGGCGGGGATACTGCCAGGGCGCCCACACCTAGACAGGAGGATGATTAAGGTATTCAACCAAAGCCTTTGACTTAAAATCCTGACCGCAAGGCAGCGATGTTCGGTGGGAAATGCAAGTAGACATGTTCCAACCCCCAACCTGGAGGACCAGGAGACTTGGTCAGACCCCTAACCATTGACCAACTCGGTATGAGAGACTGCGAATGTCGCGCTTACACCCACCAGTACAGCTCAGTGGGTCGCCTAGGTACACAAACAGTCACCACGGTAAGGTTCAGTCCGTTCGTGACGATTCCTTCCTTTCATCCTGATGTATAAGGGGCTCGACCTAAAGGTGCCACCTTGACTAGGTGGTCTGGTTGGGGTCCTGCAGCGGTCCCGCGGGGTACATTGGCTGGAACTTCGTTCCACAAGGTGCACACATGCCAGGAAGTCAAAAGCTGAGCAGCGAGACCTCGTACTACGAGTAATCGTGCTACGAGGCGGTCTGGGGGTAAAGTCATATTGTCCTCTTCGATAGGAGTGTGAAGGTAGTAAGGTGTTTCCTTCAGGCGACTAGCATGTTCTTGTTCATGGAGGCAGCACTGTTACCTTCCTCCGAGGAAGGACGGGCTAGGAAAAGTTAGCCTTAAAAAACGCAAGCCGATCGCCCTGCGGCTGAACGTGACCGCCGATGGATTATTCAATACGGTCCAAATACTTTAAAACCAAAGAGTAGTGCTGCTCAAAATGCACCTACTGCGCGTAACCACATTTGGAACGAGACACTAATAACCTATTCCCTGCGCCCTCGGGTTAGGCCAACTGTTGCAGCCGAGCAGATCAGACTATTGACTCGTGGGCTCCGTGAAGGGTCCCCAAAGGAAACCCTACTGTCCGCTGATTTGCGGGTCAGACTTGTGAGTCATAGGTTAGGGACAGAGTCACCGAACAAAACCCTTTATCCCCCTACTGTCTTCTGGACCAGGCTCAGGATGGTGTGCCTCAACCAAACCCCCTTCGGCCAGGTCGACCGGGAAGTATCATTTGCACCTACAGTTCTTTGTCCACCGATGTCTCTCCCAACGACACAAGCAAATGTTGCTGGGTCGTTTGGTTACCAGCCGTCTGACCGATGCGCCTTATGTACCCCGCTGCCTATTAACAATAAACAGGATAGCACCTTGCTATCTCCATAGAGGCTTTCAACGTCCGTACTCTGTCAAATTGGCGAACAGGCAATGCTTTCTGAGACATTATTCTCCCTTAAAATTGGTGTATACCTTGTCTCTGAAACACGCATACAAGACTCAAGCATGGTCACGCATGCAGAAACACTAAAGACAAACTCTGCTCTTTCATACTCCACTCAGCATGTGTCTGCTGATGCAGAAGCGATGACTGGTGGAAAATACGACGTGGGAGTTGCACTCAACCCCAGAGCTGAATAGGCATTGCTAGATTGGATTCCGATGAACAGTCGTATTTGAATTTATCATAAATAAATTCACACAGCTGTAACATCCTTTCGGTGCCTAGCTGCCATGCCACCCGAAGGAAGCATGAGGGCTGGGATACTGCCAGGTTGCCCAAGCCTAGACAGAGGAAGTCGAGAGGCAGATATCCGGTTCGAACCAGGACCTTCCAGTCAGTAATCGCGCTCTAACCACTTGGACCATCTCGCTCTCTACAGTCGTATTTGCGCCGTTCGATTATTCAACCCGATCAAGCTCAATGTCTCTCGGCATAAAAAAAGGTGCTTCTTGGTAGTGTAGGTTTATGCACCAACGAACGGCAGTTCTGGTGCTGAAAACGTTACTTTCTACCGTGAGCTATCTGGACTTATTCGTCTAGCAAGAAGCACTGGCACTGCGATCCTTGCGGGAGTGAAGCATCAATGTCAACAATGATGTCGTGTCTTTGATGAGGATGGTGATACTTGCGGGCGATATGAATACCCAAGTCAGTGGTCTGAGCTCCTTGGAATCATATCTGGGGAGTCGATTCGGAGTCGATGCTCCTCGTCGCACGGAACACGAAGAGAAACGGCAACACTTTCCAGCACCCAACAACGGTTGTCTTCCTTCATTTGAAAGTTGCCTTTGACTTTTTGGAGCTTCAGGCATTGTGACAGTGTCTCTTGAGCAAAGGTGTCACCTGTAAATTCTTGACCCTTCTTAAAGCGCTGTACGCCAACGTGGTCATTGGTATGATCATGGAAGATTCACTTCCAGCCTCTAATGCTGTGGGCTTGGAATGCTGCAAGGCATTCGCACTCGTATATCGAGTACGCACACGAGATAGGTCTTCGATCGGCGTCCGGAACTGGACGAAACTAGCCTCATTTGTCCCGACCGCGGTTAGGCAACCCGGAATCGTCTCTTCTTGCTTCCTTCGAGGCACCAATGCCCCAAGGGATGCCACAGCAGAGAGATCTGATTCTGTTGGGATCAGTATTCCCGCGTGGAACTAGGGTCTTTTGGATAATATATACCACATGCCTGTCGGTTTTCATTAACACTGTAGAGAGTAGAAGAAACTGCACTCCAGTGCGAACATTGCAATCTAATTTGATCGGATGTTTGAATGGCAACTATTCTTATCGGAAGTAATGGCTATTGTATGTTGTTCGAATGGCTGGACCAAGCCATACGGTGGAGTAAAATTGACAGAGCTTTATGACACCGTTTCGATGCGATCGACCCGTTAAAAGGGTGATGAGATTTTTTCACATCTTTTATGGCAAATAATTTTCCCGTTTGGTAACAGTGCTTGAGAGATAATGCGTTCAATGCAGGAAACAACTTACCTTGAGAATATCCTCGAACTTGCAACAGTTTCTTTCATTTAACTTTTCCCTCGTTTCAACTTATCGCAGGCACACATCAGGGTTTATGCTGATACGCATTCAGCAAAGCTCCAAAGGAAAAAGGATAGTACTGGCAGCTCAATGACCATATTTCGGATAACACCTTACGAAACTAAGGGCCACACCACAAGTTTTATTTTTACTGCCGAATTCAAAATGGGATGAAATTGGTGGTGCAGACAGATACCCACTGGAATAGACTTGTCGGAACGTATTTTCCTCAGAAAATGCTACAAGCACTTATACGCCACTTGTACTTAAGGTCCAGTTCAACTCCAAAACTTTGAAGGATTGTTTAGTACCCGTTGTGAATGAAACGCCTGAATATAACCCTCAGCTTGGTCCCAAATCCACTTCCTACGACACAGTACCTGGATCCTTGTTCACAAGAGGCGGTCTAGTCAGTTGGTCGGTAAACGTATCGGATTTGACATCACTTGATGATTCTCCATGGAGCCTAGCGTTGCCGGATGCGTAAGAATCTTCGGCAAATTCAGATTTACCCTAGAGAGGACAATCGTCTGATAATCCCGGATACATTCTCCATAACAAGGATTACACTTCGTAAGCAGAATAAAGGACCGCGATTTGAACATCATCCTTCATAATACGCCCTACTATTCCCCAGTTGAGAATGATAGGAGGAACATAAGCATGGTGGATTTCACCAGGAACATTGATATGGATTTATCTATCAGAGTTCAACTATGCGATCATGGAATTTAAGTTTGCAAAGACGCAGAGGAGAGGCAGGTTTCACGAAGCCGTTTAGAGTCAGATACTAAAATCAAATGCGTTGTTGGGAGTAGGACACGTCCGAATCAAAACGAGTGTTACTAACTGGAAAGTTCGTACTTCAGTCCTAGACTTCAATTCTCGATTACTCTTGTCCAAGCTTGGACACACGGGAAGTATATCAGCCCATATGTTGCATGGCAATTGTGTACCGATTCCACTCGATTTTTACGCACTCCTGATGCCAGCTGATGGGATCGCACAATTGCGAATTGAGTGTAGGAAGAAGCTGACATGAGCGGACAGCAGGACTGCCTATCAAAGAACAGAATTTCATCTGGATTTAACGACTCTCTTAGTTACAAGAACGTAGGCTTGGGAATTTTACAGGTTGTCTAGAGCAGAGATGTAGAATAGTTCCTAAAAACAGTCACGCGAGATTCCGTCCTTGTCGTAATTCTTCAGGTGGAGGAGTCAGTCATATCAAGAACTATCCTGAAGAGCCCTAGTGAGAACGAAAAGACTCCTGTGACCGAGCTTTTAATCGTCCGGCAAAGCCAACTAGCGAAAGCCACTTCACTCGTCACCTAAATGGAACAACTAGTCAGAAGTTCAAGCCAGGTTAGAGGCAATCAAGTGGTAGATAACTAAGAAAACAGTTCATTGGACCAGTCGCTGCGGTAACAGGCGAGCAATGTGGGTGATGCCTATGTAGTGTCTAATGAACTATCATGCAACCACTCCTATAGCTATAGGTTAGGACTAAAGTCAACCTAACATGGTCGTGGAGCTCAGTGATTAAGCTGCCACCTTGCTGGCCGGAAGGTCTGTGTTTCCAACCAAACCTCGGCACCTCAACGGCTCCTGTTGAGTCTTGGACAACTTGGCACTGTCTCCGCCCGCATGCTTCTTTCGGGTAGCATGGCAGCTAGATACCAAAGGGCTGTTACAGCTAAACGAATATTAATATTATTATCATTATAACAGGATCGTGTGCGATCTTTGGTTGCAGTCGTAAAACACAAGTGATCTCTGGAACGGTAAAGCTGAAAAAAAAGCGAATCTGAGTGCTTGAAATAAGTACGACTAGTTGGTGACAACACTACACTAAAAGGAGCTCGCGTGAAACCCGGAGTGAACCCATGCGGTGAAGGCAAATTCATTCGCCTTACGTCGCCACAATGTCTAGTAAAAATATTGAAAGAATTAGAAACGGTCATGTAAAGACTAGTGTGACAAGCAAATTCATACGCATTGCTCGGTAACGGGTGGTCAGGACTTGTGAATTTACTCAATTCAATTATCAGCTATAACCTGTGTGGCAAAGGCACATTGATTCCACCTGCTACAGTTTCGATCACCGGATAGTGGGAGAGTTTGGGACATAGAGCCAAATCCTGGAGACGACAGCATGTTCAGTTAGTTCGTGAACGGGGTAGCTACGCATTGAAGGCGATAGCTTTGATGCATGAGCGCCACGGACTGCGCGGTTGGGCCATTTCTGCTAGTGTCATTAGCCATTGATAAACAGTCCCGGGGTTCCCATCCAGGAAGGCGGCAGCTGTCGACCCGACTAAGTTTAATGGTTGTGTGTGAAATTACTGAGGAGATTTGGTACGTTTTACCAGGAGATTGCTACTGTTTAGTTTGCTTCTGACGTTTCAAAGACATACTGACTTCAGACAGTGCCAGTGACTCACTTATTTATGTTGACGACCTGTGCCTCGCCAAATTGTAGCAATAGGCTGTTTGGCAGTCGGAAAACATCCTTCAACGCCTCTTTGTTGACTCGATTTTGGATTCAGGCAAACGATTAATGAAACGGGTCCCTTTATGTGCTCATATTTTTTCAGTGGATATGTTCAACAGATGATTTGTTTACCCATTCCGATTCGATCAAATATAAAACAACGTAACAGCTCTCCTCAAGTTTTATTCACATTTGTGCCTTACTCATCATGATTCCTTCAGTATTAGAGATACAAAGGTTTTCCACCGTTTTGCGCAAACAGACCAACAATATTGGGCTTGTCGTAGTCGTATCCCAGATTGCGCACATCTGTGAACATGTCACTGTTACGTGCCAAGGGGAAGATGGCTGCCAAAAATGCATCCCGTTTGTGGCCTGGTCGAACATTGTGGTTTGGGTAGGCATCGAAAGGTGGTTTGTGTCGGCGGTACCACATCTACAATTACACAGAGTGACAGATTGCGTAAGACATTAGTTCTTACCGAGTACCAGTGAATTTCAGATCATGAGCATTATGGTTGGAAAGGTGTTGGGTGCAAGAGGCTGAGGAGGTGAAAGAACCTAGAACCCCGTTTGATGTGCGTGAAATATTCCAACCGATGCGTACCATGTACCCAAAGATGAATCTGGTGAGCGAAGTAATCGCCAATAAAACGGACTATTTACGAAAACGAACGCCTGAATCATTGCTTTGAACAACACTAACCTGCACCTCTTGTGCTTAGGTATTGGTAATACGTCTGATATGAATATTCCTCTAAAGCATCTCCGTTGGTAGGACACCTTTCATTTTGCGGGAATTTTGCACGGAACGACGGGAGTTCTACTGCAGTCCTCTATTGGAGAGACATTCCTTCGGCGTGAACAGGGACGTTAAGTTGCCTTGGTTGTGGTAAATTCAGTCCCGAGCAAAGAACATCCCATGATATGTTGGTAACCTATGTTCACTCACTCGGCCTAGATTTTGGAACCTACCGTACAGCTGCATAGTGGATCACAATGGACATCTGATTGCGTTTGGATCACTGGGTCACTGCGACCCATTCGAATGGGGCACACGCTCATCTGTGGTCCCACTGCAGGTACAATTTTAAAGCGATCTGGTTGGACTTTCAATTAGAACAACTTCTGTCTGCGTTCACACGTATATTTTTTCGATATATCGGTGGAGTCACGTGTCAGAATAGTTTACCACAAATTCCTCATGCGACACGTTCCGTGCCGGGTCGATTTCTTCCAGACGTTGTGTGAACTCAGTAAACACAAGTTACAACAGTCACCCTTAAGTGAGACCATTTCCCTGAACTGGATCTACTCAATTCGGGCCCCGTCAGGGTTAGCTTGAGATTGGTGTCTTTTGACTGGCGACCTCCATCGAGGAGAAGGACACGAGTTTCGTTCACTGGATATCGGAGCATTTTGACGCCAGTTAGGTGTTCGAACAATAGTATTCAGATCAAGTTGCTTGATTGGGGGTCCTATAACGTAACTTAATTTTTACGGCACAACTTGCGAGATCTAATGGTTAACTATATCTCATAAGATACTAGGTGCAAGAGAGACCCAAATCGGACGGTTCCATACAAACAGTCTCTAAAAAGGCGTGTACTTTGCTACATTTTCTATGAGAAAACAATTTAAACAAGTCGAAGGCGATTGATCTCTTTGTCGTCAAAAGCGCGCATGCTAGCACATTCAACTTTCTCGGAATATAATAGACTTTTGAAAATTCTTTCTGAATATACATTTTCTACATCCAAACACTTGCCTCCAATAGAGAATAGAAACCCCAACCCGGTTTTTGTGTCTTGTGATCAAGCAGCCCGTCATGATTCAACACTACGATGCCGTGCTAGTGCGGTAGACTTTCTCTTTACCGGAACATGCATTCATACATTTCCTGACCTCTGAAATTTGGAAAGGGAACAAGTTCACACTGGAGTCACTTGAAATCACGCTTTCTAGTCGTCGGAGGGGGGGGGTAATGTATTCTCTGCTTCCCAAACGCGTACACATGTGTTCTCGCGCTAGATATTTGATGTGAGCTGCACAGTCATTGGTGAACGTACCACCTACTCTGACATGTTCTGGCGTCTGTAAATGCGGATTGAAATTGACCAATAAGAAATCCAGCTTTATCCTCAATGTCCCACATACTGACATTTAAAAAAAAATTGCACATGATCAGGCGATGGCTGTGTTTGCTAGCTTTTGGCACTGAGATGATCTAATCTGTGCAAGGAACAAAAAGCTGAGGAGAATGACCTGGCGAGTGCTAGCGCACAGACGAAAAAGCTACAAAATCCATATACTCTTTGTGGGACACCAAAAATGATATGAGCGTATAAAGGGGCGCAATGCAGTCCCATGCAAATGTTTTCATTTTTATAAACAGCAAAATCAGCGTTCACACTGGCGTCCCACTACTGTACAACCGCAGAATTTTTAAAGAGCCTGATGTAGATCGATAAAACGCTGCCACGGGGAGACCTAATTGTACACCTTTAGTATGACTGGACTGCCCGGACAATCAGGTAAGGTCCTACTGGGATATTTCGGTCAACGATGGGTATACTTCCTGTATTGCCTTTTTCTACTTATTTCCAAACTGTCTAATGCGCCATGCAAAGTCACAATGTGATTGTTTTCGACATCTCTTTTAAAGAAGGGATACTTTTCACCGAGAGATAGTGCTGGAATTCTTTGTCAGTGCCCGGCAGATCAAGTTCACTGGGATTTTAAGATCTGGTACACATCCGACGCGCACTACAGAGTATATTTTTCCAGTTTTTTTTTGCGCCAGACTAGACACTGCGGTGCAGTTTAACGCAGCTTCAGAACATCTTACAAATGGTGTCCGATATCTGAACATTGAGGAGGGGCTTCAAAAATGTTTGAGAACAAACTGAACCTAGGTTATTTTCAGTAACACGGATCAGGCAGCAGGTTGGATAGCTTGTGGCATCGCTAACATATGACAGGCATGGCGTTGAGAAAAGATCTGAGTAACTCGTTTTCCGTCTGCCTCAAGCCTGAACCAACCCCGCAACCTAGCCACGGTTTGAAGAAACTCTTGGGCCAAAAGTGAAACATTACTCAACAACAAATGTACCGACGGTTTTCCAAACATTTCTGGTACGATGACTTCTCTATCGGTTTTCGAACTGACGGACCTTGTGTTCAAAAATTGACGGGATTGAAAACAAACCGTGAGAACCACCGTGTATTCAGTGAGAGGTGCTTTGGGCACGATATACCTTCCACATATACCTTCCTGGTTTTAAAGCCGCTGGACACCCGAATAACTTTCTTACCAATCAAGTCTTACTCAAACAGATGATCCACATAACTATTCACCACTTGACAGATATCCGCTGCCTCGCACGTCGACTCTTTCACGGTTTTCAGATCACAATTTCTCCCGGAGATTTCCAAACACAACATCAAAGCGATATAGGTGAAACTTGCCGAAGGTCAGCAGTATAGAGATAGACAAATAGGCGGATTCGAAAAACTGCTTTCCAGGACCCCAAATCCTAGTAAGGCCGCAGAATAGAAGGATATCACCTGTCAATTACTTCAGTGTAATTAATTTGTCGGATAGATCGTCGAAAGAAGAATGTTGTTTCATATCACGAGAAAAAAATTTCGTTAGAGAAGGGACTGAATTTCACAGTGGGCGAAAAGCAATAAGAGCAGGAGAAATTCTCCCTGGCGCATAGTGCATTGGGATTCACAGTGATGGTTGCTTGAAATCTTCTCAGGTTTCCAAGTTTGTTATCGACCGACCACCTACTTGGAGAACACTTCTTCGAGTTCTGCATCGTGTGTCACCAATTTTATTACAGGTGGGGTTTCCGGAGGAGGTTTCGGTTGATCGTGACCAAGACGGTTGGGTCACTTTCTTCTCACCATATAGCCTGGCAAGGAATGCACTGAACCACGTCACATTTTTCTAAGATGAACTACCTCACTGCTTGGTATGCTTAGATTCGATTGACACAGCTGGTTAGTTTTTAACGGTTGCTACTCTTAGTATGGTGACAGATGCACTAGTGCCTACCTCAATGAGAACTGATTGTCCGTCGATCTTCATATCTATGGTCAGTGGTGCCGGTCGGGTGTGAACGTTGTCTGATGCCGCCTAAATTGTGTTCAAAACGAAACCTTGGTTAGGATATTCAGCATTCCTCATCCGTGAATATGCGATGGAATGAAATTTTTCGCTATGCACACATTGACGGAACGATCGGTTTCTTTCACAACGGTGACATACAGTCCACTCATGACGGCAATCACTCGCAGAAGACTTGCCTGTCGCAGCTGTAGCCATGTAAATGAGCGCGCGGTTTGTTTGGCATTAGCTCCCGATATCTTGGGTACCGGCTGAATGAAATCACACTGTTGTTCGGTTAAACGTTTACGGAGTTCTCAACATGCCTTACAATTCTGCAGACCTTATCCAACTTCTGGCTTGTCTTGCCTTTTGATGATAAGCGCTTACGAGCCCCTGTAATCGGCCAGCGGAGCTCCATAATCTCTTCGCATTTCTCCTTCTCTCTTCTCAAAGTTGCACCTATTCCTTACTCCTCCCTACACTACCCCAATGTGAATACACTCTTTATAGTTCTCAGCACAGACTGATCACTCTGCTGGCCTTGCACCACGTCCAGATGCGGCTTCCGCGAGTTCTTCTCTAGTAACAACCCTAAACTCCTTGAACCCAACAAATACAATTATTTGCAGATTGATTTGATTTGCACTCAAAACTCAGCTGAAGCTCTCGTTTATGGTGTCCTTCATCAACTGAATGTACTGCACCAGACAGCTTCATGTTTCAGTTGGTATGGTGTTCGATCTTCAATTGAAGAACATCATATACGAGAAATTCAGGTGAGTCTCCCGTGAAACCCAAATTGGTGTGCAAATGAGTCTAGTTACCTACTTTCGTGCAACTTGGGTTCAAGTAGGACATAAGGTTGACGGAAACTCGGGGACTACACCTATCTGATGTGCGAAACCGGTCGTCGGCTGTTGAGTTTTCAGCAACCTTGCGAGTAGCGTGTTACGTCCACATCTAGAACTCAGTTTTCAAACGCCCAAACCCGGTCTGCTTAGCTACCCTTACTGTTTGCACACTAAATCAAACAGGAAAACAGGCAGCTCTTGTCTGTGCGCTGGATTCCCTCTGCACTGATTTATGCTTCCTTCCAGAAAAAAGAATTCAGCACGCGAGTGTTGTGATTAAGATGACTGCCTTTAGTACCGGCTGCGCATATCTTATGAAGCGGTGGTCGCTGCAGCTGGTTATGTCGAGGTGGGTATTACGTTGAGCGATCGAGGGGAAGCGTCTCTACTTTATTGAATACCCGCTGATAATCACCTCTGCGTGGTTCGTTTGGCAACATTTGTAAAAGATCTCGAGATAGAGATATCCGTTGCCCTTGGTACTTGTTTTGGTCTACACTCCGACGAATTTACCATATACAGCTTCTAATACGCATTAGGCACTCTTTTACAACGAGCTAAAAGCTCACACATCGGGGTTGCTGGTGTTATGAACGCCCACGTAAGTGGACATAGCGTTGCTGAGGCCCGATTGGGTTGTCTTCTTCAGTGAGATTCGAGACTCGCGGACAACGGAGAGTACTTGCCGCAGATGTGTTCTGATTCTAGACTTTTACTTCGCAGCATCGATTCCCAGAACAGCTCAAGTCGTTTACGTAGTGCCACGAGCATACTAGCCCCTAATCCGTCAGTTAAGGCTATCTGGCGCTGATCACTACCTACCGTTTCTTCTTGAACTCCAGCGTGGACTCTGACCATGCAAGTGTCTGCTGCTGTTTTTCATTGCGCTTCCCAAGTCTGTGCAAAACGCGCACAACTCAGCCATTGGGAAGCTCGTAGACCCGGAAATCAACTAAACCCATCACAACCGCCTCTTCTAATGCCTGCCGGATGATTTTATGCCACTTGTCAGCGCTCACTGGAAACGTATATACAATGCACTACTCAAAGATGGAAACTTCTGTCTACGATACAACCCAACCAACCAACCTCATTCAAAAATCGTATATCTGATAGGATCATGGCTTTTCTGCAGGACTGGTTACAAATTACTTTTGGTTGGAAGCACAACCCAACTGGACACATCGTCTGACTCCAGATAAAACTGAGTGTCCGCACAGAATAAGGAACTGTGTGAAACCAAAAGGCGATAGAAGTGAAAGAGCGAAAAATACTGGAAATCTCTATGGTTTATCGATTGGTCTTTCGAAGCCTTCTGTCAGTGAGACCAGCAAGAATCGCAGTGGACCGTTGAGCACAATACTTCGAACAAAAACTAGACTAGCGACCTGCTACCTCCAACCCATTAACAGGAACATGACCTGTGAATTTGGTGTCCCCTTTAGCCTCAGAAGTGTTCGAGTGTATATCTCTATTAAAGACTGTCCGCGCTCCTGGTCCTGACCACTTTCCCTCTGACCTACTCAAGGACGGCGGTGGATTCCTCAGCCAGTGTCTGTCTAGCTTACTAATATTTATCTGAGAGAAAGAGACTGTCCTAGACAGTTGGGGTGAGTCAATAATGGTGTCCATCCTCAAAAAGGTACTCATGTGAACGGAGTGACCACAGAGACATCACTTTGACTCCTGTTATGAAAAGGCTTCTGATGTCACTGATTCTTGCGGCACGCGAAACCTTGATCCGTAAGCAAAAGGCGGGATTTCGACGGGGTACAGGCTGCGTCGACCACATCTTCACACTCCGCCCGGTGTGTTAGAGCAACGCCCTATGTACAGGTAACCCACAATCTTGGTGTTCCTTGACTTCAAGGGTGCCTTTGATTCTCTTGATCGACCATTGGTCCAAACTACACTTGCTGAGCAAGGGATGTCCCGGAAGTTTGTGAACGTAATTCGGTCACTATATTCACATAATTCGGGGCGCGTGAATGTATGGTGAGCTCTCTAAAAGTGTTCCCACAACGTGATGCTCTACAAGGATGTCTGCTCTTCCCATTCTTGTCCAACACTGGAAAGTCCTCAAGACTTCAGTGTTCAACTCGTTGCTGGTGAGAACCTTGTCGATCTGGAGTACGCAGATGACACCAGCTCATTTTGAAGATGGAAGCGAAGCACGAGCTCCATCATACCACACTTCGGCATCAGCCCTACACCTTCAGAGCTCATAGGCACGCTTCAGAGCGTGCGAGCTACGAGCACGTTCCTTGCAATTCACGAAGCTTTGGGGGTTGTGGAGAATTTTACGTGCCTGTGTAGTTGTATTAACTCTGATGGAAGTGTCTGATGAAGTCAACGCACGAATACCAAAAGCCTGAATCATGATTGCTAATTTCCGTTGTTTGTGGCGTCAAAACGGCATACCGCTGTGTCCCAATGGTCGTGTGCACCAGACTGCAGTACATAATAATACAAACAGTCGTTCGGCTGTAACACTTCTTCGGTGCCAGTCTTCCCTGCTGTCAGAAGGAAGCACGAGGGCCGAGCTACTGCCAGATTACCCAAGCCTAAACAGGAGCAGTCGAGATACGGAGGTTGGTTTCGAACCATGAGCCCTCCGGTCAGTAAGTCCACGCCTTAACCAATGAACTACCTCGAGTCCAGTCCTAGAATACAGTAAAGGCTCTATTTAATGGTGGTGAGACATGGCCTCTGCAGACAGATGACGCAAGGCGTCTTCATGTCTTTGACCACCGATGTTTCCAAAGTGTTGCTGGTGTCGGATGGTGTCAGAGAATTCGCTTCGAGGTAATTCAAAAATGGGTGTTTGGTTGTGCTGCAGATACTTCAGACGCGGAAGAAATCCAACACCATCAACAGCAGTGGCTGTGACATGTGGTATGCATGCCGAAACGTCGTCTACCAAGACTAGTGTTGTTCTGTGTGCTTCATTCAGAATGGCGGAAACCGCGAGGTCTATAGCGTATGACTTGGAAGAGAGAGAAAGAGATTACGAAGAGTCTGTGCTGTTGATGCGGTTCGCCTTCCAGCATGGGTTCCCCTTGACCTCCTATGCGCTTGACTGGAACTATTGCAAAAAAGGCCGCTGATTGATATCAGTCGCTTTCGTGCTGTCATTGTTCTATTGAGCTCTTGAAGATGCAGATGCCTCAGAATGCTTCTGATAGGCCAACACCAGGTCTCCTCCCTAACCCACACGCTTCGTTTCACTCTAAGGCTTTGAATCTAATTTTTTTAAAAACTGCCGTTTTACGGCAGTGAGGTGCCAGCGTCGACACTGGTGTTGCTGCCTCTAATGAAGAGGATTCCCCTGCATAATATTTTCATCCTGAAATTCTGCTATAGGCTTCTGGATTCAACCGACGTAGTCATTCATACCCTCCCTGGAGCTGTGGGAAGAGAGCGTGTATGTACAATTTATCAACCGTGTTTCCAGTGTGAAGCAGCTTCCGGGTTCGTTCTGGCCGATATTCAAGGTGTTTGCTTGTTATTTATAATTATTATGAGTTCCTTAGGCTCTTAATGCATCGTGCGTAGGAAGGAAGAAAGAGATGTAGACTGACCGCACTGCTCCCATGTGCAAAACACCGCAGAGCATTTACCGCACTTTTATGGACCGGTTGGTTTGCACCTAATCAGAGGACGCACAACGCAAAAAGAACGATAAGTTCTACAACCACTCTGACCCTTACTATGACCTCACTTAAAATGGATGGTATCCAGTCATCATCCATATCAGGATGTTTACAGGTCTGGCTGAAAATATTCTTTCTTTAGGAAGACCTAATTGGGTTCAATTTAAAGGGCGATAAGATGGCAACACAAACCGAAGCTGCGAAAAGTTGAACCTTGTGAAAATACTTATCAAAATTTCAGTAACCAAATTCTAGTTTAGATCCCGCGGTACAATTCAATGAGTCTTTGTTTTCCATGTATTTCTAGCTTGTGGTTTTGAGACATTTGAGCTGCATGGAGGCTGAGGTGGATACTAGGAAGTCAGTGGGTTTTTTTATCACATTCCACTTATCACTACAAAGTCTATGATTAGAATCGCTGCTACAGAGTGATGGAAAATCGATACGTTTAAAAACTGAAGGTATATTTGCTCAGCTATCAAGAGGGATTCTCCGGAAAGTAGTTCAGATTCTACCATTCTGGCACAATTCAGTCGGGTGCAAAAACCGATAATTGCAGCAGCACTAATGCAAAATGTGGCCGGCCAGTTCGCCGAAAGACTCACCGACAAAAGTTTGTCAATGAAAACCTGATGAAGAATGTAAATAGGATCATTGGTTGCAGTAGCCGTTCTTTGCATGGATCCTTCAATCATATTGTGTACTTTGTTGTTCGTCCAAAGACCATTCGAGTCGGCTCCAGGGCGACCGCAGAAACCCTCGAGTGCCATGTGAAATGATTCGCAACGCGGAGTATCACGTTCTCCACTGGTGAAGTAGCTGAAAAGCGTAGTGATTTGACAAGCATGACATTTTTGTTCAATCCAGTGAGGACGAGGACGATAATTTGCACTCCTGGATCGCTAAGGCTTGTGGATTATGCAATGAAATAAACCAGCCTGGGTAGCTGTGCCCTATTCTCAGACTGTCTCACAGCCCAGAAATAACGGCTTTGGCAAAAATACTACCGCACAGTTCGAATCTTGACCTGGCAACCACCGCCATCGCGGTTCAACTAAATGAAATGCTGGTCTGCTGCGCGGGGCATGTAACGTGAGGTTATGCGACGGACAGCCAGCACGTTTGGTGTAGATAGGTCGAACATGTCGGAGAAAACGATAGTAAGACACGAATATATTGTGAATACTCATTATGTGAGGGCTGAACCACAAAATGTGCTTCAAAATTACTTTTAACTCTTCGACTTTTACCGAAGAACAGTATATCTGCGAATAGCAGACCTTGTGTTGGTGGTTCTTAGGGAACCTTCATTTCACATTCAAATAGATGTTGTTTCCAACAGAAGTGGTTACAGTAGTGAAATGGCAGACCAAAGAGTTTTAGACAGTCACTGTTATCCTACACGCTAAGTGTGACTCAGACCTGTATTTGATAATACACCACTTGTGAAAGACTTATAGACTCCAATGAGACTGAGATGGTCGCAACAGATGCACGAGTAAACACGTGTTTCGTCCTTCACGTCTTTCGTTAATTTCATGGGGAATTTTACATATCAGCCTTTATTTCATCGCCTAATGATCCCAAAGAAACTTGGCTACCTGCTTAATGCAGGTTCAATGAATTTAGAATTGTCAGATTCCCCGCATTTTATTCCATTATATATACTTTAATCCCATGTTTCTGTGACAATTCCGTGGAAATAAAGAATGCATGAAATTCTAACGTGTTTCAGATATGAGCAGCTTTCGTCAGAGGTTGCCAAAAAAGGGTTGCATATCGGTACCAAGATTATCCCCTCAGCTTCGAATAAGCAACAAGATAGGTGAGTGGTTCCTCATGGCGCACGCTTTCACAAAAGACTAAATCCAAGTCAAATGATGACAGGTGAACACATATCGCACCTCGGTGCAATGAGCTTCCGAAGTTCGGATGAACAACTTATTGTTCAGCTTAACTAGCACAACCAGTTCTTTATACTGAGGGGTTTTAGTGTGACCTTCAGGGATTACCTTGCCTTTAACCAGGCAAAATGCAAAAGACTTACAGCTGTACGCATAAACCATATATCGGTTCTAGAAACGGATAAAGAAACCGAACAAAGTATAGCAGATAGCTGTAGCTTTGACCATATTTGAAAGGGTTCACCAAAATCAGTGAGCTCCAGTCGTATCGGAGCGGGAAGTCAGGTCGCTCAGCTGTCATAGATTTTTTGTACGCAATTACCCTGCAACCCCGAAGTGACTGGGGGAAGACAAGGCCGAACAAACACCGTCCAAACAATGGGACTGGGCCGCACCAGAAGCGCTCCACATGCTATTTCATCCTCCGATTCCTCTACAAAATCCCATGCAAATGATCGAAAATTAGTAGCATGCTTTGAGGTACCGAGGCAGCACGATAACGATTCTTTCTAAGGTGCGAATATAAAAAAGGTGGAGTCAGGAAAGTCAACGGCTAATTTCGCCAACTGCACCGAACTTGAGCCCATTGTCAAATAAAAGGAATATCGACAAAAAACAAAAGTGACTCACTTTTTCAGATCAAGGATAAAGGCAATATCAGCCTGATTCGGAAACACTTCGCTCACGAATTTTCTCACTAGCTTACCAACTCGACCACCGGCTTGACAGCCAACACAGAGTGCATCTGACTTCGGATACCAGCAGTAGTTGGTAGCGTTGTAAAATATCGACCTGGGATCTAACCGGATACCATCTCTGTCTTTTTTACCAGGTGCTCCGACGTACTTGTTGTCACAAATATCGCATTTCAACAGTCCCACCCAATCCCAGTAGGGGAGTGCGAAATTCTTGATTCCGTGCGTCTTCCATGCAATTTCGGCTAGCATACGTTCCCAAATAAGCATTAAATAACGATGCCACGTAGGAAATGTTGGTCCGTCGTGGTTAAAGTCCAAAATACTATATTCTTCACACTTGTGTCTATTGCTATATAAAGTAGTCCTGGAACCGTAACTATTCAAGAAAGTGATGTAATATTGAACACTTGCAGACAAAAATTTCGGATTTTTGAGAGGGTCCGATCTCATGTTCGTAGATTCGTCAAGAATCATATACTTTGAAGGCCATGACCAACTTCGAGCCAAAACATCTTTGAAGATATTCAGTTCGTCCGGCGAGTAAGTTCGGATATCTCGTCGAATCCGCTTCTCTGGTTGATCGCAGTTTGGACCGGTCCAGCCGAACCAACACTGCTCACATGCAACGCCGAAGAAATGGCCGGTACATTGGCAAGCATATTGAATAAATCGAGTGGGCCACTCAACCCGATCATCTACCCACAACACTTTAGGTATGCTCTCTTTTCCAGCTGCAATATGTTGACAGAAACCCCGACCTGAACCACCGCAAGTCATGCCATTGTGAGGATTTTGGGGACAGCATATCTGTCCGTGTCTGGTCACATTTTTCACACATTCAGATGGGATCAAAGCCCGAACGTGAGATAACCAACAAAGAACCAACAAAGTGGCAGGAACAATGGCTCCTGCCACCACATACCGCGAAGTTGACATACTTTATCTGCGGCACTTTTGTGCTCTAATGGGCGTTTGACTAGAGTGCACCCGGTTATACGAGCATGTATTTAGCTGCGCACAGAATCGATCGTGATTGCTCGGTTTTATCGCCTATTGATGATGATGACACAGTTGATTCGATTTAATTCTCTGTACCTAATAGTTCGGCGGTCTGGGTATGATGTTTCTTTGGTTTATGCGGCATGCAGTTGTATCAACTTTCAGTAGATATATAGTGTCGCTGCTTCCTGGTACAAATACAATGAAGCGTGGTATCAATGGTGACAAATCTATTGATTTTAATGGCAGCAGAGATTTTAGAAGGTGCAAATAAAAAATCGTTCAGCTGTAGCACCCTTTCGGTGCCTAACTGCCATGCCACTCGAAGGTTGCACGGCCCAAGCCTAGACAGGGGAAGTCGAGAGGCAGAGGTCGGGTTCGAACCACAAACCTTCCGGTCAGTAAATTCGCGCTCTACCCACTTGGACCATCTCGCAAAGGTTAAATTTGATTCATTCCATTGAACCACTTTAACCTAACAAAGTGCGCTGCTAATCTGTTGGACTCGAACTAAGAGTAGAGAATAGAAGACTCTCCCGCGAATATCTCATTTATCTCAGCTTCACCGTAGCGCTTCCAATGTGCATAAATGCGTCAGCCCAATATCTTCTGGTCGCCATTCTTGTGCCATCAATCACAGAGACTGGCCATACTTGCGTGGGCAGTTACTATGATTCGTAGATTGTGACTTGTGTTGCGTTGGAAGTGTCCAAATCATTTCTGGAAACAAACGGTTGCTCACAGGTAGTCAATTTATATAGCCATAGTTGACTGATGAGTCACAATCGAAACCCACCGGCTGTAACTAATGATCGTTAGATGCATGAACCGCAGGTTACCAGTGGGGCCCTATTAGCTAAAGCTTAAGCTAGTGATCAATGCACGCCTATCTAATGAGCCCCAGACGATGACCGAGTTTTGCGACCGGACCACTTGTCCCATAGTTCCTAACTTGATTTTATCAGTTAATGTTTGAATCAACCGTATAAGAATGTAAATTCGGAATGGCATAATTTGTTTCAACCCATCATTTTGTAGTAGAAATTTCCACGGCCGATTGCGCTCAAACTGAATAGGGGTCATCCTGTACGAGCTAGATATTCGCTCTGAATGGCTGATGGAATTTGAATCTGCTCAACGACTGATCAATGGTGATCATAACTGATGGGCTCAAAGTAGACTCAGGTCAAATAGTAGCTTGGTCACTGAGTAGGCTCCTCATAGTCCACCTCTAAAAATTAAAACTCTCTAGGATCACCTGTTTCATTGCTTGCTACGGACTTCTGAAAACCACTTTCGCCGGAAGGGGGGTTCTGAAGTCAAATAAAGATATTTTAATATTATTGTCCACAGCACTGTGGTTTGAGCAGTCATTCTGCAGTCCTGGAGCGAATAAAATGACTGATGGACGCCAAAATTAAGAAGCTTGATATTCGGGCCGCGTCAGGATTTGAACTTCGGATCTGTGACATATATCGAGAGCATATTCGCACTTACTCCAACGGGGCGGTTGTTCGCCCATTCAAACAAGCTAATCGGGCAAGTTTCTCCGATCTATTCAAGGAATGAATGTTGTCATGAGTGAGGAAGAACAGCTGTGAATAATATAACATATATAATATATATAACATAATAATATACAGACGAGTCTCTCTTCAACACCAGTGTGATTTGCAAATGAACTACTTGACGAATTACGTCCAATTCGGGTTCAAGTAGAGTATGAGGTTGATGGAAACTGACGAGTCCCAAGAAGATCGAAGGAGGTAGTGAGCTATCGAAGGGTTTCCATCAGCCTTACAAGTGGCGCGTTACATTAAGTTGCAATTTACTGTAATGCATGCCACCAATTTTTAAACAAGAAGTATGAAGAAACAATGGAATGGTTAGTAGATGGCCGGAAAAAGATACGTTTCCTATGAGAGGCCTGCTTCTCTAGAATTGAGCTTCCACCGGCTGTTCGTCTAACTTATTAACAACTCACTGGTTGTGTGAAATTTCGACAATATATTTGCTGATCGATAGAGGCGAATTGTGAATTTTTTTGGTTTTGTTCTTGATCTGCTTTGGGTTCGACACCCAAATAAGTCATGCCTCGAAATGGGGAACCGTCTGAGAGCCGATTTCACCGCATTGGCTGAGCCCATGAACTGCGAAAAAATCAAATGCGTGAAATCTGGGATCAAAAATGCGAAGAACACACAAAATTTCAATGATCCCAGATCTATACATTGAGCTGCATAACTGCGTTTTTCGGTCAGATCTCAATTCTCACCGACACGGCTTACAATCCCACTGAAAGCATGAATGTTCAAATGCCCGCAAAAGGTTACGGCATGTTTGACACATGACAGATTGGAGTGTATGACGAGCTGGTTTTCTCAGCAAACAAACAAGGCCTACTTTCTTTCATCACACTAAGTTATGTTATGCATCTAGAAGGAATAGTTAAAAGCTTCCACTTGCCTGGATAACCTTATGATCGACAATGGTGCTCGACAACTTTCATTGCTTGCATTGTGCTATGGACCGTGATTTCAATGTCCAGCAGTTACGCATCTACGATTTCCTTATGTTTAGAACCGAGTATAACAACTGCTTTCAAGTTTTACTGAATCATCCCGTACAAATGCGGGTAAATCCATGGTAGTTGACCTCTAAACTGTACACACTGAATTTCGAATTGAACAAAATACACAAAGACACCCGAATCAAGAGTCCAATTCTACTGATTTATCCAAATTCATATTTTCACCCAAAAGTTCATGCTGGTGGGTCAAAAATTCCGGTTTCATCCACACCGTCGCGTTTATTGAAAAGGTCACGCACGTCGGGATGGCTGGATTGTACGAACTGACCGGGTCATCAGGACATGTACATACAGGTTATCCGGACTGGAATCTGTCAGTATGCTTGATAAAAAGGATGTCTCCCGAGTTTCACTTCACTTATTTACGGAAGCATTCAACCTTACTTCACATGGTTAACATCTGAGTATGGGTTGTAGTGGTTCATGTACACAAGTGGTCCAAAAAGGATTCTCTAGTAGCTTTAGAAGAGCTTTACTATGCGAGATTGTGAATTCATTCTCCTCCCTCTCAATAAGCTACGAAAAGAATATTCTCATATAGGGACCGTTGGTGTATTTGAACTGGCTATTTGCCAATCGCAATTTAGTGATACAATCCCCTATCCCTAACGTCACAGTCTCACATTCTTAGGATTTGGTCAACAGACTGGCTGCGCGGTTGCCGGTGTAACCACTGCACTTTAACCAGTCAGCTCTGGGAAGTTTACAAACTGTGGACCAGTAGATCAAACTGACTGAGGATCTGCACGAGGTAATGCGGGTTCCTTTAATTTCGCGTCCTATAAAAGTATGGAATGGTGCGATGTGATCGGTGTACTCCTCATTCTGACAGTGTTGGAAAAAGGATTCAAAAAGTGACTGCCGAAGGTGGCAAAAGAGAGCACAACTGTTTGGTGTTAAAAGGCTGATCCTTTTATGCAGAAAATGGTCGATGAACTTGTCGAGTGATGCGCAGCCAGACGAATGAGTTAGCTGGATTGGAAATGGCACACTTGCAACGTCGTTGATGACGCCCGTTGCTAGAAATTGAACACGAGAACGAGATTGTTAATACGACTGTAATGATACTAGGATGACGATTCCCTGTCACTGAAGCAACTGTACTCGCCTCCTGAGAATAACAAGTCTCTTTGGAAGAGGGAGCTCAGACGAAAGCAGGTTTTGAGAATTCCTCGGCTAGAAGCAGAGAAACGTAAGATTATTTAGATATGCAAGATCAACTTCAGTCTGGTGTACTCCAGAATAATGGGCCAGATTGTCCGATGACACCGTTATGGGGGAACCCTGGTATCTTTAGCACATTATCTCTAATTATAACCATATATGGGTGGACGCTATTAACAGTGAGGGCGTGCAATTATCCTCAATTTGTGTTCCAATAGTGTTTTTCTGCCGGTCACTTAATGTGGTAAAGCTCCAAGCTTTTCACAATTGGAGGGTCTTTGCTCGGATAAGGGATTCCGCCCCCCTACGCTTGTTCGCCCTTAATCTAATTAAAGGCGAAGATGCATATGTGTTTGCCGATATTCCCCAAAATTTGTCGTGTTCACATTGCGTTCAAGAAGTGCATAAAAGAGCTGGGATGTTTCTGTGAAATGATACCTTTCCACACTCTCGCCTCTTTTTCCGAGTTGAAAATCTCCAAACATAAGATTAAATACCCTTATAGTTTAGGACTTCTGCAGACAAATGGGACATCTGTTCACTTACATTTACGAAGTTTCGGTAGTGATTTGTCTCCTTGAGGCAGTCGCTGGCTGTTCCAAGAACTGTGACTGTCTGCTTGCTTGCTCGCTTGTCCCATCGGATCGCCACAGACTATCCCTCGGTAGTTCCTTCGCACGTAACTTCTGATGAGCATCTTAAGCATGCTCCGCACAACTAAGCCTCGGATGGCTGAACACAAAATCACACCCAAATTTGGTCGGATAAAGAGTTGGTGTATAGGGACCTAGGTGCACCATATCGAACGTCCTCCACCGAGGAAACTTCCGGCAAGCGCGAACGGCATGACGCATTATCATTCAACTACTGTAGAATCCATGTTTTTGTACCATTAAACTGGAATTTCCGTGGAGTGAAGCAAGTCTATTTTGATCGATTTCCGGGAACACAACACGCTATCGATACCCTCGGCATATAAATTAAAGGAAAGCTCTCACATTCACTGGTTATAACGTTCACACATATATTGCCCTATATAAGGAATAAATCTTAGTAGGTTTCGGTCGATATTGCCCTAGTGATGTGCAGGTTCATCCCTATGCCGCTTGCCATGAGGGCGCAAGTTGGTGTGCTTGTATCGTTTGAAAGCAGAACAGTTTGAAATCGGTTTATCCGAACACACTTTCGTTTGAACTTCTTGTTCCCAGTGGAATTCCTGAACTCAGAAAACAGGTGCAATATCTTCAAGCTAAGTAGAGGACCACAAGGATATCTTGGCAGTACTCACTTACTGTATTCTGCAGCCAGTCTCAGACGTAATGTCTGGAACGTTACGGTTGTCATTTTTAATCCAGCTACCCACTTCGTCCACCTTTAGCCCATCCGCACTTTGTTTCCGTCTGGAATAGCATAATCACGATCCTATGGTTTTGCCATTACGCTAAAATATGTCTTTCTGCACCAAGCAACGCCACTGTTTCCCACTTTTGTTAAATGCTTTTCAAACCATTCCTCCTGTATCCTCGCGGGGTAATGCATGTAAGCGTTGCCCCGAGTCAATCCAATAATTTTCTGTCAGACAAGGTGACTTTCAAAAGACTGGAGTCCCTCTTTCATTTCTATGCATTTCTGCCAGTCAGTTTATGGCCTCTAGTTTGTACATTAATTGGAGTGAAGTTTTTGGCTTCTCGGGTCTAGGCTTATAACATCGGATCTGAGTTTGTCTGCGTTTTTTTGTCTGCACTTGTTTGTCTGCGTCCTGAAGGCGCTTTGGGCTCACTCAATTATGTAATGAGCCACCCCACTGTTGTCTCACCAGCAGATTCCGAAAGTCACTTGTTTCTACCGTATTCAATATCCAAAAATTCCAATGATACATCCGGTTTGAAGACAGCGGAACTCAACTCGAGTGCACCCATGGCTGGAGGAGGGCCGTCCCAACCAGTGTTGTGAATTCAAACTAAAACTCCTCCACTGTCTACAACTATCACAAAGGTTAGCTGGACATTTCAAGCGTCCATGGCTCTATTTGACTGGGATTTTTCGATCGGTGGGTCAGTTGATCGACGCAAACTGAACAATTGCCTGATCAACTGCAGGTAGTCGCGGGATTCACAGAAATCAGGTTGACACCACGCTCGTTTGAACAGTCCACCTACCGCAATTTTCCTGGTTGGTCCAGACCAAAAAAGAGGAGCACTGTCTCCGAACTTTTCCCAGTAGATAATCTCTTGGCCATGGCGGTATATGAACCCCAGGCATCTTCCACACCACTCAACTAGCAATGCAATTCGATCATTACATATGAACAGGCGAAAGTTTTCACCCTTGAGCCACTTGGATTGAAAGTCCTGAAAGTCAATTCAAACGATCTACAAAACCATAACCGTCACCGGCTCATCGTCCAACCCTTTGGGCAAGCTATTCACATTGCTCAAGCATGTTTATTTGTTCAGAACTGATATTGTGGCTGATATTGCGGCTAGTGTGACCTAGTGGAGTCACGTTGCTGATCACTAGGGTTAAACCGAAAATGAGCCCTGCGGAACGACAGTGTTTTTTGATATCGAGACTTGTCCAGCTGAGTATTTCAATTGCTGCTTGTTAACAACACTTTTTTTAAGTGGACGAATTCCCGAGTTCACCAGGTACTTCAACTTAGAAATTCGCTTAATATTATTATTTTCAATCTGTTTTGGTACGCAAAACCTTTGATAAAAGCAATGGAATGCTTTTTCCCAACCCGTAAAACTATATACAGACTTTTCACCTCAGCCGAAAACTGCCAAACTTAGTGGCCTGTTTATGAGGTCGTACGACTGACTCATTATATTGGCCACCGAAACATCAAGAGAACTGGGTACTGTTCGCCAAAAATATTTGGCACTGATTTATGCGCCGGATAATCCACACATATCGTTACTATACGAGCTATGGTTCAGTTAGCAGCACTTGGCAAATGTGGACAAGAGGCATGGCAGTGGTGGATATTAATTTTTGATTGCTCGGTTTGTATCCTCGAATATGTCTATCTGGCTGTACGTAGGGGTAAATTCACCTGTTTTTTGCACTGAAAAGCTTCATCAAAAATCTATTTACTGTTCAGTGCGCCCAGACCAGTAACACCATCAGAGCACCAAAAAGGAGCTGTAATCAAATGATGCCAAAGTGGCCGTACGCGTGAAACTCGGTGTCCATGCATACCAATACATCATGTCTATAACCGGCAACAATGCCTGTACCAATAAGCCTGTCACACGCTTGCCTCGCAGCATTGTCTGTTGCAGTTTTGACTGGAAACAGGAAAAGACTGTCTACTTCGTTTCTTCGAAGGGTGGACCAAATTCGAACGCAGGTGTGCAGCGGTGGGGGGTAGCAAATGTTTGTGACTCAACAAAAGCGATATTTAGTAGATGTCATCCAAAATATTTCAGTAAAAAGTATGGGAAAAATCGAAATTGTCAGTCACCTTCGACCGCGCATATTGAACTTGATTCCCACTTTCAGATACTGAAGTCTCGCTAGTAGTTTATAACCAATGCACTTGGTAGTTGGATAGACATGCGGCTCCCTCGAAACTCCGGAAAAGCTAGGGTTTCTGTTTTTCACTACTTGCTTAGATGAGCTTCAATAACGTTGGGCCAAATCCTTGCGAAACTGACGAATTATCCAATTTATTTAAGAGTGACCAAAATGCATAACGACAATATTCATATGTTTGTGCACCTCGAACCGCTAGACGTACGCCATACCTACGTGCATTTCCCAAAAAGAGAAGCAGCAAGCACCCAAAACAGTACAAAAATCAATTGTTCGGAAACTCTCTTGGAGAAGAAAGGAAATTTCTTAGTGAAAGCACGAAACTGATTGGGGAATTGGAAAAACAACACGAATTACGTATATTAAGATCACCAGGGAACGCAACAGCCAAATTAGCGATGATCAGGAATAAGGACAATCGAAAGTGGGACGTTTTATCAAAGTGGCGCTAGCTTATATCAGTTTCTATCCCTCCTAAAGATATCAATAAATGGTCTATTTCTGTATGAAGACATGCTTAGCGTCCCCCGCGAATTTCGAGAGTTTTGCTTTACGTCTAGGGAACATCAGTGGTGGTATCGCGCTCAGGTTGTACGTCAGCTGGCTCGGCCAGAGATCCTCGATGTTAATGATCTCTAACTGAAGAGGAAGTCAAGTCCAGTGTTTACCCTGGTTTGTAAGGACAAAGCGGAGTACATACTTCAAACTCGTGACATGTAGAAAATTTCGTGCTACATAAAACGGACACCAGTACCCAAACATTCTGTGGATATTTTGGTCGTTTATTGTGAATGTCTTTAAGCAAGAGTAGATAATGATCTCCTCATGTTGTTCAATAAGTCCTGGGGATGTATCGACATAACGGTATGTAAAATGAACACAAACCTCATCAATGCCCGATATAGCAGTATGCGGTGTTGAGAACTACTCAGTGGTTCAAGGGGCAAGAACCTTCTTAAACATTAGGCCTCCGTGGGGACCTCGGTCAGCGACAAACGAAACGGACTTTTCGCTATCAACAATAGATTGAATATAATAGTACATGAATCTTCCATTCCAAAAATTTCTATGCACGCGGTCTCAAAATATGAAGAACAACTAGCGCTCAAAGACCACTTTTAGGACACTAAGGATTGACTGCTTTTAAGAACGCAAAACAGCCCTTTTTTGTACATCACTGAAGATGAAATTCGGTTGTATTCTGAAAATGCTATACTTCACCTGCATGTTTTGCACGCCGCAATTATCACCCTGCATCGTTTTGAAAGTGTCCTCTTTGTGTTGATTAACGAACAATTGCGACACGGGATTTATCAGTACGGGCTAGATTGCCTTGAACACCACTGGGGTTAGCGCATCTGGTTCAGACAGCTTGCTAGTGACAAAATTCTGGAATAGGCACTAAACGTCGGTAGCTTAGCAATTTGTCATACATGTCCCTTGGTTAGTTTCTTGGCGTATTGTGTAAATGATCACAAAGTGCTGTACAAACAAGTCCGCACGACGCTGGTCATCATTGACTACCGAACCATCTAGTTGGGCAAACCCCAGTGACTGTCCCTTATCTCTCCTCCTCCTCCGATTTATGCAGGTGTATAAGCATTTCGCAGCACTCTCCGCTGATTGAACTAGGCGTTCTTGATGTGCTCGTCTCTCAGTCAGCATTATGTTTCTGCACTCAATGAGTATTTCTTGGCATTTGTTGTAGAGCATCAGGAATCCCATGTGCCGTTAGCGTCGCCATGTCTTCACAGTTTTCCTTATGAGTCTGACCGGCTCTGGTGACATCTATTGCGGTCGACATGGTGTATGCGCTGGGATTCTGTGAAGGTGTTGTTGAATCAGGGTTGTCGGGTTTCTAACTAGATATCCTCTGAAATGTGTGATCTCTCGGCTTTCCAATTCATTCCCTTTACACTTTCTGGCATGACCTTACAGTCAGCTTTCCAGCTAATTGGAAATGCGTTTTTGGGCATGTATTGTACGCATTGGCCGATTCGGGTTCCACCAGCTGCCACCGGTTGCGCTGAGGTGACAAGCACCAGGTCCAGTATTCACAGATGATCGTTGCCTCGAGCAGCATATCAGTGGCTCGACCACATGTTGCAGTAGTGCTTCCTCAACCACCTAGCCTAGAAACAGGACTGCTGGAGACGTTGGTGAACCCTGTTAAACAAAGGATGACCAGTAGAAATCAGCCGGATTCACCGACTGTCTTGGTCCACTAAGTTCATCCACCTCGGGCCTCTCTTACAGGTGTTTCTTCAATTGAGATTTCGTCCTTCAAGTGAACCCAGTCTGTGCAGAAAGCCAAGAAGCACTGTAAGGCTGTTTTATCCTTATTGGGATTCATTAGTGGTACGCATCTCACAAAAATCAAGGGACCTACTGACCCCCGGCCTTCCTGACCGTTCGGCCACAAGCGGGTGATCAGCAATGGGAATAACTCGCACTTAGACGGGATCTAGCATCACTAATCCTTCAATCACGTGCTTTGTGGTGCGCAGGACAAGCACCTTACTAGACTCACGTGAAATTAAACTTACAGCCATCTCTTACTGGATCCAGTGTCACTCCTTACCAAGTTATCAGTAAAACTACACAAGATGACAAAAAACAGGATGTTCAGTCGGGTAGTCGGTGGTGGAGTTCGTCACTATTTCATCTCCTTACTGTATACGTGAATGCCTATGGGACCAATAAGCGGATAAAACAGATTACAGTCGTTTGCAGTGTGTTCCCCATAAAGTACTTTCGAGATTTTAATGGACAGGTGCCTAGTCGTATGAGTCGTCGGTCTGCTCTGAATGAAAAGCTGACCATGGTATGTCTTATTTCGAGCTCAGGACTGAACTCATTTGGATATTCAGACCCAACGGAAGCCTAAAGGAATCAGACAGGAAGTCTCTCCTAATGGACCGGATCTGTAAAAATCCAACTGTTGTTGAGTCGTTTTATTTAATTTTATAACCAAGCACAAGGATTGGCTCCAATCCACGGAGAAGTGAACAGATGAATTATATCGAGAAATACACTAATTTGCAAATCAATTTGGTTTTGCGAGAGACTCACCTGGAACCCAGCTGAATCTCCCGCTTTTGATGTTTCCAGGCAACTGAATGTGCTGCAGCAGGTCACCTCATGTTCCAGTTGCTACGATATTCGAGATATCGCGATACGTGTACATACGTAATGTACTACTCATAAGGTTGCTGAAAATTCGTCGACAGCCCACGACCGGTTTCGCCCTTCTTGGGGCTCATCAGGTAGGCGCAGTCCCCGAGTTTCTGTCAACCTTATGTTCTACTTGTATCGCGATATCTCGAATATCGTAGCAACTGGAACATGAAGCGGCCTGGTGCAGCACATTCATTTGCCTGGATACATCAAAAACGGGAGATTCAGCTGGGTTCCAGGTGAGTCTCGCGCAAAACCAAATTGATTGCAAATTAGTGTATTTCTCAAAAACAGTCCAATTTGGGTTCAAGTAGAACATAAGGTTGACGGAAACTCGGGGACTGCGCCTACCTGATGAGCCCGAAGCAGAAAAGTGAAACCGGTCGTGAACTGTCGACAAGTTTTCAGCAACCTTATGACTAGTGCATTACGTATAGATGAATTATATGTTTGTCTGCATCACACATTGAAAAGTACTTCCGGATTTCCTTCCACTTCCGGATTTCCAACTAGTTTTGTCTTTTTTTATCAGCATTCCATATTTCACCTTGAGCACCACCACCAACATCCGGTCGCTGGTCAGATGGTGATCCTCTGGTGTTCCCACCGTGCCGGTCAGGAGCATGGTCTTGACCGTTCGGCAACACTTGGTGATTCTTTCGTAAATTCAACCTTATATGGAATAATATTCCAACGAGGGATTCTGTTGCATCTAACTGCAATCCCGCTCCAAAGCCTTAGTTTCGCCTTAGTTTTACCGACATAACAGCTTTATTGCGAACGAGCAAGGGCAAACGTGACAAGGGGCCTCACGCTATTTAATAGGGACGTTTGACATTGATCCTGACTGTCTGATCGGCGTTTGGGAAACACCCATCATCATCGACCGTCGGTCGTGCTTGTGTGAACTGCCTGAACACCCGTAGGCCGTTGCTGAATTGATTGATGGATTGACTGGCCTGAATGTTTGCCAGCTTTTCTAGTGAGATTTTTGGTGGGGTTTGAGGGTCTTAGTAGGTTTCGGGCATTCTGGGTATATTTTCAGGAAGATGACCTTCCTGACAGATTCCGTTTACCTGTGGTCAAGATAACGTGACTGCATTGACAAGCACAAGAAGAAATGATTCATTCCCTCGTCACTGGCAAAAATCTATGCAGTATTACACGATTATCGCGGAGCATATCATCACGCAGCCCCTAAGGCCCGATTATTCGGAATCCAATCGAACGAGTACCAATTCAGGTTAGAACTTATCGGCACGTCTATCAGACTAAACGTGGCATTAGCTTGCACTCACAACAAAATCAGTGCATGAGTAATCGATCAGCGTGAACTGTGTAGCATTCACACGTAATGCACCTTTTAATCTATGGTTGATTAATGAAAACCAACGGGCGAATCTGGAAGCCGGTCAACGGAACCATCGCAGGAGTTCACATTCAGGATGAGTAAAATTGACGAACTCACTACCGTTTGTTGTCTAGTGTTGCTCGGTATTGTGACCCTAAAAACGAATCACGTGACGGCGCTGATACCAGAGCAATGTGCACATAATGTGAGCCGGCCTTTTTCAACCTGCTGTCCCACCGATCCATTCAATCACCTGGTCTGTGGAGGTCCAGAACGTGGATCTTGTCAGCAACTCACTATCCACAGAGAGTATGTACCAAGGGTGTTCCTAATGGATGATCGACTGTTTTGGCCAGCACGGTTCTTCGACCACGTGTGCCATTGCAAGGATAAATTCTACGGTGTAGCCTGTGAGCAATGCTGGTTTGGCTGGACTGGACCGCACTGCGACCAGAAGGAAATCAGAATACGTCGTAACATTCGATCTCTGTCCGAAGATGAACTCGAACTATTCAAAGATGTCATGTATCGTAGTCAGACTTGGCCATCTGGCTTTTGGGTACTGGACGAATCAACGAACAACCGATCTGATCCGTTATTCAAGCCGCGATTAAAACCAGCCAGTGTGCAATATTGGGCAGCATTCATACATCGATATGGAGCACGGCCCACTTTGTACGAGACAGAAGAAGAGTGCTCACGTTTTGGGATTTTGAATTTTAGTCATGATGGTGTGACGTTCCCAACGTGGCACCGATACTTTCAGCTGATATGGGAACGAATGTTGAGCAATATTGCACTTGAGGTTCATGGTATACACGATTTTGCAGTGCCCTATTGGGATATGATTGGGCTTGAAAAATGTGATATCTGTACTGATGACTACGTTGGAGGACCCGGACACATTGACCGGTATGGTGTTCATCTGTCCCCGAACTCAGCGTTTACCGGGTTTCAGGAATATTGCTTGGAGCCTGAGGGAGATGAGGTGTGTTTTGGTTGTCAGGGTACAAAACCCAATACAACAATCACGAGACAATTCTTGACCAATGCGTTTCCGAACCAAGAGGATCTCTACTTCACATTGAACTTGCAGGAGTAAGTATAACTCTTATGCAGTGTGTGCAGCATAAATCATAGTTGTTCAGTAGTACAGTACGTGGTTGTGGCAGTTGCATCCTACAGGTTTAGGTCCCATATATGCAGAGTTTCCTGTTCTCGTATGTACTCAGCTACCGCAAGTAAGGTTGCATTTAGTCATGCTGAACAAATGAAATTCCGTGTAAAGGTGGACGAACAGACCTCAATGGATTGGAAGCGCTCCGTTATTCCACACATATCAGACCTCCTCTCAGCATAGAGCACTAGAGCTTGAAATGTCTATTCCACAGCCCGGATGGTTAGTAAAATCTTGCAATTGAGTGTGCACACCTCGGGAAGTGTCACCAAACAAACTCATCAAATCTAAAGAAGTGCACAACTAAGTACTTCATTGAGAAATGAAAATAGCCATTATGCCTTCGTTTCAGAAGGGCCTGATAGACAGTCGATAGATTAGTTTCCGACTCATCCACGAGAAAATTGCTGGAGTTAAAACTCAATGGGGTTTCACCTAGTCAATAGCACAATTTTCAGCAAAAAGGCTGCCTGGTTATTCAGTTGTGAAGATCGTGAAAAATTGGTCGATTCCTTGCGACCGAATAGCGCGGAACTCACAGTAGGCTGCTAGTAAACATCGATGCCATAATAGGTGTCGCATGAATGAAAATTCATTCTTTCCTTGTTGCAGCAAAGCTTGGAAAGCAGTCAGTGTTTTTACGGCACGCGAACGACCGAACGTCTGTGGAGGCTCGACAAGCAAACTTAGTCGCTATGGTAACTAGCGCCTCTCAGGCTCAAGACACAGCGACGGCATACATGGTACAGTCGTGCCCACTCATGCCTCGGTGTCTGAGCTAGCGAATCAAATGTGAAGCTGTCTCGATTCTCGCTTAGTAAAAAGTAGAAACTGCCTTGCGTCCTTGATGCGGCTAAACCGTCAACCCCACCTTCGTGACTATTCCTATTAGTCGTTGTTACAGGGGCACTTTTTAGATCAGACCTCTCATCGGGGTTACGAAGGTTAGAAACACAAGGTACTAACCGAGCGGAGGGATGGGGAGTTTTCATGACGCGCACACGAGACCAAAAAATCGACCAGAGCGCATGACTTTAATGTGGGCAAACAAGTGTGCTAAAGAAGCACTATTTTGTTTACAGTTCAAAACATTTGATCTGTGGCAGTCGTACTGATAGAAGGTGTGTCACGGGATACTAACACCTCTTCCATTGAAGAAATACGGCAACCCCATAGGGGGTCGCTTATCGCGGTCCCAAGAGATTTTCCATTAGATTGATGGGCGAAATTTCGACTGCCCAAAGAGCCCGGAAAAGGGGAAAATGCGAACCTAGTGTTCCATTTTTTCAGAAATCGGAGGATGGAAACACTCTTTGCACTCGGCAACTTAAGCTATGGCAAGCTTAGCTCTACAATTAACTCCGGTCCACATTTTTGCGACCACGTAATGAGCCTAGCGAATAGGCTTTCCGTAAAAGATTTGACACGTGGCTTGCACGCAATACAGCAAAACATAAGGCTAAACGGCGATTGTCTAGTTCGTGAATCAACGCTAAAAAAAATTTCAAAGTAATGTGTACTCATTAGCTCGATTAAAGCCCAAGTGTAAGGGTGATGATTATGGCAGCTGAATTTCCCAAGTCCTCACAAGCTTACTTTAAGAGAAATGAAAGTTTGCTTTCGGTCCAAAGCGAAATGAAAATCGTCTAGCTTCGTAGACGAGACGTTATGGAACCCAGCTTGACTAACAAAAGACCACCAAAAGTTAACAGCTTACGGTGAAAAATGATAAAGCCGCCGGTTTTTACACGGTTTCCCTGAAGGCACATTTGCAGACCGTGCGGACCTCCGTTTACACACATTTCAATCGCACTGGTAAGCGCAGCAGGTGGAGTATTCTAGGCTCAAACCAAACGCCTCATAAAGCCACACTGGTTTAGCCTGCTCTACAGAAGTTCAGTACACGCAAACCATATTTGTTCACGTGACGGGAGTCTAGGTTCCTAATAAACGCCTGTGTTCATTTATATTCGTAATGCACTACTCATAAGGTTGCTGAAAATTCGTCGACAGCCCACGACCGGTTTCACCCTTCTTGGGGCTCATCAGGTAGGCGCAGTTCCCGAGTTTCCGTCAACCTTATGTTCTACTTGAAACCAAATTGCACGGAATTAGTGAAATACACTCACAAACGAGAGATTCAGCTGGATTCCAGGTGAGTCTCTCGAAAAACCAAATTTGTTTGCAAATGAGTGTATTTCGCTAATCCTATGTTCACTGTTTACTGTACGAGAATTTCGAACGACAGGATAATATATAATTCGAACATAGGATATTTCTTATTAAATAGAGTGTTTGGCTTAAATTTAGTTCCTCTTTCGCATAAAACTGTGGATCTGGCCCATCTCCTCGACCAGGGCCTGTCACCAGGAAAGACCAGTCTGATCAGACCTCATAGTTCTTTCCTTTCGGAAGGACGGGCCAGTTCACAAGTAAGAATGTGCTACCAGGCGCTCTCGTTTGCAAAGGGTGAGAAAGATCTTTGATGATTGTCCTCAGAAGATTCGTACCGGCACTCGTATGTCGTTCAAGTTAGATACAACCGAATACGCCATTCAATTTTGAGCAATCTGCTGAAAATGCGTCGTGCTATGATTGCATAATGCAACGGGAACCATGAATCTGAGGGAGAATGACTATGACAAGACAGTAAAGATTATAAAGTGAACAGAGCTCACGCATTCAACCTGAAATAATGAGTAATCGTTGGACGAATCCATGGAGGTTGAAATCATGATCTGATATTTAAACAGTTTCTAGCAAAAATCCGAGTTAGCTGACCGCAAAAAAGACCTTTGGTCCAGAAAATTTTGTGCTGGCCTAGTAGACTATCTAGAAATGTCTCACTGCGCTTATGACGGCTGTGAGTGGGGGTGTACCTCTCAGTAAAATGTTTCTTGACTTTCTTGGTTAATGCAGCCCGAATGTGTACGATTCTGGACGAAAGCCAGTCAAAAAAGTTGAACAAAATTCATGGATGCAAATGGAACAACCGGAAGAAGTAGATATTAGAAAAGATGGTAGTGCGTTGTTCTAATACTGTTTGAAGCGCCATGTTCCATGATGGATTAGTTAAGTAGACTTTTAGAATAAAGTTCTTCTGAAAAGTCCGAAAACACCAAGCTATGACCCCCTGTAGCAACTTCGTTGACTAGTTTCACAGTTTATGGGTTTTGTGAACTCGAAAATCGTTCCAACTGAATAGATATAATCTTCCTTAGAGAAAAATGCAACCTCGCGTTGATCAGACAGATTAGCCATGTTATATGGACACCTTTGTCCATTGACACCTGAATGATTCTATACTAACGTTCTCCATAATAAACTGTCTTTCTCACAATCTGGTGCACCAAAAACACTGTCCACAGCCTACACAACACCGAGTCCTGTTGTGTTTGCTTGGCCGGAGCGGCAAGTATACAGCATACTCTGCTAAACTGAAATTCAAAAGCGAACAAATTAAGGGCGTGTGTGTGTGTCTAACTCTCTAGCGTTATTTATGCCTTTTTACAGAGCACAACCGTAACTCTGAACATGGGTGTACGACACAACAAGAATAAATAGACCAGGTGGAGACAAGGTGTCTGTTTCACTGTCAAACATTAGTGCTGAGTACTTTTCGTTGGAAGGAACTGTCTTACTTCAGTCAAACACTGTCAAACATTAGTGCTGAGTACTTTTCATTGGAAGGAACTGTTTTACTTCAGTCAAAACTTTTAGTACCATTTGCTAGTCTTAATCTTGCGAAATATTAGTTAACGGGGTTTGTGTTTTTGACACCGGGCTTGGAAATCCAACTGCAAACGGTGGCGGATAAACAAACAAACAGAATGCTACCCCGCTCAATGTATTTGAGTGGAGTGTTCTGCATCAGTCAGCGGGACCCGTGAAACTGTGCGAAGCGATGTTAGTGCATGAGTTAGAAGCTTACTGATTCCGCGGCCAAACCCGTTCTAGAACAATGAAAGAAGTGAGAACGTTATGCTATGTCTGTTTGAAGGTTGCAGATTCAGGACTTCATCGCAAGTTTTATCCAAAAAATTTCCTGCGTTTCGGTAACCAACACTCACCTAACAAACTAGTCCACAAATCAAACATTATTAATTATTTTGAGCCGGCTTGTTTTCCTCATACCTGATTGCTATATTTGCATCTGTCCTTTTGGACACCAAACTACCACCGACAGTTACCTGAAGCTTTTTTTTCTCCAGAAGGACGATATTATCACCTTAACCCTACCAATATCGGCTCAACTCATTTGCAATCCAGCAGACTGATCATGCGAATGTGTGCGTGTATTGCAGTACTCGGTTGGTCCTTTCAGGAGGGCTTGCGGAGCTGATCGTGTGGCTGAGTTTCAGCTGACCATCTGCATATCGTAGCCGCCAACGACATTAACTGGGGCACAAGAGGTAAATAGTCAATTGAACCTAATAATTTGACCAGAACCGATGAAACATTCCATCTAATAGTGTGCACTGGTATTGAAGAGGGACCAGATAACACTTCAGAAGTCAACCGACAGCAAAATCCTTTCCACATAGGTTCCGGTGTAGTGACACAATGAACATAGGGTGACAAGCTGGTCCTTAGCCCATGCAGTAATTCAGGCGTGCCGACAGCGCTGGTTTCTTGCCTCACAGTACACTTCGTAACCTCCATGCGCTCACCCGGGTGCTGACACAAATCCGAACCTCAAACGCCGCACTTTACGCGCGTCCACGAGATCCGAGCTTTCAGCCCGGTCATCCAATCCTTACCTTACTTTGCTTCATGGCCTTGCTCACGTATGCACCTGCGTACGACGCACCGTGGCGTCGTTGGGTCTAATAATGAATTTGTGGGCCTGCTCTAAAAGATACGCGTTACGCTAGCTGAGTTGAGAGCTGCAGCCGATCAAATGGACGTCAGTGGTCATAGTACGCCTCACTCACCTACTCGAATCAAATTGGTAGGTTTCTCAGAGGAAATACCCTGACCTAGGCTGTCCATCGGCTGGATTCCCATGGACGCTGAATGCTGTTCACAGTTCGTCTCAAGCTACTGTGACCCACAGTAGCTGGTTAGAAGATAAAACGGGAAATCTACTGATCAATATTGTGATGACTTATTCTGGTATGGCGAAATGTACTCATTTACAAATAAGATCAATGTTAACGAGACTCGACTGAACCTCTCGTTCACGGTATTCTCCCATTGAATGTGTTACAAGAAGATCGTCTCATGTTTCAGTTGGTACGACATTCGTGTTGTAGCAGTATGTATTCTTAGCATAAAACACTATTTACAAGGTTGCTGGAAACTTCGACAGCTCATCACACGTCTTACTTTTCATGGGTCTTATCAGGTTGGGCAGTCTCCGAATTCCCATCAGCCCCACGTCTCTCATTAAGAACAACGCAGTTTGCAAATGGACGTATTCCGTCAACTGCGTACAATTTGGTGTTCAAGGAGAACACTAGGTTATTGGAAACTAGAGGAATACGCCTACCTGATGAGCTCCCAGGATGGCGAAACCTGTAGTAGACTGTCGAAGAATCTTCAGTAGCCTTATGAATGATGTCGTCGGTCGAGACGATAGTGCCCTCTGTTTCAGCGCCGAAGATATCTGTCCACTGAGGCATAGTTTGTGGAACACTTACCAGAGTCCTTCTCAAGTAAGAAAGAGGAATGTACAATGAGGTGAAAAACGTTTTCGGAAAAAAATTGGTAACAATCGGTAGATTTATTTCTGGGCAACGTTTCGCTTTTGACAAGACTCTACGGACTGCCGAAAATCTACAAGGCAGATGCCCCGATAAGGCCAATAGTGGATGGTATAGGCTCGCAACCATATGAGCTAGCCAGATTCTCAGTTAGTGTACTAAAACCACTCACAGGGAAATCAAGCACCTTCATTAGGAATTTATACGACTTTGCCAACAAGGTCACAGGGCTTCTGTTGGAGATGGACGAAGTCCTCATTAGTTCTGACGCGGTCTCAGTGTACACAAACATTCCTAGGGCAGATGCTCTGGAGGTAACTAAGAGGTTGCTATTGGCAGACACGACACTTGAGGAACGGACACGGCTCTCGGTGGATGAAATAGTTCAGGGCGTTAGAGTGTGTTTGAATTTCGATCAATTTGTTTTTGACACAACCGTTTGCTCACAATGGGATCTCCAATATCCCCAGATTATGCCACTATTTATGTGGACGACTTTGAACAAATGGCCTTGGCCGGATATCATTGTCCACCGAAAGTTTTTGGCGTTATGTTGACGATATCTTTGTTGTAATCAAACGAGATAACGTGAATAGCTTCCACGACTATATCATTAGTTAAAATCCACACATCAAATTTAGCATGGAGATAGAGTCCACCTCGGGCACATTACTCTTCCTGAACTGTATAACATATAAGAATGGTGGGAAATTAAAAACTACTATCTACCAGCAACCAACAGACACAGAAACCGTCTTAAATTCCCATCAGCACATCCAAATTCTGTGTACGCCAGTATTGTCTCATCAATGTTTTGTCAAGTCAGAACGCTGTGAACAGAAGAGATCGACCGAAGGGCAGCTCAAATTGGGATTGCCAACAGACTTCAAGAAATAGGGTACCCAGTGAGGTTGATTTGGCGTAAACTAAGAAGAATATTGGCTGCGGTATCTGGCCCCATTATTGAATGGACTGGCACAGCAGTCATTCTATATGAAGCAGGAACATCAGAGGTTCTTCGAAGACTGCTTAAATTAGCCAACATTCAAGTAGCTTTTCATAAGGGAAAAACGCTACGCTCAGTATTGGCGCAATTGAAAGATCCTCTCCCGGTTTAGGGGCTTTGTGTATAAAATTAATAGCAACGATTGCACTAAGGTTTACATAGGACAAACTGCCAGGGAATGGCACACCAGAATTGGTGAGCACAAAAGGAGGATGAGGAAGAACACCAAACGCTATTCAAAGACTCAGCGATGGCGATACACGTCTTAGACACGGGACATAGAATAGATCTGGAGAATTGGGAAGTTTTAAGACGGGGGCTGTGATACACACCACAGTGGCTGATAGCCGAGGAGGTGGAAATCATCAAGCATCACAGCGTGAACAAAATCGAGAGTGTGGAACTGGCGGGAGTATGGAAAACAGTCTTAATTAAGCCGAGTTGACATGTGACTGTGCGGTTGTCAATGCACGTAAAATCATTAGCAAAACAGGGGGTGGAAATCCCAACCCGACCAAAGATTACAGAATCCCTCTTTCTTAGACAGCCATTGTAGCACTAGCTCACCCGCACAGACGGACAAAAAGTGCAAACGACGTTGAGGATCACGTGAACCAAAGCGGAAGAACTAGACCCCAGGCTGGACCCAAATTTATGTAGCCCTATTACTTGGTCACCCATCCTAACACACCCAACAGAGATTTAGGATCTTTTCCAGATAAGCCCCGCCAAAAATTAACCCCCGCCACTCAAAAAAGATTGGAAAAAAGATTATGTGAAATTTGTACTTTTAGTTTTTATTGAAGAGGGTGAAATTGAAACATGTTATTAATAATTTGCATGAAAAAGTCCGTTTTTCGCCACCAGGCACAAACTTCGCGCTTCCAGTCAACAGCGGTCGTGTGGCTAATAGATAATTCCTCTGGGCAGAATTTAATTTTTGCGAAATTTTTGAACCAGCAATAAATGACTAGAATTACTGTCCTAAACTCCATCCTAGACCGCTCCAGCCAAGTTCCCTTTCGAAGACCGATTTCTGGCCGACACTGTCGGACATTACACCTCCACCTGTCAGAAACAGTTGAAAGTGTCATTTGGTGGCCATTGTTGCATAAACGTTGCTGATGGATCACTCCGTGGCTTTGCAAGAAACGTATTGTCGTCTCCTTCTCATGAACGAGAGTTGAAAGCGTCAGAAAGTTCATTTAAGGTTTTACTTCCGAACGGAGAAAGTTTTTGCACAAAATGAGCTTAGATGCGGATAAGGAATTGTTTTCATCGAAAATAGGTCAAGGTTGTGTGCGTACATTAAATTGGAGCTGGCAAAACGCGGCGGGGCTTAACTTTTCGCACATGCACCTTTTGCATTAGTGGCGGGGCTTATCTGGAAAAGATCCGAAATTTAGCTTGAATTAGCTGACTGGCTCTCCTTCCGCCTTAAATCTCGACCAATCTCGTAACCCCGTCACTTTGCCTGATGAATGCTTCGTGTCAAAAGCGAAACGTTGCCCAGCAATAAATCTACCGATTGTTACGACACTTTTCCGAAAAAGAGGAATGTATCTCATTTGACAATGACTACTCTTTAATCATTCTTTTGCCACCCGTTTTTTTAAAGCACATTTGTCGCTTTTGTGCTCTTGTCACTGTTATATGGGCATTTCTCCTTCTGAAGTGGCGCGCTAATTTTGACGGGTGCGCATTAAAGAGTGAACTTACTGGACACATGTTTCGGTCCTATTTACTGTAGTAACCTGTTATTACTCAACTCGAGCAGCTTTGTTTGAACCGGCTCGATATCTAGCAAGTTGTGGCGAATCAAATTTGGTGTGGTTGTTTGCATGCACCAATCAGCGCTGGTTGTTCCTGTGCAATACTGGCTCACTAAAGTCCCTCAAATCAGGGCTGCCTTCTCATGAAGGCCAGGGAATTTTATCATAGGCTATTGGGTAAAGGGACGAGAGTAATTAAAACCTGACACCTGAAAAAATAACAAATATTCTATCTGCAATGGTACGTTCAACAGAACTTTTCTACACATGTCTTGGTTTATTTTTGCCAAAATCGTTAAATGTGACAGTGCATTCAACGAACAAATTTTGTTGGTTAGAAATGAAGTCTTGACGAGAAAAAAGGCTTGGAAGCAGACAACTTACCGTTATTAATCAGATCGGTTTTTAGCTTTATTGAAGTCCGAAAAATACATGTAGTTGTTTCTTTACACATCAGTATCGACCATCTAAATCTGTAGGCTAGCGTGAATGGTGCTCATGTATTTACAGAGCTATTTCTTCTCACGATTGTTTGGCACCCCAAATTCGAAATGTGGATAAAAAAAACCGACGTTCTTATTAACGATTGATTTCTTTTCACCTAACTTATTAACAGCACTCATCTAAGTAAACAGTACTTATCCATTGTCTAATTGCTCTGTATCGCAATGTTCTTTGAAATAGGGCCGTAGATCGGTTCACACAAATCTGAAGCACATTATGTAACATAGCGTTTATTACAGTGAAATTAGCACGGACCTTTTTGAAGCGCTTTTAAAGCAGTTCATCTGTGGTGTATGGACGATGCCCGTTCACCTAGCTATAAAATGAAACAATAGCTTGAATAACCATTTGGTCTAGACAAAGTATTTCGAGGTAAGAGAGCCCATGAACTACGAATGGCTAATGAACTATATCGATCGGTGTTGTTTGCGTACAACCTGCTCATCGATAGGGAACAACTAGCCAGTCTTTTGAGGTCTCCTGATTTTTTTAGTCGTAGTCCATGCTAATGCTGTTTACTACGAGGATAATGCGAAAAGAGCATTACTACCAGATCCTCCCATATTGGCAACCTCAACCAAAGAACCGCTCAGGGATGATAACTTCAACCACTGGTTTTGAAATTCCAGGCTTGAAAGAGATGGGAACTCTTAGAGAAAGGATGAATCTAAGAGGAGTATGGCCTATTCAGTAATAAACACTGTTGCTGAACCAAGTTCTTCCCAAATGTGATCCTTCTGATGAAAGAATAAACGTTGGTTTTCGTAGGTTCCTACACGAAATGCCCTGCTCATTCGGCTGTTTTATCCAGGTGCATCGTTACCCACCAAAAGGACATACCTTAGCGATTCGACGCTATGTACTTCACCACAGGTTATATTGCATGTAACAGGAACACTCTTATGCACTGTAGATATCTTGAGTAGGATTACATATAGCTGGGTCCATGGCGGTTGACGAATTGCCACAATATATACAGATGTCACTACAGAAGAATAATCCTCAACATGACTATCTGACACTGTTTTTGTGCGTGTACACCAGTACGGGATCGAACTACTTATTGAAATCGTGGAATGTTCCTACCAAACACAGACCATATTGAGTGTACTGTTAATAATACCTCTGTAGGTCGCACCGATCCTGCAAAATAGTGGTCATCGAGCTACTTGCAGCTCCAATCAACAAGTTCTTACTTGGACTGGTCAATTGCTGTAATAATTTCATACCTAACATGCGTGAATTTTGTGCACCTTTAAAGAGGCATGACAGAACAACAAACGCAGTTGGTATTCGTGACCAGCCTGTTCGTTGGTATTTGTGCTCATCAAAGAGATTCCAACTGCTCATTTTCCGCTGATCCACTACAACCCATATATTATTGTCCTGTTAAAGCGGACGTCTTAACCGAGGTATAGGTGTTGTTCTCCTTCACAAATCTGCCAACTTCAAACAAAAATCATCTGTGATGTGTCTCGTGCCCTCAATGTGACGGAAGATATTGCCAAGTAGGAAAATGGGATCTGGCTCTTGTTTGTGTAGTAAAAAAATCGTCAGTTCATATTACTGGCTACAGAACACTGTTATCACCTATCGGCCCCAAGAGTGGCGTGCCTATTTATATCACTTACCGGTTGTAACATTGCGCGTCAAAGTTAGCAATTATGACTTCTCTATAAAGTTTGATCACGTTGATGCTCTGTTACATCTCATCTCCAATAAAGACAATGAATTGAATACTGCAAGACTCGATCTCAGCATCAGACAACATGGATTTTGACGTGTAGCATGCGCTGGGTGATTCTGTCCGAAATTTGCCGGTTACTTTTCATAAAGTTCAGGACTTCACTAAGTTGGACCGTGTACCATAATGTATGATATCTATTGTCTGTTCTGTATAAACGGGGGCTGTTACTGATGCATACCGACCTTTTTGTCCGAGGAGAGATACGCCTACAATGGTAAACGGATGTCTCACGCTCAGACATTGCGTGGTTATTCCACGAACCCTGCGAGCCGTAGTATTACATAATCTGCATGGATTGTCACATACAAAGGAGATCGCTAGAAGATGTGCTCACTGGCCAGACGTTGATCGAGACACTAAAAGCATGGTTGCTATAACTGTATCGTAACTACGAAAGCTCCAACTGTTTTGGAACTCTGTCTTTGGCCAGAAGCAAGTGGCTTCTGGACATACATTCACATTGATGTCACAAACCACTTTAAAAGGCGGTATTATTTGTTCACTGTTGATGCATCCTCCACATGGCTGGAAATCATTCCCGTGACTTCTACAACCTTATCAATCACCATCGGTGACCTCATTAACCTATTTGACGGCTCGAATTTCCTCAGTTAAGATACCGTAATTCCATAAACATGAAGCGCTCTTGCACACCTGTCTAAAAGCCACAGTCCAATGGATAAGCAGTGATTTGTTGACACTTTTAAAAAAACTCTGTTGAAACTGCAAGATGAAGGAAATGTTACGCAGATGTTTGATTTCTTTATATGAAATTATAGATACGCATCTAACAATATTGAACCTCATATCAAGCTGAGCCGTTTCTGAGCAGAAGGAACACATCATGATGCAATGTTGACACACGTAAAGCACCATGCAAAGCCAGGCAAAACATTCGTCCAGTAAACACGCTCCAGTGAACACCGAATTTTCAAGTCAGGAGATTCGAACTACATTATTAGGTCCATTGGACACAAAAAGCAGCGGCTCCCAAGAACCGTTATCGGGCGATTTGGAACAGACTCTGAATTGCACACACATTATGCCAGCGGTGCTCGTCACCTGCCTTTTGATGTGTTACTCGATAAGCTCACATTATGAATTTTGGATTCTGCACCTGCAGAAGGGGAATCCACCTTGGACTGTCATGACCCTACCGAAAGCAGACACTCAAGGCACACACGGCCACCGATCCAACAATCGAATGCCATAACTGAATTCAAGTCACATGCGTACTAATCTTTTCTTGACGGAGGAAGAAAACGGGGTAGGGACAAACACCGGTCACCGACACGTGCCCTCCAGACTTTGTATCATTGATTGTCTTGTCCTCACCGTCAGCGTCAGTCAACTAACCACAGTTCGTGGCCACTTTGCAATGTACACAAGTTCCGATGGGATATGTCCAAAAAGCTCACCGAAATTCACACACAGGTCAACCATCTGATGTATATTCCCACAAAAAACGAACTAGGGTTCTGGGCCCTCAACTAAAAGTGAGCTAGTCCCGCGATTGGTGCGCGTAAGAATTTACATGGCCGATTATACCGCAGATAAAGTGAACAGCATTCAGGACGGGAGTAGGGGATAAGAGGATAAATTGCACGCAGTCACATGGGGTGGTGTACAGATTATGGCCATAGAGGTTAGGTGAACCGGTTTGACCGAAACAGACGATTTAAAGTGCACCGCACGATGACCCAGCGACGGGTGTGGACACTGGAACACAGCGAAACCTATCCAGGCTGGCCGACCGACAGTCGAGTTACCAACGCCCTTCAACAGGCTTCAAGCCCAGTCAGGGTGCGGCGGTTGTCAGCCGGCTGTCACCATAGCAATGGAAGGACGGAGGTGTTCCTTTAACATTGCAGACGACCCCGGGCGCATCAGTCAAGCCCTTGTGACGACTGCAGATCCAGGATAAACTGTCAGTCGCACGGTGACGTGCTCAAGCAACAAATTTCAACGGTCAAGGAAACCAGGATACAAAGATCTATTCTCACCAGAAAATTTTAGACTCATCGAGTGCGGTCTGCATACATATATTGGTGTGATAATTTCATCTGAATTGACACGGCATAAAGAAATGACACGGTCCCTCTCGAAATTACAAGACTGCGTATTTCACACGATGACTTTCTCCCCCAAATTTTCGGTTATCCGAAACCTTACACTTACTACTGCCTTACTGGCTATTTCGTATTGCTCACCTGTCGTCTTCAGCTCGCAGAGGACTGTATTACTATCAGCCGGTGCATTCGGTTTCTATCGGCGTCCCATAACCTGCCCTTAGGTTCCTAGTTCGCTCTTTAATTAAAAGTCGTACGAGGGTCTGTGCGATTCTCAGCCAGACCATACAATGCCGTCTGACTGGCGATGCAAGTGGCTTTACAGCGCAACCGGGTCAAATCAATTAGCTCTGATTTCCGGTGTGAGGGACCTCCTCAAAATCCTACATCAACGACACTTTAATTGTAACAAACCAAAAAAACCTGTTATAAATCTGCGGATTTCCAGAAGGCATCTCACTCCACGCCGGTTTGCCATGGTTCTGGGTTGCGATTTCAGCATTTCAAAATTAACAAGGAAAACAAAAACACAGTAATTGCATCACCTTCAACTAATTACGAAATCCAACAATTTTTTCAACTTCGTTCAACATCTCTCTCCCGCTGCTGAAGATAATGCTACAGAAATCTCTCCTGATCATCTACAGAAGAATCTTAATGCATATCTCTAAAATGGCTGGCCAACGGAAGTGAAGAGTGAATGCAAACAGTTGTTTCTTCGCGAATATGTTTTAATAATCGCGATTGTCGGTCACACCACGCGAGCTTCGGCATTCAGTACTGAAGTAGTTTAATGGAGAGGTCCTGAAATAAGCAGAATGAAAGCCATCGTTTGCAGTTAAACCTGGGTAGTTCAACTGTAACACTCTTTCGTTGCCTAACTGCCACGCCACCAGAAGGAAACACGAGGGCTGAGATACTGCCAGGATGCCCAAGCCTAGACAGGGGTATTCGAGAGGCAGATGTCGGGTTCGAACCACGGACCTTCGGTCAGTACGCCCGCGCTCTAATCACTGAGCCTACTTGTCTTCCGTTTATACAAACGTTGAAGAGCATGTCCGCTGCTGTATACACCGCATAATACTAACCAGCGTGTTACCTACGAAATGTAATTTTGGGAGAAATCACCATAAAGAGAGACACTTCGGTCCAAAAACACGATGCACTGTCACGCTCGTTCACTCCTGAAGACCGCGTTGTGAGAAATTTTTGTTGAGCTTGAGAATAATGGACACATGGATTGGTTGTGCAACACATCAGAATCGTAGTGTATAAAGTCTGGGAAATTCAACTCGATGTGCCATGTCAGTTCAGTGAGCACCCGATATGTTTACCTAAAGGTAAACATCCTGCTGTAATCACCTACGCAAACTACTGACACCGAGAACATAGCTGTCCCTTCCCATCAAGTCCCACATCACCCCAGATGCGACATTCCTTACGCTTCAGGCCACCAATCCGCAGACTCGCTTTAAATCAGTTGACGAGTAACTCAACTTTTTACTGTTTTTTTTTAAAGAAATGTGCAGTATCCGCGTAGTCAGTCGGGCACGTGACCGTTTGGTTTTTTATTGGTCCTTTCTGCTACGTGTGCATTCAACCTCTGTAATCGGTTTCTTCGCTGTGTTGACTGATGTGCTTTGTTGCATATGTTTAGAAGCACATCAGATGCTGAACAATCACGTTCGGGCATTGTTCCCACAGTTTCACACCGGCCACGATAAACAGGTCATACCATACACTGCCAGCTACGTCAGTTACCCACTGTACGGGTGAGGGCACGAATCGCATCCATCCAACGACTACATGTGAATTCGCGTCCAGTACAATAAACAACGATGCGAAATTTTCCGGAGCCACTGATATTCACAAACAGAAGGAGCTTTTCGTTAAGTTGGCATTACCATGGCGAACAGCAGAGCAAACATTTGACGTGGAAATTTGCTAGTCTCCCATTACTGAAATCTGTAGTGCGTTCCTGGTTAAACAGCGAAGACCGCGCAACACTGCATTGTTGTGTTCCATATTTACGTTCGTTACAGGAAAGGCTGTTTTATCGGATCTTCAATACTCGATCATCTCGACCATCTATTCCGGATGCTGCATTTTCACACGACCGTACAGATGTAAGCACCTGAGTTTGGCGCCCCCACCAGCTATAATCTCACTCTCAATGGAGAGAATGTCTAGAAGGGCGTAGGTAGAGTGGAACATAACTAGCCTCTTAGACTAGAGTATACCATGTGCCACTCAGAAATTGGCATTCTATCACTTAAGTACTGTTGTCTGTGGTCGAGAGAACCAGAACCATATCTGAAGTTTTTTATCTGACATTGCCGTTTGAACCAGTGTTAGGATCTCTGGAAAACCAGACAATTTTCTCCTCACTTGCGACGGTCAAAGCTGCTCATGAGTCATTTTCAAAAGACACCTGTGCCACCTATAACACTCGGTCAGCCGTGAGCTGTGATTTGGAGAATGTACACCCGTACGACAAAAGGGAAAGTCTTTCTATATCATTCATCATTTTAGATTTAAAACGGGAGTTTCCTTAACCAGACCCTTTTCAAGCAGCCGATCAAAAGGTATTTTACCATTGTGCTGCACCACTGTAAACCCCCAAAAGGTTAAGTTAGAATCTACCTCAGGCTAAAACCAACGAATACCGGAAGCTAGTAATGAAACCTCCCCGCTACACCAGCAGGCATCTCACGACGGCTCTCCACATGGCGAAGCATCAGGTAAGAATCCGAGTTATTTTTGCTGCTTCAAATTCTATAGAGGGAAATGTTGGTAGCCCAGGTAGCGTAGACGGTCGTTGGCTTGTTCGCTGAGCTGGGCAATTTGATTACAAGCTTTTCAACACCAATCGAGGTACCATGGCACAACCACCACCCCATCGCTACGCACCACTACGATCCCCAATAACGCACTGATGATGTCACCTCGATTGGTGATAAAAAGTTTGCGATCAAATTGCCCAGCTCAGCGAACAAACCAACGACTAGACCTTCGAATGAGCAAAAATTAAGGGCTCATTCTCCCGTTTTCTCTTAGTGGCTGTACGATCCTTCCCAATGAAGACACCATGGCGTTAAGGTCACATTCCTGCTATGATTGTTCAATCTATCCTGAATATCTTTCCCATAGAAATTGGGGTTTTTGATGGTGTGACTTTAGAATGAATTCAGATGAGTGTAACCACCGTTTGAAAAGTGGTCATTCTAGGGTTCAATTAACACGCGTGACTACATGATTTGCATCCCGTGATTAAAGACTGAGCGTTGCTGTATCCTATTTAATTGCGAGTTAGTCACAATGCTGAGCAGAAGGTAGTGGCCGTATGGTTAAGGGTTCAGATTGCTAGCCGGGATATCACAGGTTCGAAACTCTGGACTCTCTTGAGATTCTCGCTGGCGGTGATTCCAAATAATCATGAAACAGCTGTACAGTGCCTCTCGGATTTTCTTCGTATATTGGTTTTACTTAAAGAACGAAATCTCAATTGATAATGGACGAAGCTGACCGAGGCTCACCAACCCGAACGATCGATACCCCTCGGTGTCTTGAGCTTAGAAACGTGAGACTGACAGTTCAGCCATTCTCCTTTTTATCCCGTAACAAGGATTTGTACCCCCAAAGCTTCAGCGGTTTCGCTCGCCGCTGCACAGTATACAAACGAACCTAGAGACATAGGGCAAACAAAGTCGCTGTGAAACACGTCGAGATGGAGTAGAACAACTGTTTCTGTTTGCTTTTGATAATAGGAACACGCGATGGGGCTTAGTTGGAACTTTAATATAATCAGTTGCCTCAAGAACACAAGCCTTGTATGCATGTCTGTATTTTATACTGTATATGACTGGTTTCTCGAGTGAGGGCTTATCGGGTAGATCGAGCTAGACTTTCGAACCAGCCCAGTTCTCTGAGTCAGGTATTCTGAGAGAAAGTAGGAGAAAAATCGTGTATTCTACCACTTTATCAACTTCAAACTCATCCGCTAGGAGCTTGGGCGAATCAGGACTCCAGGAAAAAAGCCAGTATGGACAAGTTTTTCTCCGCAGCTGGCAGGAACGGTACCTGGATATCGTTTGCTCACAGGACAAATTATCGGACTAAATAGGAACCTGCTAGAACGATTGTCTCCGCAAATCCGCCGGCCTTGATGCAAGTCTATGACCTTTCTCAACCCTGCAATAGAGCAACGTAGAATTGGGATATTCAGGTTTTTACAGCACCACCCTCAACAAAAAATTCTGTGCACAGAATACGGACAACAACACACCGGATATATGCCTCATTCTTTTGAATGCGCACTCTAAAAACATTCTCTGTTGATGTGTGTCCGGATGGCAAATATTGTCCTGAAGCCCCTAGAAGCCAGCTGATTTGTAAGGAAGGCTGAAAAGCAACGTCCTCAGACCCTATGGCTGGATGGTATATTGGTCTGAATCGACTATGTGATTAGTGTTTGTTGGCTCGCTCACAACTAAGAAGTTCCGCAGGTTTACTGTGCACCTGAGCATTGCGGCAGAGCTATACACAACTGTCAGAAGCGTACTAGAATCCTTTATGTCAACTACCATGAAAAACAATCACTGTGCCACTAGTGTAACCTTGTGCTACCGTGCGGCTGTGAAGGCTCTTCCCCCAGAGGTGGATGAAAGAAACGACAGTGAAAAGTTGCAGGAGTTGGGACCCGGCGATAAGTCAGCTTGACATATCATAACACCGAACCGCCCAAAGATTTTGGATGGAAATTGGGAAGCTTCGTCTAAAGAAGACTAATGCTCGAAAAGGCCGGTATCCTACCAGACATTTCCAGATGCAGCAAGAAAACTACACCACACCGGCAGTCATAAACGGACCGACCGTGCTACGGTTGCTATGACAAACAACAGATGCTTAAAGCTATCAGGAAGGTCAGATTTCTGAAAGCAACCACTGAATGCCCGAAATCTACTGAGACCCTCAGCTCTGCTAGATGTTGACCAGACAGACAACACCCCGTCAATATACAGCGCTTCACAGCCTTGTATCAAACCCAGGCAGCGCGAGTCAGCGTTGATCAAGGTCAGACAACGTCCCCGCAATATGCAGCGCGTCTCAGCCTTGTACCAAGGCCAGACCGCGTGCGTCAGCATTGGACCAAGTTAAAGTGTCCCTCCAATAACTAGCTTGAGACCGTTGTATTCTCGCACTCGCTTGTTCGGAATATAGCTGTTGTGTCCCCTTCTGTGAGTCTTTTTCTGGCATTAAGCACTGGAGCGGGTAGCAGTCAGATGCAACAGGTTGGCGAATCAGAAGACATAACAAAAGCACATTCGACCGATCACGTCAGGTGAAACTGAATGAACATGGCGCGTTTTCCAACGCACAATCAACGGTCAACCATGACATCGGTCATCGTCACATTTCAAACCAACCTTAACACCGGCCAGGTCAAGGATGCCTAATCACACGACCGTTGTCTGACATGCAACTTCTACGACTAGGAATCGTATAGAGGGAAGCTCTCAGACGGGTCACTCTCATACAGCCAGTTTGCCTATCTTCATCAAACAAGTCATGTTGGCGAGTGAACTAAGCATGCCTCTATTTATTTACGCGTTATTCATAAGAATCTACCATACCGTACCTCTCTTGGACTATTTTGTCGGTGGTCTTCTCTGGGCTAATTTGTTTTTTTATTCGCTTGGCTAGTGTCCTATTCTAACTGATTACACAATATGGTTCAACTACACCCAATATTTATACCAAATTCATAAAGTGTTACATGAAGTACGGATGTGCATACGATGGACCGATCAGACGAACTACTGACGGTCGGCTGAACAATGATAAAAATGGCTAAAACATTTGTCTAGTTCCTTCAGAAATGAAATTCTAAACTGGCTTCCAGGATTTCAGAAATACCCCTACGTGAGAATGAATTCCGATAACCAAACTGTCAGAGCTCATGATTTCCAAGAACTGCCACTAGAATGCTGATTCGCATGCCTAAGGTAAGGATCCCCTTGGGTTAAACTTGCTCAACACAATCGTGTAACTATCCTTAGTCAAAAAAGCCACCCGCATCAGATATTATCAAAGGTTTTCAAAGCTCTCATAAAGGAAACTACTCACAAGGTTGCTGAAAACTCTTTGACAGCTTGTCTAGTTTCTTGTGCGTCCAAACGGGGTCACGATAGGGCTGGAAAAAGCGACCAATTCAAGGAATGCAAAGACTGGTTAAGTTGAATCTTACCCTCACCACCATGTCGACGATTAAGCCACATTGATTCAGCAGATTAAATCCAATCCGCGTGTTTGCTTGAATCTCATCAAGATTGAATGATTTTCAAACTCAAATCTCAAGTTAAACGAAGTCTTTTTCCGGATCGCTTAGAGCAAAAATTGAAAGTTCTCTTCAATAGGCTAATGAATATTTTTGAATCATGCCTTTTAGTTTACTGCCCTTCATTCAAATCCATAAATGTCTGGTTTATCTAACCCAACTTCATCGAATTCGAAACAAGGTAATAACTGTCTTCATATTTTACTGCCATTCTTGTATTGTTTACAGTTGTTTCTTCACTGGTAGAGATGAAAGGGCTTTTCACCGTTGTGAGCAAACAGACCAACCATATCAGGTTGGTCGTAGTCGTATCCGAGGTTGTTTACATCCGTGAACATGTCCCCATTACGTACCAAGGGGAAGATGGCTGTCAAAAATGCATCCCGTTTGTGGCCTGGTCGAACATTGTGGTTTGGGTAGGCATCGAAAGGTGGTTTGTGTCGGCGGTACCACATCTACAATTACACAGAGTGACAGATTGCGTAAGACATTAGTTCTTACCGAGTACCAGTGAATTTCAGATCATGAGCATTATGGTTGGAAAGGTACCTCCGTTTTATGTACGACGCTTATCAGACGCTTGTTCTGATAAAGGTCAAAACAGCAGCAGGTCAATCAGAGAGTCTATGCCAAGCTGTCCGTCTCTTCACCAGTAAACACAACTGGGTAGCGTCTTCTTTGCTGCTAAACCGAAAACCCAAGACAATCAGGCCGACACACTAACCTGCACCTCTTGTGCTTAGGTATTGGTAATACGTCTGATATGAATATTCCTCTAAAGCATCTCCGTTGACGGAACGCCTTTCATTTTGCGGGAATTTCGCACGGAACGACGGGAGTTCTACTGGCAGTCCTCTATTGGAGAGACATTCCTTTAGCATGAACAGGGGACGCTAAGCTGCGTTGTTTGTGGTAAATTCACTCCCGAGCGAAGAACATCCCATGATCACTAGATATGTAGGCAACCTATGTTAACTCACTCGGCCTAGATTTTGGAACCTACCGTACAGCTGCATAGTGGATCACAATGGACATCTGATTGCGTTTGGATCACTGGGTCACTGCGACCCATTCGAATGGGGCACACGCTCATCTGTGGTCCCACAGCAGGTACAATTTTAAAGCGATCTGGTTGGACTTTCAATTAGAACAACTTCTGTCTGCGTTCACACGTATATTTTTTCGATATATCGGTGGAGTCACGTGTCAGAATAGTTTACCACGAATTCTTAATGCGACACGTTCCGTGCCGGGTCGATTTCGCCTAGACGCTGTGTGAACTCAGTAAACACAAGTTACAACAGTCCCTCTCAAGTGAGACCATTCCCCTGAACTGGATTCACTCAATTCGGGCCCCGTCAGGATTAGCTTGAGATTGGTGTCTTTTGACTGGCGACCTCCACCAAATAGATTCTCTCGCAATGAAGAGCAGGATACGACTTTTGTTCACTGAATGTTGGTGCACTTTGACGCAACTTAGACATCCGAACAATTGTGTTAAGATGAAGTCGCTTGACTAGAGATCACACAACATAGCTTAATCCGTCTGTCACAAAACTTACACAACTTCTATGTAGAGAAAATTTTTGCATGATCCTTTGCGATATATGTTTAGATATGTCCTGTAAGAGACCGCGTATCAAATAAGATCGCATTCGATGATTCTCTGAAGACAGTCCCTCGAAAGAGCTCCATTTTACTATAGTTTCCCTGAGAAGGTAACTCCAACAGATTGGCTGAAATTGACCTCTTCCTGGAGTTTGTTTCTTTGAAAAGATACAACGGTATATTTGATCCCCTCGAGGGACCTTTTTAAGGAACCGACTGAAAGCGGTCCCTCGTTTGAGGGAGTTTATTTTTGGAGTAAGCGTTGAAGGACCAGCTGAAATTTGTTTGCCCATTACGATGGGTTCTTCAGAATTGTGGTTGTTCCAGTGGGAACACAGTGTCTCGAGAAGAGTAAACCAATTGTTTTGTTTTACGTCGTCAGGTAGATACAAAAAACCAGCACGTACAACTTTCTCGGAATATACTAGATTCTTCAAGGTGATTTCGAAAGTCACGGCATCTTTGGTCCAAACACCCAACCGGTTTTACCCTTAAGAAATGTCAGAAACGCCTGGCCTCTTAGTATCTCCGCCGATCTGACAGCCTACACTTTTAAATCTGGAGACTTGCTTGTGTTGCAAGTCTTGCTGGCATTTTAATCTGGTGGATCCCCAACCGGAGTTGTTCTGCTTCTTTCATGGTGACCTTTTTCGCGGACGATTAATATGGTCTTCATGAGGGGCTGTTTATCATACTGCAAGTGTTGTATAATAAGGCTGTAGAATTAATGCGTCAGATTTGGTGTTTTATCAGGTTACTACGTCATCATTACATTAACTGTATCATTACTTGGTAAAAAAAACAGTGCTCCTCTCTCTCTCTCGAGAGACCACTCAGAACTAAGAGTGATCCGGCCATTCCGCGTCCGCGGTTACTCTTCGGAGGGCTCCGGTACCTTTCAGACGCATGCATGCGTGTCCGAGTACCAGACGTTTGATCTAGCCTAAGCACTCGTGGGTGAAAGCACTAGATAAACTGATGTCTTGATATTTCACAATAGTCCAAAAAAGGTCTTCTAACAAAATGTAAGCGACTAGGTGAAGCCACTGATTGTTAGGTTGGGTAATCGATGGGTAAGATCTTTTACAACATCACCTCTAAGAGACGATGTCTGTGTGAGGAAAAACAAGCAGCGAAATTCTGAGGAGAGTGGTCCAACGAGTTCCGGCACACAGATGAACATGATGTGAGCGTGGTGTGTCGATATTCTCGTCATCATCATAGGCGGCCTCATCGGTGTTGACACCAAGGCTTCACTACCCACAGTCACCGAAATTTTCTTGGCGAAACATATCAGTTCTAAGGTTGCTGAAAAGTCATCTACAGCCCAGGACAGGTTTTGCCTTTCTTGGAGTCCAGTAGATTGGCGTAGTCCCCGAGTTTTCGTTAACCTTATGTTCTACTCGGGCCTCGAATTGTATGCAAGTGACAAAATGCACTCATTTGCAAATTAAGTTAATGTCAATGAGAGACTCAAGTGAACCCTAGATAGACCTCTCATTTACGATATTCTTTAACCTAATGTGCTCTGTAAACGCCACTTTATGTTTCAGTTCGGACGATTTTCGGAATATCATGGGATAGGATATTCAGCTAGGATTTTGTTGACACTGCCATTAAAATCAAATTGGTGTGCAAATGAGCGTATTTCGCGAATTGCATCTCACTTGGGTTCAAGTAGAACATGAAGTTGACAGAAACTGGAGGAATGCGCCTTTCCGGTTATCCTGAGAAGGATAAAACTGGTTGCGGACTCTTGAGTAGTTTTCCTTATAAAAATAATCAACGCAGTTCCATATAAAGAGCACACGTGTTCAGCTGCTAGGAGAATTGCTGAAAAACTGAAACAGACGATGCTTTTCTGATTTAGCATAGTCAGGCGCAAAAATTGCTAGTTTCAACACAGCTGATACAGATTCTGGTTGACCAAATCATTACACGACTCACCGATAGAAGTTTGTCAACAAAATTGTGATGTAGGATGAAAAAGGGATCATTGGTTGCGGTAGCCGTGCTCCTCATCGCTCCATCAATCATATTGTGCACTTTGTTATGCATCCAAAGACCAGTCGAATCGGCTCCAGGGCGACCACAGAAGCCCTCCAAAGCCATGTGGAAAGATTCGCAACGCGGATTATCACGTTCTCCTCTAACAAAGTAGCTAAAAATAGAAATTTCCCTAGGTATCAATCCTCCGTCAAATCCTAGGCAATTATTGAAACCGCCTACCCTCCCTTCGTAGCAAACTGGTAACCTGGTTTCTGGTAGCTTCAAGAAGTTTCAAGACTAAACTCGACCGGTTTCCGATGGTCCTAACGTACTTGACGTGTATTGTCAGGAGGGAAAAGAAAAACAGGTTCGTCTCTACTACTAAAACACCAGGCATCAATGTGGGATCGTGTTTCTGGGAGCCTTAATTTAGTGAATATAGTATATAATTTAGTTACTTATTATAGTCCCGTTTTTTCGGGTTCACTAGTCAGATTTCGACAGGTCCGGAAAGAATCTCTCTGCCCGAAACGTCACAAGTTGCATCTTAGTTAGTACATTTAGGATCCCCATAAGTTTCATTCATTCCTGCTCGTCAGCGAAACTGTCTTTCTTTGCACAATGAGACAAGCTCATTGATGCGATTCAATGAAGCTTTATGTTTCTAGGTTCTACTTTCGGCTGATTTCCAAAACTACCGAGTCCCCATAAACATTTGTTTGGAAAACCTCAGAGCTAAAATACCAGGGTTCTATTAATTCGGGCATTGAATAAATCGGACTGTATAAAACCTCTGCTGTATGAACGTACGTGTGAACGTAATAAGAATATTATAATCGTCCAGCTGTAACGTCCTTTCGGTGTCTGGCTGCCGTGCCACCCGAAGGAAACAAGGGGGCTGAGATATTGCGTTGCCCGGTCCTAGACGAGAACAATCAAATCTTCGGGTTAGTAAGTTTGCGCGTTAGTCGTTGAGCCATCTCGGTAGCTCAGTGGCTAATGAAAACTCACTAGCGCGGATGCCTAACACACTCAGACCACCACGTCGGGTGTTTTGGGCTTGGACTTGAAGGAGTGTTTTGTCAGGGAGTGTACGCATAAACAACAAATCCAGTAGAGAAACGACGAGGTGAAGAAGTGAGGTGCATGGCAGATATCTATTTGCACTATTTAAACTGCATCTGAAAACGTCACCAAACCTGATAAACAACTTGTCAAAGCGGAATCGAAACTCTAACTGTTCGGCCATGACATTTAGTTGCATGCCTGTCCTGCACTCCAAAATTGACGAGGATGCTGGATGTGTCAGAACAGTTGCAGTCCAAACTTCAGGTGTAGATTTAAAGTAAAAGAACTTTTTGTTTGAACCCTGTGCTCTAACTCACAAAGGTTCCCAAGCTCGGAACATGTAGCTGGGGAAACCCTAGGACAGACATCAACTGTTCGAGTTACCTCAGTAGTATGTGAATAACTATCACAAGCTTAAAACATTTGACCTCGAGTCAGCCCAAAGGCGACCCTTTCTAGGCAGGATATCCGCAACAGGATGGAGTCACCAAGATCAATTATTAATTTCCATACCTTCGTCCAAATCGATTCTAGCTTCGAGAACACGTCAAACAGAGCAGAGCAAACAACCAAGCTGACTCACTTTTTCAGATCAAGGACAAAGGCAACGTCAGCCTGAGTCGGAAACACTTCGCTTACGAATCTTCTCACTAGCTTGCCAGCTCGACCACCGGCCTGACAGCCAGAACAAACCATGCCTGGCTCCGGCTCCCAGCAGTAGTTGGTAACATTGTAAAATATTGATTCAGAATCCAACCGTGTACCATCTTTGTCTCTTCTGCCAGGCGCTCCGACGTACTTGTTGTCACAAATATCGCATTTCAACAGTCCCACCCAATCCCAGTAGGGGAGTGTAAAATCCTTGATTCCGTGCGTCTTCCATGCAATTTCGGCTAGCAAACGTTCCCAAATAAGCATTAAATAACGATGCCACGTAGGAAATTCTGGTCCATCGTGGCTGAAGTCCAGGATGCCGTACTCCTCACACATGAATTTACTCTTGTACAAAGTGGTCCTGGAGCTGTAATTGTGCAAGAATGTGATGTAATATTGAACACTTGCAGACATAAATTTTGGATTATTGAGTGGGTCCGATCTCATGTTCGTAGATTCGTCAAGAATCATATACTTTGAAGGCCATGACCAACTTCGAGCCAAAACATCTTTGAAGATATTCAGTTCGTCCGGCGAGTAAGTTCGGATATCTCGTCGAATCCGCTTCTCTGGTTGATCGCAGTTTGGACCGGTCCAGCCGAACCAACACTGCTCACATGTGACCCCGAAAAACCGTTCCCCACATTGGCAGGCATGTTTAATAAATCGAGTGGGCCACTCAATACGATCATCCACCCACAACACTTTAGGTATGTCCTCTTTTCCAGCCTCAAGATGTTGACAGAAACCTCGACCTGGACCACCACAAATCATACCATTGTGCGGATCACGAGGGCAGCATACTTTTTCGGGTGTAGTCACATTTTTCGCACATTCAGATGGAATCAAAGCCCGAACATGAGATAACCAACAAAGAACCAATAAAGTGGCAGGACCAATGATTCGTGTCGCCATAGGTCGGAGACTTTGCACACGCTAAATGCTGCAGTCGTCTGTTCAATTTCATACAGTTATACGATCACGTACTTAGATGCGTAAAATATCGACTGTGACTACTCGGTTTTATCGACTATTGGTAAAGATGACGCAGTTTAACTTTCTGTACTTTGATCGCCTAGTTACGATACCTTTATGGTTTGTGCGCCACCAACTGTATTGGCATAGAGTGGATATATATATATATATATATATCGGTTCGTGTGTAAATACAGTTGGATGACCACACTATAGAAATTGTTCCTAGATTGATCTATGGCGTTTTTTAACAGAATTCGGTTTTTTAATTATCTAAGGTCCAAAATCTGTAAAGCATACGATAACGCACTGTTGCTGTGCTAGAATGTGGCTACAGGAATTTGAGAAAAGGCAACTGGCGTCCCAAAAATCTGATTTGTCTTTGCATCCTCAGTGTTATATGATAAGTAGGCGTATCGCTCACGTGATTTTATTGTTATTACTTTCCTACCGCTTGTTCGAGCAGTATGAGATTACTGTCCATAGTTGTGAGGTCAGTGAACATGATTCATGAATTGTGAATTGCTTTGAGAAAGTCGGTTGGAAACACTTAGTTCACACGCGTGAATAAACGACTGCTGCTGATTGATCGGGTTGCGCAGCTGCTCAACCTCCATCAACTTCAAAATGTGATTGTCAGCTGCGTTTGCCACAGGTAGCAGTTGTGGCCTTACTGCTAATGAGTTGCGTGAGTGATTAGCTGTAGCCATCCTTCTGATAGGAACCAATGGTGATCGGCTATTGCGAACAAATCGTTTGTCTCATAGTCCTCTGATTCAAAGACTAGTCTTGTGGTTGATAAATTAGACCCCGAGAATTAAGTCTCGTGGAGAATTGCGACTTTAGATGGGGTAAGTTGGTTGGATAAGTGCACTTGAGTGATTTATCAGGTTGGGGAGGAAACATCTGTGACTACTTGTCCCGTAAACTGTACACAGCTCTACTACCACTTTGGCGAATGCTACCCTTTGGTTACTCCTTTCAGCCGACGTTCTTGCATGAGGATACTAAATATACTCCTGTCTGAGCTCTGGCACCTTGGTGGAATCCTAGCTGTTACACGAGCATCAGTTACTTCCACAAAATAAATCGATACCACTTCGAGTCCTAGCTTGATGACACTAGCGTGTGAACCCTGCTTGATGCATATCGCATGATGTTTTCATCATCTTTCATCGTGGATATTCCCTGCATTCTCTCCCGCTCTGTCTGAGGATTACTTTTCGGCTTGTCAAGTTATTCACCAAATATCATTGATAGTATAAACCTAATCATAATGACGATAAGAATGAGTGACAATTATATACGAACGTATTTTCCACCTCCGTAGATTTGGATTTTGCATTTCTTTTCAAGAGATTTGGTGAATCACTTCAGGTTCCGTGCTATGATGTGGAGCAGAGTATGTGCTACGTGAGGCATTTGTTTGGATTCATTATTGCTGAGAAAGCCCGGTGGAGTTTTGTAGCTTATTGTTTTTTTTCAGTAAGGAAGACCAACAAGGGTGAGCAACAAAAAATGACCAATAACAATGCGCTTTTGCAGCTTATCTTGAGATTGTATTATAAACTACCTCTTTCTTTACGGTCGAGCCAAGTCACGAAACCATGTTTACTTGCCGGTTTAGCTTAATTTTGTAATCCGGTTGACCAAAATACTGGTAACATAGTGTGACGATGGCCGTTTGTTTGCTGAGGTGGGAAGTTCGGTTGCAAACGTCAGTGCGCTGATGATGTCTCGTCGGTTGGTAATGAAACGTTTGTAACCAAAAGGCTCAGCTTAGCGAGCAAACCAACGGCAGTGGCTCAAAATGATCACTGACATGGGTAGTTCTCTTTCACACAACCTCTAAAGTACCACCAAAATATGCCTCTATTGTCTGTTGAGGCGCAAATTTACATAAAACAATTTCCACAGGCAACCAGCTCAACGATACACAAAGATACACAACGATACACTTGGTCAGCATTCTCACGGATATAAAGTCTTTAAACTAAGCAAGTACCAAAACAGGAAGGTTTGAGTCACCTTGGAATTTCGATGATAGACTCAATCAACTTATGTAATTTAGGCAGAGTGTTCTAGTTGATGTGATCAAAAGAGAGTGAGTCAACGGACTTTATCCCAAAGCTCGATTTTCTTTCGAAATTACTTCGCACCCTATCTACACAACTCGTGTACTGCAGATGAAGTTCAAACTGGATTAGTTCTTGCATTGATCTAAGGCACTGGTATCCCTGCAACTTTGACGTAGTCGTTATCCTACTAGAAGTGGGTGACCAACGTATATGCTTCATCATATTTATAGAGACAACTTGGTAAGAACATTGTGCAGTACGCAGAAGTGAAAGTGACTAGAACGGACTGTATGTCCAGGTACCAAGTAGATCAATATCAGCCCCTTCAGTCAACCTGATACAGCCGGAGAAAAAGGCCTTCGGAATACTAAATGGAGAGACATAAATGGTCTGCCAATTCGCTACACCTGAAAATCAGTCACAGTTTCACCAATGACAGTTTTGGCTCATGTTCTGAACCTGATTTTGTCATCTGACATCAGGAGGATTTGCATTGCAAAGCCCTTAGCACCGTTCGATCACTCTCATTTCCTTTTATTCAGCAGTTGTCATTAAGGTTGTTTGAAAACTGTGACAATGAGTCGTTCTGGTTTGTCCCGAGAATCTGAGCCACGACTCGTTCGAGAAAAGTCGAAAAAAACGGACGGTAGATTTATCGCTAGGCAGTGACCATAGGCTGCAGGAGTTTTCGTGGTTAGACCAACATCAGGTGTTTTTTGGCAAAGCTGCTGTGGGGAGCTCTACCTACTGGAAAGCCACCGGGGGGGCTGTATATGTGCTTGGAATCGACTAAGTTGTGCTAAACGTGCTACATATTACTCAGATTATGTTCAAGAGTAAATTTGCTGCCTTATCTGATTCGCGCACCAACTGCAAGTCTACTGAGGAGATTAGTTCCCACCCTCACCTTTGGAAATGTAGATTCAGTGCTTGCAGAAACTTAGCTTCAGAGGCGGTAAATTAACATAGCCTTGCCTGTTAAGGACGCATGCAAACCACTGCGCCGCGATATGTTCTAGAGTCCCTCGATTATGTAGTTTCGAAAATCCAGCTGAGTACACAATTACCATTGACAGGTCTGATTCCGCGTCACGCTTACCGTAGAGGTTTCTGCAGCCATCCGCTCCAAACGTAAGGAGGCAAGCAAACTCATCGAATTATGCCGGATGCTTATTGCTTCCTCATCAGTTTGACCTTGCCTGCCTGCAGATTCTTTGGACGGATCCAAATGAGCTCACTGTTCCCGTGGAGACTGAGCTGACATAAATTCCCTTAAGTGGTTTGCTGTGTTTTCGTTAAAAAGCAAATTGTTCTATAATGAAAATTCCGAATCGGTTGCGCAGTCTAAGATTTTTTATCTTAAGTATCCTGCCTATAGGGTTTCAGACGCGCACTCAGTTCGTTTAACTTGGAATTTTCAGATCTGTGATACAACCTACTTTTCTGACAATTTACTAACAAACATTTTGCTATGTCACTTCCCACCTCTCTCTTACAACATATTCTAGCTACTTTGTTCCCGGGGAGCGAGATTCCGAGGAATGTAGATCTTTTCATATGGCCCTCGAAGGATATTGTGGTCGACCGGATACAGACCCTACCTATAGGTGGATGCACAATCGCCTTCATCGGATGATCAACGGATCCATGTGTTGCACATCCACGGCCACCAATGACCCAATTTTCATCGTTTTGCACAATTTTGTCGACAAAATATTCAACGTAAGTTAGACATTACTCTGGGAGTAGTTTTCTCCGCAGAGGTCAAATTCGAAAAGGCATAATCGCCCTGATAGTGATAGTTAGTGAACTTCAGCAATGAACACCGTAATAACAACGCTTAGAGGACTGGTTTCCCTCTGTCAGTAGGAAACATTAATGCCTTGCTGTTCTTGCCCAAGTAACATACGAAAAGATGATGCAATCAGGAAACTTGTTTTCGTTCTACAGCGACTAATTCTCTTGAAAATCAATCCAGCAGTGTTGCCTGAAAAATACTGTCCATCAAGACTGGTCATAAATGGTTTGTACAGAAAGTATTCTATCCTGAGAAGCACAAATCTAGCTGATCAACTGCAACATTTTTGACATGACCATAGTGGATGTGACTAATTTATCGCAAGAAAAAGTGGTATGGTATCTGAAGCTCCTTGTTTTTTTTGGGTGGGATATCTTAAGAATGAATGAGAAAAAATTGCGTGCAACTATAGTTCCCAAAATCCGTGTATTTATTCAAGCCTAAATTTCCTAAGGAAGGTGGAGAATCACTTCATGGGCTTTATGTTTCGTGCAGTTGTGCGAATGAAGCTACATCTGCTTGTCTTGGGCTGACTGTTTGCCATTCACGCAACACCAATTATTCGATAGCAGGAGAAAACAAATCGGGTTTCAAAAAGCGACCGTGGGAATTCGCTAGGAGGTTGGTAGGAAGCATATTCGTATCGTTTGCGAAGTCAGGGACCAAGAATCCAACCACCAAGTGAACGTGGGCTAGGTATACCCAACCTTCCAGCCTTCCTATGCAACGAGATCTATTTAGGACTATGTTCTGTCTGAGCGCGTTTCGCTCACATTGCTGATCATCTGCCAAACGGTTTAGCCATTATCGATTAGTTTGGGGCTTGGAAGTTCGAAGTTCTCTGAAGTTTCGTGAGATGCGCACCACCGATGAAACAGCTGTACGATGCTTCTAGGCTTTTCAGCATAGATTGGCTTCACTTACAGGACGGAATTCCATTTGAACGGTTCCAATTCTGAGCACACCTAGACTCATCCAAATTAATTGGTCTCCTATTTATATAGGCTTCTACCAACTGCTCAGATCATCACAATTTATCACACAAATTGGAAAATGGAGGATTATAAAGGGGTCAAAATGACCCGATCATCAACTTGGAGTTGATCCGGTGTGAGAATGGCAGCCGAAGTTACTAATCTCTTGCAACATTCTCACTTAACAGATTTTGGGAACTCTTGTATGAGTTGCTCTGAATTATACTCACCCATACTGCAGTTAGAAGCAGAAGATAAGAAGTTCTTAATGAATGCAAAAGCCCAACACGCCCTACGTTTAGCACACTTCCCCTTTTCTTAGGAACCTGAGAAAATTACACTCCTTCTCACACATATTTTCTCTGCCTTCGTCACTTTACCACCAGAATGATGAGCAAAATGTCGTTTATTAGACGACGAAAAGGCAATTAGTATGGACTGCTGATGATTCAAAAACAGTGAGTTGAAAGTTGAAGAGACGGATTCGCACATCACTTTAGGAATGCCTGAGTCTGGTGTTCACTTATGAGGTTGTCGGTTGGAAAGTGCGTTTACATGATTGTTTCTAGAACATTTGGGCAGTTCCGAAACTAGCGCACGCTACAGAGGACGACGACTTTCCTATCCTTATCAACGAGAATGGGCTTAGAATAAAATGGAACAGTCTTTCAGAATGTTGAAACAAAGCCATGTATGCTCATTCCCAGTAAAAGCGATCCTTTGATTGTTTCATCCGTCTGACTGTGGATTGATCAGTCGAACACATATGGAACTTTCAGTGTATACTGCGAAAGCAATGATTTAAGTGTGGTCACCGGGGTACTAGTTCTGATGGTGTTTGAATGAAATCTGTCGCAACTATGGCCTATGGGTGCTACAAAGTGAACACAAATAAAGATGGAGGAGAAGTCTAGTTATACCCAACAAGTTCCGGTCTCGGCTACATAGGGGGAATTTAAAGGTATCCTGGGAACTATGAATATCAAACTAATAAATAAATATCCGCTTACCTCTGATGGATTCGCCGACAGAACGGTGCGTCATACGAAGAACGAAATAGTGACACTGTTTTAAAAGGGCGATACCCTAGATGAACTCATCTTTTGATCTGACACGTGTCAAGTAGTATAAGGTTCAGTGAGGGCGGAAAACCATTTGCCACTGTTAACCACACAGTTTAACCAGCTCAGTTGAACCATTGGATTATTTTAAGTGGATGGTCCAACAGGAAATTACAATGCACGACCCAGCACGCTGTGCCGTGGTAGTCCGGTTGTGCAAATCAGCCCTACTTTACCCGTTCACAAAAACTCAAAACGTTTTAGTTCAAACATTACGTTCTTCTGTCGGCCACATCAGGCGGGCCAGCTTCATTGAATGTGCACTGAATGTACACGACAGTGCTCAGAGAGAACACCCACAATATGTGATTACACCTCTAGATTTCCCACTGGTTAACGAACAAACGTCGGCTGGAACGACTGGCAAATTTTCATAGATTGTCTGATGTTGACGGCATCTCCATTAACCTCCGTAAACGTCATGACCGCAAAACGGCTGATATGCAAATGTGGCCTATCACCCTACCATTGCTCTACATAGCCTGCATGAAGCATATGTAACTTCAAGGACCCTCAGTTGGTTTTCATAAGTGCGAACCATATAATTAAGTGCTGTGAGTAGTAACTTTTCACAAACGTCCTACGACCACCGGTATCCCAGCGGACTAGTACTTGTTCTTCAACAAAATGGCCTCAAATTCATCACCGTCTCTGAACAAATTCTCTAGTTGAAACGTTGACACACAAAACAATTTCCGGGAAGCCACATAACCTCTGGCGAATGTTAATGCCACCAGAAAATCTATGAAATTCCCAGTGGAGCTGGCTATCCTGCGAGATCACCTCGTTGTTCTGGTGGTTACTACTCGTTTGGTAATACAGTATGAATCGTAAACTCCAGACACGTTGACAGCTGTATTGCAACTGACTTTTTCTCATTCCAGGCATGGTTGCGTTTGTACCATCCACCAATCGAGGCCTATCCAAGAGACAATGTCCGCCCGGGACACTCACGTGACGCCTTCATGGTCGCCCTAATGCCCTTGTTACGGAATGCAGACATGTTTGTAGACAGTCTGCAGCTGGGGTATGACTACGACAACATGATGTTTGGACAGTTCGCTCAGAATGGTGTACCGCCCATTGTCGTGGAAATCTAGTGAGGACCGGTTCGTTGATTTTTTCTCCTTCAGAGACACCGGACTGAAAGAACTATGTACGATTTTGATTTGTAAATCGCCTTGATACTACAATAAATTATGGATAAACGCTTCCTCTAGCTATTCGCCTTTTTGCAAAGAAGTAAACAGGCTGTAGTCTCAGGCAGAACGAATGAATTACAGATCAGCAACCTTATGAGTAGTGTATTACGTCCATACATGTATCGCGATATTTCGAATATCGTAACAACTGAAACATGAGACAGCCTGGTGCAGCACATTCACTTGCTTAAAAACATCATAAACGAGAGATTCAGCTGGGTTCCAGGTGAGTCTCTCGAAAAACCAAATTTGTTTGCAAATGAGTGTATTTCGCTAAGATCATAACTTCGTACATTAGACTGGTAAGTTTAAAACATAAAACAAAGGTATCTTATTGACTGAATCTATCGCAATTTAGGCGCAAAGTTTCACAACGATGCCTGCCTACTGATAAACCAGGGATAAATTACATTTAAACTCAATGTCTGAGAATGTCCGACCGACAAGAATAATAACATTAAGCACGGCTATAAGGTTGAAAATCCCCTAGACGTCACAATGCAGAGCAGATTTTTAAGCCACTGTTACCCATCATTCACCGGTATCGAAAAATTTAGGCAGCCGACTTCAGATTATTAACAGGCAGGTTCAGTGCGACATCTGGATAGAACAGTGTGAAGCCAGACCCCGCTTTAGCTCGATATAGTTTGTCTCAGTCCTACGATGCTGAATTGTCGCGCTGGGGCTCGTTCACACCAAAAATCTTCAGATAAACGAAAGCGCACTGTGTACGTGTGTTCATGCGGAGTTTCCGGTTGTAGTTTCATCTTCGACATTCGGTTTAAAGCCAGAGCAGCCACGCCACAGCGGTTGTATTACAGCCGGGAATATTTTGTGAATACACTTACCAACAGGACATTTTATGACTTTATTCGCTGGGAGTTCTCAAAACGCTTCTAAAATTCGGCATTACATTACGTTAGTAAAATTGGTCAAAACCAATTATCATTTGCGATAATGCACTAGAGAACAAACACAATCTGGTCAAATTTCGTCGATCTGTTCGAGGTTGTCCTCGCTACTGTTCAACCCAAAACAGCCGAAGTCCAGCATGCTAGTGACTACCCATTTTCCAATATTTTCTCACGAAACCGTGTTTTTTATTTACATATGGGCCACAGAATTCCACAGTCTGTGTTCAAGTTTGCATAGCGTTGACACCAATTGATCGGCGACGGCCTTTTGAAGGAGTCAGCAATAAGCTCGATTCCCCTTCAAGTTCATCCGTTTCACTCAACTGGCCGAAAAGAGGTCGTTCTTTACAAGAAGAAAGATGGAAAAATAGGCGTATCAGAGGACCAACTGCTATCAGATGAGTTAAACTTATCCGCATCAATTCCCTCACCTTGGATTATTTAAAAACATAATCGAAAAGACCAAACAATAAGTCTACTGAGGGTTCATCAAAACGTCCAGAAACACCGACGTACCGCTACGCCCCATCCCAACGATTTACCAATGTGCCTTGCCTGGTGAAATATTTGCAATTAAATTGCATAGGTCGGTGAATCAACGAACGTCTAGAACGATTAATAATGTGTCATTTTGGAGAGAGTAGGAAGGATAAGTCAAGCACAAAAGTTTTCACAACGGACAACTACAATAAGGATCACCGTCTTTACAAAAGGATGCCTTTCGGCCCACAGCGGGTTTCATAGTCCCAACAGGAAGACTATATCATAACACGGTTAAACGGTTATATGATTCTGGAGTATGAACCTCCATCACCATTGACACATCGGCGTTCAACACTGATGCTTAACTGCCATATGAAACTCCGGAAGAAAACTCTTCAGCAAGTGCAGCTCTCCTCCGCAGATGGAAGCTCGTGTATTGAGAGCTAATACGTCCACTCACGTACCATACCGAATTGGTGGCTGAACAAATAACGTGAGCACGATTAGCGTCTTCCACATGTTTTTATTCTGAGAGTTCCGTTCAGCTGCAGCACCCTTTCGGTGCCTAGCTGTCATGCCAGCGGAAGGAGGCACGAGGGCTGGTATACAATCGTACACACACAAGATACAGGTCAACGCAGTCATTCAGAGGAGTAGAGTTTATCGCACTTCGTTGCTCCGTCAGGTGTATTCCAAATCGCAGAATGCTCGATATTTTTGGGCATTCAGATGATTTGGGGTGTGGGTTGACATCAAGGAGATCTGGATAGAGTCGTTTTTGCACTCGTTGGGCCCTACCTATTAAGAAGACGTACGCCGAATAAGTTATAGACATAGGGAACAAGATGCAACACAGGTGGGCGGAGGCCTGTTTTCGTCAGCGGATCCACCCTGTCATAGCAACCTGGATAACCCGGCAGGAATTTTGGGCTGTGGTGAGAGTTTCAAGTTGTTGTCAGAGTTGCCCGCCTGTCACCAAGGTCTGCAACACGTTAAAAACAAACTTCCAGGCAAGATGCCCCATACAGCCGGGACTGGACACAGTAGTGGTCTATCCAGATACCACTCAAACCTGTAATTACACAAGTGCACGACACCACTAGGCTGATAGACCAACTTCCGACCCAAATAGAACAGGAAGAATGGACGTTGATTTTATGGCGCCTACCTTAATGTGAACAGTTGTCCAGAGGACATTTGTTCTGGTATCGAACTTCTCATCGCACGAACCAAACCAGGGAGATGAGCACCACTATTTCGAACTACTGGCAACTAAAGAGTAGTTATAAAAAGTCGAATCCGTGTGTGGCTTCCGTTCTTACCGCACTTTCTAATTTGAGTAAGGCATACTACTAGAGTTTGTCTTGTAAATTTGGGTCACTGCACAATGTGGAATAAACCTCATAAACTGAAATAACGCACATAATTTAGTGAAACCTGGCGTCGAAGATGCATTCCGACCACCATTGCATAACGAGGGCTCATACTACCAGGAACACAACGGATATCTGCAGAGAAAGAGTATTCCTGATGGACGGTTTTTGTCGGATAAAACAGAAACACTTTTATTCTTTCGTTCGGAAAGCAATAAAGTAAGGAGTCACACCTATATTTGTTGAGAACGAACATTGGTGAACTCGTACCAAAATTTCGACACTACGAACAGAAATGTGACAATGTGAGTCAAGTGCAACGCAACGCACACATTGCATAAATTTCAATTCAATGCATTTGAGTATTCTAAACCTGCAATGAGAAGTTCCATTTTTCTTGGAGCAGCAGGCAGGATAACGAAAAGCTAGTAAATTCGGAAAAATGTACGTCTTGATGTTTTGTAGTAGTTCCAAAATAGATTCATGAACGCGACACAGTCTCTCAGTTATCTCAAAAGTGTATCAACAGATAGACTCGTACTGAGAAAGTGAAACCTCTGTGTCATAATATGCATCAATCCATTATATACAGACCACAATCGAGATAGCTCAGTGGTTAAGGCACCAGCTTCCGGATCGGAAGGTTCGTGGTTCCAACCCAACCTCAGCATCTCGACTGTTCCTGTCTAAGCTTGGGCAATCTGACAGTATCCCAGCCCTCGTGTCTCCTTCCGTTGGCATGACAGCTAGGCACCGAAAGGGTGCAACAGCTGGTTGATTACGAAAATGAAAATGGATAGTATTTACTAACGAACCGTGGATAATGAAAAAAAGCACGAATTTCCCTATCCGTGCTTCGCTTGATTAGGCCATACTTGAGAAAATGTATCGTAGAATTGAAAGGGAGAAAAAAGTCGTGAGTCCGCTCTAATTTTGTTGCTATTTGTAACTTACAATGAGTTTGATCGAGCAGTTTTGATGTTGCGTTATTCCCTAAATTCATATGTTCCAGTTTTGGTGGCAGCACTAGGATCGCGGGGTTTTCACGAGCTTCAACTAGCGGCTGCGCAGGCGGGGGGAAGGCCCAGCTGACAAAATACCTCATTGGAGTTTTAAGGGAGGGCTCTGGGTATGATTGAATGAAAGATACGTGCATCAGTTCCTCCGCAAGTCAACTTGATTCAGGGAACTAATGTATGCTGCTGATTCAACACAAACTCTTTTCCATCGTTACCAATTAGAGAGCAAGCTGCGGTTAGCTTAGAATCTTCAAATACGAGTCTCATAGGCTTGGTATTCATCAGATCCGCTACGATGACACCTGACTGCCCACAAGTACTAAAATCTCCCGTCAAAATTCAACACATGGGTTAAGTCAAGTAATCATTCAGATGATTTAGTTTGGAAGGTATGGGGTGATTTTAAAAATTCACTAAATCGAAAATGGGTCCGATAGGTGAAGTCAGTTTGTGCTAAGACTCACTGTACAGCCGTTCCATTCCTATTGAGAAACATCAGTAGTGTGAATCTTACACATCACTGGGGAGATTCGGACCTGCGGCTTTCTGGTTGAGATCGTTTGACTACTTGGCGGGTGGCTGATCAGTGGCGTGATGAACTCTCCTTAGCTATGTGACACACCAGCACTATCAGCGTCGGCTCCGTGATACACCCATGCATCTGGTACTTATTTGGTCAACTGTAGTGACAGAATGTAAGATAATTAACAGTGAAGCTGAGAACGCTTGGGCCTTAAAACTGTCTTATTTTCCAGTATCGCCACTTTTTACCAATTTAAAAAAACTGCTCTCTAAAAACGGATGCCCCCTTCAGTTGTGTGGGTGAGTAAAGCAACAACACTGAACGACGGCCAAGAATTTTGGCGCGTACCTCCAAACATTCGGACAGTTTCCATTTATTGCCATCAGGAGGCGGGAGATGGGGTAAATCACCAAACCACCCCTTCTGCGTCTCATTTCACTAAATGGTGGTTTCCGTCAACTTGTTCGGCTGACCAGCTTGCAACCATCATCAAGACCTGACTGAGAACCCGTGGGACATCCTGGCACACTAAATAAACGAAGGTGCAAAATGGAGCCGAAACCGGTGATAGACGAGACAAAGTTACCGGAGTCCATAAAAAACTCAATTAAGTGGTACTTCTGGGTAGTCCTCTATTTTTTCGCCTCAACTTTTCACCTTCTTGTGTCCTCATATTGGGTTTTTCAGAACATATCCACTTGAATTTCGGCTTTGGTTTGAGATGACACTTAGCATCTGCTAAGCGAAATTTTCTTATCCCATCCTTTGACAGTAAAGTTATGGTGGGGAACATGGGTGGCCAAATATAAAGATGTATGACCTTTACAGACGGAGTTGAGTATATGCACCCAGCTTCCTTTCACACCAGCCTCACTGGACCATGAGTGGTAGTGATTTGCTTTGAACTAGGCCAGATATTTATGAAAGACAGAACCACACACTAGTTACAGCTCGCATTTCCTGGTTTCGGTGTCCTATAAAACAAAAGGCCTAGCACAAGTATCTTCAAAAGCTAACGGATCGAGATTCACTACAAGTAGCTGCAGTCAAACGTTTGATTCCACTCGAGTCTGTCAGACGTCGTACCTCAAAAAGTCGCAGATATTTTGTTTACTTAAACTTTGCTTGGACTGACCGGGTCTGTGGCTTCCTACAGAAGTCTTACCTCAAAACGTCACAGTTCTCAATATACAACCAACTTTTTTGCGGAACATGCTGGACTGCGTGCGGTTTCCAAGGGAATGCAACTTCGAGTTGTGCGCTCAACGAGGCTTTTCAGTTCACAACCCAAAAGCAGCACAATACTTACCAATCTGTTAAGCATCTGAGATGGAGTTCGAATCCGGACCGCGTACAGAACAAGCGGAAGCAGGAACGTTCTGGCACGGAAGCAACAAAGGTTGTTCTACGCCAGTGATATCGAAACATGATCTCAATTACATATGAGGACACCAAACAGACTTCCGTGGTGAAGCTCGTTCAGCGTTTAGAAATGGAGGTTTAGCAATGCCTTTTAACACGAAGATGTGCATTATCCAACAGACCAACCACCGCAAGCCAGTGTCACCATGCCGAATAAAAATGGAGCATCGGGACTGCCCATCACCACCCAAGACAGTATTGCTCGGTAAGCCGGCCTACATTACGTGTTGTTTGATTCAGTGGCGAAACACGTGTCAGAAATAATGTTTACGTCAAAACAAGTGTTTCGTGTTCCGAGGGCCGAGTTTTACTCATCAGACCTTTCGGCTGTAGTGGTGAGTTTTAGTCGCAACATAGTGGTCAATTTATCCGAAACAGACCATGCTAGTTTCCTTTGTTCATGTTTCGAGAGGAAACCCTTGCTTCTCCACCCACATCGCGCTGTAAGTCAAACCGTGTCGAATTCTGTGCCTTTTCTTATCCGGCCGACTCTGAGGAGGCTGCACCATTGCTTTCCATCATCAGTTAAAAATCCACCTAGTGGTGCATAAAAATTAACAGTGCATGAATCGCATGACGATAGGAACAGTTCTTAAAGTACCTCTAGGGCCTATATTCAGTAATATATTGACCTAAATGGTGCATTTTTTTGTTTATTCGATTGCAAACAGACGTCTTAGCTTCTTCTACCTCTAGTTTAATGAGGACAGAATAAGAAACATAAAGTTTAGTAGTGACTTAAGTATAGAATGTGAACGTACAGGCCCAAACGTGCCAGCGCAATAAAGGAGATAATTGAACACATGATTATAGAGATCTGCGCCCACTCTATAGAGCTACAGCACAAATTCAGCTCATATTTTCTGATACACACAAATCTACCTAACAGATAAATATAAGTAGACAGATATCCATGAGCAGCTGATCTAGAATCGGCCTTCTGTCTTTAGGCATACCAAAAGGAAAATTTGTGGAACCTCGTCACTATTTAGCACGAATGGGGTATCAAACACTACTTGGGTACATCGAAGCAAAGACCTCAAGACCTTAGTGAATCGTCTGTGGCGTCCATAAAAAGCTCCAATCGTCCAAAGCGATTATCATCATTGAGTAGATACTATCATAACGGAGGCGAGATGGTTCAGTGGTTAAAGCACGAATTTACTGACCGGAAGGTCCGTGGTTCGAACCCGACCTCTGCCTCTCGACTTCCCCTGTCTAGGCTTGGGCAACCTGGCATTATCCAAACCCTCGTGCTCCTATCTGTGGCATGGCAATTAGGCACCGAAAAGGTACTACAGCTGAATGAACGAGCGAGTATCATATCCATCACGTGTCAATTTCTACAACCAAAATACTCTCAAAACTAGTGTTAATACGTAAGAATCATAACAATGGACAAAGTTTCCTTTCCCCTCAATAACACATTCACTTAAAATGAGCGATTTGACTATCATCCCTTTCAAGTGCAGAGATACCGAGCATCGCGCAAACAAAAAGCTATTCAGGATGGATGACTGGTTCGGAAGGTCGCCCTGCAGCTGACAGCTAGTGGCTTTCGAAACCAGGGTCACTCAAGCGCATGAACCGGATCCCAATTATTTTGAACAGAACAATGTAGCGACAATCAGGTCGGTCAGGAAAATCCTTTATGCAACTGAATCGCATGCTAGTCCATTTGAGAAAGTGAAGAAGGTAAAGAGGAGAATGGAGTGGAATATAATCGACTTCCCGCGAGGAGCACTAAGGGCTATCAGTCTAGAAACAGGGAGTAACAAGGGTGTTGTATCATAAGAACCAGTCGTTGATTTGTCGGCGCTCCTTCATACGCTTGGGTTCCGGAAGATCGGCGAAGTTCGGCAGATCAGGCAGCTGCTCTGGCATCGGAGCAAGCATAGGCTCTGGTCTGGGTCGATCGGTCTTGTGTAGTCGAACACGGTTAAAATAACCGGGTTCTGGTCGGTCTAGATTCAGGTGCTCTTTGAGACAGGCGTCGAAAGGATATTGGGTTGACCGACATCTGACCATAAAAGGAGAAAGAATTAGGTGGCGATTTTCATGCACAGAGAAAACAACTTTCATTTTCTCAACAACCGTCATCAAAAACACTGATGGTGGGTGAAGGTAGGGTAACAAGAAAGTCTCCCATTGGGATGATCACCAAAATCACTGCAACTAAAAAGGGAAGTAAATATGGCATACTGAATGAAACTTGGACTACCCAGTTTTGTCTCACTTTCTCAGGCATCTGAGTGGTAAGGTGATGAAGTGCGGTGCGGATGACTAAGCTAGTAAGCAGTTAGCACAATCAATGACATGCTCCGCTGTTAAACACTAATAAGAGCTAAGTTTGATTCTATGGTTCCACCTGTGGCGCGGATAAACCAGAATAATCGCGCCAAAATAGGAGAAGAAATTCTTACGATTTCTAATCATTTGGCTTGTCAGTGAAACGACCGATCCCGAAGAGCAAGACTTTTTAGACAGGAACCACTACGTATAAAACGTTACACAAAATTCGACCGAAGGAAGATTTGGCCCTACTTTGAGCTAATCAAGTATGTATAGCCCCGGAATTTCAACCAATCTTCTCGGCAAAACCGGCTTCCCCCCATTATTCAGAGCACGTGTCCGCACCACCTACGAAGACCTTCCTATAACAGCTTCCGAAACCAGGTTTTTGCTTCACTGGTAAAGAAGGCGAATTTCGCCGAGGCTGATGGAAGAGAGAGTAAACAGATGACATCGCCCTCATCTTTAAAGACGAAAGTGAAGCACAAGCCATGTTAAATAGACTGACCACCATCATACCATCTTTTGGCATGCGCCTTGCACCTTCAAAGTGCAAAGTCATGCTTCAGAACGTGCAGTCTCCGGACATATCCCTTAAAATTCAAGGAGAATCACTGGAGATTGTGGAAAACTTTACATACCTCGGTAGTTGTATTAGCTCTGACGGAAGTGTGTCTGATGAAGTCAGTGCAAGAATCTCAAAGGCTCGAATCACGTTTGCTAATTTGCGTCACTTGTGGCGTCAAAAAGGCATCTCACTAGATCTTAAGGGTCGTGTGTACCAGGCTACAGTAAGGGCTGTATTGTTGTATGGGTGCGAGACATGGCCTCTACGGACAGATGATGTGAGGCGTCTCCAGGTTTTCGACCACCGTTGCCTCAGAAGCGTGGCTGGTTTTGGATGGCGTCAGCGTGTTAGTAACGAGGTGATTAGAAAACGGGTATTTGGTTGTGCTGCAGGTACTTCAATTGTGGAAATCATCCAGCACCACCGACTGCGATGGCTCGGTCATGTGCTACGCTTGCCGAAACACCGTCTACCGAGACAAGTGTTGTTCTCCGTGCCTCCTTCAGACTGGCGCAAACCGCGAGGTGGACAGCGTATGACTTGGCAGAAAGGCGTGAAAGAGATTACGAAGAGTTAGGGTGTTGTTGGTGTTGTACGCCTTGCAGGATCGGGTCCCCGTGACCCCGCCTGTGCTTGGCTGGAGACGTTGCAAGAAATGGCGGCTAATCGATGTCAGTGCGTTCATGTTGTCAGTTTCTTTCCAGATTGTCTGAGTGAGCGGTTGGAGGTGTAGGCACCTCAGAATGCTTGACATAGGCCAGCACTAGGTCCCCTCCCTCATCCACTCTTTTTCTCTTCTTTCCACTCTAGGGCTTTCAGTACATATATATATATATACATATATATCTATATGAAATTAGA